>OX940878.1:145854634-146479634 GCA_954870665.1 Stratiomys singularior | reverse complement strand
AATGAATATACTGGAAAAAAAACACTACTTTAAAAAAGAAGGCCAACGATTTTCTGCGTAACTCACAAACATCCTCATACAACATTAAAAATTTATAGACAAATAAAGGGATTTGGAATGGGAAGTGCAACATCAACGATCCTTATGAAAATCTTCATACAAAACCCACAACAACCATTCATATAGAAACTAACATATAGCTTGGGAGTGATATTTTGTGCAAGAAACCTTGACGGCATTAAATGTATAACAACCAGAAATTACGAAGAACAAATTCTGGAGTAACAGACCGAAAAGGAAGATAGAAAAGAAAGGTAGAATAGATTACCTTGACACAAAAACAAAGAGCAACAAACTATCAAACAAATTCCAGTATGAGATACAAAGGAAACCCACAACCGCAAACATAGTACACAACTCGTTCAACCACCCCTAACATCATAAAAACGCAGTGATAAAGCAACTAATAATAAGACAGGATCGGACACCTCTAACTGATGAAAATTACAACAAAGAGTTAAACACAACATAGCAGAAATCAATGGATACAAAAAAGGTTCTGATGGGCAAGATAAGAACGAACTTTGTCTCACTCAAAAGCACAGAAAAGGACAAGATACGATTAGAAAACCATTGGCAATATTGATATATACCGGAAATGCAACAGATTCACAAAAAGGATTCAAAAAACTCAACAGAACAACCTAGCCTTGAAAATGAGAATATGTTTGGAGCAAATATAAATATAACCATTATAATTACAAACACAAACAAAGAGGACAAGCTGGACACACAAGATATATATAAATTAACAGAAGCACGTCACTATAGCTTCGTCAGTCAATCAGGACGTAAAATTCGAACAAGGTTTCGTGAATACATACGGGAGTGCAACAAAAAGATACGGAAACTATATGCAATTCAATCTTACTTTAACCAGATTAGCTAAATTAATAACAAACGCGCCAACATTTACCAACTCATATTAGAAAAATATGAACATAAAGGACGACAACAAACTCGAAATCCTGGAAATGTACAAATATAAAACATTCGGCGGACTAATCATAAACGAACAGAAAAACTCTCATTCGGACAAAATCTTCGAACCTCTAAAACAACTTTTCAATAACCAATGCCACACTGCTCAATAAGAGCAACTTAAGCAGCTAGGGTCAATGTCAAAGGATTACTACGAATAGAAAATTAATGGACTTTATACTACTCGCATAAAAGGACCCCCACCTGTATAAACTGTATACCCAAACTTGCGTGTGAAAGCGACGAAACTATAATTAAGGACACTTACGGCCGTCAAAAATTCAGGACGAAACTACTTACCGAAGTGGCACAACGCGTATGTGAACGATTCAGAGAAACAGACGGGGAACGACGGAAAAACAAAATTTACATCCCTGTCGGTCGAAACATGAAGAATAGAAAAAATTAAATACAGCAAAATGTCACTAATACTTCTTACACTCATGCCTCTCTGTCCGCCACCCCCATCGGCTTATCTAAACGAATTTGAAGAAAATTACAAGTTTTGAAAGAGTTTAATTTATTTATAAGTGCAATATTTTAAAAATTGCTTATTTGTTGCTTAAATCCCAAACGGGTAAACGTATAGCCCCAAGTTCTCCGTCTTCTGGGAAATCTTTTTTGTCCTTTAGTGGCTTCTGTTATAATTGATTTTTTCAGAGGTATGGAACTTTAAAATGAAATAAAATACGGATAAATTGTTTTGATTGCCAAAAATTGGCTGTATTGAACAATACTCTGCCAATTTTATATGAATATAGTTTCGGTCATGTCAGCGTTACCGACGCGGAGAAAATCCAAACTAAGTGTCCAATTTTCGACTACTTTAATGCAACCATAATTGGAACCATATATTGCTAATGGCGCGGTAAATTTTGTCTTTCGAAAACTCAAGCGTCTCGGATTTGTAGGAGTAGAAGGTCGATTTGACATATCACCACAAGAAATAGTCCAGCGGTGTTAAATTTTGCGTCCTGTTCACAGGTCCAAAACGAGATATTATGCGCTCAACAAATGCTCCTATAATAAGTCTGTAGGATGGCTTTTCGCGGCATCCCCTGGAAATCAGAGGTCTCTTTCATTACGAAGAGTCGATTTTGGAACGAGAAAGTCATTGATCATGCGCTTCATAGTGGTCACCATTGACTGTAATGTTATTCCCAGCAGATTTTTTGATGACATATGGACCAATGATTCAATCGACCAAACTGTGACTTTCTTCGGATATCACGATGTTTAAACAACCGCCTGTGCTTCACTCCAAATCACTCCAAATACGGCAGTTTTGTTCATTCACGTAATCATTCAACCACAAATAAGTCTCATTTCTTAAACAAAATTTTTTTATAAAATTCGGGATGTCTTGCAATTTGTTCTTGGGCCCACACAGCGAGTCTACGCTGTGGCCGTTCGTCTTCAAATACTGCTCAAGCTGGCTTTAGTAAGCCCAAAAACCAAGATCCTTCCTTCAAATTTCTGCAATGTGGATGGACACAAGTTTGATTGTTGAGCACGAAGTTGAATGGACTCACATGGGTCTTTATAGGCACTACATATTACAGCGGTCATGAAATTGACGGAGTAAACGATGAGTTCCTCAAACATAACCGTTATCTTTTACGAATTAAATCTGTACAATTTGCTGACGCTCAGGCGTCAACCATTTCATCATATGGCAAATCAAACGAACTATAAAACGTATGACAGCTGTCACAACATTATTAGCATTAAAAAGCGTTGCCAACTTAAAATTCCAAACCACTTAGAAAAACATTGTTCTCACGAAGCAGCGCGAGGAAAATTTGGATGAAACACAAGCGAACTTAGAGAGAACTAAAACGCGCGCGGTCGGTCAATGCTAGCGTTAGGCCGTTTCATGAAAGCTACCTTAAGTTGGCATTAAAGGAATAAAGTGTTTTATTCAAATAGAAAAGGTGTGTTAGAAGACTCCTTGCAAGCAACGCACATATCATATCCCATATCATATCATAAAAATATTAACCCAACCCGATTTATCTTAATGTCGCCCAACCTGTATAATGTAGAACAGGGAAAGTAAAGTCGTGCTCGAGAAATGGCAAAAGGAGCGCATGCTCTATGCTATAAAAAATACCAAAAGCAATCCGGAAATAAGTACAGAAAATGAAAGGGTTTCAAAATGCGATCAAATTACTTTCCCGTCTGGTGATCTGCGCTTGAACGAGATCATATGCATAATCTCATCAACAATGAAAGTATTGAATTAGATACAGTACGTTGCTAATGTGCTCTGCAATTACCCTGGTAGCTAACTTGCTCCCACGCTCAGTGCGCAACAGTTCCGTTGTCACCGCAACTTTCTTCGGTAATCGTTGCGCCCATGTTATTACCATTGTTACGATAATGATCTGCTTCTATTGCTTTCAAACAAGGTCCAGCATTTATCGCTCTGCTTTTTCGCAGGCTGTCTCATCGAATTTACATAACATCTCAAGACGTCCACACATGAAAAGATACTGAGGCGAAGCGACACGACTTTGAACTTTCTTTGAATGGAACGCGTCTAATATGAATGATGACATGGCGTCATTGGCACTGGGCAGTAGCTGGATGAGTCTTCCGAGCTCAGCAACAGTGCGATGCGTCCTATGTTGTAATTATGGATACCAATGCCTGTTCATGGTCTGGAAGTTGGCATGATATTGCGCTCATGGTTTCCGGGTGGATGGAATCGATGGTTAGTAGGCATGCAACTAAAGGATCGCCAGATTTGATCGCTATACCTGAATATCTTTAACTGATATGTCTGTGATTAAATCAATCACACGTAGACATTTATGCTATTGTCTCATCAGGGTTGTAGTAATAGAGTCCCCTATTTTTTCATGGGTTTGCAATCTTCAGCGCTGCTTGCTTCCAATAGAAACTGGTGAAACAATGGTTTCGGCTCCAATGGTTACTTTACGATTTAAATATTACACCAGTTGCGTAATTTCGCAAGAAAAGAAAATGCGATAGGCAAAAAGTGACTTGGAAAAAATAACAATGCCAATGTACACGAAACAAAACAATGGTTTGAAGTAGCACATTCAGTGGCTATTGTAAGTTTAACCATGCAATTTCGAATTTGGTAATTCATATAATATGGAACTAGAACGAAGCTAAGTGACATTGAAATTGAAAGCTGTCTCTCGTGTTTTTTCAGTGCCTGCACGTTCTCCACAATTACACCAATGGAACTTAGACATCAAATAAAGTATAGGAGGATGAAGTTTTGCAATACTTTTACACTATTCGAATAGCAATAATGACAAAAAAATCAAACAATATAATTTATCCAATATATTGCTGGATTTGTATTAATTTAAAGTAAGCTAAATAGCCCCTTCCCTCAGCAAAATTGTCGCGGTTCGAAAAGGTGAAAGATTCAAAAATTTGAAAAGGATATGGGCTTCGAAATATCCTGCTGGAGTTGAACGGCAGTTACGTGAAATAAAAAAAAAAATTGAAGGGTTTGGAAACTTTTGAAGGTTTGAAAAGCTCAAAGGACTCGTAATTCTCCTTCCTATATTTCCATGGCTTTTTGGAATTCCCAAGCAAACTGGTAGGTAAGCAAATTAAATTCCCGCCCAAAAATTTTCATACGAAATCGCCTGCCGAATCATATTTCGTATAGATTGTAAAAAAATTTAGGTACAACGAACTGACGGAACTTACTGAAACGATAGTTGTGTTGCCTACATTTTTGTATAAAGCAGAAATTGTGGACATGTTGAAACTTTACGAAACTGCAGACAGGCAGAACAGGATACAGATTACTAGAGACTTGAGAAAGTGAGGTAACTCAGCGTATTTAGGAAACTTAGGAAATATAACGAAACTTAACGCAAAATCCAGAAACCTAGGAAACTTAAGGAAACGTAACCAAACATAGTGAAACTTTACGAAACAAAACGGAACAACGAAAGTTCCCCTAAAAACGTTCTTCCGAAAAAGTTATTTCGTAAAAGTTACTCCGAAAAATTTACTGCGAACAATTAACTCCGAAAGAGTTACTCCGAAAAAGTTACTCCGTAAAAGTTATTCCGAAAATGATTTTCGAGAAAAATACTCCGAGAAATTTAACCTTTCAAAATTTCCGAAAAAGTTACTCCAAAAAATGTTATCCGGAAAATTTACACCGAAAACTTTACGCTAAAAATATCCCCTCTGAAAAATTTTTCCTGCGAATAATTTTCTCAGAATCTCAGTAAGGAGTTACACAGAAAGCGGTTGGCTTTCGTGCAGAGGCAAGGAGCGCTGCGAATCACATGTGCCTAATGATCAGTCCCCGGGACGGCAGTGCTAGTATTCGCACGGATGATATCCATCGTCCTCCTTGCGAGAGAGTGCAGAAATATTTGCCTACGCAGAAGCGACGACCATAGAGAAGAGGTCACCAGTGAAGAGACACAATGCTCTCTTAGCGATTGGCACCACTTCTGGGAGCAAGACAGAGAGGGAAGGTACACAGCACGCCTGATCTTTGATTTGGCGTCCTGGCTTAGTCGAGCGCATGGTGAGACTGATTTCTATTTGACGCAGCTTTTCAGAGGGCATGGATGTTTTCGCTCTTCACTGCTCAAGATTGAAAGGTCACGGTCTCCTAACTGCGCTCTTTATACAGGAGGGGATGGATGATGTCCGTCACACATTCTTCTTTTGGAAAAGATGAAGTACGCAATGAAGTCGAAGAGCTCTAGCCGGAAATTATGGTCGGAGAAATACTGTATACGGTTGACAAGCGAAATCGCGAAAAGATACACTGGAGCGTTGGGATGCGTCGGAGATGGAGGGATCTCTTTTACAGTACTTTCTACTCCTCCCTTGTTTCCCGCTGGAGAAGGCGCCTCTAGAATTAAGAACATGAGGCTTAACCCGAAGTAATGTGCCAAATGGTTCCACGCTACGTTTTCTGGGAGTCACACATTCAAGGCGTAAACAACCTTCCCCTCCGTATCACAGTAAAAGGACTTGGTATAAAATGTTTATAATTCCCTGTGAATTAGCTCTATATAAGGTATAATTACTTTAGGTCCAGTCTTAAAATTTTATATAATATCAATTATTGCACTCGGAAGTAACTTTCACACTAAACATTAAATCAAATCTCATCTTGGAAATCTTTTCGAATTTCGGAATCATACCTTTTATATGAAGGTTGGCAAAATGTGGAGTGGATAGGATATATGGTTATTCTCGTTAGGTGGATTTAGATAAATCGCAATATTTTAGCTCAAACTTTTATACCGCGTGAACCAAATATTTCCACTTTATTGTTGTTTTAATGCATAATCTCCCATCAATGAGAAAGCTTTCGAAAATTTCTAAGAGAACTCTAACAGCCTTTAGTAAAAAAGATTTCCCGGTTGACCTATATTTGATCTATATTTCTAATATGATCTATATTTTTTTTTATTTTACTACCGACACTGAGATTTATAAACTACGTGAATACTGCAACATTTAAGTCATGAACTGGTTGTGCAAACACCGTTAAATCCGGAGAAAGTAACTGTTTAGTGGGCCGGTGGAATCATTGTTCCATATGTCTCCAAAAATGCTGCTTGGAATAAACTTACAGTCAATGGTTGGTAATCTTACAGCAATGATCAATTACTTTCACGGTCAGGAATTGAATCGCCGTAAAACAGGGATCTCCTGTTTCATCAGGGTGGCGCGACCCGCCATGCAGCTCGTGCAAACATCGTTTTATGTCTCGTTTTGAAACTGCGAAATGGATTTCAAGATCTTGTCATTTAACACTGCTAGATTATTTCTTGTGAAGGTACGTCAAATCATTTGTCTATATTGAAAAGTTCGAGACGCTTGGCCATTTGGAAGAAAATATTCGCCATTTTGTTGACTAAATACGGCAAATTTTGAAATAATGATACGGCGAAATATAAATAAAAAATAATATTGGCAATTGTGGGTTAGAGTAGTTGGAAATAGTCCTTTCGTTTGGTCTTCCAGCATGCGAGTCGTGGCGCCCACATACCACACCATATTTGAATAAAAACGGCAGAGGATTGTGTTCCAATAAACCCAATTTGAAATCATAATCATACGTATTTTATTTCATTTCGAAGTCTTAAATATCTGAAAAAAAGCACCCTTTATTTGTATCATACATTGGTTTTCCCGAAACATCTTTTGCTGTTGTTCTGGATTTATCATTTCCCCGGGCAACCACTAGTCATTAGAAAATATTATTTATACTTTTACAACTTTGGTCCGTATAAATGAGGTGGTAACATATACAGACGAAGCTGGGAGTGTTTCGAAGCCGGTGTTTTTTAAGCCTGTTTTGTGTCTTGCTTGTATGCTTTCGTTTTATCACTACCGCTACTGCTACTAAACCACGCCTCAACGATCAAAGTTACAATGTGGCTCTGGAACGGTTATCTATTCTAAACTTCATAGTTTATAGGATTACCGAAAAGTAGTGACGTCAACATTTCTAAAGGACCAATTTTTGGCAATAAACAGAGGGGCAGGTTACATTAACCTTTCAACCAAAATTGCGTTGACATATTCAACACTTTTTTTTGGAAAAAAGTATGAATCAAAGGCTTAAAAATGAACTTCAAAATATCGGACTGGGAGTTAGCTTTTTGTTTCAACACATTGCTAACAAAAAAGGAGCTTAAGGGTCGTAGCACACGTTTCAAACCATGGCCGAAGATAGGTGGTGGGTCTTTGCAACCTTAACAACTATTTGAGAATCTTGGGAGAAACATTGGGAGTTTCTTTTTTTTGCTGCAATATACGTTATTTTTTTCCAACGGATCCCTCCCAATCAGCCTGCAATGCCTTTCCTGTTGTTGTCGAATCATTGACCGGGTTTTCTATTAACTCTGGGATTGTCATCGATAAAAGTCTTCTCGTCATTTCGTGATTTCAGAACCTTTTGTATTGCAGGGTACCTGAACGATTTTCACAAATCGACAATTTTGACTTGTATTTCGGTACACTTGATAAATTCTGATTGAAATTCCACTCCATATTTTAGGTGGAGGCTTATGCGGCCAGCTTTGATGTTTTTTGTAGAAGAATGAGAAATGTCTATTTACGTCACAACAAAACAAATGCGTATTCCATGTTTTGAGCTATTGGAAGCCAAAGCATAAAAATAGAATTTACTTTAAACTAGATGCATAACCTTTAGTATGTAAAAAACACTGAATTTGATGTATTATTGGCTAATGGTGCCAAAAATAAAGCAACTCCTTCCAAACGCCAGTTCCATATCGCTTTCTTTTGCCACTTAGTAATTGCAATAACAAATTTAACTTACTACTCATATGTATATATGCGGCTTTTGGTGCTCGGTTTTAATGGGAAATATAAATTATAGTTAACTGAACTGGCGCTGCAACCAGTAAACGGCTTCCGCGTTTCAAAAGGAGTTAAGGTACCATAAGAGAGCTGCGTTTAATTGTAAATTCTTCCAATCTCCTATCACGCCTTCAAAAGATTACATAATATTCCTTGTTTGAAACGAGCTTGAAAACTATTAACAATTAGTTGCTATTAATCATTGGGAGACAATGTCTGATGGCTATACTGTAAATGCATGTATGCTAGCATGCAGATTGTGTGTACACTCATTATGAATGCTAGCAGATACCACATGGCAAGTGTAGAGACAGCAATTTCATAATTTCCATCAATAACATTCCAAACATTTAGTAATCAGCTTTTGCCGGGAACGTAAAATTACGTCCGTTTGAATAATTATCGACATCCATATGTGCGTGTTATTGAGACATGTACTTTCTTCACGAAAATTCTGTCAACTGCACTCTCTTAGTGAATTAATTGAGTGGTCACTGGTCCAACTAGTTGGCTGATGGTGGCTGGAAATGCAAGTCGCCATGCACCTCTTCCTCCAGTGTGGAAGAATGTCTTTCCACATATCATTATCAAGGAGAAAATGCACCCGAAAGTGCGCTCGGGGATTGAGTTTTTATGAAAAAGCCATAATTTCCTTGACATTCAGGAAAGAGTCCATTATAGTCGTTCTTTCCAGCTCCAGCACAAATGCGAGTCGTGAGTCTTGGAGTCTTGGAGTCTTCTTAAGTGAATTAGGTTATAAATCAAGACATGAATCATGCGTTAACTCGTTATTGGGGCCGGAACGTGGTCCGGTCAGCTTTTATTTTCTGGTTGTTAAAATTAAACAATAAATAATTGGTTTCCTTTAGCGCTATAGCACTGAAAAGGATTGAAATTTTTATCACTAAAGTGCAAATACCGTAGTAGGAGTACAGACCATTCAGCCGCAAAACAACTCTATAAAAGTTTTATTTGCTTTTCGTTTATTATCACGTTGCAACTAATAAAATTCTTTTTTTAATTTCAGTACTTTGGCTGTTAATTCAATGTCAGTCGCAAATGCAGTCTCGGCTGTAGTACCGGACAAAATGTGCAATTTATCAGGCGTCTACAGTGGCCAGAATGGAGTGGTGCAGCGTTGCGAAAAGGCTGATGTTCGCTCCCGGGAACGAGTCGTGTCCACCTCCCATTATTCGACGGAGAAAAGTGGGTCCTCCGGTTATTATAGTTCACGCGTTTGCTCAACCAGTTCCGTCGAAGAACACATTTACAGTGAGCCTGTGGTCGATATTATTCATGCGAGATTGGCTCCACCATTGAAGCAGTTGACGCTACCGTTGCAGAAAGCAACAGAAAAGCACCAGATCCATGATCCCACCTCGAAGTCACCAGCTGGAGATAGCTATTACAACGTCAGGCCGGACGGCGAAGTAAGGATAACTGACGAGTTGAGATGTTTGGAAAATAGCATCAAAAGTCTTGACAGACATCTTAAAACTTATTCTGAATCAAATGGCACTCCGTTCTCCAGATTGGGTGAAAGGTCGAGTCCAGGATCCAGTGAATGTTTGGTGTATGACGATGCAAGTCTGGCCTCAGTTTACGACAAGCTCAAAACTTCTGGCCCTATGCCCACTATAATGGAAGGAACAGACGGAGCGCACAGCTCGCTCAAGACACGTCCCAGTTGGTCGGAGGACATAGATGATTCTTTGATGGACATTGACCTGGACTCGTTTCGTTTAGTTGATGAAGTTGCAAGAAATGGTCCTAGAAAAGTAAATAACGCGAAGAAACTTGCCGGAATCGACAATCCTTCATTCAGCAAAACCAAAGTGCTTCAAGAAGAGGTCATCGAAAACAATTACAAATGCTCCAAATACGTTAACTCATGTCCTGAAAACGCGTATATCGTTGAAAGTATTACTGAATCGTTGGCCGCGCAAGATGCCGCCGGATCGCAAATCGGTAGTGAAGGAAGGACATTAGGATTTTATCTGAAACGGTACGAGGACCAGCTTCATTTTCAAAGCACGAAGGATATGCTTGAGGATATTCAGACGAAAGTAAACGCACTGACGACTTCTGCAATTCGAGGGAATATTGTGAACTCAGGGGATAGCCAGAAAATTGGCAGCCATTTACATTTGAATTCGACGGCTCCAATCCCGAAAGATTTAGAGCGCTACATCGCTATTTTGAAACAAGAACTAGAAACTTATTTAAGTTTAATGAACCACTGCAACGAGTTGGAAATAAAGCAATTCTGTACGGGACTAGTGAACGATCAAAAATTATTGACGATAACCAAAGCATTTGAACGAAGAAGGTCCTTGGCCAGCGATCATTCATTTTCTCTGAGCTACGAGCCATTGCGACCTTCCAATCATACACCACTGCCATATACACATAACAATGAAAGAATAATTGACGATGATGCTACAATAGTATCGAGTGATCCCAATTTTCATATGAAAAGGAAATCGAAGCCAATGGACAATGATACAATTTCTCGTCAATCTTTTAGTAGCTTAAGACATAGCAGAAATATTGTAGAGTCCACCAGTGAGGAAAGTAGGGTGGCAGCAGCTGGTAGTAGTACTTTGAAAGTGGCGGCAAACCCAACACAACTACAGAAAAATTTGTCACTGCAACGACCTATGCTGGACAGAAGGAGCACTAAAGTTAGTGGTGAGGATATTGCAAATGATAAGGATTTAATGTTGGAGTGGCATAAGAACAAACCAAGTATCTGGGAGCAGTATTACGGTACAAATCGGATTAATCAAACATTGACCGGCAAACGAGGACAATTGGTGAAAAACGGATCATCAGTTCTATCTTATGTGAGTAAAGTGAATAATCTAAAAAAAATTGATTTATATATCGAGTGGCGACTTATATTTGAGTGATAATTAAATAATTACCTTCAATTTACCAAAATTAATATAAAAAATATTGAATAAATAAATAGCTAAATACTTTGAAAGTTTTGAATAATCGTAAAGCAAAGTTATATTGAAAAAACCAAAATGAGTAAAAACTTAAAAAGTCATGTAAACAAACAATGATTTATTTAGAAAAGTTGAATATATTTTCTTTGAAAATGTCTGTAAAGTAACTCCGAAAACAGGAAAAATCCTAGGTATTAACACAACAAGGTAACAAAAAATGCAGATACGAACATCTTAGACAAAGAGATAGCTTGTGTTCTATTCGTCATGTACTCAAGCTATCTAGTCAAAAAGTCGCAGTATACTATATGACTAGATATGTTAAGGATAACGAGGTGATGAAAATAAAGTGGCCAAATCAATTTCTTTTAAAGTCGGAGTTCCAACAAACATATTATTGATGGATGTTTTGATCGAACTCTCCCCAACAATGATATTCTATAAAATTTCATCTCTTTGTAGAAAGAAGGATATCAACTTGAATTACGTTCTAACAATGCTTATACCCATACTTTCATGCGAGTATTAAACTATCAACGTTTTGGTTACAATTATATGATGATCTGTGGAACAAGAGAAAAGCACGGAACTTGTTCACTTTCGTTGTTGAAACCAGATAAAACAAGTGTCTCGATTAGCTGCTTCGTTGTAAAATCATAGAACTGGAACACTTGGTTACCACTGATCTCGACGGTCTCTTTGGAGCCATTGGCTCGAAGGTCTCTTCGTAGGCATTGGCTCGGAGGTCTCTGAAGAACAAGATAAAGCGTCAGCAATCAGTTATTTCACACGATTTTCATGGATTCCCATCAACGGCAGACCACATTTTTCAAGATCTTTCAAGCCCCGAATGTTAGTGGCCAGTGGCATAAGGAAACTGTGCTAACCACTAAACACCTTCCACTCACTCTGAATACCTAGGTGGGAACTATTCGTTACCTATCTTCGAGCTGGAGCCCATAAATCTCTACAAGAAGCACCTTCTTACTTGGAAATTCCCTCTTTCAGCAGAGAGCAGACGGATTACTAGAAATGTGACCCCTATTTGCATTCACGTCGCCAAGCGATTAAAAGAACCATTCGCACATAATGTGAAACGTAGTTCCGTTTCAAGCAGCATCTTCACATCTAAGCTTTCTAGGGAGATCTTGCTTTTTTCTCATTAATGATTCATCAGAGCCTGGGCTATTTGGTACATGAGAAGAAAGTGAACAAAACAAATCATCAAGGGGCTTTAATTTTTTCATTTGATGCGGGAACAACTCGAAATATCCTTCCCTGCTGGGCAATTGCATCAGGATAATTAGTTTCACCACAGCCTATACCAATTCACAGCCGCAAGCCATTGATAAGTAGTAGGCTTCATCTGTCGGATGGGCTATTTACCATATATTTCTGCCAAAAATTTAGGATCTTCCTTCTCAAGTAACAACCTCTTTCCGAAGCTTCACCTATATTTGTAGACTTTTCTTCGGTTTTCAACAAAACCATTTTAAAAAACAAAAAACAACAAAACACAAACTTCGGAGTTGAAAAAAAAACGTCGACGTTTTGTATTCGAGGTTGGTCGCCCAATAATGACGATGAGGTGGCTGAGAGCCGACACTCTGTGTTGCGATTGTGTCGGTCGTCCCCTGATTTATTCAACGAAGCCCATCGTCAGGTAATACCAGCAATAAAAATCAATGTAATAATTATAATGACAGTAATAAAATCGCCTAATTGTTAGGTAGAGTGAAAAAAAACCCAGAAAAATTGAAGGACTTGTTCAAGCTTCAAAGTATACTCAACTTTAAAAGTTGCTCATTTTCTTATAAGGAATTCGGAACTATATGGAAATCGTATTCAATGTTGTCAATGATTTTTTCAATTTCAACTTTCAATTTTATATAAAAACGTAGATCCTTGGCCATTTTAAGTATGTCCAAAATGGTAACCATAACTAAGAGATACTAAACAATGTTACTTTTCACTAAAATTAGAAACCGTGTGATGAGTTTTCCAGTCAAAAATGAATTTCCACAAAAGCAATGATGTGAGAAATATGGCAAATGAATGAGAAGAAGTGAAGGGCGTCTTACTTCAAAGAGCATGCAATTCCCTGGTCTGATACTAAGGTGGTTCAGTTGGTGCTTGGTACTAAGTTTATAGGTTGTTTCAGCCAGTAAAATTGACTGATGCGATTGATAACGAACTTCATACGTTGGAAGATATTGCACGGACAACTCAATGACAGGAAAATTAAAAAGCACCGGGCATAGATGTCAGCCTTGCAGAGCTCACAAGACAAAACCACCAATAAGATTGATCATTACCATATTTTGGAGATGACTCACGTCAAACTGATGCTGATTCTGATTCCAACTAATGGTCAAGAAATGCCATTAGTCCAGTCACAATGTGAATAGGCAGATGTAAGCTGTAGTGTAATACATTTTAATAACACTATATTAGCATGTGTGATTAAAGTGAAAGCCAAAATGGCTATCGCTAAATGATCTTAACAGAAACTGGACGATCTAGAGGATTCGGCGAACTGTTAAAAATATAAGTCCGTGTTTCAGTGAGAAAGCAACGCTGAGACTTACATTTTATATAACCCGAACTTTAATGGAAAATATATTCAAATTACTTCTAACAATGCTTCAGACTTAGTTGATTTGAAAATAGAGGTTTGTCCATTCTAAGGTCGCAGGCACCTTAGAACGGTCGGTCAAAATTATTTGTGAATCTCTAGTGCTTATATAATGAGTAAATGGGATTCAAGCGGATTATGGGAGATTTTCGAAGTTACAATTGAAGCGATCTCATGCTTGGTTATCCTAGGATATAGTTTGCTACGATAAGCAAGAACATGGACGTATTTACAATGGATTGCTTTGTCTAATTCGGGTGAATGTTAGAAATGATTTCGTCAGTATCCTTTCAGGTGATAAGTTGGCCAATTATCTTCTTCAAAAAATCTTTACTGTCTGCTTTTTTCTTTACTACTTGATCAATTTTCGATACTTGGGTATTTACTTGGCACGATATATAGAACATATAGAACATATAGAATATCTAGACATATGGAATTCAAGGCTGAAAGAAAAATTTTTAGTCATTGTCAAATCTATCAAATTAATTGTCCGGTTGGTCATGGGTTCAACTATGAATATGTAATGGATGGGTTTACGTTGCTATTAGAATTTTTAAACTATTAGTTAGTAATTATTTTCTACAAAGCCAATGTGATTTTCATAAAAATATCAACATTGGTTCGCAAATGAGGATTCTAAAATATTTGTCTCAATAGCATTCATCAAAAAGTCTGGTATAAGTGCACTAAGTGAAGAACGCACAATTACAATTATAGGAAGAGGCTTTTATTTTCTCATATACAATTCCAGCAAGGTCTTAATTTCGGCAAGGTCAGTAATAATACCGCACTGTCTCTGAACCTGCAGTGCTGGTAATATTAAGTTACTTGCAGACGAAACGTGTATACTTACGTAAGGGGTAGGGGGCGAGAGAAACCGTCAGCCGAGAGGAACGGAGAAGAACCCTAACCTTGTGGCAGCAAACATGGGAAAACGAAACGCGAGGCAGGTGGACCGCACGGCTGATAAGTGACTTGGGGCCGTGGTTCTACAGAATGCATGGTGAGACTGATTATTATCTGACGCAACTACTCAGTGGTCACGGGTACTTTCAGTCTTACCTGTATAAGATGGGAAGGACACCATCCCCAACTTGCGTGTTCTGCCCGGGGATGATGGATGACGCTTACTATACGTTCTTTACGTGTAATAGATTCACAAGACTCCGTTCGCATCTCTCGGAGAAAATTGGCGTAATTTCCCCAGAAAATGTAACGGGAAAAATGATGCAATCAAAGGACAATTGGAACTGTGTGTCGCATTACGTACGGACAGTACTTATTATAAAGAAGGGCATAGGAAGGGGAGATCTCTGTAACGCAATTCTTTCTAATCGCAATTCCTTCCTATCCATCTGTGGAGAAAGAGAGATTTCCCTTAGCCTGAAGGCACCGCTAAGCGATGATTAATGAGGCCTAGTCCGAAGTAATGTGACAAACAGTTCCAGGCTAAGTCCTCAGTGTGACAGTCGGTAGTCTGATAGCCGAGTCCGACACTCAAGGTGTAAAAAGCCTTCACCTCCCAAACAAAAGGTCTTAATTTCATCGTATCGATATGCTGGTTTCCGTGGCCACATTTTGGTAGTAATAGGAATGATTTTGACTTTGATGACACACACTGTAGGCAACGGTAGAGATAATGTAGTTGAGTAGCCCTCATCAAGAGGAATATTGACATACTCGAATCGCCAATTTAAGAGATCCCAACGAAGTTTTTGGATGGAGTATTTTTTGATGGTTTGGAGGGATACATAAGGTACTCACAGCAAAGAAGATTTTATAAGACAACTTGTTACCCTGAGGACCAAGCCATGGTCATTTTGGCACCTTGGTTTGGAGGAGTCCCTGTTTAGCCCGAGGAAGCGGAGATTGACGCAACAAAACAATCACCCCTCCTCCTGCTTTAGCCAATAGTTCAAGAGTCCTCTCTCTGTCAAAAGATCCATCCGAGCGTTATATGTTACATAGTTACATTGCTGGTAGCTGACACCACCATGAGAGAGACCCTCCTCTATCCCTCGCAAAAGTGAGAGTACTCGTTTACTCATAGTCTGGTGTTGAAAAGTGCGCAATGCCTCTTTGATGTTCCCCAGGCAGAACAAAAAATGGCGAAGAGCGTCTTCCTTATCTTATGCAGATAAGAAAGGAAAAATAACTGAACAGCTGAGGCAGGGTTAGTCAGCTAGTAATAGGTTTCACCGTTTCCTCTTCTAAGCCATGTCCTTACGTCATACCGTCGTCGTACTCTGCGGCTCATGTTACCGGTTTGGTTCTCCTCTGTTCATTTCTACGTAATGAGATCTTCCAACTCCACAATAACCGTCACTGCTGGTTCAGAGACGATTTGGTATGCCGATGAGACATGACGCACTCCGTCTATGTACCTGAATTAAGCGGTTTTGGTACATTTTCATGTTGAGGACATGAGCACAGACTTTGAATTCACGCAAAAGTATGGAGTCTATGGTGTCACTTATCAGGTGTCTTTTGCTGGAAGATGATCCTGTGTTAGTCATGAGCCAGCTAATTACTGATAGTCTCGCTTGAGCCTTGTCTGTCGCTGTGGTTGATTGTCTGACGAAGACCACCTTAGAACCTATTATCAACCCTAAGTAATTGACTTTATTTCTTACCCAATAGTTATCTTACAAAGCTATATTACAGAGGATGGACCTTGGGAATCCTCTTGGTTCTTTTCTCCAGAATGACTTCTGATTTTCTCAGTGCCAGGTTGAATCCACCCATCCACTTGTCGTATAGTTGCAGCCTCTTGAATAGTAGATGTTCTACGATTCATGGCCAAAAATAGAATCCTGATGAAAATTCCATTACTCGTCGGCCTTCCAGCGTTTCGTGCAGCACCATGTGGTCCTTCGAAAAATCTATCAAAGTCCTCATTAGCTAGCCGGTTCTCTGAAGGTATGAGGTACTTTTAAAGTTCACATGATCAAAGCCATATAATAACTAAAAAAAGAAAGCTTTGCAGTATCAAGTGCCATGACCCTTTCGAATTAGATAAAAGATAAAAAAGTATTGACACACTGTGACACACAATGAAGCTTGCAAAACGCAGAAAAAAAATCAAATCTCACTTTGTGAACGGCTGTTATAGATCGAAGATACATTTATGGTATACAACTGATTTCCTAGAAATTATCAACGATCTTTTTGTCAAAATTAATAATCAACTCCGATTACGCGTACAACATATAAATTCACGTAATTCCATTTGAAATGACGTAGTCCAAATAGTTTGGCCTACCTTTTAATATCTCAGTCATCAATTTGCAAAAATTTGCTTAAGTTCGAAGCTACACCGCACATAATCATCATCAAAACTAATCGCGGTCACCTTACGTAATTAGTTTACCGCATTAACATTTCAACTGCAGTGTTCTTAGGTCAATGGAGCATATGTTAAGCCCCCTCGTTAAAATCTGCATACATAATACAATTTAAAGATCCACGATCCGGACAAGAGTCCGTTTGTAAATTTGCAAAAGATACACAATCGAGACAGAAGCATACAACTAATAACAAACAAAAATTCCGTCTACTATCGCTCAGCGGAGTCTTTCGCTGTTCAATGTTTTTATTTTGTCTTCATATTTTTACGGAAAATCAGAGAAAAACTTTCGCTGAATATTCACGTAATGACAGCGTCATGTCGTCAACGATGCTGGAATCGCTTTTGTACCAAACTACGTCCGACCTAATCTTTCCACTCCGTATTTGGTAGAGCGATTACTAATAGATATTTGCTCGCGAACTCTTCGGGACATTCTATTTGGGATGGTCCATTGAAAATTAGGCAAGCAGATAATCTATGCAGCGATTAAGATGAAAATGTGTAATTTAATAATTTTTATGGAGATAAGAAATTTATGGAGCTTTGTTTGTAAACAAACACGAAGAAAATTGAAATCCGTGAGATAGGAATGGTCTGAAACGTGTGTTGAAACTAAGGCAAGCTGCGGGGGCTGCCCAGTAGTGGCTCTAAACCGAGGAACAAAAACTACCATACTAAAGCAACGTGTTTTGCGTTAGCTGAGTTGTTATTTTTATTGATTATAAACTATCTTATAAAAAGGCAAACCATTTTAGAAAACCTCTTTTGCGACAGTTTTATACCCGGAGAGCAGTGCTCACTCAAAGTCGCCTAGGAGACTTCTGGGACTTCGAGTTAAGAAAACAAATTTTAACCAATTTAGCAAGTTCGTCACCGTGTGAAGAAATTGGTAAACCGCTTAGCAGCATCCGACTTAGCTCTAATAAGATTTGCCACAATATTATATAAATGCACCTTATACTGCTTGTGTTGACAAAATTGGTAAACTTTGGTTATAGTTTTTCTAGTTATTTAACTGCAAGTCTTGCATCCAATTTCGCATCCGAGATTGTCCTTATAAAACATCTCTTTTTATTTAAGGTCATTCGATTGCTTCACAAGCGCAACCCATATTTGTATGCACGATTTGTTTTGCACTATTTTTTGGCCCATATGCACATCTTATGAGCAAACTCTTGGGAAATGGAAATTTCTACGCTTCAGGTGTCATATCGTCAAATTTACCAGCAAATGTGACCTTATAAATTGTGAACAACATACAAATGTGAACAAAATTTTTCAAATTTTCAATTCCGCAAGGAATATGTCTTTGTGGGTGAATGAATTAAAGGAAATGAAAAGCTAATTTTATATATTTCAATGATGTACCGATGGGCAGATATTCTGGAAAAAAAAACGATGTCCTTGTGGCATGACCAAAAACTAACCGCGGATCGGTAGTGCGGTGGTAAGTACTGGAAAAGAAAAGAGCAACGAGAAATTGCTGGAAAATTGCTCGGCAATGACGAAGAAAGTACTCAACCTGCCGCTTTTAAGAGCATCACTTGAGGGTATCAGAAGATAGTTCACAACGGGGTTGACCAACTCTTCTTGCAGTGTTCAGTTCAAGATTTGCAAAGCTACCTAATAAGATACTTGGAAGTGTCAAAACGCTAACAAGGGAATGATAGAAATAAGTGCAGGCTATCATCTCGGGAGAGAATGAAATGACAATTAACACTTATGGAAAATGGGAGGTGGTAATATTCAGATCGATAATCACAAGAAGCCAATCGAAACTTCTGGCTTAAGAGTCCTACCGCTGTGTTTTGGTGGGACATTTATTCACTTAGATATTGAAGGGGAATGTACGGCAAGAAGGGATCTCAACTGCAAACTCTCGCAGACAACAATTCTGCAATGCTGGGGCTTATTACTAACAGATGGATACAGGTATCCAAAACTAAACCCAATTGAAATCAAACCTAATTCGGATCACACCTAATTCGGGGATCTAGGAAATGTAACGCACGTCTTAACTAGCCTAAAAAGGTTAACCTAGCTGAATTGAAGTCATTTAGACACAATCAAAATACCACTAGCAATTGTGAAATGGGAAGTAGATGAAATTTTTCGTAGGAGAAAGCGAATTTTCGGCTTCCGCTAAAATTGTAGAAATTATTATAATGGTAGAAAACCAAACGAAGATTAAACAACTGCTGGTCTAGAACAAGAATAGTGTAAAAATTAATGACAGGCCACATTTACTGCCTCATTCAATTAATAACAGGCTACATTTATTGGGTCAACATGCAAAATGATAAGAGTTCAAAACGACGATACACGCCGAGACTGTGGTGCGGGATTAGAAAATTTGAAAACGTTCTGATGGCGGGACCGACCCGGGTTCACGTGCGCCTCAAATACTTGGGTAGGAGTAACATAATTGAGTGGAAAGATGTGCTTACGACGGAACTAGCCGGGTTGGTTTCTGAGGCATCCGTAAAAATTAGTTCATACGCAGTGGCCTTAAAATCAATCCAAAGAATAATAATAGTTGTACTCAGCATAAAGAGGGTGCAGTAGAACCAATTGAGAGGGTAGCAGGGGCTCTAGGACTTCTTTTCTTGTGTCGGCATCCCCATTTGAATATTCAACAAGGTTTGCACTGGTATACATCGTGATTTGTGCTGTGCGTACATTGTGGGTCCTGGGTTCGACAGATGGAGGAAATTGGTAGCACATTCAGAAAACGTACACATAGCCGACGATGATCCATCAAAATACCACACAATGTGGAGCTAGTGAGAGTAGCAGTCGAGTTTTCGCCAAGTTTAGTAGAGAGTACCAAGAGTATCAAGTCAAGTTTTGCGATTGAATGGAGAGTTTCGGATCGCAGTTTGACGAGGATTCGGCTTTTAGATTTGACTAAAAGTCACTCCGAAATAATGATAATTCAAGGATCCAACCCAACAGACGACGTCAAATCCTTGCAGCGTTCCCCCCATGAGTTTTCAGGAATTCTTCAACAGCGACGAGAAAGATTTTCATTTCAAAATATTAGGTGTATAAATATGAAATGCCAACCATTACATATGGTTTATCTCGGGGATAACTAATATGGCATTTTAGAGGGTAAACATCTGTCAACAAATTCCAGTATGTATAGGTTTTGTTTGTACAAATAACATAGTTTTTTTCGCTTCAAAAATTTCGAATTACGTGCCAGAAAAAAAGGTATTGCGGGGAAGTCTAATAACCTTCTTTCATTTGAAGAAAATGGCAGCAGAAACTTATCGATTGTTAGTGGAAGCATATGTTGAACATTCCCCAAGCCAAGACACTTGTGAACGATGGTTTAAAAGATTTAAATGTGGCGATTTCGATGTCAGCAAAAAAGACCGTGGAAAACTACCAAAAACATTCGAAGATACAGATTTGCAAGCATTATTGGATGAAGACAACACAAAAACTGAAAAACAGTTGGCAGAAGCGTTGGAAGTTACTTAGGCAGCCATTTCACAACGTTTAAAAGCCATGGGAAAGATCCAAAAAGCTGGAAAATGGATGCCGTATCAATTGAACGAAAGAGACATCGAAAGGCATCGAAATCATTTGTGAAATTTTGCTTGCCAAACAGAAAGGAAAAAGATTTTTTGCATTGGATTGTTACAGGCGATGAAAAGTGGATTTATTTCGACAATGCCAAGCGGAAAAAATCATGGGTAGACCCAGGCCAGCCATCAACATCACAACCAGTCCCAAATATTCATGAAAAGAAGACTTTGCTGTGTATTTGGTGGACCTATGTATTACGAACTTATGAAACCTGGTGAGACTATAACTGCCGACCGATACCGATAACAACTGATCAAATTGAACGGCGCACTTAAGGAAAAACGACCAGAATTTCACCAAAGACATGATCAAGTCATTTTTCAACATGACAATGCTCGGCCGCTTGTTGCAATACTTGTCCAGAACAACTTGGGAAACATTAATTGGGAAGTTCTGCCCCACCCGCCATATTCACCAGACTTGGCTCGTTCTGGCTACTACTTGTTTTGATCGATGCAGCATGGACTTTCGGAACAGCACTTCTATCCTTACGAAGAAGTTAAAACTTGGCTTGATGAGTGGCTAGCCTCAAAAAGGAGAAGTGGTACTGGGACGGAATCCATCAATTGACAGAAAGATGGGAAAAAGTCGTAGCTAACGATAGCCAATACTTTGATTATTGAATTCATTCATTCTGTTATTCAAATAAATGCATCTTTCAAGCAGAAAAAATCCGCATTTCATATTTATACAACTATTATAATTTTGTATTTTGGGCTGCAAACGACCCCTAAATTGTTCCAACACTAAACACTAAAGGTGTGGTGTGGCGTATCACTATTTGGCGTTATAGACCCGCACTACTTTGAGGAGACGCGCGTGGTCATGCCCGTGGATTCTGGGCGTTATGTTTCAATTTTGCAAAATTTTCCACAGCCCCGATTGGAAGTATTCACTGAAGAAGAGGGAATAGTGAACATTTGGTTCCAACAGGATGGGGCTACATTTTATCCAGCACGAAATTCTCTAAATGATTTGAAATAAATCTCTCCGGAGGTCTACTGTCTTTGAAAGGCGACGTGGGGTGTCCTGTACGTTGACACAATTTGAGGATATGCGCGTTATGTCTTCTGAAGGTATCTAAAAGAAAACGTGTTTAAACGTCACGTCCATAACCTGCTGAACGTAAGGAGCGGGCTGTTGAAGAAACGATGTCAACTAGCTGTTCAAAATACCAGAAATCTGCTTCAGCAATATCTAGCAGCTAACGACTGCCATCTTAAAGACACTAATTTTAAAAACCTTTGAGTATAAAATGGTGTGTCCTAATAATTAAAAAAAAACAACATTTGTTTCATATATCCTGGTTCATTTTTTATAACTCTTCAAACCTGCTCAACTGGTTCTGCCGCATCTTGTATTATAGAGGAACATGACAATTCAAGTGGGAATTGAGCTAAATCGCTGATACATTGTAGAAAATTTTCGAAATCAAAATAAAGTCGGCCACATTCTGGCGGAAAGATATTTAGGTCGATAACACGTTGTAAGTGTTAATCGACTCAAATTAAATAATTTTTAATGTGCTCTGCAATATTAGTGGTAGAAAAACCAATATTACTCATTTTGGTACAACAAATTGAAGTTAAGGAAATTTTGAAATTGATCGAAGTAGCAAAAAGTTTCATTTTTATTTACACGGTTTTTGAAGTATTCGCGTATTATTCTGTCGCGCGCTTCACATGGTTTATAAATGTTATAACATTTCATGTCACAAACCCGAGATCCGACAAGCTACGGGCCACGGAATCGGCAGGAAAGCCATTTTCCTTAATCCCATGATCAATAAAAATCATACATGAAGATTTACAGAAAACATGAATGGTGCTGCATGGTGATATTTGAAAAATATAAACAAACAAAAATACGGAAAAATGGAAGAACCATTCAACGGATGGGTTGTATGTGAACAGAGAAGCATTAATTTGGACATAATTTTCGAGCTTTTAAACTGCTTTATAAAAATTAAAGAAAATACTAAAGAGTAATAGACCTCAAAAAACGGTCACGATACAGAATCAGAAAATACCTTCAGGAAAGTCGAGGGATGCACTCTAGCTGGAAAATAGGACCCCTACCTATTTGCATAAACGATTATCTGTAAAGTAGAATATTTTGAGCCGACGAACTCACAACAACGCATGGAAAATGGCATATCATAGAAACGTGCTTGTTTTCAAAGGACGAAAAATCGTTCCGAAATCCTATTAATAAAACCAAAGCGTAATTGCATATAGCGCTAACACTTCGAAAAGACTCCCAGTCAAACGGTATTCAACTCAAATATTTGGACTTCAATTTGTGTTGATAAATTTTCTCTCAGTTTTGCCTAGAACAAAATTAACGCTCTCAAAGTTTTTGCATAAAATCCCAACACAAATATAAGTTTACTTGTGCTCTTCCGTCTCTGTCTAAGAGTTATCGTCCATGAGTGTTAGTGCTATTTATTGTTTGGATAAAACTTAGAGTGGTCCCTACTCATGTGGATCACTGATTACTATCTGTGCTGATTCCTCGAAAACTAGATCAACAGCTATCTGCAAAGAAAATTTTCTGTGGTTATGCCTCCCGTGCCTTTTCAAATTGTTCACGTTCAAAGTTTGTCTTGTTCACTGACATGTGGGCTTTAATAGCCTTCAAACTCAAGACATGCTCGTCTTTTCCTATTCCGATATTTGAAGCCACAAGAACAGGGTTGAGTGGGATGAGTGACGAGATATAGTTTGCTCCTACCTTGTTGGATTGCCTACAGCTGTAATTTCAGTAGGTAAGCTACCAGTTCTGTCACCACATCAAGGTATTAGATATTAACGTAGTCTGCGTTAATTCTGCCTGAATAGCAGCTCTAGCAGTTAACCATCGGCCCCAATCATTATTGTCCAAAAAGCGGAGATCTCTATTTCTATATTGATTTTCTTCTGGAGTCTCACCGTTGTAATCTCGTTGAGGTTCAGATTTTTGCTATTTAGTCTCGGCCGTTTGCCGTTCTTGCCGTTTTTGAAATCCCGATGCTTGATAGTATCCTGTTTTTTTGTCTGTATATACGTGCAGCCGGTACAACGTATTGTCCTGCGTTTTTATCTATCTGGTGTACTTTAATTCTATAATCATCTGGACGCCTTTGCAGATGGCTCTTAGCTCTTTCGCATAGGATATCAGCTGTAAAAATTTGAGTTTTTGTTTTTTATCCTTCCAAATTAAGAACCGATTGCGATTTGCTAAACTTTCGATAGGTTTTGATTCCGAACAGTTTTCCTTTTTGTCATTGCCGCAAAACGGCTTTTTTAGCGATCACCACTACAAGAAATTTATGTTCGTGGTCTAGTTATCTGGATGTCCACCATCTGCCAGTTGCACTTACAGAGCCTTTCAGCTTCCAAATGGTCAGTCTATCTGGTCGGGATCTGGACATTTAAAGAAAAGACCTTTTCTATGTGAAACAATATGTTATAATCTGGGTCATACATCTCATCGTTGCTTTATATGAATAGGCTTCATTTTGGGGAATATTTTTCCAGTGCATTACGTAGAATTTACCTTGCAAGGAATGGCTAGAATGCCTTATTTTGAAAACGAACATTTTTCGGTTTAGATTTCACATTTCAAACGAAGGTGAAAGATTTTGTGACAATGGAATAGGTTTGACCACTGGATGAACATACTGTCTACCCCAAAACCTTGATTTTAGCTGATCAATTCTCCCCCTTGTCTATTCTGCATAGCCTGGGGCACAATCCATTTCGTTCTTTGGCTTAGATTTCAGAAATTAACTCAGTTTGGAATTATTCAGGAGCAGGTATGTGTTCCTCTGCGTAAAATCGGGAGTTGGATTGACTGGGAAACGAGCCGGTCCAAAACATAAAAAGTTTCCTATTAATATTGAGAATCTTTTTACAATTTCTTTATAATATTTCGACCGAAAATCGATTTCGGAAATAAAAAATTCACAAAATTAAAAGGAAGCATTTTATTTTTTTTTGACCAGTTTGAGCATTCTATGAAAACAAAACTATTGTTAATATAGGTAACGTGGTCTGTTTCCATGACCCGGATTGTTCCTTACTTTAAGGAGTTGAATCTTTGTTGATTAAAATTTATTGACAGATAGTAGTCAGGTTTAATATTCGTTTTGGGGTTCTTTTATGTAGGGAATTTTCAGTTACATAAACCTGTATTATGAAAACATAGCGAGAGCTTGTTTTCCTTCCTTAACCTTTCTTGAGTATTTCAATTGTAAGATGTAACTTAAATATACTTAAAAATATAGACAACATCAAGAAGGTTGTAGCTTTGTTGTGAGCATTTAAAAGGCTGAAAAAAGATCGTCAGTTTTGCGATCAAGCTGCCCTGAGTTTACCATTTATTGGCAGTTTTTGATGAGGAAGCGTGTTTAGCTCTAGGGAACCGGGATTTCGAACCGGGATTTCCCTGATTATAAGCCAGATAGAGTCTCCAGTGCGTAAGACATGCGCATTCTATATAAATCATTTTATCCTGCGCTGTGGAAGGATGATGTTGTTTGTTGAGTGGACCCATTGTTGTATTTTTCAAATTAGGAAAATAGTGTAAATCATTTAAACTTCTCTTCAAATGATTCTGTAACCGACAGTGAAATATAATGACTCAAGTTACTCAATAGGAACTACACTCTTGTCTTGACCTTACAATAAACCAAGAGTTTGAGAGCTCTAACTATGGCAAGTTGAGTTTTCGTTTGTTCCTAGAAATCATAGCGTAAGTATATAAAGCGCTAACACTCTCGAGCGGCATTTCAGGACAGAGATAGAAATAGCATGAGTAGATTTGGCTTGAGAGTTTATGCAGAAGCTTTGAGAGGCTTTTTATTGTTTTATGCAAAAATGAGAGGAAATTTACCAAGCCATATATAATTTGGACATATTGTTTGGACACATATTGAATTTTCCTCTCGAAACTCCAGATATAAGAGCCATATGTGATACAAAGGTTCAGGATTTCGTGTATTTGAACTATTCGTTTTCATTCATATCACCTATGTCGAGATGAGATAAGGATGTAATAGCAATTCCATTATCGTGTGACATCATATGGCTTACAAAAATTATTTCGCGCATAAGATCAGTTGTCTCAAATTAATTTATATTGAATGTTTTCATTAAATTTAGTTGGTTCGAATCAATTAAATATGTACACAATTTATTAATGTCGCTGAAGGCGCAAGGCTCCATTCTCGACCCAGACCTATGGAATATCTCGTACGACGAGATATTGAGGATACCCTTACTGGATGAGTCGCGTTTGATCGGCTATGCTGACGACGTAGCGGCATTAGTCGCCGGACGCACTGTCGAGCAAGCGCAACTCAGACTAGGTATGAAAATGCGTCGAGTGAGCGAGTGGATGACAGACCGTGAGTGCAGCTTAGCGCTGGAAAAAACCGAGGTTGTCATTATGACCAAAAAGCAGATCCCCAGAGTTATTGCCATCCGGATTGGTGAAGAGACCATTGAGTCCAAGAAGACGATCAAATACCTTGGCATTATGATTGACTCGAAGATGAGCTTCTTTGATCAAATCAGAGCGTCAGCGACCAAAGCTGCAGATGGAGTACCGGCGCTCAGCCGTCTAATGGCCAACATTGGGGGACCCGTCGTGACCAGGAGACGCCTACTGATGAGCGCAGTGGAGTCGGTGCTGCTATACGGCTCCGAGGTTCGGGCTGAAGCTCTCAGTAAGGAGTCGTACCGGAAGCGACTGATGCAGGTGCAAAGTGCACAAGGTGCTCTGCGGGTTGCGTCTGCATACCGCACTGTATCTGAGCCGGCAGTGCTGGTCATCGCGGGTACGACACCTATTGTGCTCCTTGCTAAGGAACGGAGGATGCTGTACCTGTGTAGGGGAGAAGAAGGTAGAGAGGCTGTTTCACGCGAGGAGAGAAGAAGGACTCTCGCTCTGTGGCAGGAAGAGTGGGTAAATGAAACACGGGGCAGGTGGACCGCGCGCCTAATCAGGAACCTGGAGCGGTGACTCAATCGAAAGCATGGCGAGACTGATTAGTACCTGACACAGCTTCTCAGCGGACACGGGTGTTTTCAATCTTACCTGCACAAAATGGGATAGTCACGGTCCCTAGACTGCCTGTTTTGCCCGGGGATTGCGGATGATGCTTGCCACACCTTCTTCACATCCGAACGGCGGGTGAGACAACGTGTACATCTCAGGGACAGAATAGGGGAGATCTCTCCAGATACCCTGGTGGAGAATATGCTGGTGTCTAAAGACAAATTGAACTGTGTGTCGCACTACGCTCTGGCGGTTCTCACTATGAAGAAGGACGTCGTCGATCGCCTGTCGGCGCAGAGGGAAGAGGGCTCACTCTCAAAGTAATCCCTCTCCTTTGTATCCATCCTTGCTGAAGGAGTGATCTCTCCAATCCGAAGGTGCCCGTAGGCGAGACGTAAGAGGCCTAGTCCGATGTAATGTGACAAACAGTTTCAGACTAGGTTCTCGGTGTGACAAGGGAGGTGTTTAGTCGATAGTTCAGTTGCAGTGTGCCACTAGGAGTCCGACACTCAGAGCGTAAATAGCCTTCACGTCCCAACCAAAAAAAAAAAAAAATTAATGTGGCTGAAGAAAGAATGAAATTTTCTCTTTCGTTGAATTTAAAAAAATTGATTTACAATCGCTGATTGCATGTTGGCATCAAATTCATTAATCATTCGAACGGAATGGAACTGATTTATTATATTTTACTTTTTCTAATTTATTATCATCCAATCAGTGCACGCATCTCAAAACAGTCAACAAGGAAGAAATCGAACGCTATTTCAACATTTTAAGACCACCAAGTACCGCCGCCAATTAATTTGCGATTATCAAATGAAAGCCGAAGCCTATTTATTCAAAATTTTCGAAAAATGGGTACAACGTTGCGACACGCAAATATAAATATTGCAGAAAATTGCAAATTCGTGCGACTAATGTGTCTAGACCATGCTAACACAAAAGAAACGATCGATCTATACATAACAGTAGACAATGTTGCTGCAATATGTGTCTTTCGCACGTACAGAAGTTATCTATAAGTACGTATCATACATAAGTCAAGTCACAAATAGGATACTTTGTTTTTGGAACATACGAATCCATGTAACTAGTCGGCATATGGGTGCAAAGTAGCCATTATGCAATGTGTTTGAACAGAACACCAATGAATAATGTTTTCCTCGACTGACTTGAATTTTACACGGTCTACTGATCGCTTTTTGCACCTGAATCGATTCAATTAGATTTGTACAAAGGTAGAAACGATTGCTTTCTTAAGAAATATATCTTTCAAGACTAGACAAGGCTATTTGCATTTGAACAACACTTTGAATAGTGGTAACGGTTGGGAAATTATTACTCGCAACAAACGCCTGAATATGCAGGGAAAGTTTTTCATACGGATGAAAATCATCTGCATTTTTTTTTGTCAGGATCTAAAAACAATGAATGCCGTGTTGGAATGAAGTTGTTTGGAATTTGAAAACAGTTTAGAAATATGAAATCCGTAGATAACCTCATCTTGGAAGAAGTTACAATCGAATGAACTGAAAAATTCTGATATTGAGGGGACTGAAAACAATCGAATATATTACTTCCTGGTAGAAAGCATTCATTTATTAAAGAAATCTTAAATAATAATAAACAAAATAATTTCCATCCTTTTTTAACACTTTCGGCCAGCATAAAGATAGTTGTTGGACTCCGTTTTTAAACAATCGTTGGATTTTTCTTTGAAACGCTTACCCAAAATTGATAAATTTTTATACCATTAATGTAGGGTCCAACGAAATAGTGCTAAACCAAAGGCGCGAGATAAGGTGAGTAAGATGGGTGAGGTAGCATTTCCAATCCAAGCTTCCTTATTTTTTTCCTGTGATACTTTTGCAGTGTGAGACCTCGTTTTATAGTTTTGAAGGATCTTCAAACATCCCGAAGGACCCATCATACTAAGACTGAAAATATGATTTTATAAAACAAGTCGAACCTTTACATGGTTTTACTCATAACATCAATTTAAATTTTCTCGAGGAGTTTTCTTTCGACATTAACTGATAGTTTTAAAATAAGGGACGTGTACACAGATGTACGTCAACATAAAATAAGCAAAAATTTAACAGACGTGGCTAAAGAGTATATTATATATAAATAGTTAGACAGCCAAACGTTTTCCGGGCTTTTTTATGACAAGAATCCTGCAAGGAAACAATTGGTTAGCAAGTTTCTAAGTGCGTATTTAGAAGACCAGGTTAAAAACCAAATAACCTAATTCATTGAACTAAATTTCTATACAGTGTCGGACAAAAGTCAACGGCAGTACCTTATATTGAGGCTCTGGTTAATTGGAAGCTTTAATCAAAAATCCATTGATGCGCATTTTGTTAGTAATGTAAATATATTTATAAAATAACAAAAACAAAAACTTTTCTTAACAAACTTAACAAAATTCATAAAAACATAAAAATTGAATGGACAAAAGTCTACGGCAGTCAGTGTTGGCTAACTTATACACAAAGAATTTCCAATTAAACCGAACGGTATTTCTTCAATATTTGTTTATTTGCTCTTATTGCCATTCAGCACATGTGCAGCTGCAACTCTATATAGTTTTATCGCTAGTTTCGAAACGTAAGGGCTACAAAATGTCATCGCGAAAAGAAATTTCTAGTGATGTGCGAAATTTGGTCATCAAATATAAAAAAGACAATATATCGTGCTCGGAAATTGCAAAATTATTGAAACTAAACCGAAGTTCAGTGTATACCATTATCAAAAACTTTGATAACACTGGTTCCATTGAAAATAAGCCGCGATCTGGTCGACCGAAAAAGCTTTCGCGCAGAGACACTAGTTACATTTTCAGAGAAGTGATTAAAAACCCGAAAATAAGTGCGCCAGATTTGGCGAAACAAGTGGGTATGGTAAGGCAAACGGATGTGCATGCAAGAACAATCGCTAGAGCATTAAACTCTTATGGGTTTCAAAGCAGAACTCCACGTAAAAAACCGTTAATATCCGCCTAAAATCGATTTCTGCGCCTAGAGTTCGCCAAGGCATATTGATCATATTGACAAGGACATTGATTTTTGGAATCGAGTCCTTTTTACGGATAAGTCGAAATTTAACATTTCCGGGAGTGATGGTCGCGTTAAAGAATGGAGGAAAAAAAATACAGCTTTAGAGATCAAAAATTTGACTCCTACTGTCAAGCACGGTGGAGGCAACGTTGTGGTTTGGGGGGCCATAGCTGCATCTGGGGTCGGCAGATTGGCTTTTATTGAAACTACAATGGACCGCTATATTTATAAGAACCTGTTGGAACAACATTTGAAGGCATCAGTTGAGAAGTTGTGCCTTGTAGAGAGATGGCTTTTCCAACAAGATAATGACCCGAAGCACACAGCACTTTTCGTCAAGAACTGGTTGTTGTACTACGCTCCCAGGCAGCTGAATACGCCTCCCCAATGTACGGATTTGAACCCAATAGAGCACGTATGGGAACTTCTGCAGCGGAAAATTCGAAAAGTGCGCATAAAAAATAAAAATTTGTTAAAGGACGCGCTCATCACAGAATGGGAGAAAATTACATCCGTTGAAACTGGTTGTTAAGTCGCCTCTATGCCCCGAAGACTGCAAACAGTAACTGATGCTAAGGGGGGTCCAACCAAGAATTAAAGCAGCAAATAATTTTAAAAACTTCGATACCTTTAGTTGGAAATTCTTTGTGTGTAAGCCAGCCAGCACTGACTTTTGTTCATTCAATTTTTAATGTTTTTATGAATTTATCTTTAAGCTTGTTAAGAAAAGTTTTTGTTTTTGTTATTTCATAAATATATTTACGTTACTGAAAAAATGCGCATCAATGGATTTTGGATTAAAGCTTCAAATCAACCAGAACCTCAATATAAGGTATTGCCGTAGACTTTTGTCCGATACTGTATATGCTGAATAAAATGAGAGAAATGACTGGACCTGATATGACCATCAATTAGACGCTTGCCAAAATATCGTGCAATAACTGACAAACTTTACAATGATTGCTTAAAAATTATTCTAGTTGCAAAATTAACCCTAAAGTATGAAATCTTTCTTTAGGTTTTGTTCTACTATACTGGAAAAATTATCCTGTTCTCCCAAAATCAAAGCCTTATATGTGACCTGTGATCTGCTTGTTATATGAATGATGATGTGTGTGGTACTCAATGGATTTTGTTTTGTGATTCTGAAGAGATAATCGCAGGAAAAAATTGGGACTCAAATAAATGCACTAAACTTTCAGCTAGTAAGGGTGATCATAGGAACATATTTGAACATATTTCAACCTGTCCTGGAACCTATCCTCGTTCCACGTTCCTCGTTCCTCGTAGTACAAAATTCGTCTACTATAAAATTGTCAGTCAATATATTATTAAATATTATCCTTAATAATTGATTCAGACTAATTTAAACGAGGGAGGGAAAAAAATCCCAACTTTTATGATATAGAACTACGGTAAACCACAAGGGAACGGATAACCAGATACGAAGGCACTTCTAATACTTTCTAAAATTAATTATTTTTTTTTCATTTTTAGCAAGTAAACATACTTTATGTGGAAATTCTTTTGGTTGTTGCTGGAAGCCGTAATAAAATTGTGTTCTATGTTCGGCGGGCCATGATTTCCTTTTGGGGAGGACGCGTTCCAGCTGTTTGCAACTATCATCAGCTCGGCTGAGAACGAGCTGATGATGGCGCAAAAATAGCCGAAAGGCGTCTTCACTAAAATCAAAAAATGGCCCAGCGGAGATAGAAAACAGTACATTTTCCGGTGTTGTACATAGTTGGGATTTTTAACCTCGAATGGGCCGTTTTATATTACTGGTTTCAAAGAATAATTTCAGAAGGGTATCCGCCCAATGGCGCATTAACCATTGAGTGTGGCATAACAGTCTGAATGTCCCAGAAGTCCCAGATTGAATAGTCTAGTCCATGAAAGAGCTCTTTCTATAGAAATCATATCGCGGAAAGTCCTGGCTTTAAGGAGGGGATTCATATCACCCAGTTGTTGGGATTTTATTGCTACAGTTTATAGTCTTAAATTATCATTCAGGACTAGCACATCACAGATAGACTGACTGGCCCCTTTTGACCGATATACGGTTTCAACCTGGCTAAGAGTATCACAATGATAAGCAGCGTATATCGAGCCACGATTACGAACTAAATAACTGAGTAAAAGTATTTGAGGATTCCAATAAACTAGTCCTAGTTGACTGGCGTGTATTCTGACATTTGCTGGTTTTAGCTGCGTGTTTTGCCTGCCGTTCTTCCACTCCAAACCGTAGTTCCTTAGTCCTACCGTAGTTCTTACTCTAAATTTCTTTCGTAGTCTAGACAGGACATGCTCCTGAAACTGCCCACGCAATCGATCACAAATTTGAGTTGATTTTACGCCTTGTTCAATTAAAAACTTGTTTTTGATATTTTTTGCAAGCGTAAAAAGCTCCTGCGGTATCTGAGTTCCTTTCGGTGGGTAGTCCGAATAATTTATTTGTTTCGGCTTCAATTTCCTTTTTTGACTGATTTTTTGCATCTGGGAAAAGATTCTCAATTACTTTTGGTTTTTTTGTTGTTGCTTGCTGCTGCATTCCGTACTTTTCACTGGTGCCATTTGTGATCCTTGATCTCATATAGCTAAAGTGTTCCACATGCCAATTTGCTGTGCTGATCGCTAAAATTTTTGGAATATCGCATCCAGCCATCTTAAAAAAATTCTCCATTATGACCACGATATCAGCGTTCACTATAGGTAGATCGACCAGTTATACTTTTTACAACAGGTTCTGGAGAGGTGGACAAAGTTTCTGGAGTGGTTGAGAAAGTTTCCGAGCTTAAATTAAAATCTATTCTCGTGGAAAAGAATGCAGTGAGCTCATTGCGGGCAGCTGTCACTCAGCATTTTGCAGTAATTTTCTTCTCGCCATTACCCGATTCGACGGAACTCCAAGTTCAAGAAGTACGTTGCATGTAGCGTCCCATCTATGCTGCATCAATGCTGCTGCGTCCCATCAATGCTGCTCCAGGGTTGAAGGAAATCCAATGTGCGAACACATCTGAGCTTTTTTCCTAGCATTTTCTAGTCATGTGTTCGAGTAGGAAGACAAGAGATGGCCTGGCCTGCCCTTGATTGCCAATTTTAAAACTACTTCTGCAATAATGCCCAAAGGTAGATTTTTGGATTTGTTATTGAAAATAATTGATGATCTTTTTGGGTAGGAGATAAATTGTTAGTAAAAAACAATATAGGATAATAATCAAAAAAAGTGTTAGTGTGTAATTATGAGCGTTCAGAATTGAAGCTGAGGTCTAACCTTGCAACAGCTCTCAGGAATCCTAGCTCTGATATAATTAAAAAAAACCTAGATGTTTCGACTTCCAGGACGGAAAATTACAAATGCAATTTGATGTCTGCCAGAATATACGAAAGTTTAGAAGTTTTCCCTAACGTTATCGTTCGAAACCAGTAGAAAGCCCCTTTATTACATTGGAGCGTACGTGATCTTTATCCTCGTACTTATGCATCCTGCCAAAGCTGAAGCGATTACAAATAACGATTGGGACGAAACATGCTCAACTGGACGAGCAGTGTGAGGTGAGAGCTGTACATTTGAGAGGCTTCCCCTCGTAACATGTTCCATGCCATTCTTGGAAGATGATACGAAATAGTGTCAAGATCCAAGCTAAATTCATACTAAGTTTAAGACGAAAAAAGTTTAAAAACTGAAACAAACAACATCATTGCTGATTATATTGATATTTAATCGTTTTAATATCCTTTCCTATATTTGGTTCACCTCGGCATCAGCGAGATCAAGTATTTCTCTACTGTCAGACAGTATATTGTACTTTTTGATACCTCAGTATGATGTTCACGCAGACATAAGGTCAGATAAATAGTCCTCAAGTCCTATCAAAATTGAACTCTTTAAAAAAAACTTCAACTCTGTGGTATATTAGATCACGAATATTTTCAACTAAAAAGGAATTGTGAGCAAAAACAAAAACAAACGCAACAGAGCCCGGAAACTTGAGGATGTAATAGAAAACCATACTATATGCAAAAGCGATAACACTGTATACTGATTCTCAATCTAACAGTATTCAACCAAAATTAGTGGTGTTTTATTTAGATTGATTAATTTTCTTCGATGTTTACGTAAAACAGGAACTCTACCCTCAAGACTTTTGTGTGAAAACGTAATACACACATAAATCTACTTGTGCTTTTTCTATCTCTGTCTGGGAGAAGTGTTGTCGCAATACTTACGCTATGCAGGCAATAACAGAAACTTGGCGTGGAGAGCTATTGCTCAGAACCTATGGGTGGGGAGCTATCACAATTTCTGATTCGCAAAAATCTAACAACTAGCTAAGAAAGTTGGGTGGGTTTTTGTAGTGGTTTTGAACATCTCATCAAGTGCCAACATATGGCCCAGATCAGCTTAGCATGTTTGTTGATTTGCTATTAGTAATCTAACTCAGAATTATTCCCATTTCCAAGTAATACCCTCTATTAAATTAATTATTTTAATTTAATTAAAAATAATAAAGAAATGAATAAAAATGTTCATGAAAAATAATTTACCCTCGTTGGGCAGCTGAAAAGCACACTTATATCGACCAAAAACGCAGCATCGACTATACAGGTTGTGTTGACCGATGCGCTGTAGACATGAGCTGGTTCCTGGGTGACCAAAGAATCCAAAAAGATATTGATATAAGATTGGATCACCTCTAGTCAAAAAAATGAAACCCGACAAATACTTAATACTGATTCTTCGTGGATTTTCCACCCGTTTAAAAGTTTCGTTTACGAGAATTTTACATTATAGAAGAACAATATCCTATATATAAGACCGAGTTTAGATACCTCTAGTAAGTCCCCTTTGTGGACACCACCAAATGGGAGAATGACATTATGAACAAATACAGTTTCAATTAGGGACGATAGATTCAATACAATGCTAAGCAGAACCATGGAATATTCCGGATTCCACAAGCCTGGAAGTAAGGCTACGGGAATCATTTCAACAATGTTGCCCACACTTCTAAGTTAGAAAACGTCCACACTGATTGCTGAGTGCAACGAGAATTACATAGTGAACAAAAAAAGGACCGCTCTGTTGGATCTCCTTTTTGGACTAGGACACTTTCAACCCAAACAAATTTTCTACTTTCCATTGAGTTTTAACTCATGAATTCAATTGAAAACTTTCATGAAATGATGCTCACTTATGTAATTGGGCGGCTGAAAACTTTCCCAAATACGGGTTGCAATAGTTAGGAAACTTTAAGGACAATTATATCTCAAATAAGAAAGCAGTAAGTACGATACTCTACATACGTTTTCTCGGTCATAATTAAAGTACGTCTCCATTTACCATTTACAAGATATCATTACAAATGCAGAGTTCATTGGAATATCTAATAAGCACCGATTAATTCAAAGAAGGTGCTTCAAATAATCTGAAGAGGCTAAGAAAGCAAACAAAAAACAAAACACAACATTAAAATGAGCGGAAGGAAAACGTTACACCGCCATTTGTAATTATGATTCATTACGTGGTCGGTTCCGCTTTTATCTTATTCAAAGCTACAAACTTTCATAATAGCATAAACGTATTAAGCGACCATTCATCTCCAAATGATTTTGCATTTATAAATAAATTTGCAGATCGGATTTTATTAAAGCGCAAAATGCCTGGCCATCAAGCCCCCAACCAACATTAATCGTTTTTCGCGAATGGAATGCATTTATGCTGCGGCACAACAGTTTATCTGTATCTTTTATATACATAGATACAATGGTGGCAAATGTTGCATTGTCGTTTCATCGATTTTCCTGTAGATTTCTTGTGCGACTGTTCCCACCAGGTCGATATAAAATGTGATGAAAGAAATGCATTTTATGTTTTTTAACACCTGACTATATTATACCATGCACTTTGTGCGAAGTTGATGATTGAAGATGAAATTTAAACGGGTTGCAGATTTTTCGATTTTTTGACTTACAAATTAAGTTTGGAAAATCGAGATTGTGTTCGACTGGAAGGTGAAAAATGTTGCCAGGAATTAACTACACATGGCACAGATATGATTTTGAGTTATGAGTATGTGCGAATAAAGATTGCCAGTACATATTGCGCGTTTTTTGGGTGCACATGCATTTGTTGCGTTTCTCTCTCGATTTGCAATGAAAAATATATCCTGATGGGCCAAAAGAAAGCAGAAAACGTGTAGCTTATAATTGGGTACCCTCACGCCTTGTGGGTTTATTACTTGCAGACACTCAGAAGTTTAACAAACTGGAGGGAAATGAGAAAAGAACATGAATCCCTAGATAGATAGACACAACGAGCTTCATACAGCGCTGACACTCTTGCCCAATTCTGATAAAAATTCCGATAAAAAAGCGATAGCTTAAGCAAATTTAAATTTGTACTCTAATTTTACGCAAAAGCTCTTAGGAACAATTTTGTTTCACGCAAAACTGAGTGGAAATTTACCTATCCAAATGTAAGTTCACTTATTTTGGCCGAATACCATTCGATCGGGAACTTGTTTGAAACATGGCATAACCACTAAAAAGTGCTAACACTTCGAGAAAACTTCCAACCTAAGGATATTCGACTCGCATTTTCCAGATGCATTGGTATTTAGCAAATCTTGTCGTTTGTATGAGATACAAACGAAGGTACGGTGACAAAACCACATTTTCTTATGTTTTTTCTTCGCACACAATGACTAACCTTCATTAGAAAAATTCTCAAATATATTTTAAAGCTTTGAAATTTAGTGATTATGATCTCTTCACTCACCTACGTAGTCTAGTTTCTAAGCTCTCTATCCTGCAAAGCTCATTTCATTTGCTGTTTAGGTTATTCGTATCTCTTTCCTTTTGATGCCTCTACGGACTTTTATCGCTTTATAATGGTTACACAATGGTTTGGGAAGTGATGCAGAAAACCAAATGGTGGATAAACTGACTCGAATTGGTTCATCCGGTCGTAGCGCAGTTTTTATTGTTTTATGATTATTCGATTGATTATTATTGATTACCTCTATCGTACAATGTGAAGAAGTTTTCAGGTAATTTTTTTCCTCGAGATACCGGCGATATTTCAAATATAATATACACAATATAAATAAACAAAAGCGAAAGTTTGACCGATAAGTTAACACTGGAAAATATATTTTAAGAAGAGTCTTTAAGGGGACATTCGGGCTACGATGTTGAAAAACTTTTTTCCGATGGTTTTTCCATGTAAGGAAAAAAGTATCGTTTTGAAATTTTGCACAGATATTTATCACATTTTAGGTATACAAACAAATTTTTCAAGAATTTTTGAAACTGCTCTTTGGAATTTAAAAATAATCCGCCAAATTCATGCCGGACATGATTTCTCGAGTTTGGAAGATCTGAGAAAAAAAACCCAACAACGAGAATTGATTCTTTTTAATTGGCTTTCGTGCGGACTAGGATGATTTTTTCCCACTATAAATAACAAAATGGTGGCCATTTGAAAATAAAATCGGTTTTTGGGGGTTAGAAAATTGGCTGGTAATCGGAAAATTTATTTCCGAACAACATGAACACCATGATCCTAACTCACGTGATAGCCAGACGTGTCACAACTATATATTAAAAATTCATTTAATCGTGTCCGCATTCTCAAAAAACGTGATTTCGAGAAATTAAAGTTAAAAGTACGGTTTCTTTGAATTTCCCAACTTTTATCTAAAGGATATACACGTAACCATGTAATATTGAGCGTATATTCGAAGTATAAATTGACGCAGATGCTTCAAAACGAGTGAGAAGGTGAGAGCAATGAAATACGGTGGAGAGTTAAAAACGTTTAGGCGTTTCGTCTTAGGCGCTTGACGACTAGTTTAAAATTTTTATATCGCTCTAAAACCTTTTGTATCGTATTTTTGATTGTATTTTGATACAAAACCATTAAAAAAATTTAGATTTTGTAAACATTTGTCACTTGTAAGTCCCTTAAGAGAATAGGGAAGTATAGACATGTTAGTCGATATCTAAATTTTCCAAACGCATTCATTGATCTAATAAAAATTTTCGGAAAGGTTGAAAAAATTCTAAGCTGTAGAAATTTATTTAATTTCATTTCAACGCTTAGTTTCATGTCATCTTCAAATACTTCGTTATTGTAGATAAACAGCATATTTTCAGTCCTTCTTACAGGAACTGCTCGAATCTTCTCGATTTTTTTCCTTTGATTGGAAGCCTAAAAAGCAATCAGCCTGTTAGTTCCTTGAGATTTTCGTGTATTAGTTTTTTCGATGAATTTTTTCTATGTCCGCCGTCCAATCTATGTTTCGAGGCCTAAATGTGGAACCTTGTGGAATTTCGTAGTGATCAAAATTCCTGGAAAGTTAAATATTTGACTTTCTTAACAAGCTTCAAAGATTAATAAGTGTGCTGCTGGTGCGGCTCTATACCAGTCATTGTTGCGCAGAAGCACGTATCTACAGGCTGAAACACAGAGCTCAGGCTGAAAATGTTGGCAATCCGCTGAAGGGGAAAGGGTAGAGTATCACCTGTGCTTTTACGCAGTTCTTATCCAAAAGAACAAGGACACACTGAAACCTCTGAAGATGGTATGAAGTTTCTCCTATAGTCCCCAAAGGCTTTGAACACTTTGGAGCTTCAAGCCGCAGCAAAGATGTAACCATTTTTGTTGATCCTCCGCGGCCTGTAGTTGGGTAAAAGCAACCAAATTTAAATTCATGCATGTTGGGTGTGCTATTTTTATTCTGCTTCAAGTGTTTTTTTAAAGCTTCCATAAAGAAAGTAAGATTTTGTACATTACTTGATATAACGATTTTTCAGACGTATTGATTATTATTTTCCAAAATTCTCAACCGGTTTCAATGTTTTCATTCCATAAATTCCATTTTTGTTGATTTCGAAACGTCCTTTCGAAGCAAGAGTTTCTAGGCGGTTAACAGTATGAAAGTATTTCTGTAATTCCTCCAATGAATTCCACCCTGACTGCTTACACAACTTCTGCCTCACCTAGCGCGCATTCCAAACTCTAAGAAGGACTTATTAAATTCGATTATAGGCTACTACTATATTAAGTATGATGAATAGCCGCACTGGTTATAAGTATCTAATTGCCGTGTACTACAGCATCGTGGTCTCCTCTAAAAGGACAACATGCATGAAAGTAGTAGCACAGCGTGCATTATAAATTCTTAACTATCACCAGTCGGACCCAACTATCGATGAAGAAACTTGTTACTGACGCTACTCAATAATTACCGACATGTATTAGATGCACAACATTCTTTTTCACTTATGATAGTAAAAAGCTGGCAAAATGTGAGACCATGTCTGAAAATGCAGTCCACGGACTTTCATCATCATCTTGGTAATAGCCCAACACGTTGCTCCATTCTTTTGCTGGCGTCATCGTTGTCGCCTAGATCTAGGCCTATTTGCAATTCAATGATGTAACATACGCATACCGAAGCGCCATCACGAGGACGATTTTTCAGATTTCTTTTATGTAATGTTACTGTATCACAAAATACGCGTAGATAATGTTATGGTCCATAATGTGAATACTTGTTCATGTGCAAAACGTGCTCCATTTATTGCATAAGATATACATGAGCTCGAGCTCCTTGCAATCTCATCAATGTATGCGAGTCTGGTAGGGCAAGTGTCAGAATAGGTTGAAGCCGATATAGGACATAAACTGAATGTGATTGTGTGTTACAACATGATTATTATGTCATTCGTCCATATGGGGTTAATTGTAATGTATTGATTGGGAAAACAAATTTCTGGTTTGGAACTTACTATACCAGCTTGATGGGTTGTGCTTCCCATAATTATTTTTCTCTATGGTGCAATTTTCACCAGTGCTTTTTGCAAACCAATTTTTGTGTTGGGGTTTCGGTTGCTCGTTACATTTTAAATGATCGGTCTATTTATGACAACCATTTGTGTTTTGAGGCCAATGCAGAAGCTTGTAATGAGTGTATGCAAAAGTTTTTTTAAAGATCCGAGTTGAATAATTTATTTTTTCAATCACTAATGTACTTAAACTTAATCTAATATACAATCACTATGATTATATATGACTTGTATCCAACATTCCTGGATTTGCTGAATTCCTCTCGTGTATAAATCTGCCCACTCATCCCCTAAAAAGTTGGCTAGAGCTGTACTGAGATGCTTTTCAGTGTTATGTACCCTTCCTGCAGACATTTGTCCAGGAACTGGAACAAGCGATAATTTCTTGGAGCAAGATTGAGAGAACATGTATGGGTTGAAAGTTCGCATTAGATCAGCTTGGCATTGTCATGGTTAAAGATGACTCCGCGACAATTGACTAATGCAGGATGCTAACCACGCATGCTTGTTAAAGCCGCTCTAATTTCTGTCAGTACAAGCCCGCTTTTAAAGTTTGATCTCGTTCCAGAAGCTCCCAATAAATGCGTCCTCGAAAATTCTACCAAACAGCCAATGCGATCTTTTGCAGATGTATGCCTGGTTTGACGGGGATTGACCCTTTTTGCAAAATGACCGGCGTCGTTTCATAATTTTTAACAGGATTCACTTTTCATCTCCAGTAACTGTCTGAGGAATCTTTCGATAATCGATCTCCATTATTCTTCATAGACGAGCAAGACAGGAAACAGAGGAGGATATTTTGTCTTCCATGTTACTTTGTGAAAGTTCGTGGGGTACCGAAGTATCCAACTTTGCCTCATATTCTAGCGCACAAATTTTTTTGGACCTGGAACCCCTTCGATGATTCTACGATAGTCATCTTATCACCTCTTTGTATGACTGCCAATATATTAGCATATGTCAGCTCCAAGGAGTCATGTCAGCTCCAAGGACTGAACGTATCGTGACTGACCTACAAATTGCCTTTCTTCAATCCGAAAGCGCATTCCCATTGTTAAAAAACGCATTCCAATACCTTTCCCTGTTGATATGTTCGTTGTATTCACACGTTTTCTCCATAAAAGGATGATTCCTTTTCTGGTCGCGATAATGAGGTTTCCAAAATGCTGCTTGCCGTCAAAATGTGTTGAAGGATTTATGATTCACAGTTCAAAGAAAATCCATATGGAAAAATTGAAAAATGTTTTGCATGGATCCAATATATACCGGATAGGATCGGTAGGATAGGATTTATTTAATAGGATCGGTCCATTTGTTAATATTGAAATTAATTGTGAAGCTTATAAATGTGTTTTTCCTCGTTATTTCAACTATAAACGTGTTCGAAGATCAATAACTTGGCAACATTAGTTAATACCATACTGGGATTTGGGCATGCAAATTAAATGGCTACCGATATATCCTTGTGCCATCTAGTCAGGGAATCTGTAATTTTTGCTTTTTCTTGTTATTAACTCGACTATATTCCGTTTACATCACTTGGAAACTGGTGCCAATAGTTCGATGCGGAGAAGAAAAAAAATCGGCGGAGAAAAAATCAAATGGAAAATGAGGCAAGGTATAAAAAAGGGTTAAGTTGAAAAGGATTATCAAAGCAGACTAGAAAACTAAATGCAGTACGAGGTTTGTTCAAAACGTATCGCGAATTTTGAATTTTCGCGGGCTACGTATGTTCGATTTTTGATCTTTTGGTGGCGTTATGTAGGTACTCATGACCTTCACTTATGTTGACAATTCCGGCCATTTTGAATGTCCAGTCAGTTTTTGACAGTTATTGTTCGTGGGCGTGTTTTAGCTTGTCTTCGATTTTCGTCTATCCCAAAAAATGGATCAAAGAATTTGCATCAAATTTTGTGTGAAGAACAACTTAAAGTGCGCGGATGCATTCAGAACGTTGACTGTTGCATACGGCGGAGCTGCTTTGGTCAAAAGCAACGTTTATCGGTGGTACAAAATGTTCTCGGAGGGACCGAAAAAAGCACGCTAAGTTCGGTCGAATGTGAAGGTTTTGCTAGCAGTTTTCTTCGATTGCAAGATTGTGCGCGAATTTTTGGCCAAAAACAACACTCTAATAATGCCGCAGCTACCGTATTCCCCAGACCTGGCCCCCTGTAACTTTTTCTTGTTAACGAAACTGAAGAGGCCCATGAAAGGACGACGCTACGCCATGATTGAGGAGATAAAGACGTCATCGAAGGAGGAGCTGAACAAGATCACAAAAAATGATTTTTCAAAATGCTTCGAGGATTGGAAAAAACGTTATCACAAGTGTATAATGTCTGACGGGGATTACTTTGGAGGGGACAAAATAGATATTCATGAATAAATAAATATTGAATAAATATAAATTGGAACTACCTGGAAAGCCTGGAACAAATGAAAGTACCATTGTTTGCTAGCAAAAAGGGCAAAAATCTGGCAGCACAAGAGCACGCCAAGATCGATGCTTCAAAATTTCATTAAACAATTTATACGGGTTTCTGGAGAAGGAGTCTCGAAACTACGAAGGTTTCAGTATTCTATGACCTTTCAAATATTCCAAATTTATTGCTGAGATTGCCCATGTATAAAGTCTTGAAGGAGTTTATTCTTTTAGTAAACTGAGCTTCTTTTCAATATGACTCCATTTTTGGCATGAAAAAGCGTCTGTGACTGATATCATTTGTTTTAACTGATAAATTCAACATGCATATCCCTACGTAACGATTTTTTAGAGGAACGGACTGAACAGACTCTACCTTTTTGAAGTCTGTTTCAGGTAGAAAAAATCTATTAATCCTCACTTTCAGATTTTCGACCATTCGCGGAAGGAGCAGAAAATACAAATATTTCTTACAAAAGCAAAAACTTTATTTTATGGAAGATCAACATTTTCTGTATATTTTAAAAGCCAATCAAATGCTAAAAGAATCGTTATTCGAAACAATTCTGAGCAATCAGGAAACCGTGAATAATCAAGCCTGTACAGAAGAAAAGTTGTTCGCGCTCAAAAGCTAAGTCATATGGAAATGATCCTAACAAAACTTTTGGTTTAACCATGACCTAAGGTCCTTGATTGCTCATATGATGAATCGATCGTATTTTTCTTCTATAAAAATTGTTACCGTTTGATGAATCTTACCCTTACCGTCTATCAGAGGGAATTTGTGCTTCTGTCTCTTACGGTGATGAATGATTGCTGCATGTAATCCTGCAAGTTCTTTGATTTATCTCAAAAAAACTCTTCGGGATGTGGGGCTCTGCTGAAAAAACATGCGGGAAGTAGGCAACGTCTCCTTGATGACAGAGAAAATCTGAAAGTATATTCTCTTTCTTTGTGAAAAAGGAGTCTCGGTTGCTCTCAATTCTTTCAATTAGATATTTATGGGCTCTTTATCAGTAAGACAATGAAATTAATTCTATAAAATTATAGACTATATACTACGATACTGTATTGATCGAAATATAAGACAATTTTGAATAAGCGATCGCAATCCGTATTTTCAGTTTTTCGTCCATCAGCCTTCCCTGCAAAGGCAAGCCTGGTCCTATATCTTGGTTGTTTATTCGTTATAATTGACCAGCAACTTGCAGCTTCTAAAGTTTACAATTTTAGAACCCGCCAAAAAGTTTAATCCGCTCGTGGTTGCACCTAAGTCGTCATTTATATTTTTCGTTTTATTTATGTCCCTATAAGTAGCCTTAATTCTCGGTTTTTCGGCATTCGTTTTGCTTGTTGATGTTTGTATCATAACCACAATCCATGGTATAACCATCAGACAAATAGCTGAGGTCATAAGGATTTCATATGATACCATTCAATATACCCTTAAGAACGTATTAGTTATGAATAATATCTGTTCGCGTTGGGTATCACGAATTAGAGACAAAGTGCAAAAGCAAAGTGAGAAATCCCATCCAGATCAGGAAACCTCTGTGTCATGTTCGTGATCATGGGTGTGGACCTTTTCGATGGGTCGGAAGCGAGCCTTGGCAACTACACCGTAGAAATTCGAAATGTTAAATTCGGCGAGAAACTTTGAAGAATAATTATGCTGGAGTATTTGAAAAAGGCGTAAATTATTCCGGGTTCTTACTATGCTGAACAAATAAGAAGACTTAACGAGGTCCTTAGTCTATAAGGCTGTCAGGCTCAACTCGCTCAAACGGCGTTGTTGCTATGGCAAGATGCCAATAGCTTGAACACTCAGCTTATATGCCACACCTAGCTCCGAGAGATTACTTCTTCCTTTCTCAGCTGAAGGAACATTTTCGAGAAAGAAATTTGAAGTTGATAGAAAAGTAATGGCTGCTGTCGAGATGGTTTGGGAAAGTCAAAATAAAGATTTTTCTGAAAGGAATCCTGATGATTGAAAAGTCGTTAATTGATTTGAATTATTAGGTTTGAATTATTAGTGTTTGTTTACTAGCTGACCGTGTTTTGTCTTCATTATCATAACTTTTTGATCACGACATGGGTTTAGATTGATCCAAGTTCGTAATAGAAGTTGAAATGATGATGACCTAATAAATCAGTGAAAATATTATTGATCCAATACTTTAAGGATTTGAGAGCTTTCCTGGATATTGTGCGACGCAAAAAAATCGGAGGAATAAATATTTTTGTGAGTTTTACTCCTTTGATAGATCTCTTCATTATTTACTATTTTTTGTCAAAATATTTGAAAAATTAGCGTATGAAATCGGAAACTCAACTTTTCTATCCCTACTACAGATTATGTCATAAACAATTCAAAAATAATTACAGAACTGGGTGGATCAATAGTCTTTTAACATTGAATAAGAGCCTTGCTTCTACGCTGTAGGGAATAGCCGGGTGGGTTTTTTTTACTTTTAAGAAGTCTATTGTTTTAAATGTACCCAGAACATATGAAGATAGCATTGTGCCCAAGGACCTACATCTCAGCTACCAGAAAGACATTGAAGCTTAATTTCCTTGTTCTACTCCTACGTTCTACTGAAGAAATACTGGACGGATTTCAATAACATATATTTCAATGTTCATGGAGGAAAATGAACAAAACCCGACCGCAACTCGCAATTGAAGCTTGAAAAACTCTTATGCTCTCCGAAAGATGCTACTGAACGAGTTACTTGAACTATCGGTCACTAGTTTCCTGAAAATTAGAAAAGCCAGGAAAGTCGTTTAATGAAGAAAACATTTCCAGGATGTCTGATTTGCGTTTATTTCAAATTACACATCCTTTAGAGTGTCTAGTCAGCACGTCGTCGTGTGCTTCTAACAATTTTACCTCGCAACTTATGTAAGACTGCAAGAAAACACTCCAAATTTGATTTAGTTTAAATGAAGCCAAATTATCGTGGCCCTGTTAAAACAGGGAAGTTTCTCATCATGGACGTCTCGTAGGAAGTAGGATGAAAATATGAACTAACTACTAAGTGCATATTCAACCGGTCAAAGTACGCTAAGAGTAATCACAATCAAAATTTCAAATAGAAATGGGAATTCGACAAAACTCTTTGCGAGGAAATCGACTTCTTGGCTTTCTGAACTCATCCTAACAAAATGATTAACTACAAGGGAGGAGCAGAATAAATGTAAGAAATTTAGTGGCATTGTTAATCCAAGATTGACATATGCCAAAGCTGTGGTGTCATTCTGTAGGGCCCGTCGTATGCGGTGAGCTACTGAGAACTTCTGCAACGCGAGAGGGTCTACAAAACCTGTTTCATATGCCGGAAAACAGAAGCCTTTGTATTAACAAAGATCGGTAAATTAGGATGGCAGAGGATAATTTTTCATCAGCGTGGCAGGATTCCTCACAGTCCAACCGAAAAAGCCTGTTTTAATATGATTAGGCAACGTTTCACTACTAAAGACTCCATTGCAGCTGCTCGTGAAACTTTCTGTCAAAAACTGGTACCCAAAAAGGGTGACATTACCAGGCCACCAATTAGCCCGCTCTTGTCCCTGTTGATCTTTTTCTTTCTGCAATATATCTCGAAAGTAAATTTTACAACCTTTATCGAGGAATTATTGGTTGTGTAATAAGTTCCTCCTTTTTTTACCGGCGAAATTTATTGAACAAAAACTAGTAACATAACAAATTACGCAAATCTCTTTTGTTAAATAAACATATATATATTTCGGGAGTAATAGTGCTCCTTTCTTCCGAAATATATCTATGTTTATTTAACAAAAGAGATTTGTGTTTTTTGGAGAAACAAAAAAAAATGGAAAAAGAAGTTGTAAAGGCGCAATAACACCGAGGAAACGAAAATTTCAGATAACAAATTAGTCAATAATATAGTCCCCGTCATTGTTAACGACCTGCTCCCACCTCTCAACCAGTTGATTGATTCCATTTCTCCAAAAATCATCGGTCCGGGTTTCAAAGAAGTGGGCAATCCAGGTTTTGAGGTCGTTTTCACCGTCGAAGATTTCGCCTCTCATTTTGTTCGACATCGATGATAATCCGTCGGTGCAAGGGCCACAGAGTACGGCGCATGCGGTAGAACTTCCCATTCAGGATCGTTAAGAGCCTCTGTAACGATATTTGCAGTGTGTGCGCGCATTGGTGTGAAGAAGGATAACTTGACTGCACCGATCTGCCCTTTTTTGCTGAATTGCTTCATTGACACGATGAAGCTGAGTAAGATAGCGTTCCTTGTTGACAGTCTTGTTCTTCTCCAGCATCTCCCAGGAAATCGCGCCTTCGTAATCCCACCAGACACAAATCATTTTCTAATGGGGATGAAGATCTTCCTCAATTCTGGGCTTTGGTGTCTCTTCTGGTGCCGTCCTATCCTTTCTTTGCTTGATGTTAACGCAAAGGCACCACTTCTCATCCCCAGTGACGATTCGGTACAAAAATCGTTGCTTATGGCCGCGAGCTGTCGATGTCGGTCAAAATTTTGAGCTAACTTCTCCCGACGATTTTGCTTGTTGAGGTCACTCAAGTTTTGCGGAACCCAAGCTCCCAGCTTTGGTTTAAAGCCCATGGAGTTTAGGTGTTTGGCAATGGTCTTGAAGCTACAGTCCATCTTTTCGGCCAATTCTCGTGTCATTTGGCGAGCATCTTCCCTCAAAAGCGCCTTGAGATGGTCCTCGTCGAACTCGGAAGGTCGGCCGGGGTGAGGCGTGTCGTCCAGGTCGAAATGGCCGCTTTTGAACTTTTTGTACCAGTCTTGAGAAGTTTTAGCAGCTATAGCAACTGTCCCGTATACGTCGCAGATGTCCTGACAGCTTCCGTCGCTTTTTGACCACGACGAAAGGTAAAGTAAAGCAGGTGTCGACAATGAACTTTTTTGCCGACTGGGATATCCACTTTGAGAGCCTGAAACATTGTTTAAAATAACAGATTTAAAAAATTGAAGCACAGCGTTCAGCAGAGCGGAAAGAGAGCTTTCGAATACATATATACACTTTACAAAACAAAACATATAATCACAAAAAATAAAGTTGAAAAAAAAAACGCAGGAACTTATTACACAACCCAATAATTGAAAATATATGATAGTTTAAATTTTGTAAGAAGTGCAAAAATAATCGAAGTTTAGACTAACAATCAGAATCTGCATGCATTTTGATGCTATAACCGTTTTTGATTAATATTAATTTTTACTTCATTTTTATAGCAATATAAATGTTCAAAGAATACTGGTACTTCCTGTTTTTAAAGAAAGGGATTTAATTTCTTCAAGCTTACACTTCACTACAGTATATGCTTATGGGGTTATAGATATCATTTGTCTTATTGTTGTAATTTAGTTATTTTCATTCCATATGTGGAGAACGTAATGAACGTGAATATTTAGAGTTAAATACAATTTTCCCACTCTCAGATGAAAAGAAGTTAACTAACTGAAATCTGTCCATACATGCAAAATGAAAAAGAAACAATTTATTATTTTCGTTGAAAAGAATTTGACGAATGAAGTAATTACAACCAGAATAGAATGATAACCCGCATTTCAAGTTATAGCTGCTAATTACTCATATAGCAGGAGCTATTTGTCCATATTCCAAGAAAGCATGTAAAAAGGAGAGAATTATGAGTTGCATGTTTAACCTTGCTGGCCAGACAACTCAATCAAACGCTCCATTCAAAAGATATATTGCTTATGTAATTACTGAAAGATTGCAAGTCTTTAAGGGTCATCAGTTCAAATCATCATTTATAATCCTGATGTTGCAGAATCAACACAAGTAGTTTAATTATGAGTACATCAAGTAATACAATTGGTATGATAATGGGCAAGCGTTTACTGGTATATTTGTATTCGCTTATTATCTCGTCTCAACCGAAAGAATGTATCTAACGACAAACAGATACTTTTTTTCCTGCAATGGCCACCGATTTCAAAGCTGATGTGAATTGGAATTAGTTAGACAGATTAGTTGAACAAATATGTCGACATTATTAAGCTGTGTCCAATTATTCTGCATTTATCATTTCTCCATGATCTCATCAACGCGTCACGTTTAAATTTTTTTAAAGGTTTTATCTGAAGTAGAGTGAGAAAAAAAAGATTAATTAAGAGCTTCAACAACATTTCAAGCCCAGGTAACGTTAATCACTTTTCCTCTATGTGTTGAAGTAAGTTTAATGAATCTGAGGAAGAGATGCTTGGTAAAGACGTTAAATCGTACCGCAAGAACTTCAATTAATTCAAGTTGATTTTGCAAAGTAGAAGTCATACTGACGACATGGTCATTTGCTAACATCTAATTGGTCACATTTGAAGAACAGAATAGAGGAAGAGGAATGAAATTTCAAATCACAACAACATCTGTACTTGGCTGTACAACATCTGTACTTGCAAATTTTAATTTCACTTTGTGCAATTTATAAATAATTCCCCTTAAATCTGCAATTCATATGCACAAATCTCAATTTACATTGCTGAGATTCTGTGAATTCTGTTGGAATTTTTCTGTATTGCAGGACTTTCACCGATCGAAAACCAATATTTGGCACTTTTTGTTAGTGCTCCCTTAAGATGAACTCATATGAAACAGTATAATAACTTAGGCTGCTGATAATTTGCATGATAAAATTGCAATATTTAAAATAAGAAACATCTGAACATTTATATGAATACGTATGTACGATTTCGTACATACTTCAAATTTTATAACCTGTATCCTGTTACAAATGTTCATATGATTGATGATTTCATATATTAATTTTCGAACTTCCCATATAAAATGTTGTTTTCAATCACATTAGAAAGTATTCATAAACATATACAATGGAAGCAACTGGCATAGTAGCTGGCAGAATCTGTGTTTCAATCTTTCGAGGAAAAACTATTCAAACTTGATACTTAAGGAACTGTATTTATTACCTGGTATTACCTGTGGTGCAAAAAAGTTTTACAGGATTTTCAAGAGATGGCGTCACTGACATTAAATCGAATCGGACAATATTGCAACCAACTTCATTTTGAAGCCTCATCATTAGACTTTCTTTTTCAGTATGTGTCGTTTCTCTGGAGTGTAAGCAACATTGTTTTTCTGCGCTTCGAATATGTCAATTTTCGTGCAAGCAAAATACAGTTTGCGGGAAGGATTACTTCTTTTCTTTCGTTTGAAGAGGTGTGTAGCTGAAAGTCATCGTGTGCTGCAGAAAGCCAATAGAGATCATGCTCTATCGAATTCCATGTGTGAGTACTAATTTCGACGTTTTAGAAGTCGTGATTTAAATACCGATGACAAAGAACGTGAAGGACGACCAGAAAAGTTTGAGGGTGCCGAATTCGAGGCTCTATTGAATTAAGGCTCATGCCAAACGCAAGAGCAACTGTGACCCAAAAAGCCATATCGGTTCGCTTAAAAGCCATTGGAATAGTCCAGAAGGTAGGATATTGGGTGCCGTAAGAATTGAAGCCGAGAGACGTCGAACGACGTTTTTTCACTTGTGACCAGCTGCTCCAGCGGCAAAAAATAAAGAGATTTTTGCATCGTCTTGTAACTGGCGATAAAAAATTGCTTCATTATACGGGCCGCCCGGCCATACGCCAAAATCGACGACCAAACCGAATATTCACGGTGGCAACGTCATTCTCTGTATTTGGTGGGACCAATGAGGCGTGGTGTACTATCAGCTTTTAAAGCCAGGTGAAATCATCACTGGGCAACTCTACCGACTACAATTGATGTGTTTGGGCCGAGCATTGAAACAAAAACGGCCGCAATACGAGCAAAGACACGATGAAGTTATTCATCAGCATGACAATGCTCGACCACATTTTGCAAAGCCAGTCGAAACATACCTTGAAACGCTTAAATAGGAATTCCTATCCCACTCACTGTATTGCCTGGATGTTGCCGCTTTCGAATACTATTCGTTTTCGCCGATAAGGCATGCACCGCTCTTTTGGAGAACCACAATCTTTTTGACCACAAAGATGAGAAAAAGCAGTGGCTAGCGATGGACGATACTTTGAAAAATGAATTTATAACAAATTTTGACACAATAAAGCGTCAAACTTGAAAAAAAATCTTTTGAAAGTTTTTGTTAAATTAATAATTTTGTATTGAGTACTTATTAAATTTATATAATTATATAAATTCTCGGCAAAACGTTTTTCTCACTGACATGGTATAGCTTATCGTCTCTACGGTATATCGTCTCGTCGTGCCTTACAACCATTCTCGGGCCTTTGCCTCACCAGTCTGATCCTATCGACCGCATCATCTAATTGGAAAATCCGATCAGCGATTAATTCTCTTCATTAATGCTGGCTGGCTAGCGCTTCTAGTCTGCCAAAACTTCCACCTGCGAATATCTTCCAGGTTCCTGGACAAACCATCTGTATTTTATTCATCGACTGCACCGACTATAGTCATTGACTGCACCAACTCATAGTGGCTTATAGACAAATATGTTTATAATTTTCACATTTTATAATTTTCCAGACCTATGGCATAACAAAAAGTTCAAACACCTGATGACACCTTCTTTGGTTTTCCTTTTCGGTCTTTTCTGCTTTTCTTCTTGCGATGCGCCTTAGCTACCTTCAAATCCATTTATTTTGATTGCAGATATTTACGACAAAGTCCACATTTGTGTCATTTTGTCATTTTTGTTGGAACATGAACTTTGTCGACACTACGACAGTTTGTAGTTGCACCTATATTTTCTCTTGATGCATGATGACCAGAAATTCTTCGGTGAATGTAGAGGGCCGTGATAGCACGATCATGTCACTAGTGAAGCCCACAATCTGGTTCGATTTATAGACCAACGTATCTATTGAATCCATGGAGAGTTTCTTTAGAACATATTCTAGAGCTAGAGTTAACAGCAATGGGGCCAGCCTGTCTCCTTGTTTTATTCCAGCATAAGTGTGAAAGGCCTCTGAGAGTTGGTTTTGCTTCGGAGTTGCTATGTTGTTAACATGAATGTCCTCTTCATATGACGGGCTAGCTTTTCGGATACGTCAAAATGCAGGTATGCCAAAATGCTTTTATGCATAGTGCGGTGGTATGCATGGCTGGTATGTTTTGTAAGACTACGAATATTTGATGGTTTTAAATGATTAACATTCATAATTTATCAGGGCGTTGCTTGGCAAACAATCGATACTCTAGCTTGAATGACTCCTTGAGGCTGCAATGGCTAGCCTGCCATTCTCCCAAAGTGATTTTTGGCGTTGAACTTTGGCGATTTTGCATACTATCAGCTCAGTCTCTACGATGAATGTAATATCTCATTTCAAAGTTTGCGATAAATAAACTTAATTTGTCTTTAAAACATTTTGTGCAGGCGGAATCAATACTAAATTTTTATTTTTGATCAGGAAAATTCTCTATAAAGAGAATTCTTCTGCTTTTCCTAAATACAAAGTAGCATTTTTCTTCAGAAATAAAAAATTCAAAAGAAAAAATCATCTTGGTTTAACTCCCAAGACGGACTTTTTCTTCTGAAAATTAGCGGTTTGTTTCGTATTAAAATATAAAAAAAAACATTTTCCAGGTTTTTTCTCAGCTGTCATGTAGGTTCTCTGCTTCTCCTTTTGTCTATTTATTGGGTTGGAACCCATGTCTTATTCAAAACATGGTCTCAGACAGAACCACTGGATATATAATACAGTGTGAAGACCTATTAGAGGCAGAGGGATCCATATAAACATACCGGTTTTGGACATCAAAATTCCTGACAAGCTAAATTTCTCCATTGGGAGACGATGTAAAACAGTGCAGGATGTCAATTCACAAGAGAGTAAAATCTACATATCCGCTTTCAAGACGTAAGCCAAATCGGAATGAATGAAAAACCAGCTTCTGGTAAAACTCATAACTCAAAAAAGTGCAAGACTAAACAGCAATTCAACATTTTCGTCCCGAAAAATTTCCCAACGTATGTTACCAAAGAAGCGGGAGCAAACTACATATTCTTTCGCCTGACTTCACCACTTATGAAGAACTGCAAGAAGGCACTCCAAATTTTATTTAAATTCAAGGAAGTTAAATTATTGTGAGCCCCTTAACATAGGGATGTAGGTTGAAATGAAAATGTTAACGAACTACTAAGAGCAGTTCCAGCAGCTATGTATCAATCGAATCAATAGAAAAAGTGAGAAAGGATTGTGATATAGTCCTTCAAAATAGAATAGGCTTGATTTTGTATGACTGCACGATTAGCCAAGTCCTTTTTCATCTTCCAAACAAAACGGACAACTATAAAAGGAAAACAGAAATAGTGTAAAAACTGTAATGGCATTGCTAACGCCACACTTTATGGAGACAATGTACAAATGTAATGCATGTATGGTCGTCAAACGGATAAAATATGTCTGGTCCCTAGTGAGCTTAAAACTCTTGTAAGGTGACAGAATTGACAAAATTTATAACAATAATTATTCCGCTTGGTTGTATTTTTTCATAATTTGATCCCAAGACATCCGACTTTCGAGATCAAAACGGTTGTAAACGCTTCATTAAAATTACTATTATTATGTTTTTTTTTTTTTTTAATTTTGTAGGTATAATCAAAATGTAATTTAGGTTAAAGCATACTATTTTGCTTACTATCAAGCAAACTTTATATATGCAAAACGATTTAAAGCAATCAGACATATTTTGAGCATTCCGTACTCCATTAAGTCTGTGGTTTTGAGTCTACACTTTCGTTGCGCTTACCTAAGTGAATGTCTGATGGGTACTCATCTGCTCCACCCTCTGATTTGGTTTCATTTTTTCAGATACGGATTCACGATTTGGTTTTTTAGTCCATGCACAACCCAACGTCACTTTATTCAAATGGCCTTACCTCATCTTTGTTCCAAGTAGCCACGAAGCTATATTAACTGTAAAACTTCAAAACAAAATTGAAACAAATCAAATTCTGAGAAGAACACATCGATTATCATGTGTTGGAATAAAGTTAGTATATAGTGTTTGTTTCAGAGGTAAAGAAGTTTAACTTGGCAGCACTTTTTAATACAACATATAATCTGACAGCTGTCATGCGTTGTGCGGCTAATTTGGTTTGTTATTTTATTATGAATAAATTCACGCCTGAGCAAAGTCTGCAAATTGCGCATTTTTATTTGGAATTTATTTGGATTTTAATTTCGAAAAACTCAGCGCGTCGATCAGAACAATTAATTCAATTAACCATGGATCGTTTCTCCACCATAGATACTCTCACTGACACACGCATTCATCTAGACGTCATACAGTGCATAGTGAAGAAACCATAGCAGCCATAGAGCGAAGTATCGATGAAGACCCAACATGTGTTCAACATTGAAACCTGTGCCCATCCACATTATGAATCTTGGTTTGCAGGCTGACAAAATCCAATTCTTGCAGGCATTGAAGTCGAACAGCACTGGTCACGGCATTACTTCAATGTACGGGTTCAAGAACAAGCTTCTGCTGATCCCGAATTTCATAAAGAAAATTCTGTTTAGCGATGATGTTCATTTCCGGTTGAATAGCTACGTTAATACTTCAATAAACAAACCTGCCGCAATCCTTTTTTTTCTTGTCTGAAAAAATTAGGAAGAACGAATAAGGATATGATTGTTAGTGGCAATAGTACTCTACAGTTTGTAACTATTAACTTTTCACCCTTGATCGATGCGAATTCCCCTGACTGAAAAAGGTCTTCTCCGATTAGAAGAAGTTAAGAAATGCCATATTTGAATTCACAGTCAGAGGATGCAGATGTTAATGCAAATGCACTTGTCCATTGTAGTTCATGTGTTTGGTGCGATTCAATTTCGATGCCTGAAGAAGATCTGTATTGCTTCGCATTCAAAAAAGCTGCGTTTCCTGTAGTAAAGATTTCATGCTCGGTATACCAAACGAACGAATTCTAGTTAATTTAGCTAATTTTTTAAAACTTTGATTCTATTCTCTCCCAAACATTCATTCAAGACATTCGTTCATATAGCACGTTCACAGCTGAGGTATGCCACATCCTACGTGATATACGGAAGGTGAAATGTATCCAGGTGTAATTTTTGGTGTATAATAAGTGACTTCATTCGACGCTGACTCGGGAGTGTTTTTTTATGAAACAGCGTGATGAAGTAGATCACTTTGAAATGACCAATGGAATTGATTGCTGAGTCCGAAAAGAGAGGATATTAACACTCATACGTTGTCTCATGTTGATAACGAAGCAGCGAAAATTCAGGAATGTGTGGTAGCTCCGCTTAGTTTTGGAGCCACAGATAAGGTGGCTTTGACAGCGTCACGATTCTCCTTAACCATGAGCCCGAGTATACATATCGTGGTTGGTTGAAAAAATTACAAGCAAGACTTCATAACAAAGCAAACAAACAATATACTCCTGTTTCGCAATTGGAACTGGTGTCTGGAATCATAACACAATTTAACAAAAGCTTACAGTTTAGAAATGAAAATATATGTTTTCTTCCATAGGATTTCGATCAAAGAGATCCTTTAGTATATCTGAGCATTTCAAGACTTGGTTCTAAATATCACAAGGGAGTCGTTTGGAGGATGGTCTTAGGGCCTTCCACTGGTAGGAACCCGTCAATCAAGATGAAAACCGCCTCCACCTAACAACAAAAACTAAACTACTTTCAAAACAAAAACCACACTACACTTCCTTTAATATTTAAATAGCTTGAAAAGGAGCAAAACACCCAAAAAATGTTTAGAGATCGGTTTCAAATTCACTGGATCCAGGAATGAATTGATTCGCAATTATGACCAGACAAAGAAAATGTTTACTAAGGACTTATGAATTTACTCAATAGGCGTTCATCGTAGCTACAAGTAAAAGAAGGAGTTTGGAGAATGCAATATCGGAAGATTAAATACTATTCCATCGAACTGAAATTTTATGAATCTGCCTGATTCAAACATCAAAATAAAAGATCCATTAAAATTGGATTGAGGATTCTCTCTTTGAAGCTATCAAGAGAAATACGAAGATAATGAAAATGATGACAAGAAGAAGGAAAGGAAAGAAGGAGCAACTATGCCGCAAACAAACACGGAAGGAATTTGAAGGAGATATCGAATCGCTCTCTACTATGTTCCATCAAAATAAATAACAACAGCAGCAAATATAATCTACACAAAAGTTTGCTATCCGTTCTCAACTAGATCACGATGCATCGTAAGTCGTCACCAGAGACTGAAAGGATAGAAACTAGGAAGAATATCTGTGCTTAACAAGATCCAAGGATCTAAGGAGTTAAGAAACAACAATACCGCTGCTAAAGTAGGATAGAACGCAAAGATGAGTGCATAAACTGAATGAAACTATTAATTGTCCTTTTAGTTTAGTTTAGGTTTTTCACATTCTGAGAAAAAATATCTTTCCCCAAACTAATCTTCGATGTCGCTATGTTACTCTATGTTTCGAAAAATTCGTTTATAACGCGGGTCAAGATTTTTACTGAAGATCATGCCTGAATTTGTTCCTTACGCCAAGGTTTCGTTTTCTTACTATAACCATTGAGCCAAAATTACTGAGTTCGACTGAACTCCTTGTACGAACCCCTTCGCAGCAAATAAAATACCAAGATAAATATTAACTTGCTTATGTATGTACATCTGTTATTCACATATGTAATTAACAAATGTATTATGCAATTAAAATATGCTTCATATATTTCATTTCATTGCCAGAGAAATATGAAAAGGATTATGCAATTAATTATCACTAAGACTACATGTTTGTGGTTATTGCTTCATTCCAGAATGATATGGGAAAAGCTCACTTGACCGGTTAGTCCAATATACGATGTATGCGTGTTATAATGTTTAATCGGATGTCAATCCTTCGGTTATCCGCATTGAATTCATTTTATTAATTGGCCACTTGAATGCGTCAAGTAGTTTACAGAGTACACCTACATACACGATGAGAATATGTTGAATGTATGAACTTTTCATTTTCGTTTTGAACCTGTGAATGAAAATATTCATTTCTGCAGAATAGTCGAGTGAAGCTACGTACATTTTGATTAATTATGATCTTTATTTTGTTTAATATTTATGTCAGATTTAATTTGATAATATCCGACGGTGATTTTCTCATAAGTCGCAATCAAGAAGATTACCTGCAATATGTTAAAGTCATATTTATCGGTAAATACTTAAAATAATAGATATAAAACCGGCTGATCGTGCCAATGCTCAGCAAAGTCATTTTGTAAGATCAGCATTTCAGGATTTTATAAGTTGAAACTTTAAAAGATACGACGCCTCAAGTATAGCTGTATAATTAATTCAGAAAATTACTTTTTAATATTTGAGAATATCCTCATTGGCGAGATAAACCACTGTCCCACCTTGAATGAGACTAAAAAGTTAGTCGTAAAGAAATTATTACTTATCTTTCACACTGAGTTGATCGTAGTTAATCCTTAGGTACGTTAGTGAAACTTAGTCCTATATGAACTATAGCTAATATATTTTGAGCAGCAGATTTGGAGGAATTCTTCTAAATATCATCACAAGAATATATTTTCGAAACTAGAAAGAATGATTGAAATAAACACGCTTTCAACGAAACAAGGATTAAAATGATCTGGCGAACAAATTTCATTTAAATATTTTTCCCAAAGTTGCAGCAACTCCTGCTTAAATTAGCGGCAACTGCATGAGGACACTAATTAAATGTTCCAGCAATTGGAAAAATCAGCGATAAAGAGGAATAGGAGGAATAACAGATGTCATAATCCAACTCATATAATGATTCATAACTATTACATATGACATCCAGATGGCACTACTGATTGCATTTCATTTGATTTATGGAAAGTAGAAACATTCAAACATGTCAAAATCCATGTCATTCTAGCAATTACTTCACAAGTTATTTCGGTGTTAGTGAAACAACTTTTGTTATTTTCAAAACAATTGATAAAACATTGTGTTTGAATTGGAATAGCATTGTTTAAACCAAAAAGTGGGTTTATAAGTGTTATTGAATCTCTGTTGCTGAGGAATAAACTAATATTGATTGATATTATGAATTATAATAGAATCCGTCATGCAAATATGTACTGCGTTAAACACTTTGGTCTTCAAAATTGAACACCAGTCTACACAATTATTTTGGAAGTCTATAAAATTGTTTTGGAATATCACAAAATCAAGTTGTGCAAAACTCACACCTTGTGTTTCATCAGACGGGAACGATAGTTTATAAGTATTTTGTTTTTGACGTTAGTGTCCAGTTGGTCTACAATGGATCAAAAACAACTAGTTGACTATTCAGAACGCTGTCCGGAGTTGTTGAAGTGAAATTAAGTGGACTCATTATATCAATGTATGACAACGGATGACACATGAATCCAACACTAGAGAACTCAATCAAAAAACTGTCAACTGATAGATCAAAAGCCGGTCAAAATCGTTCAAAGCGACATGAAACGCGAATTCCAGCTGGCAAAGTTGTTCACCTGCTGTCTCGAGAAGAGTTAAACATTTAAAAGTGAATGTTTGAATTTTATTTAACTTTGAAGATGGAATCAAGATAAAATGCTAAAATACTGTTTAACCAAGACAATCCTCCGTGTTACAAGTCAATAAGCAGCAATGATTCGAAACAATGAATTAGATAAGTAAATTCCCTAAACGGAATTTTCACAAAGAAGGGAATTTTAACAATGGTATTTTAAAATTACCTTCTTGAGAAAACGCCCGTCAATGTAATTAAGGACTTAGTATAAAAGTAGTTTCCTGGTGAAGAGGAAAAAGATCGCTGAGGAAGGCAAAACGATAACGGCCGAAAATCGATTATGGAAAATCAAAAAATTTAACACGTTAAAATGAAAATCTTTCTTTTATTTTTCTGAATCAATTTACGCAGATCAAATCAATTACGAAAGCAAAAAATATGGTTCTGCCATGAAATTTTCCGAAAATGAAGAAGTTATTAGCAAACGCAAGGCCTACTTAGTTTAGTTTACCTTAATTACTTTACTTTACTTACTTTAAACGCAAATAAATGCAAATCGTTTTAAGAAAATGAGAAAAAAACATGTCTTGAAATTAATTTGTCATTTGAAAGAGTATGTTAATATATATATAAATTCTGAATACAAAAAGGTACATATCACTTTTGTTAGTAAGTCAAACACTTATTTGAACGATATGTTGATTGATTGATTGTGTGCTAGAGGTGTGTGTGCTCAGTTTCGAAAGACTTCTGTGCCCCGTTTACGATGTACCTAGAGCTAAGTTTATAATTTCTATAAATGACTGATTTGACATCAGCTGTCCAAAATCCTCTTCAGGATGAAAATTGCTTCCTAGATTGTCTCTTCTCTTTCGGGACAGCAATTTAAAGGGTGCTTGCAAATAAATTGGTGTTTACTCCGAAAATCTGCCGAATCTGCATTCGTCTTTCAATTTTAAGCCCGTTTACTTGAAATGGGTTCCCCATATGCAATGACCCGAGAAAGTTCCAATCGGATCCCATCGCTTTCCCCAGTCCACCACATATACCGCTGAAATTCTAATTGATATCGACGTCAAAAACGTCGCGGAAGTGCTTCAATATTTGAAGCCCTGGAAGTCTGCTCGAAAAAATCTTACTGTGTTCAGCTCTTTGGAGCATCGTTTGTGCTAACAATTTGTGGGTTTTATCGCATTGCATTCTGGGTTTTAAATTAAATTAAATATTAATTGAAATCTTAAATTTCAAAATTTTTAAAATAAATTTTTGAAAAAAGTTTTCTGTGCATCTCATTTTCAAAATGGAAAAATTTTAAACTCCTTATGAAGCTGCCAAGGTTTCTGTTTGCATTGCTAGGTAGCAATACATTTCAGTCGCCGCGTAACAAATTCGCATACCTGATGACTGAATATACCTGTTACTTGCATACTGATGACAAAAAACTTATGCATACCTAAACATAGAGAACAATAAAAGATGATAGAGTACCTTCCATGTAATTGTTCTAGTTCTTATCTAGAGAAGATGGAAACATGGATGGAAAACCAACTTTCAGTGATCTGAACGAGGTTTTCAAATGTGGTATAAGGCAATTTTAAAATTCGCGATCAGGAATCTTAATCAGGAATCATTTGCGCAATTAACTAGTAGGTCCTTTCACTTCAGGTTTGATGAAAAACATGGTAATGCCTTGGACCATTCTGTCGATGTGAACTCAAACCGCCATTAAACCTTTCAACACCTATCAAGAACATGTTAAGATGCATGTTATTTTTGACGCAGCTCACTGAAATCCTAGAGAAGCTGTTACACAGGAAAGTAACTAGATTAAAGATACCCTCATCATAATACGTTTCGGGGACTCGAACTCGTATTCATACAGTGGTGCTGGTAGGGAGCGTCCTCAAACCAAAGAGCGGACACATATACACAAGGTTGAAAGAAGCCCCGAGTGGCGAAAGAAGAGTGCGTATCCTGATGAGAAGGGTATTTTTCGATAAGGCAGGAAATGCCAGAGTGGGCAGTAAAAGCGGCTCGTGATGAGAATCCATGTAGAAGAACAGAGTTTTTCAAGAACGTATACATACGAGGGTAAGGTGAAAAGTTCTCGGCCCGACACAGGGATGGCGCTCCAATCAGGAAAAATTTATTTTTCCTACCTTGGTGCATGTGTCATTAGTTCGTATGACAAGTTTCAACTTGTTCTTTCAAGTAGTTTGTTTACACGAATTTTTGTAGTAGACGTCTTGCGTGTTTTTCGTTAAAATGGATAAACTTGAATATCGTGCGGTCATAAAATTCTTCGTTTTGGATGGATTAATTCCTAAGGAAATTCATCCGATGTTGACAAAAGTTTACAGGGACTCTACTCCTTTCATGTCAACCGTTAAAAAGTGGGCAGCTGAATTTAAACGTGGTCGCACGTCCCTCGAAGATGACCCACGTGAAGGACGGCCAAAAACCGCAACCACACCGGAAACCATCGAAAAAGTGCATCATATCGTGTTGGACGATAGGCGAGTGAAGGTTAATGAGATAGCTGAGGCTGTGGGGATATCGGAAGAAAGGGTGCGAAACATCTTGCACAAAGAATTAGGGATGCGAAAGCTCTGCGCAAGATGGGTGCCGCATTTGCTGAATGCCGATCAAAATCAAATCCGCAAACGATTATCGCAGTAATGTTTGGACCGATTTAATAGGGATCCGACCGATTTTGTACGACGATTTGTCACCATGGATGAGACGTGGGTCCACCACTACACGCCAGAAACAAAGCAGCAGTCGAAGCAGAGGGTGGAAGCCGGTTGTTCAGGGCCAAAGAAAGCGAAGTCGATCGCATCTGCCGGAAAGGTTATGGCCAGCGTGTTTCGGGATGCGAAAGGGATCCTGTTAATTGATTACCTTGAAAAAGGGAGAACAATTACAGGCGAATATTACTCCAACCTTCTTGATCAGCTGGATGCCAAAATTCGCGAGAAGAGGCCTGGCTTGAAGAAGAAAAAAATCATCTTTCACCATCACAACGCTCCTGCACACAAGAGTGCGTTGGCGATGGGAAAACTGCGAGATTTGGGGAACGATTTGCTCGATCATCCCCCCTATTCTCCTAATTTGGCACCCTCAGATTTCTATCTGTTCCCAAACTTGAAGAAATTTATTTCTGGGAAGCGCTTCGCGTCCAATGAAGAAGTTAAGAGGGCCGTAGATGAATATTTTCACAGCCTTCCAGACTCTCACTTCCGGGAAGGAATACTGATGTTGGAGAAACGCTGGACCAAGTGTGTTGAAGTAAAGGGAGATAATGTAGAAAAATAAAATCATTTTTCAACTGAAAATCGCAGTCTTTCATTGTCAGGCCGAGAACTTTTCACCTTACCCTCGTATAAGCAACTTCAACAAGCTTTTTCACGGCCAGGACATAAATAAAGGATCGGTTGAATTTGCTGATTCGTAATTTTAATGCTCCAGGACCACAGCATTTTTAAGTAAAATCTGTGGAAAGCATAATCAGCCAGTGATCCATAAACATTCCAAATTTTCGGGATTTCGAATGCTCATTGAAAGTGCTGCAGATGAATTACTTCTATCAGCATCAGCAAATTTAGAATGATGAATGATCTGGACATTAAGCACGTAAAGATCGTGGTCATGTTTGACAGGGGTCCAATCCAGACTGACATAAATTGACATTGAAGATATCTAATTATCTAATCTAATTGTTCTTCGTCACTAGTTACTCGTGTAAGAATGGCTCTGCCCTTTTATTGATGATATGAATGAAAAACTGGATATCTGCTGAACGCTGAAGGTGGATTGTTGTCTTAATTGATCAAAATTTCTGTAAAATGTGGCTTTATCCATGAAAAAAAAAACTCCTATCTTAGCGTGCATTGATGAAGATACTATTTCTATTCCTCTTTTAAATTTCTTATATTGTATTAAAATTTCCTATTAAGTCTTTATTTGTCTATATCGATTTTTTAAGTCTAATAGAGTATGGACCTTGAAATTTAAGAAATTTTGGTGTGTTGATGTATGTTATTCTATTTATAGGACAACCTGTATATCCAGTTTTTCTTTACCTCAGGTCCTTATACTTATCTTTAATCGTTGCTAATAATTGCTTCGGGACGTTTTTTTAATGTGACTCATTGTTGTTTTTTTTTTGCAAAATTTCCATCCGATCCTGCCTCCGTATTGTGCTTATTTTTGTGGGTTTTGTTGTGACGATAAGCCCCTTGAATGTCCTAGGCCGCAATCCGTAAATAAATGTTTGCATGTTTTGATGAGGTCAAATGCACGACTTTTTTTGGCAAACCTGATATGCACCACTTAATCCCTCGAATATGCCATCAATAAATTAATGAGCACAGAGCAGCATTTTTTCACTTTTTGAATAAAAAAAAACAGCATCAAGAAGAACTGTTTCGCTGGTCATATATTACCACCAATCCACCGTCATTCCACATTAATTGAGTTCATTGGAATGCGGTCAAGGCCGTTGCTTCTCACCAACGTGCATATAAACATGCACATATGCATCAAGAAAATGCAACTGATATATGCACCACGACGAAACGAAAACAATTGCACCGAGAAAAGAAAAACAGAATATTCACTTCACGAAAAACCAAAACGTGCAGTGAATCGATGGTGAAATTGTTTTTTCTCTCTTAAAAGACAAAAGTTCAAACAAAGTATTGAATTTATGCATGTGTAAAGGTGGAAACAGTTTTTGTTTACCGAATAAGCTCATACATTACGTGAATAAAGGGTATTTGATTTTGAAGTCCTCGCTCAAGATGTGAAAATGTGGAAAAGCACTTAATGCACTTAGGACAATTATGCAATAGCACATGTGAGAAGTTTCAACAGTGCAGCACCTGTTCTTCGGCGCAGATTTTTTAAGATTTATGTCTGTCGGCGTTGCATATCCGTTTGCGAGGTTTCAATGAATGAAGATGTTGCGCTGCAATGCACGTACTAAACGCTAATAGAAAGACGATTTAGCTCACGGCAATGCTGCAATATAACAATTGCAAAACTGCTCGAAGTGCAATCTATAAAAATGGTGAGAAGTTCTCGGGCAACTAAAATTTAACCAAAAGTGGGTAAACAGGACCACAAGCCATGGCACGATTCGACTTGAGATTCTGATTTCCATCTTTACGAGTGCAATGTTTGTTCCAATGCGTTTCAGGCGCAAAATGATAAGCTACTTACTGTAACAGCTTGCAAAGGATCTCAGAAACAGTCATATCCTTTAGCTTTTATCAGAATTTCGGGTACATTTAGCGTTCTCTCAGCTCATGCATTGTTTTGTAGCTCTAAAAGATATCTGCATACTCTTCAAGATTCATGCATGCACCTTCTCCTGTTCTACAGTGTTCGCTAATCGGTTCGCAAAGGAATTATAATTACACATGCACTAGACCCACTTTATTTGGGGAGCATATTTCACAAATAGCTGCATCTGGGTCTGAAACAATCACAGTCAATTTAACATTGTACAACGCAAGCTCAACACTTAATTAACCTTTCGTCTTACAATGCAGCAGTAAGTATTTACCTTAATCGTTATGAGCCTGAAGGCTTGTGGGCCTACGTGTGAACATGGTTTTATGATTTCGTGTGGACCTCGCTCCCACAAATGTGCCCATTCCGAGTTCAAACTCGAACATCCCATCCAAATAACTTTCAAAGAGCATCCAAACCGACAGGTGTAATAAATTTCCTCTGCAAGCGCTGCCCGAGTCCATTTTCATAATGCATGTTTATTTGTTATATTGAGATGAATGATGTGCGTTTTTTCCTCCTTTTTCAACTGCTCTGGGCCACTCAAATAATTGCTCCACAGATTTAATTCGCACAGAAATAAAACGCGCCTGTTTATCTGGTTTTGAAACTATTTTAAGAAATATGAAATAATAGCGAAAGTTAAATACTGGTTGATTTCAAGTTAGTTACAATTTGCTTAGTAGTTTCGTGCCGAATGTTTTCATTTGTGTAAGTACGCGTTATAATTAACCATTAGCCGAAAGCTATTTGCTTGAATGATTGGCAAAGGGTGGAACCAACTTGAATAGTATTTCGCAATTTAAGGAATTAGATCTGTGTCACAGTGTTAAGACCACAATTCAGACGTTAATAGGAAAAAATGAAAAATTCTAAAAAAGAACATGGAGCTGTTTCTTTTCGGTTAAAAATATTTCTTTTGTAGTGAACTTATCGTTCAAATGAATTTTTACTGTTGGCACTGAATTAACGTATATTCGATGAATTAAATAGCGAAGGACACAAAACCTCGGTAATGGAATCATCGATACCGTCAATTGAAACGTCCATGACACTTGTCAATCGAATCATATTAGCAAATTACATTAACAAATAGTGCTGGAATGTGTCGAGTGTTCTGTCAATGTCAAAAATTTTGATGCTGAAAATCATCATCAAAGTAAAGTATCATTAAACGCAACTGTCCTAGTTAAATAGTCAAGAAGAAATCATTAGATGAACGTTTGGGTATGACTTCGCTGCGAAAATGGGGACATGTCACAGGAACCCTTGTGCTATTTCTAATGCTTGTCTTTTGTCTCGAAAACCCGACATCTCCTCTTTGAAATCGAATATTTTCTTTTCTACCGTGATAAAACTTTCCATGTAATAGGTGTGTTGCAAAATTCTTCCAGTTTCTAATAACTGCTATTCCGTTCTAGCCGATGACAGATGATGGAGGCGAGATAAGGTCTACCTGATGGTAAGCTCATGACATCATAGCAAATAGATGTTGAGAATGTCAAAGTCATAATCGCGATTTCGGGTGTGGTTCGAGTTAATTTCTAGGTTTTCATGGTTATAAGTTGAATCGTCAACTAGGGCTCAGACAATTCACACGTTATCATGGAGAAACCAATGCATCCAAAACGAGTGACTTTCTGGTAGAGATTTTGGTCTGGTGGCATTTTTGGGCCATTTTTCATCGAAAATGAGCAAGGAAACGCAGTTTCAGTATATGGTTATCGCTTTCGCGCCATGCTAAGCGATTTTTTGTTATCCAAAAGTGAAGAGGATTGCAAAGACGGCAATTTGTTTCAACAGGACGGCACAACGTGCTACACAACTAACCTAAAATCGATCTTTTGCGCACGAAAATCGTCCACCTCGAAGCTGCGATTTGACTTCGCTGAACTTTTTTATAAGGTGCCATTAAGAACAAGTTTTACGTTAACCATCCTAAGACGATTGACGACTTGAAACATATAAAGTAAACATAATAAGTAATAAAACTGGACTGAGTGAATCCTCTATTCCTAAATGGAAAGTCTCAATCTTTATAATGAACTGATGATTTTAAAAGAATATTCGTTAATTTTTTTTTTATAGTCGATTAAAATTCTACACTTTAAATGTCCCACAGTTTTGCAAATCAGCTATTCGTTACGATAGTCTTAGGAAGGCCCGAACCTATTACACTAATCCATTTTACAAATGAGGAAATTTTTAGCTATCCATGAAATCTGAATAAGAGGTTTTTGCCAACTATATCAAACCTAAATTCATATTTCTCAGCATATCCGGTGCGCGATATCCTTCAAAGCAGCCGTCCTTTGATTAAACAACGCGCTCAGCGGAGGTCACTTCCTAAAGTGGTCCTAGAAGTCACTTTTTGGAATGGACTTTAGTACATTCATCCCATTATTTCAACTGTCTCTTTGTTAACAAACCGATGTCCTTTGAGTGGCATTTTCAATGTGACAAAGAGCCAAAGAAGCTAGAAGAAGGAGGAGGAGCTATGCTGGCGAAATGTTGAGGCTGATAAAGCATCCATATACTGTACAACTTGATGCCTTATCAAATAATGCTGCACAGGGTTCAATAAATGCATTGGCGCATTGTCATTGTGAGGCACTTTTCCTGACCAAAAATGACTTGTTCTTCTTACTGCATCCGGCTATCAATATTACAACGTTTAATTCTTCGATGATTTTCACTCCAAAAAATTCCTCAATTTTCTTGACTTTGGTTACTGAAAACGGTGGGACTTTCTATCATGTCGATTGTAAACCCATGATTTAACAGCAATAAAGCTCCTTTCAAGTATGTTTTCATCATGCGAAACAATTCCCAAGTTTTTGATCTGTTCATTTTTTGAGAATTCTTCCGTCCTGCCGCTATCAATTTCAGGATTACGAGATACATTTCGGAGTTCTCGATTAAAATTCTCAAAACAGTAGTTTTTCGTATATCAAGATCACTTTCTAGTTTGTGTAAAGTCAACTGTCAATCTTTTTCAATCGAACACACTCCACGTTTTCTGATGTTATTCGTCTTCGCTTCTTGAATTGCTCATTCATTCCTCTCGAAAAATCTTATTCAGTATATCAATTGTTTCCGAGCTAGTTTTTCTGGTATGAGAGGAAAACTTGATGTAAATTCGTTGATCGGCTTTTCCGGTATTTTTAACTATAACTACTAACTTTAACTAACTATTAAATCAAAAGAACACGGAAAAGTCTTTGTAAATAAATGCAAGCTATGTGCGAACCAAGGCGTCTCGAAAACAACTGAGACATCGAGAGACTTCCTGGGAGTTGTCATACGTATTGGTATCCGATTGAGGCCGCTCAAATACTCAATATTTTTGAGGCACACCTCGTTTAAGGCCTCATGCCTGAAATGCTTAGGAGGATCAGTCCCTATGTTTTGAATTAAGATCCTAGCTCCAGTTTTTTGGCAAAGCGTCCAGAGACCGAAGGATTATTCCGATCGGGCTTACTGAAATCAGAATTGGAAACAAGTATTAGTCAGAAAAAATTTTTGAACCGATCTGACGTTGGGTAGATGATAAATGTTCTGTTTAGCGAAACGTTAATATGCGGAGTAACAAAGTTCATCTCGGCGTTTTTTTATTATCCAGGTTTGACAAACTAAAATCGTACTCGAAGCCTGTTCCGATAATTAAGCTGTTCCCTTGCAGATCAAATGAAAGGAAGGATCTGCGAGGGCTGCTTTCGAGATTTAAAGACAACCATTGAAAGTCTGTGAGAGACTGAAAGTCCAGAAAAATTTCCCGATGAGTGTTTCGACATTGCAATAAATGATTTTGACAATTCAACGGTTGGACACTTGTCAAGGAATCAGGTATTGCAATTTGTGAAAAATCGCGATGAATGTATTCCGCACACTGTGGTGAAAAGAAGTAAAAGGGATCGTGTGAAAAAATGCTTTTCTCATGTTCTCCTGTCTCCCTTTGAAAATTAGAACTCTTTGGGCCGTGTAGAAATTTCAAAAAATTGAGCATTAGTTGGGATTCCGTGGAAATTTCCCTGTGGAATCTGCCATAGTATCAGCAACTAGAGAATGTCTAACAGAAACTGAAGGATCTACCCACTTGAACGCTAGATTCGTGATTTTGCGTGGGGGAAATATTAAATATATCGATACGAAATTTCCTAAACTTCACAGAGACATTCATGAAGTACATGATCAAAATATTTATAAGAAGAATAGTATTTGCTCCTTCTGGCATTGATTTCAAAAAATACTTCTGTTCTGATACTTCTGCTCACGAAATCTCCGAGATGGCTCACTTGAAATGAAAAACCCAAAATGTTTGAGATTAAGTATGGTAATGGCTATGGCACATACTGGGTTTTTGACCATAAATGCAAAATTGACAAACTGGCGAGAAAATTTTCGAATATGATACAAAAACACTTCTTTTCATTCTTTTCCATTAAAAAAAATCGAAGATTCTATCAACGAGAGGTTGAAAAACATTGTTTTGAGAAAACCACGTTTAAGATTATTTAACATGAAAAATCGTTAAAGAAATTTACCTACAGCTGACGACTGATAAGTCTAGGTCTATGGTAGAAAACAAAAATAAATCGAGATGTTCCTGCTTCAAAATTTAAAATAGAACATCTGCTGAAAAATACGAGCCGTCATTTTGCAGTCTCATGTAGATATACAGGTTAGACTGCGGGAGGAGCAATTTTGTTCGCTCGAGCGATATGTGGCAAGCCCACCGAGAAATACAGTTATGCTGCTCCGCCCATTTTGTTTTTTTTTTGGCACAATAATGTCAAATATATATATTTTCAAAAAATGCCATAAAAAGGCGATGTTTCTAAGCAGGCAAAGTAGATAGACCCCTGAATTCACGAGTAGTATTGGATTTTGATAAAGAATACCCACACGGTTTAATTTATTAATTCTCCAATTCTCTTTCAGTTGGGGAAGTTTTCTCACACCCGGTATCCTCCCAGAAGTATATTTAATGGGTTGACATCACATTTTTTCCCTCAAAACCATTGCACTAGGGCTCATTATACAGTAGAATTTCGAAGTCTTCGCTAAAGATTTTAGTCTTGAAAGCCCCAAAAATTACAAAAGAGTTTTACAATCGTTTCAACGAAAATTTTACAATGAAATCAGAAGAGAAGAGTAGAGAATTATCACCGAAAAATTATGAACAATAAATTAAAAAAACTTTTCATTTGAAAATTTTTTCTTCGGACTTCTTCAAACGAACTTCTTCTTCTTCTTCATTTCTTGCGTTCGACCTTTGGTATTGGTGCATGGAAAATGATCATGTACACATACTCAAATATGATCCTGAGGTACTCCCAGCTAACCCAGCGCAAATTTGAGCTCTATTTAGCCAAAATACCGTGCGCTGCATATCCAAACATGTGAAACAAATCAGCCTCGCAGTAGTTTTGCAGCTTTGCGCGGGGAATGCGGCCACATATAGGGAGTCGGAAAAACCGCGGGGTTACGGGTGAGTTTCCAAAATCATACTCAGTACTGAGTATGAAGTAGGTCAGCGGTTGACAGTGACTACTAAGACCGATCCAACCTAGAAAGTGCTGAGATACCGAAGGCAAGCCGTGAAGTATTAGTTGGGATATCATTCCTGGGTCTCGGGTACAGCATACCACTTCTCAATCAAGCTGGCTCCTGAGTTTCAGCTCATATCACAGAACGAGGCGTATATGAGAGTAGACGTAACAACTCTGAGACAAAAAAAAGCGCAGACAGGAAACCATGTAATGTGGAAAATTAATAGTCATGTATGGGTTAGAAACGTGAGGGTGAGACAACATTACATAGTGACAGCAATTGTCCTTACCTCAGAACTTGTATCCACGTAAGTTCATTTTCCCCAGGGTGGCACTTTCTCCTATCGTTTCCTTGTTGAAAAGTTTGATTCTTGCCTAGAAGTGAAGAAATCACTGAATATTATGGCTGAGGTGCTCGAAGTTTGTAAAAAACATGACGTCATAAAAAAATGTTAATCCTGCTGAGGATTGAAGACCAGAGACTTCAGGGATGGAGTGCGTCATGGCGATGACGCTCAATAAGATATTATTCAATAAATTCAAAGAAGATGAAACTTGATTTAATAGAAGAATTAATAGTTTTTAAAGAAGATGAAACAATTTACACATAAGAGCGCACCAACTTACTCCTGAAATATCTGTACTCGTTTATATGGTATATAAAAACTCGAATCGGAATATCCAGAAGTCCTCAAAAAGTCCTCAGTAATTCGGGTATTATATTGGACGTAAGTAGATGAGCAGAAGTGGGAAACGATGAATAGTGTCAAACATACCGAAAACTTTGGTTGATAATGTAAGATTTGTTCTTTAATGCTTTTCAAATCCTAAAAGATGTTTTGTTGGGACTTTTTGTTCAGCAATGAATTCAATTATATCCATATGTATTGATATTCTGCTGAAGCAGTATTATCTGACCTGAAAACAAATGCTAGTCAAACCCAGCCTTAGCAGTTTTTAAATATTGGCAAGTTACTGAAAATACGGATTTTATTTTCAGATTCAGTCTATTGAAGCTTTCAGATATAGCACTGAGAAATACTACCTTGGAAGTGATCGTGTTGCAAGAACACTATAGTTGGTAAAACATTTACCATTTCCAAAATAGATAACCTGACATCTTTGAATTCAAAGAAGTTATAACATGGGTTAGAGCTCGAGTCAGTCAGAAAGGAAGCGAATTTTAGGTCGTAGAATGGCTATTAAGGTAATGCGACATGTCTAGATACGTACAGCGGAAAAGTGGATCATTCATTTATACTTTATATAGCAATAGGTGACAAATTCTAGCAAATTGATGGCTTACAACAGTATGGAAATTTAGGGTTTGCTAAAAGAAATCGAAATTTTAATCGAAATGTTTTAATTTTGGGAAAGAAGATTTTTTGCCTTTAGGGCCCTTCATTAAAATCCTTACTTCGAAAAGAGCTTACATTATATGAGCATGCAGTATTGATTGGAGAGTTATAGGTCATCTTAGTCATCATAACCGAAGGATCCAATTCGTTAAATCATTTCTCCCTTATTCTGCTAATGGGTGTCTTTCTGTTGAACCATCTCGTGACTACTTGCGACCATGACCTAATAAAAAAAGCATTAAAGCCGAAGCATAAGCTGAAGAGGAGCTTCCTTCCAAGTTTAACATGCATTTGATAATCAATATGTTAACCATGCATTCAAAAATTTCAATAAATTGCATCGAAACGTACCGTTGCTTGATTTATACTTCAGAAAACCTCAAAAGAGGTTATGAAACCCGGAGGCGTGATTGCTTCCACGTTTAAACCACGTTTAACGTTAATTGCTTGGGTAAATGCTTTTCCATTTCAATTGCTGGAAATCAATGGAGCAACAAAGCTTCACCAATAGTGATAATATCCGTCTTGCTCGTTTTATGCATATATGGTTTGTAAATATGCATGTTCGATATGATGTCTAAAAATTTACACGTCTGATGGTTAAATGTTGCATTCAATTTTTCTGCAGTTACGAAATGTCGCTGAACAGATTATCTACTCTATTCGAATCCAAGCAGATTACCACAATAGCGTATTGTGCAACAACAAAGGGGAATATCCGTGATGTTCGAATTTTAGCAATAACCTATTGTTACCGTGACTCGGTTTGGCCAGGTATATTATTTAACAATAATGGTAAATTTGCTGGACATGACTACCAAAAGGTTGCTTTGTTATTTAGTTTTTATGTATAGCCTTACATCTCTTTCTATAGAGGCATTTACATAAACTAACAGGGCATATGAAGGATATCAACAATATCTGCTATCCTTTTTTGTTATTGTATTATTTTGTAAATATTTTCATTTCTACTTGCTTCTGTGCGTTTAATGACGCTATATCCTGATGTTTAATATCTACAAGATCTAATATATTCTTTATTTCTATTCTAGGTAAGTTTCTGAGCAATGGATCAGGCAATATACTGGATCGGTTCTACAAAATTAAGGTTTTCCCTTTAATTTAACATAATATTTATTTAATGCTTAAGATCTCAAAATACAGTATTGCTACAAGAAGTTATGATCCATAATTTAGATGTATTTAGAAACAATTTGCGCCAAATCGATTTACAATGTGTTTAACACCACTATTTGCTCAACTATTTGCTCCTTAGGAAAATTATCGGATGTTATTGTTGCTTCTACAACGAAAGGATTTATAATTCTACATTTATAACTCGATAATTCTTTATAATTCTACATCATCAAAAGCATTTCTTACTCTACAGCAAAAGGATATACAATTCCATAGTGATTCTTTAATTGAAGTAATTTTGAGTGGGTAAATTAGATCGATCAATTAAATTGATTAAATTGGACTACCGATTCCTTAATATGGTATTCCTTATGGGCTGTTTTTGTCCTCAGAAAAAATCGATAAAATCCAAAATCAATTTCAACCAATGGGGGAAGCAATTGTGAACAATTTTATATTTTCGGGTAGTAATTGGTAACGCATATGCAATTGCATACGACAAGGACTCGAAATAACAATACCGGACAACTAACCCCACCCCAGGGACTTCCCTCTTGATTTCGATTTGTTCTCTAAAACAAACTTGCATCGTGTCTGGCCTTCACTCACAACTTGTCGCTCCCGAATTTTAACTACCGAAAACCCGCCACTATTACAAGGTTGTTTCATCGACAAGGGCGATTCTCTGCTCGTGGATTTAAAACCTTTTAACTTTCATCCTTCAGTCAAAGAAAAAGGTTCCATATTAAGTTGTATATGAAATCTAGAATTCTGTTGAAGTTTCTAGTTCTAGACCCCTCATAAACATTTCAACATCCAAACAAATCAACATCCAAGACGGATTTGAACTCAGCATCCTGTCGTTTAAGGACGACCGTGAATTCATTGAGAATAAGAAATTATTTTCATTATCAAACCTACAATATCCGCGTATTCTGTTCGAATCTTTACATGGATGATTTCTGAAGGGATCATTTTATGCATCGTGATGGAAGGATGCTGATTGGTATACTGGAGTGTCCTGTCAAAACTTCTGCAACGGAATTGGAAAAATTGAAGAAGAGTTGTTACGAAAAATTAAGCAAGTTTAATTTTCCACATATCATATTTAATTTTTTATTTATTATATTTAATGTTTAACTAAAATTTTAAAAAATTCCTAAATATGACCCTCCACGATTTAATAGAGCATTTCATTAGTCGCTGAGCAAGAGATTAATTTCGGAGTTTCTGTCCCTGTTTTTTTTTCAATACTAATCAGGCTTTGCTCCGATCGTCGCTTCTACAATGTTTCAAAAAAAGGAGAGTAAACTGGTGGAAAACTGCGGGACCCGCTATCCGATTTTTTTAATTTTGTGGATTCTTGTGAATGCTTTACTATCCACTGTCGCCGTTTTCCTCGTACGAGAAAGACCAAAATTGACCTTTCATTGGTAGAGGACGTTTTATTGTATTCAGATTTGCAGAACATTTCGAATTTAAGTTCACCCTTAAATCAAATGGCTGATGTTTCGAGGTTGAGTTCCAATGAAAAGTGGAAAAAAGCTGAGAACATTTTGTTTCTGGCAACGTGAAAGACGACGAGTCTTTCATACTTCCAAAGTATTTAAGGAGAAAGGCTCCAACATAGGCTGAGCAGAATGAGACACTTATACGAACAATGAATTTTAAATCACCGATCTGCATTATACTTTAGATCATGAGATCTCTCCCTTTGCAGCCTCCCCCATCCGGCTGAGATGTTGTGCCAGGTAAGATGTTTAAATGCATTTGACAAGTTTTACGGTTTGCTTTAAGAGTCATTATACTGTAGGGTTCGTGGAGTAAGGACCTGATCTGGTAGAGGATTGAGCCCATTTTCAGATTGAGCTACTTCCTTCCTTTCGAAATAAAAGCATAAGAGAGTGAAGGTACAACAATTCCTGGAACGGATATTCTGTATTCTGATAGTTGAGAGAGGAATATAGGGCAACATGATTCGTGACTTTATATTTCCCGTATAACTCGAGTATGTTCTTGGGTCGTTAGAGTCAACCAAAATAACTTTTGCCAGTGGAAGAGAGTTAGAGATCTGATGGAACTTTTTGTTCCAACAACAGGATCATTAATGATTGTAAGTTAGTTTCGTTTAAGCTGAAAAGGTTGATAACATGCTGCTTACGAGACGCGGCGTTCTTCTCTCCCAGTGAGGAGGCATGGAAAAGGAGCACTTAGATTAGTAGCCATGGTAAAGTACCTGAGAATCCTTGTGAATGGGAGACCTCACCATTATCAGGCCAAAAGGCTTGAAGTATACTGAACTATATACAGCTTCTCTCACTCGCTAAACGAAACATAAATTTGAGGACCAAGCAGCAGGGTCCTTCGAATTATTTACACGATATTGTTTCTAGAGTGTGCTGCATTTGGTGTGCTGATTGTTTTTAATTTATAGAGACACAGATAGAGTCTTGTCAGCATTTTATATCCCTTTGTTATACACATGGTGACAGCATCGAAAGAAGCCATACTGATCCACCTGAGGGGTAGATTAGCATGTTCTGGAGATTCTTCATAGGAAGTTAGCATTTTCAATTGCAAATGGGTCTTCTTTTGAGATTTAAAGAAAAGCCGATTGGATATTACCCGAAAAGTTGAGTCATCCTTGACTGATGTAGGCTGTCAGTATACCGGGAATGCTATCTTTCAGGTGGAACGCTTGTAATAAAGGACACGTCACATAAATTTTTGGTTGCCAACATCACAATAGTCGGAAATGCCCCATAATTGGACTCCGGTTTTTCTTACTATATGGTAATTTGTGTGGGAGATTTTTCGGTAAATTTTTGTCAGCCATTTTGAGGTGTCCACTCAATACTGCTGTTAGGGCGGACTAACGTCATGGGCTGTTTGATCCTCGTGTATATACTGGCATTGATCACTTGAGAGGACCCACAGATATCGCTGATGAAATATATGTTCGTCGTTGTGCTTAGAAACTCAACTCCTATCATCGGAAAGTCAATGAACTACAATTTAAAATCCATCGAACCACCTAAGTTTCGCATTTGAGGAATAATGAAACACCTTGGACTTTCTTACAGGTAATGTGGTGAATATTTAATTTTAAATTTTATGGTTAATTCGCCATACATGTTTGACGCGTAACGAATAGTTAACCGTGCGTTGTCTTTGTTTCCGCCGCAACACTACTCCTAATGCCGGGGGCTTCTTTGACAGACAGTTGTGAAATACTTTCGATTTAAATTCGGATGAAACTGCGATAGTCTGCGACTCTTCCCAAAAATTATGCAGGAGAGAAATTTTGAATTTTCGATCTCCCATTTTCCCGAACTCAATGTGATAAGTTTGAAACTGGTTTTGAACGCAATTTGATTTCGAATATTTGAGTTTCATATGCTCGCCAAGGATTTTTATTGTACCCTTAAACTTAACACATTACCAAATATAGATTAAGACTTGTCGAGTTTTGAATTGCCATGTTTTGACTTTTGATAAAACAATAAACAAACTCATTGAACTGTGGATTAATGGCTTTAATCCACGGCAGCGAGAATATATGAAAGACATTCACAGGACAAAGAAGCTTAATGAGAATAGGAACATTCCGTTTTCGGCCCTAAAGACCAGAAACAATCCTGGGAGGCTGCGATACCAGAGAACGAGTTTTTCTTTGAAGTGGACCACAAGAATGTGTCGATTTTCTAACAATTACGCAATGTCCTGAGTGTATAGCGTAATAACAAAAATCGATAACATACCGAACAAACTTCCCATTCATCGAACACAGCAAAATCTTTTTACCAGAAATCATCCAAGAGTACGGTCTTTGCTATGTTCTGAACATTGTATTGTTTTTGACTACGTCAAGTTTTTAATATCAGAGTCACGCTCTTAAAAATCGCTAAGACGTATTTTATTTATGAGATCGTAGATTTCAGATTAGCTAGGATATGTTTTTGGTTCTTGTAAAATCTTGCAGGCCTTTCTCGTAAGACAATCATCGTGCGATATCTTACACCACATAAAAGATCACATCACACCATTTCAAAGATATGTTATCATTTTCCAAAAAAATCGGTTGGTTAACTTAGTCTCAATTCATCATCACAAAGAAACAACTTTAAGAACCCAAGAAAACCTTAAACCCAATGAAGCAAAGAAATATCTTAACTGAAAAGTTGTTACTCTCGAGAAAATGTCCTTATAACAAATCGCGAAAAAATTAAAAGTTATACAAGAAATGTGAGATATTTGCTTGAATTTTTCATACGTTATAAGAAAAATTTATGATGACTTATATAGGGGGAAAAGATGAAAAGTTAAATACGAGTGTTGTCAAGAAAGTAACAAATAGTAGACCTGATGCAGCAGTGAGTTGGGCCAACATCACCATTTTGGTGCTTGAATACTGCACACTCTACACGCAGAACGTAATCAGCCGTGGAAGGTTGCGCATCGTATGTATCGTAAAGGTTGTTTTTTCAGGGGTAAGGCATGTTACGTTGGCAACACTTTTTAATGCTACATATGGTGTGACAGTTGTCATACGTTTTATGGTTAGTTTGGTTTGCCATTTTATCATGAACAGGTTGGTGCCTGAGACTGAAAATTTTGCAGACTTATTTCGAAAAAACCATTCTGTTCAATAAATTCACTCCGCACTGTTGAGTATTTAGTCGAAATAATGGTCCATCAGAACAATTTTTTTGATAAACAATGGGTCGTTTCCGCGAGACGTTTACTCTTACTGAAAATACGCATACATCTTGACGTCGTATAGTGTGTAATGAAGAAACTATAGAATCTGAAGGGCGTAGTATCTATGCAAGCCACGCGCGTCTATTCGACATCGTGCTCAACAATTATACTTGTGCCCATCAACATTATGCACGATTATAAATGAAGGATTTTGATTGGCGGACTTACCATATCCTATTCATGCAGGAATTGAAGCCGAATGCTCGGGCACGGCATAGATTCGTTGCATGGGCACCAGTACAAATTGCTGCAGATCTCAAATTTCATAAGAAATTTTTGTTTAGCGATTAGGCTAATTTCTGGTTGAATAAACAATAAACAACTGCCGTATTTGGAGTGGTGAGCGACCGCAGGTGGTTTTTAAAACACAGTTACATTCAGGGAATGTCACTGCTTGGTGTGTTTTATGGACCGGTGAAAGTATTGGCCCATATGTCTTCGAAAAAGCTGCTGGGAGTAACATTAAGTTAATGCTCGCCACTACATAGCCATGATCCATCACTTCCTCGTTCCGGAATTGACTCGCCCTAACATAGGGGACCTCTGGTTTCAACAGAATGGCATGATATGCTTTACAGCTCGTATGGCATACCTACGACATACATACATACGGTATCATAAAATTTCACGTTTTTGACCTGTGAACGAGCCTGGATGATCTTGTGATTTACCGCCGCTGGACAATTTCTTGATGAGATACGTCACATCACTCGTCTACGTAGACAAGCCCGAGACGCTTAACCATTTGGAAGACAACATTCAACGCGTTATTGGCAAGATCCCAAGAATTGTTATTTAGAGTAGTCAAAAATTCTACCTCTCATTTGCCCTTCCTCCGTGCCAGTGGTGGTGCTCACATGCCTAAAAGCAAAGATCTTTTCAATTGAACCAATTGCAATCAAACCAATTTGTCTGCCCAATTTAACCCAGCAGCTCTTTGATCGTTTTGGAAGTGGTTCTAAATCATTCGCTGTACAGCCCGGTAGAGAAAATTGATTATAAAAATTGTACAAGGATAAGGAAGGTATATTCTCACCGATTAGAATTTCCAATTGTTTGCATGACAGTAAAGATCGGTTTTCTTATGCAAGCAAATTTTGGGGGTTATGAACACAAAGGTAAGGAAATCAAAATAACCAATCCTTTGAGCGCAACAGCTCATGTCAGTATTTTCAATCATTCAACCTTGATTACTATAGAATAAGCACTCAGTCCTTTTGTTTACATATGCTACTGGTTAATTTTTAATCCTGCAAATCGTTCACACAGCTGAATGAATCATCATCCCCAAAGTCAAAATGTTCACTGACAACAATGTCAAATGAATACCTAACTACTTTTTTATTACACCTTAAATACTCCACTTAGTCCGTCAACATTCACTCTAACCTGATGTATGGCTTGTTGGTTGATTCGGCAACTATACCAAAATACTGGTCATTCGCAGCCGAGTAGAAAAAAAGAAAACACAGACGACCATACTGGAAAACGAGTCTGATATGCGTCAACAGGTGACGTATAGGTTAGAGTTGGACATACGTAAACCGGTGTGAAACGACCTTTAAGGACGTTTAGGTCTCCTCCAAAGTGGATGGAATTTATGTCAATGGAATGTTGTTGTGCTTATTCCCATTCGATGGTTAGTTGAAAATGCTGATTGGCATATATTTGTAAAATGAATTCAGAGTTGCTAATTGCGGTAGCGACCGGGTGCCGGCTCGTCAGCCATGCAAGCAGCATCGCGTCTTCTTAAACAAGGACAATGGTTTTTTGCGTAACTTTGTAATGGCGATGATGCGCGCGATCTTCATAGCTATCTTCAATTATTTAATGCTCACGATCTGAAGATGTTGAAATAGCAGAAGCAATGGACGGTAGTTGGTACATAGTGATCTGTTACCACAACTTTGTACAGCGGCTTATTCATTTTTGCCTAGGCGAACCCGTGTTTGTGGCGAAACCACTACACTATCTCTGCACCAGGTGTTGTCCTTGAAACTGGCGAATGATTGATTTATTTGGCTACACGATGTGTGACTGCCCAAGTTGAACACCCTGCCTGCGCCAATTTGAAATAAAGAAGTTATTCGGCCGGTCCTTGACCCAAAAGACGTGTGGCGCCCAGCTAAAGAATATTTCAATACCAATCTTCTATGACAAACCACAGCCAACGCCATGATCTAGATCCCAATGTCACATTCAGGTGTGAATATCTTTGATCTTAATGTATCACAATCCAATAGAACTGTCTACACTGTTGGAAAGCTCTGGTTACACCAAGCGTAGGAAACAAGGTGCTAGAATAGCAGACAAAGATATTCGAAGATTACCTGTGAGGTGCTCAGGTAACCAGCCAACCACCTTGCATGTACATATCGATGATAACGATCGCGAATAGTTAGCAGGCTGGTTGGTGCAATCCAATCTTGGTGCGCGGTATCTGCAAGAAATGAACGCTGGATATTGCGAAAAGTTTATTAAAGTTATTAGGTCCCATAAAATATAAACCCTGGTTGATTCGTTGCGGTTGTTAGCGAGTCATTCTTTCGGGCGGGCGTCTTAATTTTCTTTTAATTTCCTCCATGGACAGGAACGAGCGATACTGAACTGTCGAGACGTATGAAGTCTTTGAAAGTCGGTTAAAATTAATGATTGTTGCTCAACATTCGCCTGCAACAATCTATGATCGAGGCTTGAGCACGGCCCAGTTGCTGCTGGTAATTGGGTGCCGTGTATGCGATTGTAGCAAGGATAAATATCGAAAGGAAACGCATTGTTGGTTGATAAACAAATAAATGTCAGAGGAAATATCAATCGATAAATTTGGTAGCGTTTCGATCTTGTTTGTAGTATATTTTTGAAAGGTCTTAGCATGCCTTATATATTCCACTGAACATGGCTTTCACAATAATAAAACAAGAATAACATGGATCTCATAGACGGTATGAAAGCCATTCTTTAAATTTGGTCTTACGATTATTACATTTTCACCGAATGAATTCAAGTGCAGAATGATTTCGAAAGAAAGTTCGATCATTCATTTCAATAGACCTATAAAGGAACTTCTCCACGGAATCGCTCACATACTGTGCAGGTTGATGATTCCTTTCGTACCTGTCAAGAAAAATTATATGATTTTTGAGGGGCATCTTTTTAGGATGAACGTTCTGTTTTCATCCCGCATAAGGATATGTGATTTATGTTGGTGTATGTTAGCAAATACCACACGAACAAGGCGTCGCTATCAGATAACAGTTCTAAAGCTGTAAACCATTCTTTTATTTTGAATTGTGTGTATATTTACTACTCATCACTTCTGATTAATATCCTTCTTTCATTTCTATCAAAGTTCATACCTACGAGGGCCGGCTGAAAAGTTATGAGCCCAAGATAATAAAACACGAGATAAAAATTCAAAAAAAAAATTATTTTTCAATGTAGTCCCCGTCGATTTCAATAGCTTTTTCACAGCGTTTATATAAAGCCTGTAACCCATCCAAAAAATATTTTTCGTTTTTGTCCTCAAAATGCTTGTCAACTGCCGCCTTTAATTCGTCTTCACCTCCAAATCTTCGCCCCCGCAAGTCCTTCTTTAAATTACTAAAAAGAAAGAAGTCGCTGGGAGCCAGGTCTGGGCTGTATGGTGGTGATTAAAGTTCGAAGCCAGTCTCTCGCAGTGCCTGCCTTGAAAGTCGCGCGGGGTGCGTTGTTCTGAAGGAACAATATGCCTTTTGCAAGTTTGCTCCTTCTTTGTAATTAAACTGGCGTACTTTTTTCAATAGAGCAGCATAGTACTCAGCATTCATCGTAGTATTTTTGAGAAGATAATCGATGAGCGAAATTCCTTCCATCAATTCCTTATCAACCGTGACTGCTGTGTTTGGGCGGCCTTAGCGCGGGTCGTCTTCTAATGATTCTCGTCCCTGTTGGAATAGTCGAGCCCAACGTTTGATTGTTGCATTTCTCATTCCTCAGACATTTCTTCAAAAGTTTCCTTAGCTGTTTTTCTTTTCTTCACAAGGAACTTTATGACGGCGCGGTACTCCAATTTCCTTCAGTGCAGCGTTGACTCCGATATGGTGATGTTCACTATTTAATAACTCGGAAAGTAATGATACTATTCACCTAAAAGTTCGTTTATATACTCATTAGATGTTACGCAACTAGTAACTTATCACTCAAGTAATTAGCGGTAGTGGGGGTACCCTAGGCTCATAACTTTTCAAGAAGTCTTAATTCTCTGTTGGATTCTGTAGAATCGGTGCTGATTTCAATGTTTTACCTTCTTAAAAACTTTTTCCGCAGATTTTATCGTTCAAGAAAGTGAGGCCAATACCAAGGAATAAGGACAACGATCAAATACTGTCATGCTGAACCGAGAAGGGCACAGAAATTAAGGCAGCAAAGAAAACACGAAACAGAACATACAAAGTTAGACAGCGTGGACAACAATTGAAAAACCCATAATTTGTCCTTTCACTATTCAGATCTATGTTGACTATATTCTCACGGAGAACAATTCAGTTTTGATTTGATCAATTGAACCTTTTTCAGTATCTTGGTAAAGTTGCGATCTACCAGTGGGATCAATCTTCGCCCCAGGATCATAAGTAAAAAGTAGGCTTCGGGGCAAACTATATCACCTTTCCGCATGAGTTTGGGTCCTTATCAATTTTGTTTGGTGGCACCACAAATAAATTTGAATATCCTCTTGTTCATCCATGGAATAAGAGAACTTGAAGCAACAATTAACTAAAAAGCACCATTTATTGTTGATGATAAAATTGTGTTGTGCCATTCGCGACGCATTCTTTGTCTACACCTACAGTTTGGCAAGAATATTAAGTCGATGACAAAATCGAATAAGATTACAGATTATTTGTTTGCGTCCTGAATAACCGTCAACATTGGCCATCTGGAAAATGCTAAAATAGCTCAGAAGATTATGCAGGCGAAAAATATTCATGCCCATACTCTTCTCTTGATAAAGTAAAATCATTAGAAAGTCAGTTTCCAAGTTAAACTACATTTTCCTGTTTTGATGTTTGACGAGACATTTTCCAATTGAACAGGATAAAAAAACTTTTTATGAGGACGAAAGCTTTAGGTATTTAGCCTTACAGTAGCGAGGGATATTGAGTACAAAAGGGTAGGCTTGACTCTATACAGCGGGAGGTCCTTAACAACTAGTGCATGTCTGAATCTTCTGTAGCAGACCAAGCTAAGACACAATCATAGCGAAAATTGCGGAAATACTTCGGAAAAACTCCTGATCCAATGGTATCCAAGCAAAATAAGTGAAGTTTTATTTGGATTAGTAAATTTTCTCTCTGCTTGCGTCTAATGAACATAAGTTAAGTAAGAGTTAAAGTGGTTTGCGTTAAATGCAATACATATATGAATCGACTTGTGATTTCCTATCCCTTTCTACAAAAAGCGGCCCAGGAGTGTTCTTCCTGTTTGCTCTAATGCTATGTATGTTACATTGTGAGTTTGTTCAAAAGCGCGTTTGTGTTAGCGCTGATCACACTGGAATACACAAGTCACATTAAATAGTTTGTTTAAATTGTGTTTCAATTAACTACAGAGAAAGAAGAGTTAAGAATTAATGCGAATTGAAACAACATTAGGGCTAAGCTGTAGATCGATTGAACTTATCGAAAATTTTCCTTACAATATATTATTCCATTATCCTTAAATGGACATGCAAAAAATTAAACCTTTTGAACTATTATTTTACTAAATAAACGGGGATGGTTGTTGTTCATATGTTAATAAATAAATTTTTTAATTTGCTAAATCTGTACTCTAAAAACAACTAAGCAGAATCACAGTAGCTCAATAAAAAGACAGATCAACCTGACCATTAGCAAAGCACACCTCGACAATGACCTTCTGATTCTAGAAAATATGCAGCATCATCGACCCATAAATATTCGGCTACAGTAAAAGCTTGTGGTGGACCACTAAGCTGCTCGGTGCTTTTGTTACCGAGATTTGTCAAAATGAGTTCAGTTTTGATAACCAGTGCCGATAGTACATGTACTAGTATGTTTCGAAGTCTCCTGGGTTCATACAGCCAATATGGAATCAAATTTATAACCTTCAAGACCATAATCCATAGACTTCAGACGCAATATATAAAGTTGGCTTTTTGTCACTTCCATACAATTTGCAAGCTCTATTGCATTTAACACAAACATACATTCCTGTGACATTCGTTTGTCTCATGTCTCACACTCACTCCTTTGAACCGTCAACGGAACTCAAGAGGTTATGATTCTTGTATGCCATGCAGTATGCCATGTATGTCATGCAGCATTCTATGACATTCTACATAATTTTTTGAAAAAATTTGACAGCTGTGTCGAAAAAAAACATCAATGGTTTACGCCTCGGTAAAATGACGTTAACTGAAGATAATAAAATAAAATAACTTGCCGCAGAATAAAATACAACGGCACATGACTGAAAACCCTTAAAAATTCATGTCTACATCCAATATCAGTGAATTAAAATCCAACGCTTCCCCTTAAAAGTGTCTAACATATACATGCAGGGCGTAACAATAAGGTGTGCTTTTAGGGACGTAAATTTCAGGCAGAATTTCTTTATTCTATTCCTCACGGCGCGTTTGGTGCACAGGAATCGCTAATCTGATAAGGAAGTGTAGGGAAAGAGGATAACTGATCTGTTAGGATCTTCTTATACGAATGGAGCTGATCCACTTTTCAAAAAATCACAGTGCTTTCTGTTTTCTTCTGCATGAAAAAGAAGGATCCAGTGATATTCCTACGATTTTTGCACAATAGAATAGTGTTCAATAGAATAAAACGATAAATAGCACTAAAATAATAATACTTTCACAGATTGTTGTACTGAATGCTGATTCTGTACCCAACTTTTCACTTTTTTCCCACAGATATAGCGTGATCATAGGTATCAGAAACTCCAAAGGGAAAACGTCAAAGAGTTGGGGACTGTACGGTCATTGCGGGAACTTGCCATTGCGATTTCTCGGAAAATCTTGTCTCTTAATTTTATCTACGTATTCCTTAATGCGTGTACTTTATTTTTAATAAGGAAAAAATGCTAAACATAGTTAAACTGTCAATTTCTGTGTGATCACTTGCCAAGCAAGAGGAGGCACAAGGCTCAAAATTGAGTTTGTCTTTGTGATCAGTGATATCATTCCGGCAGTTTAAGGGAGATGAAGGCTATTCACGCCCTGTGTGTCAGACTCCCAATGGACCTACTGGACTACCGACTAAACACCTCCCCTGTCAACCGGAGCGCCTAGCCTGGAACCGTTTGACACATTACTTCGGGCTAGGACTCTCAATTTTACGCCTTTTGGCGCCTTCGGGTTACAGGGACTCTTCTCCAGTTGGGTGGGAAAGAGGAGGGTTGCTACAGATGGAAACCCTCGACGCCTCCAGCCGATCAAGTATATCTTTTTTCATTACTAGGATTGCCCGAGCGTAATGTGCCACTTGATTCCATTTGTCAAATAATTTCAGCATCTCTTCGATTAGGTTATCTGGATGGAGTCCTCCCACTTATTCGGCAAGATCACCGCGCTGTTTGTCCATTCTTCTGCATGAAAAGAAAGTATGACAGGCATCATCCTTCGCACTAAAGCAGTATATGCAATCTGGAGACCATGACTTACCTAACTTGTGCAGGTGAGACTGAAAAAACCGTGTCCGATCAGTAGCTGGGTCAGGTAGAAGTCAGTTTCACCATGCGTTCGACTGAGCCACGATCTCAAGTCGTTGATGAGCCGCGTGGTCCATCTTCCTTTTAACTCACGTTCCCATGATTGTTGCCATTTGTTGAAAGTGCATCGTCTTTCATCGCGAGCAACATTTTCTTTATTACACTCGTGCCTTCGGAGGTAGATTCTTTCAAGCTCTCTAGCAAGGAGAGTTATCGGTATCACCCCTGCAATTACCAACACCGCTGACTTAGAGACTGTACGTTGTGCTGATACTATCCGCAGTGTTTTACAAGTCCGGACCGAAGATGGAGCCTTGAGCCACACTTGATGTGACTAACATCCTCCGAAAACCTTGCACCGTGTCCAGCGTCACTAGGAGGACTACCCGACGGTTGGATCGACTGCGTGCCTCATTCTGGCTTCGCACTCGACACTCCCTTCGTTGTTCAGGTATTTCAGTGGACCACCAGTACACCGGAGGCTTTTCGGTTCTTGGTCTGCGGCAGGGCATAGATGATTTACAAGCGGAGATGATGGCACTCATTGTGGAGTTCAACATGTCTTCAGCAGGCAGTCCTCTGGTCCCCGGCGGTGAGCCAAACGGTGGTCAGCATCTCATGAGGGTGTGAACTATCTTTTCCACGTCCATCCTCTCAGTATTCCACACGAAGGCGAAGCGCTGAGTATCTGGGAGTTTAGGAACGTTGTCGCGGATCTCGAATGCTATGTACTGATGATCATTGGCCGAGTAGTCCTCTAGACCTCTCCAATTGTGTGTGATAGAGGAGAAGGACTCCGAAGCAAATGTCACGTCCGGAATGGTACCCACGCAGCCTAAGCGGTGGAAAGTGGGAGTGTTACCAGTGTTCACCACGGCTAGCCCTACTCTGGCTGCCATCTCCAGGATTCGATTCCCCCTGGAATCTGACTTAGGCATGTCCCATTTAAAAACGTTGGCGTTAAAGTCTTCTCCGATGAGAACATGACCCTCTGTGCTCAAGACGGTGTCCTCTAAAGAGTTGAGCTTCGCCTGGAAAGATGTTATTGGTTCGTTCGGTGCCAAGTACACACTATAGAATGTTATTCCATGGGCAATGGACCCACACGAAACCATCTTTTCGCCCATGGTTCTGAACTCTCAGTTAGGTTCTGTTTCAAACCCATATGGCACAAGTACCATATTCATCAGGGTACCATGCTGATGAATTTTTATCTGCGTGCTGTTCGCTAAGCAGCAATAGATCGGGTTGCATATCCCTCGCGAACCGCACAATTTTTTGTTTTCATTTGGATTGATTACCCGATAATTCCCGCTATGGTACGTGGATTTCTGTGAAATTTAAAGTCCTTAAATCACCCTCAGAGTTTCTGCAAGCATGAATTTTAATTTGAGTTCTGTTTTAAGTTGTAAAAAACTCACAGAGTAATGAGAGAATTTTGATCGATGTCATTTCGGATGAGATTAAGATGCATAGTCTTTCATTTGTATTCATCTCCTTCGCTCTCGTTCCTTATAGATACTTCCTTTTTAGATACATATACTAGCTAGTTACATTCATATGCACTTGTTTGGAATACATGATCCATAGTGTCCTGCTATGTCATTGTGATGGCATCGTACAATTTAAGGAACCCTATAAAGCAGCTGTATCACATCATGCTTTACTTTAAACTATATGGTATTATCAATACTAATGAGTAGTACTTTTGATATCAGCATCCATTAATTTTCAATCTGTCTTCGTAGCCAAACTTCAATAAGACGATGTATCCATCAACAAAACTTTGATCTTCCGAACAATGTACCCAATTCGCAAATAGGATAATGTGAGAAGGATCATCGGATGGCGTTCAATCTCCGATTGTTCATTCAACTCAGTATTGTTAACATCATTCGGATCAAGATCAGCATTGCTTGCCTAACACATAACATCTAAATCTAAACATATCTAAGCAAATGATAAAAGATAATTCCGTCGATTAACAATGTAGATATTGTCAGCAACGTTACACACCATATTATGTTACAAGAGAGCCCTAAAGTCCTGTATGGCCAACTCACTTGCTTTAATCACTTCACTATCTAATAAATGTTAACACGAGGTCGTTCGACGCATGCCTATACTCAGAGTCAATTAATTTAGAAAAGAGGGTTGGGAAATATTAAACAAACTGTTATTATTTATCGATGCAATCAGCTGGAAGTTTTTATTTAGTAACTAATGAAGTAAAACGTTTTAGTTAAGATCTGTCTTAGATTTTATCTTAGCGCGAGAAACTTACTGCTCAGGTGGTTGAAAATTAATCGGAATTTTAATGGTTTTCGGTAAACGGTAGACATGCGGGTGTTTATTGGTTACATTTAGGTTTGGCTGAAATATGTGAGCTGCAGGCTGTAAACTAATTATTATCGGCTATAAAAGTACTATAACAATATTTTGTGGAGTTGTTTAGGCGATAATATTAACACGAAAGTAATATGAGAGTCATTTTGATGCTTTATGTTTTGTAACATGAATTTGGGCTCTAGTTCTTAATGCGCCTATTTCTGGCGCCAAACCATTACAAATTGCTAAATCTACAATAAATTTATGGTTTTTTGTGCTTTAAGTGGAAAAAAACCGAAGCAACTCAATAACTGAATGGTTATTAATATTTACAACTTCAATATTGAATTTAGTTTGTTGGCTTTGTAATGAAACCAATGCCTTTTACTTTTACTGCTTTTCAAATACTATATAAATTTTTATGGTCCAAATAGTATTAACTTGGCACATAATTTAATTAAATATATTAAGAAACCACAAGGTAACTGACTGGCTGCAACAACTTATGATTTAATTCAATTATTAATTTAATCCCATGGGCCATGGTCCAATGATTGCTATTATTTCATTGGCGATTGATATAAAATTGGAATAGATTTGTTTACTGTATCAATTATTTGTCACAATCAAGTAAGGCGTACTCTTAGTCAGAAGAACTTCGATATGTCAGAAAAGAATATAACAAAAAAGAAATTTTTGTTTTATCATAGACCTTCACGTTCCCCTTGTTCTTCCGAAAAAGCTCCCATATTTTCTTTAAATTTATCCAAATGAAAACGTAGCATACGAGAGCGGTCAGATAAGCACTTATTCTAGAAATGTAAAAACAGATGTTTTCGAAAAATTGCAATTTACTTTCAATACAATCTCCCTTTAGTTCCATAAACTTGACCCAGTGATGCTCCAACTTTATAAATTATAAAATATTTATTATAATTATAAAATATAAAATATTATAAAATAATTATTATTATATTAATATTAATTATAAAATAATTTGCTCGAGGTTTGCAAAGTAGGCCTCTGTGGCGGCCTACTTCCTCATTCGAGGGAAATTTCTGCCCGGCGAGTGACTTTTTCAAGTTGGGAAACAAAAAGAAGTCGCACGGAGCCAAATCTGGAGAAAGCGATGGCTAGAGCAACAGTTCGTAGCCCAATTTGATCAATTTAGCCGTGGCGAGTGTGAAGGAGTGAGCCGGTGCATTGTCGTGGTGGAAGAGCAAAAGAGGTTTTCTTCGCGAAATTGGGCAGTTTTTTTTTAATTCGGCGTCGAATCGGCCCAATAATATAGTGCACATAGTACCCACATAGTAATGCCCTGTGACAGTCTTGCCCTTCTCCAGGTAGTCGATGTACATATATCACACTTTTCGCATCCCAGAAAACGACGGTGGTCAACACCTTTCCTGCCGATGGAATAGTCTTCTTCTTCTTCAGAGCAGATTCACCGGGTAAAGTCCATTGTTTCGACTGTTTCTTGACCTCTGGTGTATATCAGTGGATCAATGTTTCGTCGACTGGCACGCAACAACGCAAAAACTCCTTCGGATTGCGCTTAAACAGCGCCAAACGATGCTATGTAGTGGTCACGCGATTGCGCTTGTTATCCGGAGTGAGCAAATTTGGCACCCATCTTGAGGACAGCTTTCTCATACCCAAAATTTTATGTAGGATATGCGCCACGCGGTCTGCCAAAACGAGATCGTAGATTTTCGTCACGTTATCCTTCGTGGTTGCTTTTTTCGGGGCACCTGGGCATGGCTTATCAAAAACCGCCGTACGACCGCGTCGAACCAATTTTGGACGGTCGCCATCGAAAAAGAAGTATCATCATACACTGCATCCAAGCTCTCTTTGATTTCACTGCGCGATTACCCTTCGAAAAATAAAAATCGAATCACCGACCGATATTGCTCATTTCCCTTTTTTTTTTATTCAACGGACACAGTTGCTTTCACACGCTCTAAAAACAAAACTACAAGTCCGATCCGGCTGAAATTTCGTAAGAAGTCGTCTAAAGCAAGGGACTTCATTTAATGTATTTCTCTTGTGGCACCATGGGGCAGTGAGGCTGAGTGCTTATCGGACCGCCCTCGTATGCATCTCTAGAGACAATCTACATCCGATGAATGTAAGGATACAGATGAACTCCGTCATTGGTGGCTGCCTTGAGGGAGTAGTTGATTTACTAACAAAGGAGGAACAGTGTATCGTCTAGAATATTCGATACGTGACTGTTGGATATCAATGTATGATGATTGGGCGGGAAGGTCGTGAAATGAATGTTTTACACAGGATTTTACTTAACAACATATATTGAACAACACTTATGATCTAGTACACTAAGTTTGTGGGTGATTATGATCATACACACGAGAGTTTGTCTCACAAAGGAGTCTTAGAGTTGTCACTTGTATGTTTCCCGCGCGTTGTATCACTTATGGTATCGAGACAAACTGCAGCCACAGAGATATGCACAGATGAAGTTGCAGCTGATCCAAAAAAGAGCTCGTCAATGTGTAATGATAACTTTTGAATCAACTGAACTCGAGTCGTCGCTCAGCGGGAGCTCGTCAAGCACAGTTAAATCTCGAGATACCACAAACACAAAAAATGGCGGGCTGAGTTGGCGGTTGAGTTGATTCTTCACTTTTTCCAGGTTTCCAGGAGGAAAAACTACTGTTGAGTTGCTCAGATGAGTTCACAGAGTTTAGTTGAGTTGAATTGCACTTTAATTTTGAGCTGAATTACGTTGATTACACAATAAATTGAGTACTGAGATGGCTTGAGTCGACTTGTAGCACGTTCGCTTTGAGTTGGCTCGAGTATACTAACTCCACGCTGCTCGCGTTGCACGCTTGCCGGTAATTCAGGGCCGTGAGACGCGCAGTGTGGGCCTGAGAAGTGCTGAGTTGCGTCAGATTGTCCCACACGAGTTGGCAGGCTCATCTCACGCATATTGAGTTGCCCTTTCACTTAGAAAACTCGAATATTATCTTCTAAGTCGATACAAACAGGTACTGAATTTTCGATAGTAAATCAGGACAATATGTTTTCTTTGAATTTTTACCGCTGAGTGAATTCACAATGCAAAAATAACAGTCTCTGTGATGATCTATGGGTTCTATAAATTCTCAGCATTGCAAACTTCATTGCTCTTTTCTCTCCTCGGTACCAGCTAACAATAAAACGTTAATAAAACAAAAAAAAAATAAACTCACCGTCCAGATTGTATCTGCAAGAGTTACATGACACATGTGGAGCCTATTTTTGTCTTGACTTTTAACATGTAGATTGGCGTAAGCTTGATATGCCTCGCAAATCTTTAAATTTTTACTATATTGTAATTTTTTCTCTCACTTAATAAATTCGCCGCAAATATTGCAAAACGAGTCAGCGTCTCGTTCACAACTTCTCGTAGCCATTTTGTCTACATCGATGCAGCGAAAAAAGATATGAACCACGTTATTTCTCTGTAATATTCAAACGAATACTGTCGTGCACATCGAGCGACGCAAGATGCACTACTACATCCCATCTCACCGCTCTTTCTACAACGATAGCTTTCTACAACGATAGCTACAACAACCGATATCCGTTGGGCACAGGTTTCTTCGCGGTTATATTTAAGGTCTTGTGTGATTCTACATAAACTTCCTCATGTTCCTTCTACGTCTCAAATTTGTAGGCATGAGGGATCAGCATCCCTCATGCAAATCATGCATCCCAAATTGATATGTTGATAGACAAAGTTTATTGTTGATTTTTCTTTACTAAGTGATCCAAAATTTTGATTTCCCTGCATTTTCCCTATAGTGCATGTAATACATTTGCTACTACTTGCTGGTAAGAATCAATAAAAAAATTGCAGTCTACTTCAGTTGTGAGAAAAAAGCTTTTGACAAAATTATCTTTGCTTGGTACCACTGTCAACCGCAATGATCATTGTTTTAATTTTAGAAGCGTTAATTTCCATGCACCCGTTAAAAAGATTATGCAAAAGGAAACGCAGTTGCATATATGCACAGCATTCACTATACTAGTTTGAATGCAAGAAGCTCTTGTTAGAAATCTTTTTGCTAATCGTAGGAAGCAGCAATTGCAATGTTGCAACAAATAGCGGAGCTGCACGAATAGTAATATCTTAATTAAATTATCTCAACATGAATTATGCAACTACAAGATAGTTCCGAGATTTTTGCGATAAAAATCCGCTCAATCTGTTGCCATGTAACCTAGTTTCTAGTGGCAATTACGTATTCACTATCTTCATTTTATATCTTATAATTTACATATTTCATGTAAATGCACTTTACCAAAACAAAATAAATGCATTTTGTAATACTCGTTGTGAATAAGCTGTGGAAAAGTGTATATGAACGCAACATTAAGGTTCAAAAAGTTTATAGCTTGGAACAATTGAAAGAAATTTACAGGACGTGTACGTTATATAATTGATGCCAAATATCTCGAATTTGGCAAATGTTCTTGCAAGTTAGATTCGAATTTTTACCCTTTCCTCCTTGTTAAGATGATATGCGCTTGTTTGGGTCCCTTAAAGTTTTAGACCTTTCAACGGAGGAAGAATCAATTGATGATAATTTGCCCTAAGTGAAATTCAGACGCACACATTCATAGTGAATTTGAACAAAACGTTATATTTTCAACATATAAGAATTCGTTAATGAATAAAAAAGTGTCGGACATTGATCAGATTCAAGAACAACTTGTAAAGTATAGTCACAGTATTCAACGCGCTATACAAGTTGATCCGGATCATTTGTGATCATTGCTCGAGAAAACTATTGGAGAACTTCAAGGAGATTTTAGAGGATCGACCCCAGCCCAACTGTTCACGGTCTAGCTATTTCCAAAGCAATTTAAGAAGCTTAATCTTTAAAACATTGGGATCGATTTTACACAATCCTTCATTACTAGATGGTGTTATTAGTGCCGATTATACAAAACCTAAAGCGGAATGCCTAGATTTTTCATGCATTAAACTTGAAAGTCTTATTTAAAGAACATCAGCTAGCTTACCAAGAATTTTTTGACTTGTTTGCTTATGAAATAATGATAATGAAGTACGTTGAATCGTGGTGACTCGTGAGAGAAAAAGAACGACAGGACACTGTTTCCATACCAATCTCAACATATGATAAACAATGCAGAGCAACTCATTAGGGTAGCCTCGTTGATATAACTATACTGCTGGAAACAATCCCCGCAAATTTACAACGAAAGTAGTGTCTTGGAGCATACAATCTATAAAGATAGCACGTACTGAGGCCAGCGGTCCATTGGGGGAATTTGACTGGTGATACTTAACGTCTGAACGCGTTCTTCTCCGTTTCACGCAAATATTCTGCAAAATTGGAAAATTTGACAGTACCAAAATATTTAATAGGGTATCTCTAGGGCTGCTTTCAGGCCCGAGTCCGGCTTATGACATTAGGAAAAGTAAGCACAGGATAAAAGTCATAACAGGTATCACCCAATCATTCATTCTTGACCAAGCTCACTGAAGCCTCTCATACGATGGGCTACTACCAATTTAGCTGTCAATGTTAGTCATTCTTGATCAGCTTTACTGATTGTCGTTGGGAGTCGCTTAACGCAAAATTGAGCAAACGAAACATAGACCAGTGATTTCAGAGCTCCCATCGAGGGACTGAATAATCGCTTCAAGATTCAGAAGGATACTACATGGGCTGGAAAATCCCGGGGTCTTTCAATAAATGGTACCACTACAAAATAAACATGACTCATTTCGAGACGCTCATCTGTCACTAGTTACTGATGAACTTTCATGACATTCCGTTTATTCGTTTACAAGCTACAGTTATTTGAGTGACACTACTGTCACCTTCGTAAACTAAATGGAAAAACTGGATTATAACAGGCACAGCTTTTATATGGGAAAAACTTCGGAATAATCATTTCAATGTTTACAAAAATGTTATCCAAAATCTGATCCTTCGAGAACAACAGTTTATGGATGGTTTAGTGAATTTAAAATTGGTCATAACAGCATCGAGAAAGTGTCCCGTTCTGGAAGGCCAAATCGTAAAGCAAGTTGATCCAATGGTCCTGAATGATCATAAAGTGAAGTTGTGCGAGTTGGGTGAGGCAGTGAGCAAAAGAACAGGCAGCATACAGTTTGCACGATGTTTTGGGGATGAAAAAGGTATCGGCGTCATGGTTGCTGCGTTTGCTAGGCACTGACCAAAAACTGTAGCGCGTTGATGATTCAACGGCCAGTTTGGTGTTGTTGCAGCAGAATCAAGTGGATTTTTCGATATTTTGTTATTTTATTTTGTATTTTGTTTCGATATTACTATACGCCTTAATCCATTAGGAAGTCTGCTGAGTGGCTGGAAAGTCACGAAAGCCGACCGAAACGGCCAAAAAGCCAATGCTCGGCGGGGAAGGTTATGACCTCCCTTTTTTTGGATGTCTATTGCATAATCTTCAACAGGAGACTACACAGGAGGCTACTATGCAGCGTTATTAAAAAAACTGAGTGACGAAATAAAGAAAAAACGGCTCCGTATGGCGAAGAAAAAAGTTGTGTACCATCACAATAATGGACCGTCACACACGTCTTAGAAAGCGATGACCTTCCAATTACGATTCCAATTGCTTGCTCATCCACCGTATTCTCCAGACTTGCCCCAGCGACTATTATGTATTCCCAAACGTCAAGCGGTGACTCCAGGGAAAGAGATATAGATCGAATGAGGAAGTCATCACGGAAACTAAGGCGTCTTTTGAAAACTTAGACGTTTTGCATTACAGAAAAGGCAACGAAATGTTGGAAAATCGCTTTACCAAGTAGATCGCCATCGAAGGCAACTATGTTGAGGAATAAATACAACTTTCTCCAAAAAACGCTTGTTTTCATTAAAAATCCCGGGACTTTTTAGTCCATGTAGTCATGGTGAATTCACAAAGAATCGCCAGAATAAGAGCGATCAGCAACAAATAAATATTACTTGAGGTGCAACTAGCACTGAAGCACAGAGGTTTGCTTTAAGACCCTAAAATGAGTTTCTCCGAACGTAATGGCATTCGATCTGTACTAATGTAATCTAGAAACGTTGAAAACCGTTTGAGGAATGTGACTGTCCGTATCGGAAGCATAGGGCAATGCTGTCAACAAGTAGTGCATTGCATAATCCTATTTACACATTATGATCGGACGCACAGAATAAAAAATAAATAATAAACATAAAACTATGTTTCATCGTCTAATAGTAACATAGGGCAAAAGTTCCTCTTCTACCTATGTGTCCCCGTCTTTCACTTTGGAAGAAATATGTCTACATGATGCCTAAGGAAATAGGGAATACAAGTTAAGCGAAAGGCTAAATGCCTGGTTATCAGATTGGGAGAATAAGTGTTTATTTAAAAGTTGAGATGTCTCATACTGGTGGGATTTCTACACTTCGGTGCTAAATAGTTTTCATGTCCCTATCACAAAAAATGATTCGCAAGAACCAGCATCGCTAAGCTAAAAAGGACAAATATTAAGTTAGCCCATTATTTGATATCGCCTGTTGAACATTCGCAAATCGAATGGATCAAATAATGAATAGTATTCGCTTATAAATACATAAAATTCTGAAGAATTTAGTACTTAGGTTTCCCCTAAAGTTTTTTTCCATTGATTTTTTTGAATTTTTTTGGTTTTTAAAAGAGAAGTAATAGACACCTTCTTACGTGTTCTGCTCGGAGAATGTGGACAATGTCCATTACACCGTTGCCAAATTCAGAAGTTAGGTAAACGAGCGCTCTTCCCTTTTTGGGAGATTTGGTTGACTATCTCTAAGAAGTCTGTTGGATGCGATGATATCAAGTAACATTTGAAATATATGAAACCAAGCATATTACGCTCAGATGGTTTTCGAATCGTTTTGACCAAGAAAGGATTCTTAGATCGCTGACTAACATATCAGGATCATTTTAACCGTAATCTCTACTCTTTGCGCTCTTTACTCTTTTCTCTTCTCTTACCAAAGGCGTCAATAGGCGAGAAAAAGGCCCTGTCCCACAAATCCTGACAGAGTTCCGGGTTAGTTTTCAGCGTGAAAACAGACGATTTGATTTAAGAGGGTAGTCTAGTAGGTGTCTGCCACGAGGAGTCCCTCACCTTGTGCGTAAGCGGGCTTCCCCTCAGAACCAAAAAAAAAGTTAACATGTAAGTTTGTTTTGTAAGGTCGCAAAAATTTTTCATTAAGACTTCCCTTTAGCTGTTTTTACTCTAAGGAATTTTAATTTTTCAATTGTAAAAATAATAAGGAAAAAACAAATCTTTCGTAAGGGTGTTTGATTCAACCCATCCAGTCTTCAAATTAAAGCAGAGACGTTATGAAAAGAAACGGAAAATATAATAACATTAATCAATTAACTAATATTAACAATTAGTTAATATTATAATATTAATCAATTAACATACTCAAAATTTCAGTGCAAACAAATCCTTGCGGTTACCAATAGATGCACCCAACTGAAGCATAAATCAAATTGCCGATTAATTTTGGTTGGGTGCAATTAACCAAAATTTCAATCATTTCACATGAATGAACATGGATATTAAGTTTTTGTTTGAATTTTTCTTGGCTTTGTTGCTCTTTTTTGTGGGTTTTTTTTTTGTTTTAGTTTGTTTGTTTCTTTAAGATTCCATATACCGAGAGGACTCTTCAGTTGGTTATTTCTACGCTTGGTCTTTCATTCTGATTCTTGGTCAATCTTCAGAATATCTTGAAGCCCAGAAAAAATCTTTGAATTATTTCCGCGATTCAACAGTTCTGGGTCCTCTGCAGTCGAAATTTCAGCAGATGTTTCACGAACCAAATAAAGTAAACAGAAGTCAAACCACTGAGGTTTCCTCATTTCGCGACCAGTTCTAAGCATAATTTTGACCGAACCATTGGAGTCGATTTCTTGCCGTGTAATTGCGCGTATTATACAACGTGACCAAATATTACATGGCTCCATTGACGAATCACGAAGACAAATTCAAAAAACATATTTGAGCTGTAATCAAACCATGGGGAAGTAATTGATATGTTGAAATGTTTAGACATGAGTAAAAAAAGTGAATTATTTAGTAAAGTTATTCCGATGATTTGGATTTGAGTTCGAAACAGTTGACTGAGCAAAACAATTAAGGAAATCGAAAACCAAGAGTTCAAGCATCCAAAAGTCCCAAATCATTTGGTAAAATATTGACAAAATTTTATCACGAAATATCAAGTAGAAATTTTTTTGGGTCATATTTCATTATGTATAAATTGATTACGGTGATATTATCCATTGATTTGATATCGGTGAAAATCATGCAATATAATTAATTTTGAAATGATTGCTTTGTTCTATTTATTCGAGATTGAAGATTTGAAACCACCATTGCGATCGGCAAACAATGTTTCGTAAAAATGTTTGGAATGGAAGGCACTGATATAAGTTCGATTTGTTCATTAAAGTTGGACTTCAATGCTTGATTGTTGGTTTGATTGTTTTGAAATTGAATGTCAAATTGTGTGTGCTTCGAGGTTTTTCATTTTATCACAAAAATATTGACCATTTGAAAGACTTAAGTAAAACCACTTGAAATTGTTACCAATTCGAATGTACTTGAATAACTTGAATCTTCTTTCCTACGTAGCAATCCCATTTTGAAGTGAATATGAATGAATTGGCAGTATCCGTTCATATTTAATTTGACAGACACTTTTCATTGATTTGACAGAAATTTCAAATGTCATAATGGAAGCCTTGTTTTATAATTGCGATTTTGAGTAAATTTTGTTGCCCGCAAGTTCAAAAATAATGTACTAAATTCCTGGAAGTGTTTGGATGAAATGAACAATTTTGGCTTAATGCTAAGTGGCATTCATCCATGAAAGATCTTTTCAATTCTGAAGGGAAGCTCAGGGAGTTGTATGCTTTATGCATACAAAAAACTTACTGTAGATATACAGTAGGGAGCGGTAATGAATACATGTATAACTTGTTACACTTCTTAGTTAATAATCATAGTAATAACAAAGCATATTTAAAAAAAAAATTTTCTTGTTTATTCCTTGTTCAATTCTTAACAAAAAAGTATATAATACAAAACAAAAAGCAACAGATCCAGAGAAAAAAAAGAAGAAAAACCAAAAATTTCATATGTACTCAATTTTGCACCTAATAACAACTAATAAAAGAGGTGATGTATTTAAATATTTGGTCCATAGGCCTTTGTTCTCTAAAACATTTTTCATCCGTTTTGGCATGCTCTCAACTAATTTTTGTATGATTTCATCTGGAATACTTTGCCATTCTTGCTGCACACTTTGCCACAGCACGTCAAGGTTAGATGGGGCTGCTTTATATTGTCCCAACCTCCTTTTAACGATTGACCACAAATTTTCAATTGGATTGAGGTCAGGAATTTGTGCTGGCCACTGCATCAATTTAAAATTTTGCCTAGTCAACCAATCTTTCACGATTTTAGACGTGTGTATTGGGTCGTTATCCTGTTGAAATATTACTTCTTCTTCAGGATAGGCGCGCATCTCCACAAAATCAGGAATATGAGTTCGTAAAATATTTAAATAGGTTTCTTTTCTCATTATTAATTTTTTGCAGTGGTCCAACATGCCACCATGTGAAACAACTCCATACCATGACGTTTCTCTCCATACATTGACTGTTTGTTTAACATGGTGTCTTTGCATGCTCTCTCCAGGTCGGCGTCAACAAGACTGCTTACCATCGGACTGAAAACGATTAATTTTTGATTGACCAGATTACCTGATTCCAGTCGTCTGCAGTCCAATTTTTATGTTCTCGGGCAAACTTTAACCGTGCTTTCATATTTTTCTCTGACAATGCAGGTTAATTTTTTTTAACAGCTGCAGTGTATCCAATACAGTGGAGCGCTCTTCTTGCTGTCCATCGGCTAACGGACTTATTTATTGCCAGAGCAGCATCCTTAGGTGTTAAACACATGTTTTTTCTCATCTCTGTTATCATAAGACGCGCGTCCGCATTTGTCAAAAGTTTTTTGCGACCTCTCACTTGTTCTTGAGGAGTAATTTTTCGCCTTTTCTGAACTCTTATGACTACTGACTGACTTATTTTAAGTTGCTCAGCAATTTTCCGTGTCGGTAAGCCATTCTCTGTCATAGATGTAATGCTATTTTCAATATTTCGTGATCATTTCTTCATTATTTCGAATAACTTTGATTTTTTTATGAACTTTACAAAACGCACCACTTTTCGAGGTTTCAAAGTTAATCAAACACGATCACAAACTAACACACACACAACTAACTAACTCTGCTCGTTCATTTATGACAAAGAATTCAAAACAAGCGGTAAATTTTTAAATTTCCGATGAAAGCAGAACTGAGTGCAATATTGAGTACATGTGAGTTGTTTTAGTTTTGCTTTTCTCTCTCTCTGGATCTTTTGCTTTTTATTTTGTATTATATACCGTTATGTTAGGAATTGAGCAAGCAATGAAAGAAAAAAAAACTTCTAGTTTACTTTGTCATTTCTATTCTTATATGCTATGAAATGCAAGAAGTGTAAACATGTACTCATTACTGCTCCCTACTGTAAGTGTTATACTTTTTGGGCTTAATCAATACAGCATCAAAATGTTCGACAAAATATATTAAATTTCATAAAAAAATTGAATTATTGTTATTGAATTTAACAAAATGGCGGCTTTCTAAGAGCTTTCTCAAAAAAATTCAAATAAAACGGTGACAATGATCCAGAAGCGAAAAATGATTTGAAACACGAAACTTAAAATGTTGTATATACTTATATTTTATATACATCTATTAATATTTATTAAGTAGACCAAAGGCTATCGCGTGAACCAAAATTGTCGAGTTATATACGAAAATTACAAAATGCCGGACGTTTAAAATTTTTTTTTCCAAATAAGAGTTTATTTTGGTTATATTTTGGTTCACAAAAAAAGATAAAATGAATTTTTTCAATGTGTTTTATGGTTTACGTGGTAACTATACATGGGTTCAATGAGTAGTGAATATTTGACGAAGATCGGCTACGTAGTATCGGAGAAATCAGTGTCACGGCATGAGATTAAAGTGGTTTTGAATAAAATGGATTTGAACTTGTTGACGATTGTTGACAAAGGATAAAAAGGGTTCCTGGGCCTGGTACCAACTCAGCTATGTCGGCTTCATACAAAATTTTCCACAGAAAACTCATTTTCATATTCTATCATCAATTCGCTTCTCCTTTGAGCTGTAGAGATGCCATGGTTCGCTTTGTCTATGCGAAGGTTATCGCAAATTGCGGGCGTATTTAAAGGTTATGGGACCAACCTGGATACTCATGGTATTCATTAATTTCAAAATTGCTCCAATTTCTTCATAGATAATGCAAGCTGCAATATGTGTTGCGATTTAAAAGATAGGTCCGCACAAAATCAAAAAGAAAAGAAAATCAGTAATGAAGCGAAGTTCGACGAAACTTCAATCCACCCTCCAAGCCGCGCAAAAATTGTTCGTACGGAAATAACAAAAGCTAGTCAGTCAGCAGGCAGGTCCGACCAGATTTAGTTGTTTTCAGTGAAAAACAACTACAACGTTCTTTAAGTGAAAAATTAGTGAAAGTTAGCCCGAAAAAGAAGGTAGCTCGCCGGGAGGAGAAAAAGTTCATCATCCAGCTACAAAATCAATGCAAATCATTGAGAGAAATTTCTGGTATTACTAGAAGACCAAAATCTAGCATAAAAGACATTGTTGGTAGGTTTGCAGAACGAAAAACAGTTGAAAACAAGCGTCGGAGTGGCTTTCCTCGTATTCTAAATAATAACAACCGGCGTGACCCGAAAATAAGTGCATCACGAATTTCTTCTCAGCTTCTAGAAATCAAAGGCGTTGATGTGTCGGCGAGTACCGTAAGGAATGTCTTGCGATTGGCTGGATACCATGGTCGTACAGCTATGCGAAAATATTTCATTAGTCAGGCCAATCGAAGAAAGTGCTTGGAGTTCGCTTGGCCAATCTTCAAAGATGACTGTAAATACAATATTTGTAACTCCGACGAAAAATGTATGGTGTGGAGAAAACCAAAAACAGCGTTGTAAAAGGAATATTTATATACAACATTAAAACATGGAGCAGGTTCTGTTTTAGTGCGGGGGTGCATGAGTGCTTCTGGGGTTGGAAATTTAGTATTTATTGAAGGCATCATGGATTGCAAACACTATATTAATATCCTGAAGGATAATTTGGTTTCGAGTGCGGAGAAAATGGGGATATAGAACAATTTTATCTTCATGCACGATAATGACCCAAAACATACTGCAGAGATACTTAGCTTTGGATGCTATATAACACACCCAGCGTGTTGAAAATACTCTCACAATCCCCAGATATTAACCCTATAGAGCATCTGTGGGCCGTTTGAGACAAGCAGGTTCAAAAAATGGAATGTCACATGCAAGGCAGCTCTAAACACTACAGGAAGAATAGAACTTGATATCGGAGAATGTGACCAGGAACCTTGTGAAATCAATGCCGAGGAGACTTAAGGCAATAATTCAATGGAGAAAATATCCCACCAAATTAATATCTATTCCTTTTGTTTTATATATTTTGGTAGTTTTTACTTTTCCATAGGAGCGATCATACGAAGACTGTTTGCGCGTGTTAAAGGGAGGATTTGCAGTTCGAGGAGCTTTTCTCCATTGATGAATTTTCGAAGTTTTTTTCTTTGAATTGATTTTTGTTCCTTTGACTCAAGATGATCACTTTGTGCAAATAATACCTGAAAAAATTATAACGTTTTGGTGAAATATTGATTTTTATTGAAAATATCCAGTCGTACGTACGAGCGGAGCCCCACAGAGGCGCATATGTCTTCGAGTTTACGCATGAAGCACACGTACTCAAGCGAGCATAACTATAAGAATAATGCCTGAAGAATATGTTAACATAACATTTTTAAGTGTGTTTAATATCGAAACTTATTTCGATATTAAAAACTTGCAAGACTTATCAAATCCTTCAGTTACGGAACTGATGGAAAACAAGAATACTTGAATGAAGCAGCGAAAATGAAAATCGTTTACTTCTATGGACGAAATACATTGTATGCTAGTAACATGGTATGCAGAATAATAACGAAATCAGTAGAAGAAGGACATATACTTACTTAGTTACTTAATTACTTGACATATAAACTACTATACGAAGGGTGGGTAGAACATACTTTGAGCGTTCCTAAGTAGGTTCTAGAGGATTTAGCAACGTCAGGCCGAGCGTTTTTATAGTATAAATCCACAACCACGCAGAACCACGTGTGTATTCTAACCCCTATTTGTGTAGTCTGCTATTTATTCGGATCGATTCCAGTCGACTCCTTTCCGCAATGATTTTTCCGTTCGGTAGCTCATAACAAATAACACCGCCCTAGTGCCTAAAAGCATAAAAGCCTAACTTTCCAAGCGTAAATATTAGCGGAGGACGAAGATATGCCACCGGCTGGTCTCCATGGTCTTCAAATCTTGCTGTTATGAGTTCACAATTTACTACGTCTCATGAGGCGATGAAGGAAAGCCTTCCTTATTGGCGCTGCGGCAGTCGTCCACAGACATAAACCGACTCTCAAAATCCATTGTCTTGAATCGAAAGGAACCATGTTGGTTGCCTGAAAATGGCTTGGTGGGTCATTTCTTTTCCTGAATGATAAAGATGATCCGTACAAGCGAATCATCTTTAACCAATGCCTTGAATTCAGTGTCTTAGAAGCTTCTGTGACCTTCCGTCATGTCATCTATATCGAAGGCACCGTCTGTAATGCGGTATAACCTATAAGTGTACGTTATTTTACATAGATCTCTGTAAACAAATGAATTTCTCGATGCGCAATAAGCTACTATTTTTTGATTCAAAGAAAGACAAAAATCTACACTACCCGAAAATTACAAAATTATTGACACAAAACCCATTTTCACACAACCAAAAGTCTAGGGTGCCAAAACTAAGTCACTACTATTTCAATATGGATCTTAATGATGGCCATCTAAGGTTGATTGATGAGGACTTGGATGCCCAGCGGTCATAATATCAGCAGTCAGAATAATATCGTAATAATAATGAATCAACCAGCACTTATTACTAAAACATTTTATTGACAAAAAGCGGGAACCGGGAGCGGGAGTTGGCACCTGATGAGAAGCGGCAGGGACGCGTGTTCGAAACCAGCTTGAGCTCTTTCCACATTTGTTTCCGAATATAAAATAAAATACGGCTGGTCAACTGTTTCGGGCTAGTCAGCGTAGACGGGTGATTTGACGTTTCCCCGCAAGAAATAGTGAAGCATCGTTAGTTTACAAGATCATGCAGATTAGTTGGCAGAACAAAAACGTGGAATCATGCGTTCATTAAATGCTTCTTTGAGTAATTCTATCATTGAACGAGAAGTGTGGCATGTCACGCCATCCAGTTGAAACCAGAGGTACCCTACATTACAGCGAGGCAATTGCTGAACGACTTGAAATGTTATTCCCTGCTGCATTTTTGAGAATCAATGAACTACTGATTCCACCTGCCCCGAAAGCACACCAACCCGCGGCTTTTTCCGGGTGTAACGGTGTTTGGACAACCGCCAGTTTGCGCTCCAAATTGGGAAGTTTTGTTTATTGACGTAGCCATTCAACCATAGCTGAGTCTCAATGCTAATGTTCTTGGAATCAGACAACAAATCTACGCCGAGTAGACATTTGGCTTCAATTCCTGCATGAGTTTCATTTTTTAAGCCCTGTTAAGCACAATGTCAAATGGACACACGTGGGTCTTTAGCGATACTACGCCCTACAGCTGCTAGGTTTATTAATTATTCTAATGGACGATTATGTCGGCCATAAATTTGATGGAGTGCGCGAAAAGTCTCACAAACAGAACCGCTTTTTTGTTTTCGAATCAAACCTGCAGACATTGGTCGGATGTCAACTCATTCATGATACAATTCCAAACCAAACTAACCACAATACGCATATCAGCTGTCACGCCATACTGAGCATTAAAAAGTTTTACTAACTTAAAGTTCTATACCTCTAAAAAAAACATATTTTATATGTCTCCGGAAATTCATCGGAATCGAAATCATACCGATTTGTGTCCAAATACACGAATGATTCCCGAATATGTCCCTCCGTAGGGTTGAAAAGCTTCAAAATCCAACAGTTTCCCGCAGAATTTCATAACTTGCGATATAATTTCGAAGTAGTTATATTACAAAAAAGGAACTCTTGAAACTATTCTATCTTGAAACTATCCGATTCATTGAACTTCTATTTCGTCACAGAATTTCTGAACAAAGGAGTACGAAGATATTTACCTTAGAAAACTTTTAATCGTTCCATTGTAATAACACTCTGATTGTACTGAATCTGTCATTTATAAGTCATAAATGGTCTAACAAGGGTCTTGTGTACAGATAACTAATACCTTTTGACTAATATCTGGGTTGAAGAAGTCGTCGAACGGGCAAGACTGATCTTTTGGCTTTACTATGTATGATTGTGAAACAGATACTGACTAAGTCCTGTGGGCTAATATACCTCAGTATCTCTGATTGTTGGTTGCTAACTTCACTTCTGAAATATGAACCGATTGAATTCCAAACATTCTATAAATGTTACTTGAGCAAATCTAACGAGAGATGGTTGCGGTGCAAAAATTGACGAAAAATATTGCTGACACGTGTGAGAAAAAGATTTTCCGATCTTTTGTGGAATGTTTTAGACTTCCAATGGTTTCATATCCTTGCATAATGTTCCAAGGTTTAATCTTGAGAACTACTTTGTCAATCTTTGCCGATTACATCATCTGTGAATTTGATTAATGAAGACAGATTCCTGTCAAAAGGAACATTTGGTAAGAGTACCCATAATCAAGAGATTGCGTCTATTAAACTTCTTTGAAAATTTCTCTAATTCCTTTCATGAAACTCAACCGAGAGTTTTCATTTTGCACGATCCATTTGATTGCGAAATGGTTGCTGTTGAGGTTTGGTGTTCGGATAGAATTACAAATGCTATCGGCCATGTAGAGGCTTAAGTATAAATTTGTCTTTGGGTGTGTTGGACATTCCGACCCATTGAGATTAAACCTGCAGTCAATTTAGGCCTTGGTTATCATTGATTTCAGGAATACACATCTTGGATTATTATTGACGATCAGCGGTGACATATGCCAAAAATCAGATCCAGTGTAGCTTAAAACATTTCAAAAGCCTTCATACGCAAAAAAAACCCAAAAAAATCCTTCTTGATAACGGACGATTGAAGAAAATCAAAGCTTTTGAACTCAAGGTTGTCAATGTTTTCCAACAACAGGTTCTTCCAACCATTATACCATCTGCTTCGTCACAGTTTTAGCTATCGTTTCTTAGAGATGCTTGAAAATCATGTGGTACCACTTAGTGTAATGGTGTCAGCGGGAAACATTATGTAAGGTTTTCCCTCTGACATTGAATTCCATCAGACAGTCACATCGATGAAGTGTTGCAAGTTGAGTAGATGTTGATCAAGATGAGACCGACTCCATCATGGGTCCACTTGTCAACTGAATGGCAAGGTATTTTGAACCATGTTGGCGTAAACGTTGAAATAGGAGATTTATTTCCTGATCTTGGTTACGGATTCTTTCCAAAAGAAATTCAAGTTGTTGGTAAATTTTAAGAAGCAGCTGATTATTACACTATTTTCAGTTGATCATCTTCGGGGATCGTTTTCAATTGATGCTTTTTTTCTACTGGTGTTCCGTTTTTGCTGATTTGGGTGTTTCAATTTTGCTCCTTTTTTGAGTATTTCTTAGGCGGGACAGTATGCTGAGCTGCTGCTCATCGTTTTGTTTTCAACTTAACCTATAAATTTCATCTGTGTCATGTTAATTTCTTTGGTATCAACAAATAGTTTGAAATAAACATGGACGAAAATTAGTTTTTAAAGAGCTTAAATTTTGCTCTGAGGTATCCCATAGAAATTCTCGAAGAGTATAAATCTGGAGATGGCAGGGGTTTTATATAATGACGAAAGAAAATTTCAATTTTCGAGGAAATATCTCAGCAAGGTTGTCAGCAACTAGGTAATTTTCCATAAATGACCGTTCTACCTGAATTTTATAGAAATGAAACTGCGGGTAACTTTTCAAAAAATCATACCAGGCTTGATTTGAAACTGGTTAAGATTGCTTTAGCATGGAATGTGATGAACTCGTGAGCGTGGAATATGGCGATCTCTAAATGGAACTTCATTTATTTACGTCGTTTTCTTGAAATCTGCCGGGTCCGGTCGTAGTCGAAGTATAGAAGAATGTATGACTGGGAACGTCATTTCTCGTTCACGAATCAAATTTTAACTTTAGTCCCAGATTGGCTACGACTCGAAATCTGACATGGGTCTGTCTTCAAAAACGTTTCAATTTGGAACTCATGGTGTACGCTCAACCATTTTGACAGCTTAAGCAACAGTTCTGCACGCAAGCCAAAACTAGGGTGCTCATCCTGTAATGCTGATTTTCAACGATTTATTTAAACTTGCAAACCTAAAACTTATGCTTTTCTATAAGGCATTCGGTAAGTTGCGGGCAACGTTTTGGCCGGCATGTGGCATGTGGTTTTCATAAAAACCTTCGCCGCACAAAAAAAAATTCGAAACTGCTTTTGTGACAGTTTCTTTACGACCATAGAAGTATGAATAAGGCGGTCTAGTTATAACATGGGATTCATTTATTTCAATTGTTTCAGTTTAAGTTTAAGGCATTTATTTTTAGGGTTCCACTTCATTGCATGATTTTAATTTAGAAGCCCTGGAACACAGTTGTAACAACATTCTTCAATCCTCATAATTCCAGCATTACTTATAATAATTTTTCTGAAGGAAAAGACAAAACCCGATAACTTAAATCTACTATTAAATATCTTGAACCTCAAGTTACGCGCATTTATTATGCTGCCAAGTCGAAAAACTTGATGGTAATATAAAATGTTTATCAAGCTCTTAAAATCAGAAGGTGGGCTGAGGGTTTGACTTTGTTTTCATCATTCCTTCAAACAACAGTGTGTTTGCATTCTGTGTTTCGCGAAGCTGATGCGATATTTTGGCCGAGAAATAAAAAGATTTTAAAGTGTCCTTTTCAGGCATCGGTTTGTATATGATTTGCAAACTCAAGGTACTATGCAAATATGCCCTCTATTGCAGAATTACTACGAAGGATTATGGCCATCGTTATCATTGTTATGCTTATCTTAATATTCTTTGGATCTAGGATATTGATATTGAGTGAAGCAACTCAACATTGCTTTCAATACTTGCGTCAGAATCGATTCAATTTGGACTTTAAAAGATCAATTCCTGTCTAAAAATAGGTTTAGATATGAAATTACATCAGACCGACGAATGCCTTGACCTAGTGAAATTATATACACGTTTGGTGGTACACTAGATTCTCTTTTCTTCCAAAAAATATCTTTGTTTTTGAACATTTATGTTTATTTTCCAGGGATGGAAACATTGATGAATTTTATTCCAAAAATGTTTCTAGATTCAAAAAGTTCTTTGGCATGTACAGAAGCCGTGTGGAATCTTTCGTCCGAATGTATCTGCAAAGGCAGCTTAGTTGAGTATGTCATTTGCGAATATATCTGACAATTTGACATATCTGACAATTTGAACAATAATATTCTCAGGTTTAGGTCTGGCAAATTCCGGCTGATAAACGTCAATGGGTCGAGAACGTGTCCGTTACTTTGATAGAATATGATCCATTGTTTAAGGCGGGCCAGATTTTTTTAATTAGGTGCTATGGGAAGTTAAATATCATAAATTTTAATACGAACTCGTTGAGCCATATCGTATTGAATGTATTTCGTATTTCAAAAGGAATTATTCTTATAGGCTGCTTATTTTACGAAGGGACTTTGATTTCTTGAGATTAGTGTATAGTGTATTAGTGTATTAGTGTCTTTGTGTATAAACACAAATTGTAAGAGAATGTTTATATGTATCTTTGCGCACCTTCGTCTCTTTCTCTTATCGACAACATGTTTTACTACCAAATACCAATGTTTTTCTGAAAAAGGTGTCGTATATCGTTAGATCGGGAGATTGTTTGAAGTAACAACGCTTGTGAGTGATTGCGCTTTAGTTTTGAGTAACACAGTACAATTTGGCTCAGATAAGTAACGATTTTCGAGCCGGATTCAGTAGTTTAGAAGAATCTTAGGATTTTCAAAGAATTGGTTTAGTCGCTGAAGAAACATCTTTAGTAATTCACCCATTGCCGGTAGAAAGCTTTTTGATGTATGAGTACTTGGGAGTTCACGGTCTTAACTCAAGTTAATAAGTATAGATATTATTTATCGCTTGCTTACATCAAGAACAGATGCAAGACATATTATGACATGAATTGAAGATGAAAATGAAAAGAATTCGAGAATTTTCTCGAGTCGACTTATTAAAATTTTCTGGCTCAAGTCGTTTGGCATTTGAAACTGGTATGGGAAGAGAGATAGAGCTTAGAGTTTGTGAACCGACAGCGTTCTAATTTGGACTTGTATCATGTTCTAGTGCCAGGCAGGATTTCGGCTTTGATTTGAAAATTTTTTGGCGATATTATTTCTCTAAAGCGGTGTCATAACAACGACGTGACTACCTTTTCAAAATCTGTTCAATTTCCAGAGATTTCGGATATCGTAACAAAGACCACTGATAATCGGTTTCCATTTTTCGTTATGAAATCTTCATTCTAACAGCATTTGTTCGGCGTTCGACCACAATTTTGTTATGCATGCCTTGGGTTGCTTCCTATATCCTTCTGAGTGTGTTCCTGATTTAAATTAGCTTGTAAGTATTAATTTTCTATTAAATTAGCTCCTCTGCAATCATTCTCTGTTTCTCGACGAGAGCTTTCTATTCTGGCTTATTCCTACAAAGTTTCAACAAAATGAAATGGAAAATTGTTTGTTTTTTCATTTTCTTGTGAAATTACATAAGCTGACCAAAAACGTGACATAAAACCACAAAACAATTGAATTGTTTAAATTCAGCGTAACTCTGCAGACAAAAACATACATGTTGGAGTTTAGGAGTTTATAATTATATATAATTGATTGGAATTTCTATCATGTAAATATATACATGGTGTTCACAGTCAGTTGATGGTAACTGTTTTGCTGTGATAAATGCAACATCTGTGATAAATGGACATTCAAAGATACATTCCTAGCCGACTTTATTCCAGCCCATATTAATCTTGCCATATAATTTGTCATCTTTTTTGATTTTAATATGGAAACTGAAAATTTGAGATACTTTGAATGCATTTCAATTCACGCTCAACATCGCAATGCATGACACCATACTCTACGGAGATCTATGAAGATTTATCGTTCAGAAGTTCTAATTCATCAATTAAGAATTTGCTCGCGAAGAAAGAAAAGACTGGATTAAAGTGCTTAAAATTAATTTTCGTGTTCTTCGATTTTACAATGATTTGAGGTTTTTCCATGCGAAGTATTCGAAATGATTCCTGTATCTGTGAAGCACAAGTAAGTGACGCAATTGAATTCGTTTGATTGTATGCATTTTACTTTGCATTAGATCGTTCAATTTATTTTAAGAACAGTGGCAATAAAGTTTAATGATACTCCATTGAACCATCGCTGAATTACGCAAAAATGTTGCAGTGCCATCATGAAATTATCAAAAACAATGAAAATAATTGAATTAAATAGCTCATAGACTTAATCAAACGCCTCTGCATACCAATTAGATTCAATTACAGTGCGACTGTAGCTTTTGAAGTTTTAAGATGCAACAAGAGATCCGCTTCGTTGTACCTCGAAGTAAGCTCAAGGTGTTAAGAGTTTCGAGTTGAAGCGTGTTTTTGCAGTCAGGTGCTACAGGTGAGAGCATCATCGAAATAAACATTCAAAGATCGACCTACATTAATTCCTAAATACGGATTCAACTACAAAGGCAAAAAAGTATTTGATATGAATTGACGCTATTAGTTCCTCAATGCTAAGCTAGTGATGGCATCAGCACTACTTAGGTACAATTCAAAATCAAAATTGAATCTTATATGGTCCGTTGCATGTAACACAAGAGAGAAATAGGATTCAATTAAATCAATGCCCTTCGAGGCCTTGGCAGAAATATTGCATTCCAATGAAATTAATACGAAAGTCCAGTATGAATTTATCATTAGATGTGACACAAAGTTGCATTTTCGGGCATTTTTGTGAAAGCAGGGCCACCAGGAGAGGCACTTGGCCAATTATGCGGATAACCTGGTAGGTGTGATCCTCAGCCTGACTGGGGTTCCAAGACCGCAAGCTCGTAACATGCTCGCACCACTCACACGTCGAATATGTGAGTTTATATCCTTCCCCACCTCGTGACTTAGTATAGTGTGAAGAAAATTGAATATTTATCGAAAACTCTGAACTGGATTGCTAAAATTTAGCACAGCGTAAGGACAAAACAGCCCTAACCATTCGAAAAAAAAAACTACTGACCTGACGAGGGATTTGAATTGATAAATTCTGTCTCATTATTGATAAAGACTATTGAGTAAAAATGAACTACTCAACAGCGTCAACAGTTTGGAGGAGCATTACGGAAAAGGAGACACTAACATTCTATGAAGCAAATGAAGTGAACTTTGCAACATAGAGAGCTTGGAAATTTAAACGAAACAGATGAGTAGAGGGACCACAATGGCAAGCTTTCTGAGGTTGAATGTGTGTGCAAATAATTTATCAGGTGTAATAGCAAATGCAAGTTATTGTTTATAAATGCAAAATTTTATGGAATTTTAATGCGTATTATTGCCCACCTTTGTCTACATGTCCTGTTTCCAACATAGGAAAAGTTAGAAAATTGAAGCCGAATAGCCTAATATTGGAAGCTTGCCTGATATTTTAGTGCTTGGTAGTGGTTACGCTATAATGGCTAGTAATGATTTGTGGTCTGCTCAGAAAATTGACATCGAGGAATTTAATGATTACACGATCCTTTTCAACATAGTCTCATGGTCATTTGAGTGACAAAGCACTTTTTGAAACGCCAAGATATGATAAGTCTTTTATCTGACATATTAGGCATGACACAATAGTAGGGGTGAAGTTCATTTTCATTCCAAAGAAATTTACCTCTAAAGCAAAGAAAAAATAGACAGAATCAATCAATAAACTTGAATGCGATTAATTTTTTAAGGAGCAACAAAAGAAACCATAAAGGGTATGGTTTAAAGGCATGTTTACATGGACAAATATAAAAAAACCAATTGAAAGTTACCAAGAAAATTTGAAATAGAAAAAATTCAAAAGAATAATTTGCCCTCAAAGAGCCATTTTAGAACGCAGACACAACTATTACATTATTGACAACACAGTTATGATAGGGTATTGAAATTTCTCTTCCTTATCGTGTACGATACTTTGTGGACGACTGTACAGAAAAAAGTTTAAATACACCTGTAATAATATATTTCTAAGGAATTTGCAACTTTAATAACGGTACGATTTTCAAAACTAAGTATTTTTCAAAATACTTATTCCCGTCAAAACTATTTGCCAGTATCCTTTATTATTTATAAATATTATATTTGCCAGTATTTATCCCTACTACTAATAAAATTCGCATTTTCCGGTTAGAAAACGATTTGAGAAGAAATTCAAGTTTTATAAATCTTATATATCTATGAATATATATGTGAATACACGAAATATCTGTCGAAAAAGTTAGAAAAGCCTACAGAAAGCTCTAGATATGTAATTTTTGTTTTTACTTTTTAGATATTGAAATGTTTTATTTTTTTTTTCAAATAAATGTTAGAGACCACAAAGATTTTGAAAAAATTAATATATTTATTTTCGCTGATAGCTCAGTGACTGTCTGGTGCAACAGAGTTTTTTTTTCCTCTAAAGTAAATTGGAAAAGGTTTAGAAATCCTAGTTGAAATTCGGCAGTTCGTTCTAAAATTATACGCTGAGAAAAAATATTTATAGGAAATCGACTTAATATTTGCAAGATACCATACCAGTATACAAAGAGCAACCGCTTGAGAAGTTTCCTTAAACCAAATCCTTCAATTTTCGCTTGTTCACCGGTGCATTGAGCCAGAAATGAGCTTAAAGATTATTTTAAGAAACCTTCATCGACTATCAAGTACTTCAAGCCTTTTTTGCATGAACTCCTCACAAAACATGATCAGCGGAGGTAAGGTTCCTAGTCTAACGGTATTTGACACCAAAAAAAGGTTCCTAATCTAACGGTATTTGACTTCAATTTACCAAATGTAATAGATGTTGAAATGTAATGTAATAGAGGTTGGAACTTAACCTTAGATTGGACAGGGTTTAGTGACGAAGGTGCGCAGTTATGCGGATGTATCTCTCATAATGTTAATTCACATATGCCAATACATCAGAAAAATTATTCTTATGCATTTACGGTCAGCTATCATACGCTAGTAATCACGATCTCTCTATTTACATACGTTATTTGAATTCTAAGCTCTCTGTTTTACAAAGCTTGCTTACTTTGTTACATAAGGTATTCGTATCTCTTTCTTTGTGGTGCTACTACAGACTGTTAGTACTTTATTGTGAATAAAGTATGCTATGATACTAATGAAAATCTTTGCCGTTCACGTTTTCATCTCAGAAAGTCGTTTTTTCTGTATGTCGCCAGATATGACGCAAATTTTGAAAATCACAAGAAACTTTTGTATATTGCAGTCCTACGTATGAATTTTTTGGGGGAGGATACTTGTTTTAAGTGAAAATGAGAAAATAAATAACAATACATGTATTATCCTACTTATTTTGGTCGAAAACCTCTAGATTCGGAATTTGCTCGAAGTACTTGCGCTCTATGTACTTACGCTATGACTACTTAACGAAGAGGAATTTTGGCTTTTCTCTATGGTTTACAGCTTCGGTATTCGTTAATATAATGAAATATGTAATACATATATAAAATTTATATGTTATATATTTTATTATATTCACATAATACATAAAAAAGATAAAAGCACATAAAGTTTGACGTAGCCGCGAGTGGTCTGCGAGTGAAATAGATCTATCAATTTTTTTCAACAAATTGTTAAATGATCCATCATATGAAATATGCGTTCCTTCCAATGAAAAAAACCTTCAACGTCCAACGAATTGAAGACATATTAAACAATAAGGTCCTTTGCAGAATGAATAGCCAAACGAATTTGAGCACAGCGGTCATTTTTTGAGTTTAACCTTTTTGATGAATGCCACGATATTGTCACCAAAAAGATTTCATGAATTTCACAAAATTCATTAGATAACCTGCATAAATTTTTTTCATGACCAGAAATTCTTTCGACTCAATTGCATTTTTTTAACATAGTTTATCTTTGTATTGTTTGTCGGATGATTTTTTGCTATGGAATATAATTAATTATAAAATAAAACATTAATTTCACCTGTGTCCATAGAGTATTTTATTTTTTCCAAATACGTATTTCGAACCATATTGTGGGTTCTTCTTCAGTGGTTACTACAAAAATTTTTTCTGCAACACCTTATATATTACTACTGTTAACAGTTGTCAGAAGATTCATTCATAAAATGGCATTTAAAAACTAATTAGGGAAATTTTATGATTAAGATATCTCAATTGAAAAACTAATTAGGGATGTAGGAATTTAAAGAGGGGTGAAAACGCGTTCCCTAAATCATTGTTAATTCTATTGTCTTTTTCGGTTTTGTGGATTTCCAGACTCTCTACAGTGTCTAGTTGTTGTATCCGGCGTACCTGGCGAATCACCTTGAGGTCATCGATCGTGATCGTATGTCCTGTCTCCACTATGTGTTTGGCTACGGATGATTTGATGTCGGTAGTTTTCTTTTTCTTTTTGGTTGCGTTGTCAGCTTCGCTCAAATGTTCCTTACAGCGAATCATAACTGAGCGCCTTGTTTGTCCAATATAGCACTTGTTGCATTCAGGACAAGTAATGCTATAAATTCCATTCCGCTCTTCAAGTTTAGGTGGGTCTTTTACGGAAGTGAATCGGCTTTCTAATTTAAATTTTTTTCAGGTTGGTATGACATCTAGTTTTACCGATTTGAGTATTTTTTTTATTTTTGTTGTGATGTTTGTATGTCTAACAGCTACTCTTCTGGTGGCATCTAACCGTTTGGTTTGCGAAAAGAGGGTTGTTAGTCCGTCGTGTGTGATTTCCCTTTCTTTTTTGGTTTTGGTTATGTTTTGGATGACATCATAGCTATATCCGTTGATTTTTGCTGTCGTCATTATGTAGTTTTCTTCTCTGCGTCTTTCCTCGTTCGATAATGGGATGGTCAGCATCCGATATATCATGCTGTGGTATGGTGCCATCTTTTGGGCAAATGAATGTGACGAAGTTGCAGGAATGGTCCTTTGAGCCATCGTTGTTTTTCTATGTATGCCAAATTGGAATTCCCCATTATTTCTGGTGATTTTTATATCCAAGAACGCTAGAGTGTTTTCGCTTTCGAGTTCCATGCTGAACTGTATATTCTTGTGGATAGAGTTTTTGTCAGTTAGTGTTTTCTCCAGTTTGTCCTTGTCCACTATAGCCAGCACATCGTCTACATACCGGATCCAGAATCTAGGTAACAGACCTAGTGCTTCCAGGGTTGTCTCGATGTTTTTCATGAAGATGTCGCTGATGAGCGGAGGTAGTGGGTTTCCCATAGCTACCCCACTTGTACCTTTGAAATACCGTCCTCTGAAGGTGAAGTAGTTCTCATTCATACATAGATGTGTGAGTTTCATCAAGTAACGCACCTCATTTCTCCACTCTCGGTCATTTGGATTTTGTTTCGCTGCCAAAAGGTACTGTTCCAGTAGAACCAATGCTTCTCTTACCGGAATACTTGGGAAAAGGGCCTTGACGTCGAAGGAGACTAAGAGTTCTTTATCCAGTATTTGGCCACAGTTTTGAAGTCTAGTCACCACTTCCTGGTTGTTTTTGACGGTATTTACGCAGAAGTTGTTGTCTAAGATAGTATTAAACCGGTGTAATAACCATTGGGATATTTTGTGAGTGGGTGAGTTCATCGCTGCAATTATTTCTCTCATCTGATCACCGGGTTTGTGTATTTTTGGTAGACATCTAATTCGTGGCAAGCATGGATTGGAGACTTTAAGCTGTTGTGGATTTTCGATGATACGCTCGCAGTCCTTCAAGGCCTTGTTGATTCTTTTGACCGAATCTGGAAGGGGGTTCTTCCTTAATTCAAGAAACTTTCCGTTGTTGAGTATTTTGTAGACAGACGCGTCATATTCTTGTTTTTCCATGATAATAATCTTGTTGCCTTTATCCGCCTGGATGAAATAGACCGGCTTGCTGTTTAATTCCTTGATCAATTTTTCTTGTAGGATATTAGGTCTGCTTTTTATTTTCTGCAAGGTTTGTGCCACCTGGTGTCTCACATTGTTTTTGGTTTCTATGTTGTCAAATTTTATGGCTGCCTCCACATCTATTATGACGTCTTCCAATGCGCCGCGACTGGTTGAGGTTGCAAAGTTGAGCCCTAAGTTCAAAAGTTTTAGTTGTTCATCGGAGAATACCTCGCTAGATTTGTTGACTACGAACTCAGGAATTATTTCTACAGTGGTTGGATTGTTTGGCATACGTCTAAATAACCCATTCAATTTTTCCGTGAGAATCAAGCGTTTTTTGGCTTTGATGCATTCAAGGGAGTGGTTTACTTTGTCCGTAAAATTTTTGTCGTAACCACTGAAGAAGAACCCACAATAGGGTTCGAAATACGTATTTGGAAAAAATAAAATACTCTATGGACACAGGTGAAATTAGTTTTTTATTTTATAATTAATAGTTTATCTTCCTAGACAATATCACATCCGCCTGATGCACACGTTAAATTGTGACTCCCTCTATCATAATCCTACTTTGTGAAACTTTATCCTAGATGTACTGTTTTCTTCCGTTTCTCAGTATATAATATATAGAAATGGTTGCAATCCAGGACACACACTATACGTCGACCTGTAGTATGTGTAATTTTGTTGACTTTGGGGGATGATTTTCAGCCCTACCAACGGCGAGTCCACAAAACACTACACTATCGAGTATGTTTGATAATTATATAACTTTGATTTAACCACGAAACTAATTTAATTGGTTACGGTAGTAATCCTTCAGTATTACTGATTTGAGATCAGAAGAAAACTTCGATACCAAACTATGTTAGCATCATGAATTTATCGACCATCTCTATGTTAAAGATAGTCAATCACTTTTTTCCCCATCGGTTGTTCACTAACGTTATTGATGATGTTCATATGCGAAATTTTCGGCAGTGTTGATTGCACAAAGATATTCCAGTGTGGTTGGAACATTAATTCCAATTTCTTCTAATAAACTAGTCGATTCTCCATATAATGCGATAAATGCGAGATCATTTCGAAGATATAGTTCTTAAATCTTTTCGTGTCTTCAAAGTCAAGTCCACCAACGTGGATCCCACTCAACGGCGTCTACACACATCAAATACATTCCTATACTTTTTTTCTTTATCTATTTTAGTGTTTGTTCTTCCCATAGATTCCCAGTTACACAAAGCTTAAATTTGTTCATACCATTGCTGCTTTCTCATGCAGAAGTTCCATCTTTTCTTCAAATTGTACTTTAAGTACGCAACTATCTTACAGTACTGCAGCCAAGTGTGTTCGATGACTTTCTTTTTATCTTTCGACGACAGTTTAAAATACGCCTGACTCTAAGTATTCACATTTCCTTCGTAACTGTTGTGAAATTTTCTCCTCATTTATTGACACTCGTACTTTCGACTGAGGTGGAGCTCAGCTAATTTCGCAGATACTGCTGGCACACGTTACCGAAAATGTAATTTTGAAACTGTCAACGTTGTTTCATGATTATCCACTCACCTCCCATTGGAATCGCTGATTAAAGATAAACTAACTTGGAAGGGTCGTGATGCAAGACTGAGGAGCTGGTCGGGCCGCACGTTGAGTATTTATTTACGGGTAACTGAAAAGAAATTGAAAGTTAAATAGCTGTTATGGGCGTATCTGGCAATCTGCAATCATTTTTCATGTAAACATGCTCCAAGTTGATGAATGGACGGCTTACAAGTTCGCTAAGGTGAAAATATTTCTTTCAGTGAGTCTCGTATTCGTCTGGGACTGGACTCAAAACACCCGAAATTTCCCACGTTATTTCAGATTTCCGGAAACTCCGAAAATCTATTTCATAGTTTATTGCCCACCAACTGCTATCCTTGCTGACTTACAGGCCGGTAACATGTCTTTTGAACTTTGAATCAAATCTTCACCCACTTTACATTGTTATGGGTTTTAAACCTTCCGCCTTAGAAGCAATTATAGGTGCGTGATTGATGAGACTTTTTATGGTCGACCCAGTGCCGCGTGTTATGCCGAAGAAAGTTTCTTTTTGCCAAACTATGATGCAAGATTTAAGTGTACATGCAACAAAATCGATTTTTCAGTTTTGTTTAGTTCTCTGGGTGGTATATGTTAGTGGTACAAGTACCAATACCATATCGAGGAAATGTTCAGAAAATTATTTTGTCTTTCAAGTTGGATGCGGTTTACATGAAGACGGCATCAGGTGAAAACAAGTACTATTTCTTGTACATATAAATACTTTATTGATTGCGGAAGCAACAGTATGATTGATCTTCTTCATGTTGACGAGCTGTTCACATATTATGAGTGGAAACGTTTGAATGTTGCAAAGGATTTTTTATTTGCTGTTAAGTAAATTGAAATTTATTTTTAAGTGTGACGCGACAAATGGAGAAGATAAGGTGTTCACTTCCGTAAAACTTTTTATGCATTTAAATGCAAGACTAACTCAATTGGACATTAAGTCAGTAGCTTCATGACTATATAGTATATCTAGCCTAGGCAGAGCTCGATTATTGCTAGAAATAGTAAACTTCCTTCAATCTATTCACTTAAGTCTTGGTTGATTTTACGAAACTTGTGGACTTACCATCAGTTGTACAGTAGATGCCGTATCAGGTACAAATTTCCGCAAATAATTTCATTTTCCTTTTGGCTTTTGTTTAGAAATTTTGTTAAATTTTACTACCAAACAACATCAGTTGTCAATGAAACTCCAATTTTTGAAAAACAAGTAAACTATTTCACAATATACCTCTCCAGTGAAAATCTAGAACTTTTTACTGTGTCATTTGTTCTCTTTCGTCCATTAGAATAGACTTACGTAGTTTCTCTATTTGTTGTTGAGCCTATTTACACCAAATCTAAAATACAGAGGAATCATACGAGACACCATGTTCAGTTTTCATTTCTCACCGGCGTGATATAATTATCACGAAAAATATAATTTTTCCCCGGAAGTTTGCGATGATGTCCAAGAAACTTTATTCGCATGTGAAAGCTGGGTAAGGCATGACTAAAATCTTTTTGATAAAATAATTATAATTCTCTCTAGACAACTAATCGGAAAGGTTCTGGGATATAAATCCAAATGAAAATCTGTATCGCATTACGCTATGGCGGTTATTCTTACGAAGAAAAGTATCTTCGATTATCTCTCTCTCTCTGCATTATATCCGTCCCTGATGAACCAGGGACCTTTATTACCGAAAGGCAACACTAAGCGTGACCAAAGAGGCCTACTCCAAAGTGATGTGGCCTGGCCTGTGGTACCTGGCAGCATCTTGTAGACATTCAAGTAAAAAAATATGTGCTGTCGGACGGTTTTGTGCCGATAGATATGTTGATTGTAACAGTCTTTGGTGTCTTTCCCTCACCATATAAACCACTACCATCTTTCCAGTTCAGGATAGATACATTAAATGACGCAGATTTTCAATGACCTCAATGGTAAGCGGAATACGCCTCATCTAGCTTCCAGAGGGAACCATATTCTAAAAATATCGGTCAAAATCGGACTCACCATTCTCAACGTAGATTTTATATCCACTCATTATCGAAAAACTGTCTTTAGACGATTCCGGAAGTCATATTTGGAACATATGACAAGGAAGCCCACGACATGGTTAGTTAGCCATATATGTTAAGCCAGCAAAAACTGTTGAAAAATGTAGAAAATTTCACAAGCATCGAAATGAAACTCAGCGTTCTAGAAGTCGAGTGATGCTCAGAGCTAGTCAAACCCGAAATGGTGGCTTAGTGATTGGTAGGAAAACTTCTATATAGACTAATCAAGAGGCCACGGTCACCTGGGCGGAACCTTATTCATGTAAAGATAATGCAAATGTTATTGTGAACAGGAATTCTTGTGGCTTGTGCTAAAGTTTGTCCCACGAATGGTCGGTGCCTTAGGGTTTCTAGTCACTCTCAAGCCAGGAATAATAAGTCAGATCGTTTGGTTATATCTACTTTTGTACTCCGTCATGACTAACACATCACGAGAGGCTGTTTGAACTTACTGCTTGGTCTTCATGAGGGTTGAATGAATACACTGATACGAATGACAAAGAAGCCGAGGACCACCAAAACAGATGCCATCTTAATCGAAATTTTACTACTAGCAGACCATCTATGTTCTAAATTGATGCTGAATGTATACTATGCCTGTCCGAACGAACGTAAATTCCCTTGGTACTAAAAAGTAACTAGACTTCTGTTAATCAATAAGTGGGAAAATAATCCGGATTTCCATTATACATGTCAGGTGTTGTGCATCATGGACATCGCTGGAAAAGTGCTCGATAACCTCATCAGTCAGAGACTTAGACACCTTTCGATCCACAGAGGAGCTGTCAAAACAGCAGTCTGCGTATCGACCAGGACGATTAAATGTGACGCTATCACAGAGATGTTGATAAATGCAGCGATCAAAAGTCTAAAATCCATCCTTAAAGCGCATCGTTCAACATGTCACCCGAAATGTTGGTGTTTCCAAGTAGATTTTCACAAGACTCTGAAATCGTTTTAAGAATGGTCGTGCTTATTGGGAGATTATAATAGGAATTGGAATATTTGACAGATTTGACAGATCAAATAGTGGATAACTGATCGTAAGCCCTTTCTATCTCTCAAAAAGACAGTGGTAATCATTCTGACCCAGGAGAGGTTTCCCTGGTTACTCCCGTCAAGACAAAAGATATAATTCTGGAAACGAGGGACTAGATCACCTATCTTGGCTTACTGATTGCCTAGAAGATGATTTTTTTCAAGTTATGCTATGGAGTTATGTTATATCTTAAGTTAAGTTGTGATGAAGTTATCCAATAACTGACTATTTCAATGAAACCTATGCCCTTGAAAGGTTCATAAATTTGAGCTCAGTCGTATAACATAATGTAAGCACAAAACAGGTAACACAATCCCAAACGGCTTTTGGCAGAAAGAGACAAAAAATGAAAATTTGATTTATAAAACCCATTTATGTAGTTACCGGAAAATAAGGCTGTCACCTATAAGGAGAGAAGAGAGAAGAGTCCACCTGCCTCGAGTTCTATTTCTCAATCCGCTCTGGGGCAAGAGAAACGATTAAAAGAATTCGAGGCAGATGGACCACATATCCCATCAGGGATTTGGACTAGAAATTTTTCTAGAAATAATTATCAAATTAAGCCTTTTTCTGGTTGGTTATGGTTCTGCTAGATTTCCGAATAATAAATATACGATCAACTACTTTCAAGCTTACCTATGTAACTGAAATTGCTCGTTCTTATCAATTCATCTCTCATTGCATTCGAAGTAAAAAAAAATGGAAAATATCGTGGTAATGACTCACGTCAAAATCCCTTGGGGAAAGGTAGTCTGCGCTCACAAGATCGTGATCGTAGTAAAATTGATAGTAAAAGAGAGGATCACAAAGGTTTTAACTTATTCAAAGGATTTATTCTAAAATTAAGAAAAATGCCTTGATAAAAATGTTGAATAAAAATTCCAATTTGTCGGCAAATTTGATTGTTGCTGGAACTTTTGAATTAAAATCTTCAAAAGTAGATCCTTTTTCTCAGATATTTGATATAATAAAAGTGTTAGATCCAAAAAAAAAACACAAATACCATAGTGCATCTGCAATACATACTTTACCAGGTGCATGCATGAGTTTTTAACAGTTTTTTCGAAAAACGAAATACGTGAGAATTAAAATGCCGAAGCAGGATTTTCTAAGTGACTTCGGGATTTTCTATTTGATGTTCATTCAAATCGTGTGGGACACATTTACCGAGTTTATTGATCTTACCCATTGCTTATAAACATCTGCTGATCGTTTCCTGTGGCATCTTTAATGCTTCTGCCAATTGCCGTTGAAATTGAGTCTGGTCACCATCCAATAATCCCCGCGATTCCTCTTTTTCGCATTTTGTGGTCTACCAGAGCGTTCACTGTATGTTACATTGAAATCACCACTTTTGAATTGTCAAAATTGTATGCTTTTACAAGCAAATGATGACTTTCAACAGCCTTCTTGTTTTGGTTGAACAAGAAAAGTAATGCGTACTGCAAATGCTTCTCTTCAGGCACAAAATTCGACTTGATTGATCCACATGATTGATGAACATGATAAAAACAAACACGTTAGTTTTGGCGAATACAATTTGTGTGAGTTTATTGTTAATTGTCAGACGATCAAAATGGCGTATGTGTCAAATTAATACGCTACGTACTATGTGCTGGCACATTGTCTGATTAAAATCGAAAAAAAAAACGTATGAATACACCTGGTATATGCTTTACCTAAACATTAATTGTACTCTTAATATTTTTTAACAAAACTAAAATAAAAATTACACATCGTATAAACACAATTAAATACATTTCACCGAATTGCAACAGCGAATATGGGAATCTATCCTACAAGCGCGACGATTCTCACCTGTCAACGATCGTTGTCATCTGAAAAGAGAAAAAAATGGAGATTAAGTCGAATGTTGGAGAAAAGCGTTGCTACATATAGCCACATCACCCGCAGCGACTTCTCTTAACGAAAGAGTTAAACTATAATTGCATTTGCACGCGAATGCTATGGAGTAGTTTGCTTGTTTTACGCAGAAATCAGAGAAAACTTACCAATGCAAATACAATTCGACTAGTTTAGGGTAAATACCATGATATGTGGAGTTTTTTCCGAGTGTTATGGCTATATGTACTTGCGGTATAGTTAGAGATAAAAAGAAGAAGAAAGAAGAAGAAGGAAAAGAACGATTATCCAGGATTAGAAAAAGAATTCACACTTTCAGGAATAAGCATATATAGTTGAATACAGTTCATCGCTGCTCGAATTTAAAAATTGGAGGTTGAGGTTGATGGACCAAGACAGTTGAGGTGCTTGTTGCAGATAGTGAAGGCCCGAAAGGGGCTGTAGTGCTAATTAGAAGAAAAAGGAGCCAGCATATGTAGGAACAATAACAAAGGTCCTCTGAAGTTGTCGGCCAAATGTTAGTAGAATTTATAATCTTAGCAAGTATAAAATGCAAGATGGACTTACTGAAAATGAACAAAGATTACAATTGGAATTTTAAATTGTGCGTTATTTTGGATCACGGTTATATAGTTTGCATAGTTCGGCTCTAGCAAAGGCTCCGGCGTCATTCAAATTTTTAAGAGTCTTATAGATTTGATTGTGATTACGGAAAAGTCTTCAAAGGCACTTTATACCTTTGAATGAAGTAGAATTCGGAGAACCATCGCTTTCTAGATTCCCATTCCTGTTAAGTTGCAGAAAAATGGCAATGGTTAAAAAATAAATATATCTGGCGAGTGGCATCTTCGCTTGGCGGTTTTTACAGAGTTCAATTGACCATCAATTCTTGGGTTAGCATTCCTGGGATCTGAAAGTCCCAGTTTAAGCTGATTTAATTTGGAAGGTAATAAATCATATTCAAAATGGATTTAATCAGTAATCGCATCAAATTTTTGTTCAGTATCAATAAACAATTTAACCAAATAAATCATTTTAGCAATTACGATACCTTCAAAAAGGGAACATTTCCGTTGTTATGTAAACATTAGGTATATGCAAATGAAAAAAAAACGCTTCCGTAATCAAAATCAAATCTGGCATATGATAGATGAGAGTGAAATCAAGAAAGTTGACTCTCAAATAAAAACTTGCCGAAAATAAAGAAGGAAACTTTTATTGATGACTTCCTTTGGATGGGAATCAATACCAAATTTAAAAAAGTCTCACATTCACAATCACTTGTAATCAATAATATAAACTTTTGTAGTCTGATGATAGCTCTGTAAATTTAATTTAATTGATCGCAGATCATCGAACTATGCTTGTTTTCACTTTCGATGATTTTTTTTGCAAAGCCTTTCATTAATATCCCAAAAAAAAATTTATCGGCAAAAACGTTGTATAACACTATACCAACACATAAGGATTGTTCAACGTGTGTTCTATCATTGCTGAACCGTCTTCGATTTTATCGATGTGCCAAAAATAATTGTCTGAATATGATAAATGATTGGGTATAATAAATCAAGTTAATTCGATCAAAAGATTGGATAGAAACATACAATTGATAAACTTTGGATACAGAAAGTTTGATGCTTTGTATAAAATCTAGTTTTACTTTCGTCGAAAAGTGCATTCATCATATAAAGCATCTGTTGCAAAGAAGATGATTTTGTAAATAAATCGCGTTCAAAAAATAAAATTTGTTCACTTTTTGAACTCACCAAAACAATTTTATTCTGATTGATATACAAACAAAACTACGAAGAGTTAGCAATGTAGTGTAATTGATTATTTGAAATTCAGGATGTTATATATAAGGCCTGGATTCTGGCCTCAAGTCGACTGTTTAAAAACTCAAAACCAAACACAACCAAAAGGTCTCAGAGAAAAACCATTAATATTCGCTAGCTATAGCTATTAGAGGACAGATCGGCTGTAAGGGATAATAAGATAATAAATATATTGATGCGATATTGTTTTCAGAGCAACGAAAAAACAGAAAATTCAAAGGGAAATGGGATCCGACGCCGCTGATTGTCAATAGAGTCATTAGTTACAAAGGATTTATACGCAGGTGGAGATTATTGTAGTGATTTTTCCTGTGGGCTTATGATTTTGAACGTTTGTTAACTTTTTGGTTTGTTTTCGGATCCTTGAATATGCTTCTCCGTATTTAGAACCATTCCTATCTAAATGACTCCCTAAGTACACAAGCTTATCGAACTTAATTGTCGCTTTCTCTGTTTAGAAGCGCAGAAAGTCCTTTTTCCATCTTTGAAGCTCCGGCTCATGAAGCGAGAAATAATTAAAAAATTTAACGTTTAAAAAAAATTACGTTGATATTAACATAAATATTATGATTCGTCGTCGAAGACTAGTATGAACCAAAATAGCAAACAGTTTTTTTCATGATTGCGAGGAAAAGCTCTAAACCCATCGAATTTCGGACTTTTTGCAGGTCGAAAATTTCCTGCCCACTCAAAGGTTCCTGATTACCCACTAAACACCTCCACTGGTCTCTTGGAAAACTTAGCTGGAATCATTTGATACTTTAAATGAAACCTCATTTGCTTGTTCCACAAGGAACCATCATGTGCCGCTCATCGCTGTACTAGTAAGAAGAGCCGACTCTCTCTGATATACTACAAATTTCTTTGGATTTCGTTGTACCTTAGCTCCCTACCGCAAACAAACATATCCTTTTTGTCTTTTCGGCCTCTTTTACCATTTTTCGAGCTAAATGAGCATCTACGCGGAGATCTCGCCTCATTTTCCTTTCCGTTGTCCATACCATCGCAAGCAGGAAAATGTTCAGACTACTTTTCTCTCTTAGGAAAAAATGGCCCCGCCTAACATCGTAGGGATTGAAGGATCAAAGAACTCAAAAGCCGGGAGTAATTGCTTAAATTCGTTGCTTTCGAGCGATTTCGATTACTGAATGATGATTTATGTTTGGGATCCCTAATTTCATAAAATTGCGCTCGCCACGCTTCCCTGTGTTAGAAGATGCATAATATTTTTGAAAGCACTCTTCATTTAAAAGGCCAAGTCTTCTTCTCAAGCAAGTGTTGAGGATACCAATTTTAGCTATTGTATAATTTTAACACGGCTTCCTCGTACATTGTTTTAACTAAATCGGAGGGAGAAAAAGCAAGAATCTTTTGCATGAGCGACGCTTTTCTTTCATTGTCCTATTTTCCATCATGAGATGCTTTGTACGTTATGTGAAACACTAACTATTCCACTTGTTCTAAGTTAAAATCAGTGGTTATACCATCATTTATTCTGGTTGAACTGCAACCTAATCTTCTTTGCCGTTCTCTCTGATATTGTGAATAGGTGACAAAAGGATCCGCCTAATATATTCACGCTCTGCATTTCCCACCAATACCACTTTGCGTTGACGGGTAATTTCAATCGACAATAGCATGTTTCGAACTTCAAACTTCAGGCTAGGCCTCCCTACTCTATGTTTCATGGCAGCTTCCATGTCATAGGAATCCTTTTCCAGCGACAGAGAAAAGCGGAGCAGCAATGTTAGAAAGGGACCCTGCGACGTCGATGCCTCCAGTCGTTAAATTCGCCGTATTTATTGGGTTGGCAACTAAGTTATTGCCGATTTCAGTTATAGATGTCTCTCAATTCCATTTTTATGTGTCCGTAAATGCTATCATCTTCTTCTTCTTATACGTGTTCGGATTTATATGTCATTTATTATTTCAACCTTACCTAGCTTTAAAAGTTCATTGCATAGCTAGTTTTGTTTTACGTCAAAGATAATTTAGAATGCAAACACGAACATTTTTACCTTATTTCGCTTTATTATTTCCGTAAAGGAAAGACGCAGTGCAAATCGCAAAAAAATTACGTGATGTGTACGAGCCCTTAATGGGAGGCAATGTTGAAATTGAATATCCAACAAAAGATGAATTTACTGTCAATTTGGTGGGATTGGAAAGGTCCGGTATATTTCGAACTGCTTCCGTTGAACCAAACCATTCATTCGGAGGTCTATTGTCGGGAACTGGACAAATTAAATGCATCGATAAGAAGCGGTCAATCGTAAAGGTGTCATTGCTAGGTCGTACACGTCTTAAAACATTCGACAAACATTCATGGATTGATTAGTTGCGAATTGATGTTACCCCCACTATGTAACCATGATCTCGCACAATCAGATTACCACTTATTTCGATCCCTGGAGAATTCCTTTCGTGGTTAAAATTTTCAATGTAGATCACGCTGTAAAATCTGATTTAACTTAGTTTTTAACCGAAAAGGATCAGGCTTTTTTCGACCGTGGAATTTTGAAGTTGTCAGAAAATTAGCAGAAAGCTATCTAACGTTACGGATTAAACTTGGCTCCAAATAAACAAAAATCTTTTATTTCATTGAACTTTTATTTTTTTTATCGGCAATTACTTAGTTTCCAACCTGATACAATTTTGGGACCGATATGGCTACCCGGAGCACGGACGGCGAAAGTATGATAGGGATCCCCCTCTACTTCAAAAAAGTGTATGCCATTAGATGACCTACTGACAGTGCCACGAAATATACCTCAGTCGCACCATGCTTTTGACTAAATCATGGTCTCAAATTGTGAATCAGCCAGGCGGCCCTTCGCTCACGCCCCTGTCAGTCCCACGATTGTTACCACGCGTCGAGGGTGTGAAATTTATTGAAGCGACTGCTTGTTTGTTGCTCTCTTGTATTCAGGGGTCGATTTTTACGCTCTATGGCAAAAAAGGGATAGGATCACCCTTGCGACTACCTGTACGCTGGCCCAATTCACTGTACTCTTCGTTTCTGTACTTGAGCTAGCCAGGTCTGGGAAGGGATTCGAATATAATATAATGTAAAATGAAATGAAATGAGGCCCATGCTCGTTGCTTACTATGTTGGCTATATCTTGGATGCCATGGATGCTTGGGTTGTTATGAAGTTATCATAGTTTAGGATAGTAGGATTGAGTTCGTATATAATTAGTTTTCGGAGTACCGAGTTTTTAAAATATTACTTTACTCTTCTTTCCTTCCTTCCATTACCCTTCTAAAGTTATTAGGAGTTTTCTGAAATAGATGCGTTTTGCAATGTACCCTATCTGCATGGGCGGCTTATTGCACCGGACAGCTGCAATTATTCTCCATTACTAGAAAAAATTCCATCATATTTAATAAAACAGAAAGCCTTTCCGTCGGATTCGGGTTCAACTTCGTATGGGAAACCAATTTAAGTTTCGTTTTCAACCAAGCTAAGATTTTACCAAACTTTTGAACCAAGTTAAATTTTCTTAACTTGTAAAGATCATTGTGGTTAAAATTCGATATGACAAGTCTTACATGATATCCGCGATTTCAAAATCGCGGTTGTGAGAACCTAAATCATACATGGCACGTTGGACAACTGAAATTCGTAAATATATTGTCGATTTCCTAGAACTGTGTACCGTTTCACCTACCATCAGCTATAACCTTCATTAACTTAGTTTTTATTTTTTGAATTTCCATTCCGAAATACTATGTTTTTAATTTTGACAGATACATATTTTGGGAGTAAATTCCTTCTCCCTTCTCCAGTGTCAGGTACTTTTTTGAAGAAGAGAGCAACTTACTCCCGAAATATATATCTGTCAAAATTTTGGAATGGAAATTCAAAAAACAAAAGCTCATTTAGAAGTGCTATACCCGGGGAAACACACAGTATATATATTTAACTATGGAATGATGTGAATTGAATTTAAAAGTAAAAATATTACAAAACCAACAATTTTATGTATTTTGATTAATAGTTGTAATTTAATAATGCTACGGGTTCGATAATTTCCTAGCCCTTGATATGGTGAGTGAGCTCATCGAACTAATTCGACATTGAGAAGGCGCCATTGTAGAGGTTAACAAGCATAAAAGTTTTCTTTTGAATATAATTTCTGAAGGTGAAACGGGAGTATTTCGATAAAACTCAGAAACCTTGTGACAGATCATCAAGCGACAGGTCTTAACAGACGAAATCTGGGCACATCACGTTTTTAGGAGTCACAACCGATAAGAAATTCTGATTTGCATTACCTTTGAATTCAAAGGTTTTTTACACGAAAAATTCAGTCCATTAATTTAATTCATCAAAATAGGATTTGGTCTTGGAGTTTTGAAGCGTTTGATTCATCCAATTTCTCGATGAATTTCCGGAATAACACAAAGAAAGTTGGACATATCCCTTCTAAAAAGGTATCCTTTCTATCTACAATTTTAATCGACCTTATAAAGTTTTCCTCAGTTTTTCTACTCAAACCAGCACTTTGAAAACCAAACGCTACCACTTTGAAACGATGAGGATGTCAATGCAATTCAAATTGCATGAACCACTCTCCTGAAGGATGTCTCTGCCGAGGATATAAAAACTTGTTTAACATGCCATTCAGCCATGGAAATAGCTACATCAAAGATAAAAAGGATGTTTTGAGTGAAGCCAATTGGTTGCACAAGAATTTAACTGTTTCAAAAATTTTGAAAGGGTCATGTTTATGTTCACTTGAGAAAACAGCCTTGCGTGCAAGTTCATGACATTGTTCTTCTGGGACTTCATAATGTCTATGAGTAAAAAGTTTCGAGGACTCTTTTTGTGACGACTACGTAAACCGAAATAATTGGATCATCTTCTAGGCTCTTACTTGTGCCAATACTTGTTCCACGGGTTCTGGAACGCCTTTTTTAATCCTTTATGCACAGCTGCCCAACGCTGTGGATTTGGTTAGGTATAACTCTCCAAATCAACACTGAGTTTAATTTGTATACTTTCTTCTTTCAATTTCAATGTGTTAAGGTTCGAGTGTGGTTTTTCCTCTTATGTGTATCTTTAGGGATGCAGTATTTGCAATTGGCCCCAATATAAAAAGAATTCATGCAATAATTTGCATCACAAAAAGTTTTCGCATTCATAACAGGTCCTTTATTTCTGGTAAGAATGTGTGCAGTTTGTTGCAAGGATTGATTGATGGATGACATCTCGGGGTGGCTAAGTAATTTTTTAAGTATAAAAGTATGGTAGGCAAGTTTCAGTTATAAAAAAATTCTTTCTAGTAAAATTGTAGTAGAATTGATTTTGTCTGGAAGACTGCACTCGCTGGTCATTTCTCTCCTGATCTTCCTCATACCAAATTCAGGGTTGAGATTTTGAATGTAAATTTTCATGTTGTTGAAGGATAGTTATTCGGATGTTTGTTGAAGGAGTCTGCAAACTCATATTTTATGGCATCATCATTTTTCTCTTCCAGTGATAGTGAATTTTTAGTAAGCTGGTGCTGACCAGCTCTGGAATTAGAATAACTGAGGAAATGAGCACTTCCAGCTCCTAATTGCCATTCTCTTGGATCGAGAGCATTCTTGAATAAGCTCTTGTAGGGACTCAGTTCTCTACAGCAAGCGCTAAATTTTGATTCACATTCATAGAACGTTTTTGCTAGAATTCTTTTTTTGTGTTTAACCTTTGTGTCCCACTGGGCACTCCATGCAATCACCGATCTAATAATTTATCAGCCGACTACTACTGGTTGCATGCCACTGCTTAAATGTAGTATTTGTTTTAGTCACTTTCATTCAATACAAAGCCTCTTAAGTTTCGGGACCAAGAAAAAGTCACAGGAGGCCAGGTCGGAGGAATACGGAGGCTGCGGCATTATTAGAGTGTTGTTTTTGGCCAAAAATTCGCGCACAAGTAACGATGTGTGAGCAGGGGCGTTATCATGGTGTAAAAGCCAATTTTTGTTCTTCCACAAATCCGTGCGTTTCTGGCGGATTGTTTATCGCAAATCGCGCATTACTTGAAGGTAAGTTCCTTACTGACCGTTCTACCCTGCGGCAAGAACTCAAGATTGCACCACGCCCCTGCAATCGAAGAAAACTGTCAGCAAAACCTTCACATTCGACCGAACTTGGCGTGCTTTTTTCGGTCCCTCTGAGAACATTTTGTACAACCGATAAACGTTGCTTTTGTCCAAAGTAGCTTCGCCGTATGCAACAGTCAACATTATGACAAATTCAAAATTTAATACAAATTTTTTATCCATTTTTTGGGATAGACGAAAATCGAAGACAAGCTAAAACACGTCCACGCACAATAACTGTCAAAAACTGACTGAACATTCAAAATGGCCGGGATTGTCAACATAAGTAAGGGTCATGAGTACCTACATAACGCCACCGAAAGATCACAAATCGAACATATGTAGCCCTAGAAAGTACAATTTTTTTTTGTACTTGGATTTCGGATCTGATACTTTTTGAACAAACCTCATATACTGGTAAAAAAGGAGATCTACCCGAAAAAGTTTTGGGAAGCACGAGTAGAGAGGTACTTGACAGAAAATTTGAAAAATAAGAATCATACGGTATTCTTTGATAATTAGTTTACTAGTGTTCCTCTCCTGTGCGATTTGCAACAGAATCACATGTATGGCTGCGGAACTCTAAAGAAGGGAAAGAAATATCTATCAAATGATTTGATAGATATTTGACAAGAGCCTAGCCAGAGGCCAGTATGATTGGCGGGTGGCAGAAGACAGGCTGTTGTGCCTAAAATGGGACGAAAAGAAATCTGAGTATTTTTTATCAAATTACCATGATCCTGAAGACGCTATTACGACTAATCGGAGAAACAAAGAAGGTACGTTGCAGGTGGTAAATTGCCCAAAAGTAGTTGTCGATTACAATAACTATATGGGTTCTGTTGATAAGGCTGTCATGCTCAAAAAATGTTACGCCATTGATCGGAAAAGCAAAAAACTGTACCACAGAATAGTTTGGCACTTTCTTGACCGACGCTTTGTCTAAAGCAATTTAGAATCAATGTTGCTTCAGGATTGATTGGCACTGGAAATGTACCCAAGAAAAAGAGACGAAAGTCAGTGAAATTCATAAATCATTACAAAAAGACAGTGCCAATCGAGAGAAGAACTAACAAGTCAACCCATATGCTTATAAATGGTACATCCAGGCATTGTGCCGAATACAACACGAAGAAAGTAGTGCATAGAAGTATGTGGAGTTTTACTGTTTATACTATGTCTAAATGACAAAAGAAACTGTTTTTTGATCTACCATAGCGGATATTATAATGCAGAATAGATACATTGTCAAAAAAAATCGAATATTAATTCAGACCTAATTCCTACTGGTCAGCAAATAAGACCACCATTTTTTGAAAAAAAAATCTGGTAGCCAAAATTTCTTTTAACTTATTTTGTGGTGAATTCTTCACTTCTAAACTATAAAACATTATTTATAAATAAAAAAAATTCAAAAAAAAACTTAATTCCGGGCTCAAAGGGTCAATGAATCAGACTCCAGTTGATGTTAATGATATTCTAGACAATTGAAAACGATTTTGGCCAAAGAATGCTCATTTATTTACTATTCACGAACCACTGTCCCGAAGAAAGTATTCGTCCGATGAGAGACGTGAAATCCCCAATTAAGTAAGAAGGGGAACTAACTCCCTTCAAATTCATTTTTGGCTAAGAAAAAATAAAAAGATTTACAAAAACAATGTTTCCTATTCACTAAACAAATTAGAATAGTTTTAAGGACTTTTCTTTCTTGATTCGCTAATAAACTTTATCTCTTTCTTTACAGGTAAGTGTGGCTTTTCGCAATGTGGTTTTCAAACTCACGTAACGTATTTCACAACATATATTTTACCAAGTGGAATTAAAAAAAAACCGGCAGCAAAAGAAATTTGAAACCATTGATCTAGCGGCGGTCTTTTGGTTTTTAACCATTTTTTCTGTATAAATTATGTGTTGAAAACTCCATAAAAACTTAATCATTAACTTACGAATTACATGTTCGAAAGTGTTGAACATTAAATCGATAACAAGCTTGCATGTAGATTCAATGCATTCCTTCCACGAAAAGTTATTTCAATTCAATTCAAGCTTAATAATGTTTTGAATCTAAAACTTTCCAGTCATCATTTCTTGCCACACATCCAAATCAGTTCACATTTCCTATAAGGCAATGCCTCGCGTTGTATATTTATAGCAAAAGTCGTTCGTCATCGATCCTTTTTATTCAGCCGAGTTAATTACACGATTTCCTACTAAAATAGAATCACCTACTGAAGTTGTGAATGAAAATAAATTTGTCATCCATTTATTCACCAATTCCTACGCCCACCACACATCTAACATCATCAGTGTCGTAAAATTTTCTCGCAGCAATTTATCCTTATTTAGGCATTCCACCTTGCTAAATCTTATTGATCCGAATGAAACGATGAAGCTGTGAGAAAATTGGTCGCGTTTAGTTTATTGATTCGTCACGTAATCGCGGATATAAGATGTAATTTATCGGTATCTACCTGGATGGAACAATTACTCCATGTGTGTCACTAGTGGTCCTCCATGGTGACGACGCCTTCGACTTTGATGGGGTACAAGTGGCAAACATGAGTGCAAGATTGTGCGATTATGCATGCATCATAGATATTATATAACGCTCCTTTGTCGGCTTCAACATAATTGCACTCAATTAATACTCGTAGTTGGACAAGGCCTGAGGCATACGAGGTTTACTGATCATTTTCTACTAAAAACGTTGTATTGAACGGTTTGACGGCGTACATTGTACAACGGGTCCATTGTTACTAGGTCGGAGGACGTGAACATGCAGTCTTATGCGGAAGTTATGTGTCTTTCTTATTGTTTGTCGAGTGAATTGTGGTCTCTGGATTCGAATGCAACCATTTGAAAGTTTTTCGTATCCATGCCCGCTTCAATAGAATGCAATTATTTCGAAATACATGTAATGTCAGTTTAATTCATTCAAAAGCGATAACAAGCAAGTGCAATGCAAGCATACTGAATCCTCCCGCGGGTGGTCACCATAGTTGTTGCTTATTCCATCGATGAAGACTATGCACCTAACAAAAGGAAGGTTTTTGGTTCACTGCCACTATCAAGTTGAAGCTACCCGCAGAGAATGCAATCTCAAAATCAGGCGCCTCAAATTCCAAGTGCAGTTGTCAACTGTTGCACCACAAGGACAACAACAAAGTATGGAATGGAAATAGTGTGTTAACATCAAACGTGGTGCAGGATTCCAAGTATCAGAAACCTAGGTAACGACAATTGGTTCACCCAAACTTCAAATTCAAATATAAAGTATTTATCAAATATCCGAACACAACTTCGAAATAAGTATGCTGTAATCCTGGTTTGGTAATCAATGGATATGTCCGTGAACGTGAAAAATCATTTTCAAAAATAAAAGGCTAAGTATCATAAAAGCTTAAAAAATTCAAAAGGTCATACATCTGAAGTATTTCAACCTTGTTGGCGAAAGAAAGTCTCTCTATTCCATTTTTTATTTGGTTGAATAAGAGCCATAAGAAGTACCATAAAAAAGAAAGGTACGGATTAGCATCATTATCCTTCTGCTAAAAACCACCTACTCGAAGACTCCATTTACACTTTGCAAGATATGAATAACACTTTGAACAAATGACTTTGACTTTTAATAAAAATATACAATTTTATTACGAATGCTCTTATCGACTAATAAATTCAATGGTTTATTGACTAATGGAACCCTTGCTGTTAACAAACGTTTATTGACTCACGCTTCTTAGTTAACTTGAAAAAATATTTACTCTAAATTGAGCTACTCAACCGGGATGGAAATTAGTAAGAAGCGTTTAAAAATGAAAATAAATAATAAAAAAAATAATAATAGTATATTGAGAACGGTATAGGCATTAAAACTAAGTAAACGAATAAACAGTGTCCAACCCAATCATCGCACTCATGATTTAATGTTAATATTTTAGGAAGCCAACCCTACAATTATTAATTCCTCTTGTTCTTTTTTTGTCTATTCTCGGAATCGAGCAAATTAAAGTCTGTAAATTAATCGAATAGTGGAATTGAAAAGTTTCAAGTATTGGCTGTTTTTCCGAACACATATGAAAAATTTGAGTTGCATCGATGTTTTCGAGTATCCTTTCGAGTATCTCGTCTCCAATTTCGGAGTTCATGCAACTTTGCACTGTCCTCATCGATTGATCCTCGATGGCCCAGAGCTTTCCGAGGATTCGGTCTTACAATAAGAAGACCTTTTCCTAAGCTTTTCATCGAAAATCCAATCTGCAAATTGAATACGCACTGGAAAATTATTTAAATATTCTACAAATATATGAAAAAGCGGAAGTTTTATTGTTGATTGATTATTTTAGTATCGAATATGCTTATATCCGCGTGCTTACATGCAGTTGGCCTTGAGTCTAGATCAACTAATAGGGAGTCAAAACTGTACACAAACCCGTTCAAAAATCTGTAAATAGCTTTACGGCCGAAATACAATAGTGCGACACTGCGATACGAGAGCGCGACGAGAGTCTCGCAGCAAATGTCAAGCAGTTTTCCTAACATGCATTTGTATGCGACATCGTACAATGATTGCGATGCGTCGATGCGAGGCGGGAAACATGCGGAAAAACGAAAATTCCTCGCAACGATGTGCGTGACGTTTGTCAAATGCAACATGGCGCTTAAATGAAATTTGAAATTCAAACGCCATAATTACTTTTTAAGTACATTGGTTATTATGAATGATTTTTGAATGAAAATTGCGTGCATCCTAGTTAAGGCTTTTATTTGCTAAACGAAGGAACATTCCAAATTCAAAACTTTAAAAAAATCAAAAACAATTTCCAGCAAATTGAATTTAAAATGTCACCAATTTGACATTTGTCATATGAATATTAATGTTCCCCACATCGCGTGCATTGTAAACTGAATGCGTTGCGTGACGACGAGGGAGAATCGCATCGCGCTTACGTATCGCCGTCACGCAGTATTGTATTTCGGCCTTTAGCCGATCAGTTTCGGCGTGGCGTCGACACAGTACACATCATAGCTCAGCTATGAATAAAATGAATAACAAAGGAAGTCATTCTATGCCAGCTCATGGAGAAGGAAAAGAAAATTTCACGGAGATAGATACAAAGAAGAAAATGACACGGCATTTACATCAGTGACAGTTGATGCAACCGTGGTTTACTGAATTTTGGAGTTTTCTAGTGATTAGACATCCATTCCTTCATGTGTCACTTGTAAGAGTTGGAATAGTTACGTGAAATTCAAATAATTAAGTATACGAGTCTTGGGTTTTCTGTGAAGCTTATTAGGTTTGACAATGTTCTGCGCGTTGGTAGATATAGTACAAAGATTAATCGGAAATGCTTAATGTGAAGTATTGAGTAGTATGTATGTAACTAATACGGCTATGTACCCGAATGCGAATGTACCCTTCAGGGTAACTAAGGGAAACGGGCTCAAAAACATAAATTTGAACCAGAAGATGAATTAACAGTCTTGCGACATGAAATGTGGAAGAAACGAAGCTTTTCATCTTTATTTAGCGTCCCATTACAAATTTGAAAATATACCGGGAGAGTGCTGGAAGCGTTTGTTCTGAGTTGGTTTCTTCAGTGACGCCAAATATTGATCGTTTATTGGTTATGATTACAGTAGACATCCAAACGTATTTGATATCCGCAAACATATAATTATGCGTCGGCACCTCTTTTTTGTATAGGTTCCTTTTTGGCAGTTATCTCCGAATATATCCTACAAAAAATTTTCGAAATTTGTTTAAGTATTATTAAAATTTTTTATTTCAGTGGTCTGTCAGAAAATCCCAAAGAAAGCAATAAAATTATATTCGCACTGGAAGACATCCTTTGAATGACGTGTAAACTTTCATCCAAATTGTTAAAAAAAATTTTTTTTTTTGTTAAGTTTATTAACCTCAAAGTACTTCTGTCAGGATGTCCTAGGAGCGTTTAAGATAACTTTTTTTGATAAATGTGGGCAAGCGTAAGCCATAGTCTCTTCATTACAAATATTCATTAGATTCCCTTTTTGGCTTCTTGTTATTTGAGGATACTGCCCTTCATTATATTTAGCGCATTTTTCTGTCCTACTAGTTCTTTGTCCTACTTTCACTATGCGTCCTTGCATTTTTAAGAAAGATTACAGTCACTTTGTTACTGCTTGCACTACTGATCGATATTTTCGATACGAATATTGTTTTGGATACATCATCAAAGCAACGTTCAGAAGTCTGCAATCTTCTAGAAAGAGGACTTACAACTAAAGTGGCGTTGAGATCATATCAGAAGAGTTTTTCACCATCGGCGTTTCTCAGCCTTTCAAACACCACAAACGAAGTAGCAAAGAAAGCCGCAAAAACTCCTGCAAAAAATGGCAGAAAATAACGCTCAATCGGATTCCGTAACAGAAGAAAGACTTGAGGCAAAAGACAAAAGAAAAAGCCTCGACGAAGACCCCGGTAACAGGCACTGTTCGTGAAACCCCAAGATGGCCGATTGTAAGCTGCAGTATATCGCAGAATTGCTGCGTAAGATCGGAAAAGGAAAGAGAATTTTTCGGCCTGAGGACACCAACACAGATATGAAATCCGTATGATGAACCTGGTTGGGCCACAAATTTATGGATTTCGGAGCAGAGGCAGAAACAAAAGTAGAATTCTGTGACGCAGACAAGAAATTTCTCAGCAAAATCGTATCAGTGGCTTCCCTCGAGCCGATGGCAACGATTGAAATTCGAGACGTTGACTGCGCCACGGACCTGCTCGGGGCAAAAGCAGACATTAGAAGGGAGCTCCCTGGCGTGAGCAGGATCAAAGTGAGGCTGACATCAGAAAACAACTGGAGACGATGCCTGGACGTAACCGATTTAAAAAGACGCCGAACAATTGTTGAGTAAGGTCAAATTAAAAATTGGCTGGGTCAGAGTTCGACAAAGAGCATCGCCCCGCCGGTGCTTCAAATCTTTTGGCTATGGCCATACCGCACTGGGCTGCAATGGACACGATAGGAGTTCCCTATGCTACTCATGTGGTCAAACGCAATACAAGAAAAAGGAGTGTCAGAAAAAGTGTACCCGTTGTACCTTTTGCAAGAATGCTTCTTAGGATCGGGAAAATTTAGGGTTTTCCAGAGGCCCTAGCCAAGACAAAACCAAATCTCCGATGAATCGCGTTCTGCAGGGAAATCTACACCGAACTACAACCGCTCAAAACTTGTGGAGCAGTTTACGAGGAACACCAAAGCTGACTTTTTGCTACTTAGCGAACATCGCCACGACAAAAATTCCGCAGCGTGGTATCCTGACAAGTCAGGCACTACCGCCATCCAGGTTCGGAACAGGGACTGCCAGGCGGAGGGCTATGGACGTGGGTATTGTTTTGTGTGGGTTCGGTGCTCGGGAAGCATCTTCTTAGTGCGTACCTGACCCTGAATGAACCGAAAGCATCTTGTCAAGCCAAGCTTAATGCTTTGGGAGACGCTGTCTCGAGTGCGAGCGGCCACGTACCTGTTAGGGGAGACTTCAAAGCTAAACGGACCCGCGGCGAAAACGAGTCTTAAAAATGGACGCTAGAACAGCGATTGTCCTGCTCAACAGTGGAGGTACCCTAACTTTCTGCCGCATGGGCTGCAAAGGAACCATATCAGCAGTAACATTCACCCTGGCGTCCTTTTCACGCAGGTGCACGCAGTATTGGAGAGTAATAGGGGACTACTCAGCCAGCGACCATCAGTATACTATGCTTGAAATCCTTGATACTGTCGCGAAACGCAAGCACTCTCGACAATTAGGTCACAATTGGACAATTGGCTCTCACCAACATTGGAATTATGGACGTGCGAGGTTTGTCGAAGTTCTCTGCTGCTGGAGAATTCCTATATAGTATGTTTTGACACCTCACTATGTCCATTGACACTTGGAGTAAACTGTCATGGAACTCTCCGAATACGTGCTTAATATAAGCCTTTCGTCAGAAAAGATTCTCTGAGCTCCATAAAAAACTCGTAGTATTCCCTCTAGGCGGACGGGGCTGACGTTTTCGGTCATTGTTCAACCCTGGTGGCCATCTCTATGAACAACTTTACTGTGCTCTGTACAACACGTGACCTTCAAAATCTTTTCCGCCATCAAAAAGGCATTCGAAATGAAAATGTCCATTGAATCCCAATAAAAGACGGACATCATTGCGCGCTATGAATAAATTATTGTGAATTAGGTGTGAATAATGGCATGTTAGTATACTCTAATTGATTCTGATTAAATTTGAAACACAAAACAAAAATTAACTAAAGTTTAATAGTACCAAAATCCTTCAATTCCTCAAAAAGGCGTATCTTCCGAAAGTTTTTCAAAATCATACCCAAATTTTAACCAGATTTCACGTGTAATCAAATTTCCACAGCACGGGTCGTTTGATTTAAGTTGTGCATAATTTGCATACATCATTCAAAATCTGCATTTGGCTCCACGACCATGTAGCAACAAGTGACTGAAGCTCAAGAATTCCGAGAGCTTGTTAATAATGTCTGGGTGCTCCTATTTGAATAGGTAATTGCTCCAGTGAAGTATATTTACCGAAATGGAAGCGATACATATTTCCACATACGTACAAATAGTTATAAACATATGCAACAAGTGTAAGCTGAGCTTTTGTAAACAATGGCGTTTTGACTACAAATTTCTCCTAATGATGAGCCAACATCTGCCATGGGTGGGTATTCCCTGATAGCTTCGGTCTTTGGCTGTTTGGAATTAAGTTAACATTATGGATGGTATCAGGTATTCAATGCATGCTTCCAAGTGCTTGCTATGAAATAATTTGAAAGATATTTACGAGTTGATTTGTATAACGAGAATTCAATTTGTATTCTTATGTTTATGACTAAGTTTTTTGTTTTCTTTGAATGAGACGGGGAATGGATGAGTGTTAGCGCGTGTTTTTTAACACCCCTTGAAATCATGCTTTTGTTGGGCATCAATGTTTAATTATAGGAGCTCAAATTTACGAATTTTGATTTTCACTCTTGAAGTTTTGAAATAAGTTTTAACAAAATCAGAATTTACTTTCACTTCTTTAAGAGAAAACTCATTTAAATTTAAACTTTCTTGTTGCTGTATCAGTTATTCATATTATTCAAATGACTCCACATTAAGTGGGACTGATTGTTTACATTAAAATATTGCTAGAAGTCACCTCAAATATGACTAAGTGTGATGTTATACTCATCAATTTACACTTGCGAAATTATTATTGTTGTTATTAATGTTGTTATTGTTTTTGAATTCACTAGTATTTGATTTCAAATCGAATAATAACTTCATAATATAATCATAAAATTACCATAGAGTGAATAAAACTGTTTTGATTGATTCAGCTTTGCTTATTAGTTCAGATCAGACAAACAATCTTATGGAAAATTTAGCGCGTTTTTCAATAAAGTCTATAATTTCAGGATGAGTCTATATAAAGTGAGACTCCCTTGGTAATTATCAAAGTATTTCTAATATCACTTTTGCTTGATATTTTCTGAAATTCAATACTTTTTTCACTATACATTAGAAAGTATATCAAATCACCATCGAGCAATACTTTTATGTTTTTTGATTTTTTTTTTCAATCTTTGTCATGCATCTAATTAAGAAATCACAACGAAGTTCGCCAAATCGTCTTCTCAAATATTTCCATGATTTAATGTGGCAGAAACTTATTGGGCCGAAACTTTTCAAAAGTGTAATAAATCCGTTTTTTTCATAGATGTGGATGAAGCGACAGCTTATGATGTATCAAATATCTAACTAATCTCTAACTCTTCTCTTCTTCTTCTTAGCACTACAGCCCCTCTCTCGCCTCCGCTTCCTGCAACAAGCAGCGCCTCCAACTGTCTCGGTCCATTAACTACGTCCTCCAATTTTGAAATCTGAGCTATAATTAATTGTCTTCGTCAACAGAATCAGACCAGTGTTTCCTCAGTTTACCGACTGTTCCCCATCCTTCAGGTCTTCCAGCGAAAACGTTATTGGATATCCGTTGTTCGTCTATACGATTCATATGACCAGCCCGTTACAGCTTCCGCTGGCCTACAGTTGAGACCTGCAGTTCGGTTCAAAAATTTCATACAGCTCTTGATTCTATAGAATTCGCCATTGGTCCCACCTGGTTTCGCTCAAATTATCCGCCTTAGGTCCAATCGCTCAAAGGCGTTCAATATACTTGCGGTTGTTAGGGTTAGGGTCCATGTTCCACACCCATAGCATAGCACAAGTCTTATCACAGATTTGTATTTGTCCTGTGTATGCAGCTGGTCTTCTTAATTTTCAGAACTGAATAAAACGTTTTCTCTGCGAGCTATACTCTTCGGCGTATTTCGTCTCTTTCACTCGCCATTCTTGTTATTTGTGGCCTAGATACACAGATTCAATCACATTTTCTATGCTATATTCGCCAACGGTGATATTGCAGGCATTTCAGGTATTTTTTCTCCAGTGTGTCATTAACTTTGTTTCTTCTCATTGATTTGTAGCCCTACTAGTTTTGTTTCGAGTTTCATTAAAAGTCCTTTGGAGGTTATTTGCGACCGTGACAAATTATTGAAGTCATTCCGCATAAGTTACCACTTGGCCAGAGCCAAATTGAACAGCAAAGTAGCCAGCCCATCTCCCTGCTTTACCCCAGTATTTGCTTCAAAGGCGTCGGTACAGATACAGATCTGGGAGGCTATCGACGTCATTGTTATTTCGGTAATACAGACAAATCTCTAACTATCGCCGACATAAACATCAGACTCCGCGTAATAAGAAGAATTTGGGCTCATAACCTCTTTTGGTAAATAGTCGACTCTAGTTTCCAGGATCATGTTCTACGAATTGAACAAAATAATAATACCCTTCGCGGCCATACATAAAGTCATTATAGAACGGTTCAATTGATTACATAACTCGGTATAAAAGTGCATCAATCATATGGTGTTCACAGGAGCATGAAGTCTTTGATAATAGGAATGATTACGAGTGAGACAATAGTTTCATGCAATAAAAGAATGAGAAAGGTCCAAGGTTCACCAAAGAAAAAAAAAGATCAGTGGGTAATGGGATCATGTGGGATCATGTTCTAACTGGTGGACAAAAAAAAATGGGCCAGCCCTATCATGATGATTTATCCATTCATTACGAACTTTTTAAAAATGTAATTGTATTGGTAAAACTGGTATGATCCTGCGAAATGTTGCTCGTAATGTGAAGTAAATCGTTCAACGGCTCAATATGTCAACAAGAGTACTTGAAGACTGGTGGCTAAATGAGAAGACCTGGGCCGAGTCGGAAGAGGAAGACGTCTGAACGGGATGATCGATTTTTAGTCTCAGAAAGTCTTAAAAATCGTCAGTGTTCGGGCGTAGAATTGCAATACCTGCTCAGAGATGTTCGAGTTAATGTTTTTGGTGATAGAACAGTAAGAACACGTTTTAAAAAACGTGATTTAAAACCATACAGACCCGCATCAGGACCTAAACTCACCACAGCTCATAAAGTAGCAAGATTCAATTTTGCACGCGAACGCTGTGATTGGACTTTGGCACAATGAGTCTCTTATGTATCTTTGTGCTGCTGATGGTCGCAAAAGAGTATACCGTGGACCACGAGAACGATATGCACAATGTACCATATCCGAAAGGGCGAGTTTCTGAGGTGGCTCAGTTATGTTTTGGAAGGGTATCAATTTAAACGCTCGTACATAGCAAGTTATCGTAGATAAAGTGACCATGACCGAGAAATCGTACATCAGTGACATTCTTGAAGAACATGTAGTGCCTTACTCAGGAATTTTTGGCATCCCCATACTGCGATATGTGTTAGAGATTATTTGCGAGAAATGGACAGGTTCTGGACCCGGCAACACGCAGTGCAGACCTTAACCCAATAAAACACTTTTAGAACGAGCTAAAACGTGGAGTGAGACAACGCGAACAGGCTCCAGAGAACCTACAACCGCTGAAAACTGCTTTGGTGGAGGAATGGGAAATCACACTGCAGTAAACCATCAAGAAGTTGATATAATCCATGAACAGAATTATTATTATTATTATTTTACTGGGGTCCACTTGCTGGAAATTAGCATACGCCAGAAATCGGCCCTTAGCTCCCCATGTGTAGTACTAATGTTTACAGGTGGTCCATCCTGTCGTCCTACAGAAGCTAAGGAGTTCCCCCAGTTCTGTGGTCGCCAAGTGTTCCAATTCTGTTACGCCAGTACACCTCAGCCAAGTAAGGCGTTTGTTGGCTAGACTCGGGCAATCTAGGAGGAAGTGTTCTGTACTTTCTTCCTCCTCGCCGCAAGCTCGGCAGGTGTCATCCGTTTGGATTCCTATTCGTTTGGCGTGTTGGCCTAGAAGATTATGGCCCGTTAATACTGCCAACAATGTTCTAATGCCATTTCGATTTTTCCCTAGGAGATGTTTTGTCCTCATTTGATTAGGGTGAGGCCAAAGAGCTCGATATATCCTGCAGTCGTTCCTGTCATTCCAAGCCGTATCCGTCTCTTTCCAGAGGATTTCGTCTAGTTCCCTTTTTACCGTTGCTAGTGGCACTTTAATTGTGTCTATTCTAGTGGCATTTTGGTCGGCTGATCCAGCTCTTGCTAACTCATCCACTCTTTCGTTTCCCTCTACACCGCTGTGTCCAGGGACCCATGTCAGTTTTACATTTACTCGGGTTGTTGCGGTTTTAAGAACCTGCCTACAATCCTGCACCAGTTGTGATACTACGCGGTTAGAGGCAAGCGCCTGTAGTGCCGACTTACTGTCCGAGAGTTTCTGTATTCTTCCATTAACGTTGTTTGTTACTGCTTCTATAGCCGCTTTTATTGCAAACACTTCCGACTGGAAAACTGTGGTGTGGCTCTCCAGTTTATAGCTTCGGTTGAGTTGCGGGTGATCTTGGAAAAAGATTCCGGCGCCGCTTCCCTCATCCGTTTTGGAACCATCGATGTAGATCATAATCTCACTTCCAGATGTGAAATTCTGCACCGTTTTCCACGCTTTTCTTCGGCTGTAATCTTCCTTTTAGCTAGATGACGGAACTACTCCGCCATCCATTTAGTAAGATATGGGTCAATTGCATATTTTTGATAACGGAAGAATAGTATGTGTTATAAAACGCAGAGGAGGCAATACCTCTTACTGAAGAAGGTTATATATCAGCGAGAAAAATAATTTCCTTTATTTTAGCCAATGTAAAGTTTCTGGGATTTTTTCGATTTTAAATGAAGATTCTACAACATTTGCACATTTGCACACATAGTATTTTTGTAATCTAGCTCAGTAATGGTCAAAGAAAACGAGTATGGTAATACGAATGTTAATGTTGGATGTTAAAAGCAAACAAAAAGAGCACCAATACCTTAACGAAGTAGAACAATGCCGAAATGGGAAACCACAAAGAAGCGAAGCTACCACCCACTTCCATTTGGAGAATCTGGAGAATCGAGACACGGGCGACATCTAGATGGTCCTTCAGGACGAATTGAGTACATCCTTAAGCGAGAAAAAATTACGTGACGAAACGAAGAAAAACATCGAAGGTAACACAAGAAGCACAAGAAGAGTAACAATGCGAGTGGGCGCAGCACTCAAATATCGAAACCTTAAGACCTTCGCGATTCGATGAGCTCAGCAAAGAGTTAGACTCAAATTTTCGTAGAAATACCTGAACAGGACGATAAGATTTCCTAAAATATTTCGGAACAGTAGTTGTGTTCTTTTCCCAAATGCGGTGACACAGGAAGAACTCTTACAGACTTCCTCATTTTCCACCACGGTACAGCCCTCGCTCTTGGCGGATGCAAGTAGAAGTGCAGCTGATAGTGATGGAGAGGTTAAAATTTTGACTATCTTTGACGATTGTAGGAGGTAAGCTACCGTGGATGGAAAATCGACAGGTTATTTATCTTCAAACATAAAGATAAGGAACGATATCATACTGAACACGATTGGATATTGTACGCAAGAGCAAAAAGGCTCAAAGATATGATCAGTCAGCCGTTTTTTTCTTTTTTCAATGTTTTCAGTTCGGGAGTTTTTGCTCTTCGGAAGTGCGGCTGTTCCCACATTAAAGGACGATAGACCGTCATAAATGCCAGACATGTACGGATTACGGAATCGTAACTTAAAGATACTTGAAAATAGTCGTTCAATAAAGAAATATAAAGACGAATATTCTGATTTTGACTTTTCTCTGTAATGTTGTAAAAGTAGGAAAAAAGAGCACACAATATAGACGAAAGACATGCAGATGTTAGTACCGCCTGAATTAATGCTTCGAAGTTAAATTTCAGGATTCTGTTTATAGCACTGATTCAGTACCATTGCAAATCAATAAATTCTTAATGATACTCATTCTATCCTGGCAATGCGATTGGATTTTCGTCACAACTATCATATTATTGAAACCCATCTCAGAAAATTTTTCAACTCCAATCCTTCCAGTCATTTTATTACGTTGCATTTTTAACCCAGCCCCATTCAACACAAAATGTTGCAAAATTTTGACAAAAGAATTTAAGTATCAATAAAATCTACAATTTCCTCTCACTGTAAAGTTCAAACCAACTCGAAGTTACATATCAATATTTCATTGTGTCCAATCTCAAACCGACTTTTCATCCACTTTACAACACACACCAACCGCTCACCAGTGGAATTTGAACGAATTAAATTGTCAATTATTTGAGCTAAAGGAGCCTGCTGGGTCGACATCGTCTGTTTTACCAACCAATGGCTGCTTAGTTGCCAATGAAGCAAATCCAGAGACCAAACCCCACTGGGGAGCTCGTGCCAAGGCAATGAAGCAGCTACACGTCCACTATTGCATCTAACTAATTGAAGACGTTAATCTATCTTAGATGCAGATTTATCGGCCAGCATGCAGAATGCATGGTTGCAGATATAGCAAGGCGGTAGGTCCCTTTCGTAACACATGTGTGGGCTGATCATATGTTGAAGGCATAGAGGAGCTAGTACCAGCCAAAAGAGCCAAAATGGCTGAAAGGCAGCATGTGCGAAATGTTTCTAGAGCACTTCCTTGTTACTAACTGGAATTGAAAGTATCCGCGCACGTTTCGTGATTTCATAGTTTGGCTGGTGGAGATTTGGACCGTTTGTAAAATAGGTGATTGGCAGAATTTTACACGGTGGCAATTTAGAATGGAACGAGCAACAATTGGCTGGAGGTCTGTTTTGTAACAGGACATGTCAATGTAAGTGAAGGATCTTATGCAATGGAGATAGTTAAGCATGTACTCTTTCTTATGTCTGCGAGTGGAACAGACAACATACATAACAGGCAAATGCCGAAGTAGTTTTGAAATGGCTGCAATTGTGATCATATGATAATACTACAATCTTAATCTGTAATAGCCTTTTATTCAGTACTGGGCCTTGGCAAATATTGTTTTAACAATCTTTAATATGTGCAATTAAGGAAAGAATAAATTCATGGAAAATATATCGATTCTCCAATGAACGGCGATAATATTCGCATAAACGTGTCTAGAAGCATTCCCAAAAAATAGTCACAGATGGCCAAATCGGTGGAACCAGAAAGCGAATCGATGTCAGGGTAGTGGAAAATGATTCCACCAGGGAAAAGAATACGGGCAACTGTTATTTTTGTTCTGCTGCATAGGATGCAGTCATCTCCTGTTGAAACCACTAAAATCGAAGAGGAATATGTCTCAGTAGTTCACATGGGAAGAAATTGTGGATCATATTGCCTGCCGCCATTAGGGGCAGTGTATTCGTCACAATTCTGAACAAACGATAGATCCGCAGGACTTCCAGCGGCGTCCACTCAACAATCAGCTTCAGATAGGCCGAACAAGGACATCTCATGTACCTGCTTTGCTCTTAGTGGTCCAAAAACGAATGCTTTGTTGATTGATTTTACACTATTCAATCTGCCACACCTCGTCTAATGGACGAAATAAGGTTGTCTTTCTCCTTTCACATTTCTCCTCATCGCCAAGAGCCTTATCAGCTTTCTTTTTATTCTTTCAATATGAACAGATGTCTCTAATGTGATGTCTCTTGAAATTGAAATGGCAACGGAAGCTAAGAGAGATGTCCAACACGCCCAATACATCGTACACATAAACAGGATGTTGTACAGCCCATAGTTTCATCTTTTTGATTGAGAAAAACATAACACATGCCAAGGCGTTGATCATACCAATCGCGTTGACCATACCCATACATCATATTACAGAGCAGAGGCGACCCACTCAAAGATCATTCGTTCTTACTACCTCCCTTTGCATCTAGATCCTAAAACTAAGATTTTGACAAATAAAAGAAAAAAGAGATAGCCTTTCTCTGTCGATGAACTTGATCAGTGAACTAAGTATGATTTCTGAGAATAATATTAAGTAGGGTACAACTTCCAGTGAAGACCAACGGGTGCACGGTAGTCCATTGAAATTTCTAATGGAGGCGTTTCGGCAGATGGGCTTCGTAATGGCTGCGATTTCGTAGCGAATATTTACTTTCAACTCCACCAGAGAAGTTGGTTATTAATTCTATAGAAAAACATATAACGTCATTAAATCCGGATTACGTGGAGGCCACTTTATGTTGTCTCTCATGGAGATCAATTTGCCAAGGAAAATTTCACGTATTCTAGGCGGACACGTTTTCACACGTGTGTGAATTTGCCCCGCCCTTCTTCAACCTTATTCTGTGGTTACAGCCAGAAAAGCATAGTTCTGGCACCAGATATCATTTCCACATAGCGTAACCGCACGACCTCTGCAAAAAATGTAAGGGTTTTTTATTTTTTGCGCAGATACCGCACCCCATTCACTCATTGGAGGTGAATGAAGTGTCCTTTTATGCTTGTGTTTCAGATTCTTCGCATCTTAGTAGCGGCAGTTTTGCTTATTTACATGCCCAATAAGGTGAAGATGAGCTTCATCTGAAAACAAGATATTGTTAAACGTCGAAAAACTATTAATTACCTTGTTTGCAAAGTCAAGCTTATGACTGTGTTCTTTGGTTTTTAATTCTTGCATCAACTGAATTTTGTAGGGGTGTAGTTTCAGATCTCTATGCACAATGCGGGGTAGAAATGATGACTTATAGATATTTAAAATACTTGCGCGCTTTCAAATTGAAAGATTCCGAAGGTCAAGAACGGACTGGACTAGATTCTTCACATTTTTCGTTGTTCGATGAACCAGCACCCCGCCCTCATTTAAGTTTTTCTAGTGCCGAAATCCTTGGATTCGTGTATTTAAATTTGTTGACCAATTTTTGAGTGTGAGGGGCACTTTGCGCAGCATTTAAGTGAAGAAAACCTCGAATATTGCTGAATCTTCGACGCGCTACAGTTGGTGAATAATTTCTTCGGTAAAACACTCCCAGCACAATCGACTTACAAGAGCCGGATTGCCTACTCGCATCCCCCCTCTCCTTTGATTTGATGATTCACGAAGCTGGTAAGGAAACGCAAGCTTTCTTTTACGATTCCTTGTATAGGAGTTATATATGTAAGGATATGTGTAAGATTACAGATAACAACGAACATGAAAGAATCATTAAGACATTAAACGTCAAATTAGAGACAATAGCAACAATAAGGAAATGTTCAATCTTTACATCAATTACGATCCAATCCATACGATCGAAAGGTATCCCTGCCTTACGTTTTAAATAGACCTTGCACAAGAATAGATGAACTGCTAAAAGTATTCACAGATTTTCAAGATAATCAGGAAAAGTTTGAAAGAAATTGAGCACAGTAAGAATATTGTCACCTATTAATCAGAATTGATATGCTGTATCCAGAGCTACTGCGGAAAGGATCAGCAAAAAAGACAATAAATGCACGCAAACTATATAAAACACAGTCGAAAACTAGATATAAGAACTAAGTGCAGTCAAGACAATTAAGTCTGTTTTTAATGTCCTTCATATTCCTAGAAGTTGCCTAGATCGCACCATGCATAAAATTTGTTGCCTCTATCTATGACAGATAGAGTTGATTCGGAAGTTCACACCCACAAATTGGTGTTCGTAGGATTTAATACACTAACCAATTGATCTAAGTTCCCTTCAGTTACTTTTTACACTTGCATTAGCCATATTTTCACCATAACAGCCACGTTGAGTTAATTCGCCAAAAGTCCATATTTTTCCACCTTTTTTCACTGACCCAGTAGATCACATTGCTTCCGTTAATGAAGGGGGACAAGTGGAGACCGTCCATAAATTATTCTAAGCATAAAGGACTAAAGCCTTCCAAGATTTTAATTTGGAAGCATTTCTTGCTTTATTTTTAAGCGAGATCTTCGATGCAGCAGGATATGGATCAAACTTCCACAGGTAAAACGAGCATATACTGGCCGTACAGGAATTTGTGGCTGAGAAAGTAAAACTGAGACAAGTTGTCATAAATCAGTTTGTACGTATCCCTTATTTGAGTCCAATGGATTTCCAAAGCATATCTTTATGACAGGCAAAACTTTAATCAAAACATATTTAAGTCGAAGCTGAACAGCAACAATTTTTCCTCTCCAGATCAATTAACACAAAACATTCGAAACAAAATGGGAGGAACCACGGAAACAAACGAGGAGTCGTTTCTGGAATTATACTTCCCGTCTTGAAATTTGGTAGCAAAATATTGGAGCGCATATAGACGGTTTTTTATTAAAGGAATCCCTAAAAAATGTAATTCAATTTCAAATGATTCTATTTAGTAAGCAGTACATCTTTTGAACAGTGATGTTTCCCCTTATGAAAAAAACATATAGGAGACCCTGTACATATCTAGTAATAATTGGGATTTTTACATTATAATATTAATAGTTTACGATTGTAGTGTTGTGTGCCTTCGGTATACGACCTATAATTCTTCTTGTTAAATGAAACGCTGAACACTGGATTGAAACTACTGGACTCAAATGCAATGGTTTCAATACTTGCGGTCTGTTTCCTGCTCCTATCTGTCACGTAATGTGACTTTACATCTACTTTATGACATTCATGACCCCTGACTCGAAATTATTCACTGTGATGAAGCAACCTGTCAAAGATCCTTTTCAGATTACTGCCGTGATGAAGAATGAATAATTAGTTTTTTCCTTCGCGTTTTTTATTTATGGGAACTCTTCCAGAAAATAAATTTTCGTGACATTCTAGCAAACTTTTTTTCAAATACATGTCATCATCGCTTACTTTCTATAAGCTTATGGTATGATAAAAAGCGACTAGCTTTGTACTTCCATGTTGATGATTTACTATAACTGCTCCGCCACACCAGCGCCTCTGAACCTTTTCTTACGATACATGTTACAATGCATTTCAATACCTTTACTATGCACGAACGTGGAGTTATATGGAAATTAAAAGTTATTATTATTGATTTAATTGTTTTCAAACTAAGCTATCATTGTAGTATATTATTGACAAGCGAAAAAATTCAAAACACCCTCAGGCATAGATTCGCGTTACTTAAGATTTAAGGACAGCGTTGATTTCTCCCATATTTTCCTACTATTGATTTTAAACTATATTTGCCTACAGCTTTCCCCTTTAAAGTTTCCATTTATTTTTGTATTATTTATGGATTATCAACTACCAGAAGATAACGACAGAAAATTGAGTACAATTCAGATATATTGCAACTGTCAGAAGTAATTAAGTTTTCATAAAGTATTGGTTACGTTTTCTGATTATTAGGATTTACAGGATTTACTTAACGGCACGACTTTATGATGGTTTTAGTTTTTTTCAGAATTTAAATTTATACTTTTTGAATTATGTTGATTTGAATAATTTTTTGAATTAATTGATGGCATTGAAATACCGATGCTGCAAAGATTTGTTGCTTACTTGCCATCAAATGTGCTGGCTTTGAAGTAAATATTTAATTTGCATAAATTTATTTCATGGGCTACGGAAGAGAACTCACTAATAAATGTTTGCCCACTAATAAAATTTACAGATTGCAACAAAGTCAATCAGCTCCATCTTTGCTAAGTATGGAGCATATTATCCCGGCTGTGCATTTTACGATTTCTAACATAAACTTCATTTCAATCAACTGCTACAGAAGTTATATTCTTTTTAATAATCCAATAAAAAAGACGATTATCGTTTAATTCTTTCAGCATCTACGACCATAAATTTAATTTAATATTAAAATCATTTCACCATGACAATATTAACCTCTAACCATCGTATATTTAGTATTGAATTAAGCTATCAAAACAATTTAATGTTGACCATTAAAATATTTCCCACCTTGGTGATGAATCGCATTTAGGTCGGCACCGGATCGATTCATGAGGACATTACTGCAATATTGCATTCAAATACAAATTAATCTGTTTGTAAAATAAAACAATGAATATTGGTGGCCTTACCGTTTTCAATTGAAGTTATTTAAGGCCGCGATTGGAATTAACTTGACTTTTTCGCAACACAAAAAACAATTGACTGAACAACCACAAACCATATATAATACAACCGCTAAGCCATAAGCCACTACTTGCGGGTGCGATATCTTGGTGAATTATATGTTTGAGAACCAACCGTCCATCGGAAACCATATGAAGAATATTTCAGTATTTCAAATTAGGTATGTTGCCATAGAAATACTCACACATGATACCCCCATATTCCAAATATTTATTCAGGAGTTCAGTAAATAAATTCAAGGAACATAATTAAATAGTGTAAAACGAAAACACATAAGTTAGCTTATAGCTTGAATCCTGAAGAATAAAATATTTCTGGGCTATTGCCAAAGGATACTCGCAAATACTCGCATGGATAGGTGCACTTCCCGCAGAAGGGAAACCCTATTATTTTACGTTTGCAATCCTTACTCAACGTGTTTACTACAGATGAGGTAAATTCAATCAAAAAGAAGCACCTTGACATTTTTCCAAAAGTAACAATATAAATATGAAAATGGGAAATAATTGTGACTAATTAGTCAAGTAAAGTTACTGCTGAAATTAATAATAATTCAAAAACCTTCAACCATCATCACCTCTTTGGCCGACATTTTAGACTAATGAATCCTTACAGAGTCAGATTTCTGCTATGAAAGATATGCTTCGATAGTTTCTGAACGCAGAAAATATAAAAAATTGGCAGGATAAATATGTAAATGCGTTACTTCTAGTCACCTGTGACATGCGAGCATTCTATACTACAATGTTATTATTGTTTTCAATTCTCAGTATTGAATTTAAAATAACCCTGAATCGATCCTTAGTTCCCCACATATTGTTCAGTCTGAGCAGATGGTACATATAACTGACCCATAGAAGCTAGGACGAGTCTCTTGTTCCCTGGTCGTCAGATGCTATGCTACTGAGAAATTTTGCTTGAAGTCAGAAATCATTAGAAGTGCATATAAGTCCAGCAATGTCCAGGACTATGTAGGAGGAGGCATTCCACATTTACTGTCATTCATCGTATGGGTCTGGACTGGGAACAATGCCAGAAGACTTATTGCGCCCAATTTGTTACTCACAAGGAATTGTTTGACCTTGCAGGCAACTTTGCCACTTCAAAATGAGTATTTTTCCTTCCAGAGGATTTTATCGAACTCCTTTTTCAATGTTGCTAGAGCCACTGTAATTGTCACTTTCAAACCACTTTCTAAAGCGTTTTCATCGGCTGAACTAGCTGTTGCTGATTCTTCCACATTTTTGCTTCCCTCTTCTTGCTCTGCGTCTAGGACTACGCGTTAGTTAATTTGCCTCTCAGTTAGTTGGAATTTAGGTGCCTGCCCACAGTCCTTCACTCGCCGCGAGTCTACGTTGTTAGTGGCAAGCGCCTGCAGCATTAGTTTGCTACCCGAAAGGATGTGTAATGCCCTTACAAAAATTACCATGGAAAACCATGGTATGGAAATTAGCGAGTTTGGTTGGCTTCTGGGTAGTAAGTCCTGTCTTTAGTGCCTTCCAGGTGGCAGGCGTAAAAGACAGAAGGCACATTCTCATTGGTATTGCTGAAGATTGTGATTCCACTCATAGTGCTGAAGTTAATAGAGATGCTCGTTTCCAACTCTTCCCTGCTCAGAAGTATTTTTTACTAGATTTAAGAACCAAGAAGTGGCTCGATGTTTGATTTCCACCTTTTAGGGTTTCATCTGATGCTCGCTGCAACCAATCTCTCAGGACCTTTCTATCGGAGAAAATCCAATTTAGGGTTATCTTCACTGCTCCCGGTGGTGTACTCTAGTGATATTTAGATACTCCATTTGATCTTCATGGGATCTTTTTTAACAGCTTTACTTGCTCATTTTTCTATAGCACACCACACTCCTGCTGAGAAGGTTGGTATCAATGTTAGTACTGGCGTATCGATCTAGGAAAAAGTATGTGGTGTAATTTTCATATCTAACCGATAAGCTTTATTGCAGTCAAAATCGTCACTGTCGCTCTTATTCCAATGTCCTTTATATGTCAAGTCCAGGGAAGTTTACTGTTCAGGATATTTACCATGAATATCACTGTGCTTATTTTTTGCCTTTTAGAGCAAAGGATAGAATTCACTGTTTGCACACGCTCAATCAGTCCTTCTTGACCATTCATTGAAAAGTCAGAGCGTGGCCTGCATCAATCCAACATTGTCTCTGAGAAATCGCCACTTATCAGTTTATTGACGACCTTAATATACTCCATCTATACCGACATCTCTCCATAATATACTCTATCAGAGTCTTCTCCATTTATGTATTCGACCGTGAATAAACATGCAAAAAGTAATACAGTTGATATCCCTTTCTTAATGGTTACGTTTCATTTTTTGGGTGTGACTTTTTTTACTTTTAGTTCCGCCATCGATGTCGTTAAATATGGGTCAATTCTACATCCTATGATGGCAACTATTACACTTTTCGTCTTAATTTTTTTTTTTGAAGGCTCCATCCACTTGTATGAAGGCTGCTTCGATGTCGATGAACATTGTGAAAGTGTATTCTTTTGGGCCCAAGTTTCTCTTCATCCTATCAACTACTTCGAACAATGCCCACTTTGGAGGCACCTATCCATTAGACCCAAGACGATAGTTAATACGCTTGTTATCCTTGGCTTTGCTGTATACTGGCTATGTCCATTATCCTGTTTTGATATAAAACCTTTTCCAGCCTCCATTCGGGTTAACGGAACATTTACCCTTGCCGAGGAGGTCCTGCAGGATTCCATCAGTATATTGTGCCACCACATATTATGTAATTAAAAATACCATAGTCTGGTGATTCCCGTTTTGATAAGAATGAAAGGATGTGCTCCCTAAGTTCAAATCTGATCAGGTTGGAGGTTGAAGGTCATGATTGTTCATCGATCCTTTTCCTGCGTTGCGATTTTCTTCAGAGAGTGAATTCTGTAAAGAGTCGTTATGGTCTTATTCAGAAAATTCTTGTCAAGTTAATCTTGACAAGCATTTTCAATGGTCATGATCCGTCATTCCTTCGAAAATTGAATCCATAGGTGGTTCAATTTCCAGTACCCTACCGGATATCCAAGCAACTTTTTCGGTACTCGAACAAAGGAAACGATGTCCGTTTTTATCGACTTTACTTATGATTTACCCATTCAAGTTCTCTTTTTAAATGCGAGCTAGTCCCAGATCCTTTGGATATTGTGTTCTGTTGTATTCCAACATCTTGTCTTCTTTCATTGCTTGATAATAGTGATTGGGCTCACCTCGCTGATGCATATCACCTTGTCGATACCTGAGCGAATATGTTAAACACTCGCAATGAGAGGAACCATCTTTAAACATTTTCTTGTCCTTGGATTGGAAGATATCGATGAGGTCCCCTCCAGTCATAATATTTCAAGGTTTATCGACTGACTGTACGATAGGCTGGACGTTTTGACACTCTGCAGTACTGTAGTTTATCCAGAGCCTGCGTTGTCCTTAGAGTGAAATCAATAGTCTCTACACGAATCCTGTTAATGAAGAGTGATGTTTATCTTTAAAATTCTTCCTTGAGATTATAAGTAATTGGAAAAATATTCAATTGGTCATTTCTCTTGTTGCAGTTTGATTTATACCAAGTTTCATGGTCAATGGGGGTCAGTTGTTGTTATTCTTATTCTCATTAACTTCCCGTTCATTTCTCTGTATACTTAAAATGTATCTTTTTGGGCTTGGTTCACCTTAACTCCTCACTGTAATGTTAGCAGACATATTCCTTTGGCCCTTCTCCGTTTTTCTCAGTCTCGAGCTCGGTGCAAAACCTTTTCCTCATGCGAATTCTAGCTTTTCTCTTATAGCACAAGCGATACAATGAAGACAAAGATTCAAATTCACTATGTCGCAAATAAAGCGAGCATTGCAATATAGAGAACTTAAAAATTAGATGACGTTGGTGATAAAATAATCGCGATGCTAGGAAATCGGAGTTTCTTCAAGCCAGTGTAGCCTCTCTATCTTCACTTCTCATTTCTGGGACTATTATTGCCCAGATTTAGCACATTGGTTATCTGTTCAGTCAATTATTTTCCTTCATGGTTATTACGTGCGTCCAGTTTGATACTTCAAGATCCTTAGGATATTCAGGATTGAGGAACTTAAGTACTCTGTTCCGTATGTATATGTCAACTGTCTCTAGTTGTTGTTCTTTATGGTTGTGGGTCATTGCGAGCAATTGCGGAAGATCCACCGTGTAGATATTATAAAGTATAGGCGACAGTAGCGGTCCATGTGGGACTCCGGCTTCAATTGCCCGAAGAGGTGGTTGTCAATTCTAACGCGGACAGTTCTGCTTTGGAGGAAAGAGCCTATCGTTTGTGTAATAGCAAAGGGTATGTGAATTTTATGGATTTTGAATATTAGTCCCGCATGTCAGACTTCTTCGAATGCCCTTGCCGCGTCAAACATAAAAGGTCGGTTGATATCCTGCTGTTGAGGCCATTTGGTACCTGTTCTTCTAATTTTTTCAGCTGGAGTTCTGTGGAGTGTTGGAGCATGAAGCCAAATGTTCCTTTGGGATAATTTTGCTATCCAAAACGAATTTTGGCAATTTTTGAAGCATTAGGTTAAATAGATAGATAGATAAGATAGAAGATGGTTTAGTCTTTTTACAAGGTGTTTTTATATTCTGTAAGTCAACAGGTCTGATACCATCCTCCGGAAGGACTTGCGTTTCCAGTATTCGTACACTTTTTCTTGATTGATGTATTGATTTTCTTGAATCCGTCAATGTGCTCCTCCGAGGAAGAGTTCTCGCGAAACTGCCTCTCAAGCGTGTATCCAACAGCCTCTCCTTTGCCAACTTTTTCCAACAGCATGCCGTTCGAACCATGGATAGGAGGGATCACGGTATTATTTTTGGTACAGAAGTTTCAAGGCATTCTCATGAATCGATCTTCGCTCGGTTCAAGATTTTGCGAAAAATGCGTTGCGAGATATATTGCTCTGATCACGAATTATGCTTATTAGCCAGTTGGCGACGCTGTTAATCACTGAAAGCTAGTGCAGTTCTGTAGGATGTGTGACCCGAAAAATCGAAGCCTATCTTGTGCAGTGCAGTCAACGCAACACGGCACTTGTGAACAGACGCTGTCTCTTGTAGAAGGACACATTTGGTCTACTTTCCCCATCTTTTTTCTTTTATGCATTCTTTCAACTTCTTTGTTGAAACGTCGTATTCTCTCCTATCTTTAAAATCTGTACAGTATTCCTTCTGAGTCCCAAAAGACTGTCGCTATGATTTTACCAACCGGATTTGACACCTTAAACGTCTTGGCCGTTGATGTACCCGCTTTATGCAAATGCATGGAGTTACCTTTGCACTCAGGTTCATAATGATGTACTCAAGTCTCGTCTCCAGTGACAATTCGATTAAAAATTTCATGTTTGTCTTCACTGCAGAGGTCCAAACATGTTCGGGAACGCTCGACGCGGTGTTGCTTCTGGGGTATTCACGGCACATGTCTAGCGACGACCTTGGTCATTCTGAGATGATCTTAAAGAATTTTCAAAATTGTCGTATCTGATACTGCAACCATTTCTGCATGCTGTGTTTTCTTTAGTGTAGCATCATCCAATATTTTTCAACGTTTTGAATACTTTTGGGTGTAGTCACTTTGACCGGTCATCCGAGCCGTGAGTCGTCTTCAAGTGAATCCCTAGCTTGTTTAAGGAGACTGTGAGACTTGTAAACCATGGCTTTACTCGAATAAACGGACGCCATCTCTTTCAGTATGCTTTCAACCGATTTCCCTTGCTAGGTAAGGAATTTTTAACGGCGTGGTACTCGATTTTTTCCATAATTAACAACTACTTCCAGATGAAGATATTTGTTCGACAATAGTTAAAGGATTCCTAACCTGATTGGGATAAAATTTGCTATTCATACTGAAAATAAGTTACTGGCCGCGTTTTATCACGACAGTAGACGACATTCTTGAGATCCAAGAATGCAACCTCGTAGATAAGGACGTTGGTTGTAGGGTTATCGCTTGTAAGTGGTCACGGCAAGCTTTAACTTCCTTAATGCTCCCGCCTTCTCGCTACTTGCGTTTCCCACGCCATGGCTTCGTGAATATTTATGCCGACTTCAAAAGTTTCTTTTTATTCAATTTTTAAATAAATAAAACTTGTTTTGCCTCTGTATTGTTTTTGGATGATAAATAGTTTAGCAACTGATAAAATACAAAATCAAATTCAGTTTTCGAAAATTAATGAATATATGAGATCTCTATGGCTACAGCATCTAGACTCCCAAAAAACAGTTGATCCAAATTAATAGTTCGGCGTTCGTTTTTCATTTGGAAAAAACACATTTGTTGCATTAGATCAGTGCGAAATAAAAGTTGTTTTCATACTGAGTGTTCGTTTAAAGTTTTGCAGGTATTTGGATAAAATAACTGCAGGCTCAACTGCTTCAGCACACATTGGTCAATAAATCAATCACGAAAAGTCTGCACGCTAGCTCCAATTTAGCTGTGGTCATTTTCAAATATTATCTTGACAAATGTGCGCCTATAACCTACCTGTAATCAACTTTCACTGTTTATATTCAGCATGGAATGATCTTAGGAATTTGCCACCTCCGCTAAATCCAGCACTAATCCGATTAAATAATAAACAATCATTTATTTACGTTCTTATCTTTGAAACTTTATCATATAAACTTATGCACGTTCACCAACACTCCTTAGTAGAATATTAGAGGGTGCATGACTAAACCAAGCAGGCGCCATATATGCACATATGCATTCCACGTACGCCACACGGGACCGGTGCAGTGCACATGATCAATTAAATTTGGAGCTGAGGGGATTCAGTTCAAGTGCAGTTGATTTAAGCACAAGTCGAGCAACGTTGGCTGAAAGTAGAACCGCTCGCGATCGCCATTTCTTGAACTGGACAATCTAGACCGCAGTTGACCTTGCACCGCATCAATGCAGCCTGCACTGCACCAATGCAACTGACCGACCAACACACACCCACTGACCGCTTGAAATTCCATCCGTCTGCGTTCGGTGTTGATCTCACATATCCGATACGTGTTTTCCGGTAACCGCAGACTGCGCTCATATGAGTTGAAACAGTTTGTATGGAAAAAAATGAGATCATTTTCTACCACGGTAAAATTTTTGTTAAGGGCGGTCCATAGGTGATGAACAAATTGAGAAAGCAGGAATTCGTGCGTGATGTATGCTGAAAGCGACACCCAGGATCGGAAAGGATTCTTCCAATACAGAATAATAAGAAAGTTAGCTGCCTCGAGTATCCACCTCAAATTATTAGATATAATGGCGTCAAACAACCGCTTCAGTTCTTAAAGCTCCATCTTAGTAGTGGGTTTAAAAAAAAAAATGTACGGGTTGCGCGATGTCTCTTTTTCCGAAAACTCCTTAATTTGCACACGCTGTGCGTACCCTTATGCACCACATCGAATGCAAAACTTTACTTACATGACTCAAGCGGCAGCGCGTGTGTCATTCCACACATGTGAATATGTTGAAATCAATTCTCAAGCTTCATATGATCAACTTTTCGGTCAACTAGCAGACGCATTTGGCCAATCTTGCAATCCTAAAGAAAACGCTACCTGTGTTACGAAAACAGCGAGAAACTGTAACGACGCGGCGGCGTCGACGACGCTGCGTCCACGGTGAATTTGCTACCGACAAGCGTTAGTTGTTAGGCAACGTGCACTTGGACAAATGACTGCATTTGCAATTTTTTGCAATTTAGCGCCATAACAAGGTCATTAATTATGAAATCACACTCGTGGTATTTTCATTGATTTCATTTTGGACTGTTGAAAATTACTGGTGTCAGATTCAGTTCGGGTTTCAATGTCGATTAAGGTTTAATGCTGTGGATCAGTTCAGAATGTAAAATTATCTTTTTATGGATGCCAGTCCATGTTTGGCGTTATCCGTGAAAACATGCACATAATTATATCAAATCTCAGTACGCCTTCAACGGTGGTAATGCATACCTCTGGATTTTCTATTGCTTAAAGCCCAGTCGTATGTATTAGCAGTAAATTTATTAAAAAGTATTAAATTAGTAAAAAAAAACTCATAATGTCTTTTCTGACTGCTGATCGTTGGGAAAAGGTTACTTTAAAAAGTAAGAAATTTGATTTTCACTAATGAAACTTTTATTCATCAACTGGGCTGAACTCTTGAAAGGTGGACACGATATTTAATCTATGAAAATCCTTAGAAGAATAAATGAAGATATCCACATGAACTTATCCTAAGTGCCTCTACTTAAAAAAGTAATCAAAAATTTGGTTTGCAGATGCCGTAAAGGATTTCAGTGCATCCTTGCTCTATAAGGAAGAAATTGTTGATCAAGCCTTTAAAATTTCCCAATGATATTTCGCAGGCAAATTTTATTACTCTTTTGATTTGGATTAAATGAAGAGTAGGATGGTTGTTGTTTATCCTTCAGTCGCACCCAATTGTGTTAAAAAGAATCATTTTTGTTTATAGGAAATAAATAATCCAATAATCACTGACTGCTGCCATTTCCGCCTTTTAGCTTTACAAAAGGATATGTCGATATACAAAAAGGATATGTCGATATGGAGGTATGAAGTCTGTTGAAGGGAGAAACGAAAATTTTAACTGCCCGCCGTGATACCATGCCCAATGCTTGGAGTATTGTGATAACTTTTTTCGGGACAGAACGTTGCTGTTCTTGGTATCGTTCCAAATTTTCAATGCCTCATTCATTTTTGCTGCGTTTTTATTTAGATCGGGATCCAAATTTGTGCCATAACGAAGGCAGTTTCATCAGTGACTTGAGTTACGATTTGAATAATGAACTCTATAATTCGGGCCTAGCGTAATTTTGATTACATTTGTTTGGTCATTTTAAAACATAACATAATATAACATTAAGTTGCACTGGAGGCGAGGAGCAGGAGTAGATCCTTACTGCGAAAGGGCTGATGCGAATGTTGCTGGTAATGTAAAAGTAATCAACCCAATCAAACGAGAAGCTCGACCGGCAATCCCCCAGCTTGAACCAGAAACTAGACCAGCAAGCAGCTGACTTGAGGGTAGATTTAGGTGAGGAAAGCCAAAAGGTTAACCTCCAAAGTAAAGGTTTCGGAGAAAGGGTTGGTAAAATGGAAGAAAAGGTGAACAAATGGAAACGGTGCAGGATGAAATTGAAAGAATAAAAGATGACTTAAAGCAAGCCAAAGTAACGATAGCGACTAACCTGACGCCAATAGCAAATACAGCTAATATCTCGGGAAGAAATGTAAAAGCACTAACTTTAGATACACAAATAGCTTGGAGCATTTACAAAACCCAGTTGGAAGCTGTCGCTCAAATAAATCACTGGAATGAGCAGGAGAAACGCGAGAAACGCTCAATAAAGGACGCAATGGCCTATTGTTTCAATTTCGAAGCTGCCAAAACAACAGCTCGTAACACATGAGCGTTAACACGAGCGAAGAGGCCCAGATGAATGGGTCGCCTTTATGCTGGAATTGTAGTGAGAGAGGGCATCTGCAACGAAACAGCAAGCAGCGAAGGAAATCAAGCTATTGCCCGGCGTGTGCCACTAGAAGAAGACTAAGTTCAAAATCAGAGTCTAGCAGTAAGGCTCCTCAATTTAAGGGGGACGGGAAATCCATCAAAGCCAAATTCGGTGGGCATAGGTTGGATAGAAGGATCGATGTCCCCAGCACCGCCATCATAGTGTCCAAGCTATATCGGGGAGAGGCAGACTTATGTGTTCGTGGACAAGTCGACGGTCAACAATTCACCTCAACTATTGATACTGGTGCAAGAAGATCAATATGACGACAGGATCTGGTGAGCGGACGTTTACTCTCCAAAGGCAAACCACTTTTGCCTCGAACAGCGACGGAAGAAACAGCGCTCGTATACGGCGAGATGAGACTCTAAGTACAAGTAGGAGATTTACTGTTTCAACATAAATTTCTAGTCGCCAATATTAAAGACGATTGCATCCTGGGAATGGATTTCTTACGACCACATGGGTTCACATTGGATTTGAGTAGACGAGTCTTCAAATGGCGAATTGTCAAGGTTCTAATGGAAGATCACTAAAACAACATTTCAACATTGGAAGTGGATGAATGTGCCAACACTGACGTACCAAAATCATTCGGGAGCATTATATGGGCTAAAAAACGCTTTGACGGTGATCCTGGAGACCAATGATCTTCCCTAATGGAGCCGACAAAGACACCGGCACTGCGTAACTTTGTTTTAGGACGGACCCTAGTAAGAACAAATAAGAGTCGATGTGTGCCGAATAGAGTCCGCAACACCTCGGACTCAATTACACACATCGAAGCTGGAGATATTATTGCAAGCTGTCAGCGTGTCTCCACTGTAACATCTTTGGAAGTCGAAAATAAACAATACCCAGTTGGGAAAAAAAAGACCGAGGAAGCCCGCGAGTTAATATCGACCTTATTGGCCTCTGAATTGGTGAACAAATATGGCGATATTTTCTCGAAAGATCAAGACAAGCAATGGGGAACGAGTATGCTGACTTATGTTATTAACACGCAAGACGCTTGTTTGTCGACAAGTGCCAAGACGACTTTCATCAGCCAAACAAGAAGAAGTGAGCGAAATGATCCCGGAAATGGAAACCAAGGAGTAATCGAGCCATCAATCAGCCCGTAGGCCTCACCTGTAGCCCTGATAAGCAAAAAGGATCAAGCACTCGCTTTTGGATCGACTACAGTACATACTACAGTTCTTTACTCTTGCTCTAAAGAGTGGGTTCTGGCAGGTTGAAATCGATAAGAAAGGCAGAGGGATAACTACATTTTCAGTTACGTTCCAGCCGCCATCAGGATTGGCTATTCTACACAGTATATCGGAAAAGTTCCCGAACTTATTTTGTAGCGCTTGTACGAGTGGCGCCACCTCTTGGACGACACCAGCACTATGTTGCTACATCCCTCTGGAGTGTCTGAGAATTTTTTCACCAGTATATGTTAATTAGTTAGACGTGCTTGAGTGAACGTGTGTTTAGTACCCCGGTGCAAGCTCTACGATGGATGAGAAATTTGAACATCGTGCCGCAATTAAATTCCGCTATAAACTTAAAAAAAACTTTCGCGGAAACGAAAAAAATGATCGATAAGGCTTAGTGTCGCGTACAACTGGTCACACGTTGTTCAGTCGGCTCAAGAAGGGTATAGTGTCGTTAGAAGATGACTTCAACTCCAAAGGCCTGATACACAAAGAATTTGTGGCCCCAAACACCACTGTGAATGCTGCGTATTACGTAGAGGTGTTAAAATGTCTGAAGCGCCGGATTAATCGCATCAGGCCCGAGTTCAAGAAACCGGGATCGTGGAGTTTGCTGGATGACAATGCGCCTGCTCATGCTTCGAACATTGTAAAGCGTTATCTCACCAAAAATCAGATCCCACGCATCAATCACGCCCCATACTCGCCAGATCTGGTTCCAGCCGACTTTTTCTTATTTCCCAAGCTAAAAATGGCCTTGAAAGAACGATTTTTTGAAGATGTACCGAGCATTCAAGCGGCTTGCACCGAGCGTCTCACAGCGATAACTTCAGAGGAGTACCAGAGAGCCTTCGAATCACTCATGGAGCGCTCAAATGAGTGTATATCTAGGGAAGGGGATTATGTTGAAAGTTAACTGGAATAAATTTCTTTAGATGTAATTTTCGATTTTTTATTTCAAAAGTTTGGGAACTTTTCCGACATACTGTGTAGTAGCTTATAAACAACAACGACCTATTAGTTTACCAGCTTTCAGTGAGCGACTCTTCGGATTGCCTTAAAATATGGTCATTTTGTTCATTCATTTTGCCATGACTACAGAAACGGGGCTCATCAGTGAATAACATTTTAATGCAAAACACTGGATCTTTTGCTAGCTTAACAGAGCTTAACGACTGGAAGAATGGATCGACCCGGGAGGATAGTTGGATTCAATCTTAAGATTAATCAAATTTTTTAAGCTTTCAAACCTAAATTTTCACATTGAGTTCACCAGTATGTGAAATAAAACAATTGAAATTGAAGCAATTGGAAACGGTGACGAATTGGTAAGGTATAATAATCGGGAAGGTTTCTGCTATTGCCGCTATAATTTCTACACTTTAAGCTGGATGCGGTCTATTTATTTCTGATTTTTCCAAAAAATAAAAATTGGACTTCACACTTTTCGATGATGTTTTGTGTGTCGAACGCCAAATTGTCGAGTACACTGTCAATAATTGAAACACACTACGCCAGAGTATCTTTTCATGATTAAATGTCAAACAATACCAAACAAGCCATAACATGGATTTGGCCTGCCAAATTCATCACTTGCCACTATATCTCTTACCACAAAAACTATCTGTAGACAATTCATTCAACATAAATAAGATAAATTTAAACAACAACATTTTAACAAACAAAACTGAATTAGCTGAAAAATTATATAATATTTTTGTTTGAAGAAAATCATTCCCGACCAATTCTTCATTTCCGGTCCAAAGTAACACGTCATCCATTCTTCTATTGACCGAACAGCTTGCTCAGTTTTGATCCAAAGTAGCAACGTTATCCTTGGTACTATTATAAAATTCTGTGATACATGGAATCTCGTTCCCGTTATTTACAGACCCGTCATGGTGCATTGAGAAAACTGAATTAGACTGTGAATCTTTACAGGGTCATAAAAGCAAAGCCTATTGCACTGCTACGGCAAATAACCAAGCAAGCTGGTGCCTACTGGACTTATCTTATTGTGCGGAAACAATAGGAGATCTTAAATCTATTTCTGCACAAGATTCAGGAAGACGTCCATCCCACTTGCTTCTACTTATTCAAGGATTCTGTCGTGGAGAACCAAATAATAGATATGATATTTCTGCTCGAATTCTCCAAAGAACAGACCCCAATATTTAATGTTTGTATGCAAATAAATTTTCATTAGTTGAAACAAATTTTAGCCACCTTTTGAAAAAGTTTGAAAACTCTAAAAGCTTCCTCTTCCAGGCTGAGTTGTTGTTTTCTTGTATTCAGGAACAGACAGGTGTTCCGGGGCCGATATGTTTCCTCCTGCAGTAAAATGTCTTTGAAAGTACAAATGGGCAAATGATCTGCTTTAAACATTAGACATTTATGTTTCTAATATCCTGCTTACATCTTTAAATCGTAAAAACGGTATGTGCATCTACTAATTATGGCTTTATATGATATTCATATAAGTTTTTATTTTATACAGCTTTCCTCATCAATTGTGTATCCCTGTGTCTTCTGCCTGTCCTTAGTCAGCTTCGCTTCGTTGTTGTCGGGGTAAATATGGTTCCATATGCGTCCAATTTTAATTTTAAGGAAGCTTTTTAAATTTCCATTGCATGTTATGCTGGTATTCTTCTATGTGATTTGTGACTATGCCAACTATATATGCGATGGTTTTTTCGGGTTTCTTCCGAATTTCGACTTCATGTAGATGCTTCCTAACTCTCGTTGTCACCAGCCTCTTTGTTTGTCTTAAAAAAGCGTTTGGGCAGTCTATGCATGCAGTCGTGAGACTTATTCAACTTTTTTGGTTCCCGTTTTTTCTTTGTCCTCTGATTTACCCAGTCTTGAACTGAATTTTGAATGGCGAATACGATACAACCATGTGCTGTACAAAGTAGGTAGGTCTCAGCGATTTCAACACTGCACGATTTTGTACTGAAGAGCGGAGCAGATGGGAAACCGAAGAAAAGCTGTTGACGGAGACAGGTACTTGCAGCTCAGATTTCTAAATCGGAGGATGCTGTCAATGGACCAAAACAACTGGATACGCTTATTGCCGGAAGCGAAGGCCCAAAAAGGGGCTGCACTGTTATGAGAAACACTGTGTTGAAGTGGCAACATGAGTCCTGAAAGGAATAATGAAGTCATAAAGGGCTACTAAGTATTAATTTTTTTTCTGACATAGGTTGATTGCGATATTTTTTAGTGTCTTTCTCTGTCAATTGTCACTGTTTCATGTCAAAAACAAGACAGAACAAGAAATAGTTAAAGTTGGGGAATCGGTAAACTGTCAAAAAGCATAATCTTAACAGGAATCCTAGAAAATTGTTTCGAAATTAATCGAAATCATGAAGACTTTCACATTCTTTTCCTAATTTCTCTTGTGGTTATTCTATTCTTGTGTGTGACATTTCAGTTTCCTTTCATTCCTCTTAGAACCCCAAGTTTTCTGATTTTCGGAAAAAATTATAAAGGCTCTGAGGCATTATTGCAGATTTGGAGAGAAATCAAAGTGACAGCAGCCAAAATTTTGTGTAAATGAGTGATGCAATGGATAATATATAAAAAAGTGATAATTTTAAAACTCAAAAATTCGGCATCAAACTTAATCCAGAATCAATATCGCGGATGATGTCAGTCTCAAATCGTTGAAGTCAGAAGTCCTTGATATTTCGCACAACTTCAATCTTTTATAGGCGTGTAACCATGTTTTAATTGGTTTAATTATTAGGGTGTTATAGTTTCCTTTAGTGTTGAATCTTCAAAATTTATGCATAATGCTGAATCCTCCTTTAAAAATAACATGTGAAATAATAATCTCTTTCTTGGTTTTTTTGGGCTGAACATAGTTTTGGTTCTCTCTTTCCTACCGCTATCTCCAACATACATCGTGGTAAATTGTAAATGGTGCCTTGGATGTAATTTAAGGTTGCGAAACATCCTTGTTCATATTATCGCTGATAAAAGATTTCCGAAACCCCATAATAAACAACTCAACGGAATAAGATCACACAATTTTGTTGGCCACTTACTACCATGATTATTTGTAGTTAAAATGCTTAAACTAGGAATTTTTCAAATTATAAAATGTTTAAATATCTTTTTTTTTTTCCAAAAAAACTTTATTGGTTGTTGAATCTTTGATCGTTCTTGAATCTACATGTAGTCGTCTGCTAAACAGTATTGAACACAGTGGTAGGGGTTGGACTTTTGATTAGTCCCAACATTGTGGCTGTTGAATTTTTTGACGTTCCGTGTGCTAAGCCCAATACATCTTCGAAGTTACTGTAATCTAGTACGAAATCTCTTTTGAACAGAGGTGTTCTTCCTTTCTTGGGTCACAAACCCGGTTTCATTTACCTTTAGCCCAATGATAATCACAGAAAACTCTATCTTTAGTTATGTTTGCATAATATCTAAAATGGCCTTTGATCTAACTTTAAGTCATCTTACCCGGAGCTTCTGTAGATATTTTTTAAGGCAAAGAAATAGTCCTCATTTTGCAGGGGAGTACTTTGTTTGTTCGACATAAACTTCTTTCGGATTTAAGAACTGATTCTTAGAGACGAATTTAAGGATTGTGACAAAAGTGTAGGGATACCTAGTGCCTAGATACCTAATTTTGAGTAATTTAGACAAAGAATCTGTATAATTTTTTCAAAAATAACCCTTATAACCAGGGAAATTAAGAGGTCTTTCATAAGACTTGGTTTTGATGGTTTTGGAGGATTTTGACATTCCAACATGACTGGTGACTTGCCTCAAACACGTCGTATTCAATTTAATGGATTGTCAAAGAGAGCCTAGAGTAATGCACTTGGTTTCTGTTTTTATTTTACCAGAACAGCTTCCTAGAATTTATAGTACTTTACTTTATATATATAGTACTTTACACGGATTGGAATCCCAGTAGACATTGTTTCACATTCTACAATGATAAGATTTTTTAAAATGTATGACGCACTTCTATCTTCAGGAAAATGATGTATTGAATGTTTGAATTACATAACTTGTCCAAAAAGTAGAGAAGAAGGAAACGCACAATGCGTTGGAATAGCAAAGCATAGCAAAACTTTGAACAAACCCCCGATCTAAAGGAATTCAATAAAAACCAATGGAAAAAAATAGTAGAATTAGTAAATCTACCCTCATTCTTGCGTAAAACAACGATACACTTCTCGCAACTTTTGCGTATAATGGTAATATAAACTTGAATCTACAAATGCTTTTTCTATCTCTCTCTGATAGAAGCTGGTCAGGAGTGTTGTCGCTATACATTGCTACACTTTCACGTTAGCTAACGAAATAAGAGGAACACATAGCGGAGCCTATAAGAATATCTAGTTTAAGTTGCATAGCGAGGCTTAAAAATGTAACGGCCTTATATGTATCCTTTTGAGAGCAAGGTTCAGCTTAGGTTCTCATCAAGAGTTTTCGAGATGGTGATGATATGCGTCGATAGCCAAATAGAGGTAGTGTATTCAAAAAATACTTGAATAGCATTCATAACCCAGCTTAAGCATCATTCTTCGTCATATGTCTAAGTAACTACGCTCACATCGAGGTCCTTACCTCATGCCGTTGTCCTTGAGGTTCCTTTTACGCGAAATCTTTCTACTGTATTATCTACATTCTTTGAATAATATCGTTGCAAAGAACTCAGTGGTCTTTGCTTGAGTTTTCAATACTGTAAAAGAAGAAGAGTTACAGGGATCCACATCAATTACGAAGCAGCGTTCAGTTAAGTAATTTTCTAAGGACATCGAAAAAGAACTGTTAATGAAGAAAAATGGTCGAACCATCACGTTTCTTTCGCAATAGCGGCAAGCGGTGTATTCGAGACTGATTTTGCTCATAAACTACAAAAAGACAAATGGAACGTCTTGACGTAAGGCTACTAACGTAAGTCACCTACTTTTGGGACATATTTGATGGCAGAAAAGTTGAGTGGAATTATATAAGAATAGTGTAGACTTATAATTTACAATGCTATCTTTCCTACTACATAAATATTAGTATCTTGACGTGCGGTCTAATTGATAATCATAAGAACGAGCCGTAATTTATCTTCCTTTCAATAAAACGATACCAAATCGATTCAAATGGCATTTAACTGACATAAAATAACAACATTAAATGAATTCTCCATGACTCGACAATTGCTCGTTCCGCTACTTAAGTCAAATAAAATTCACATTAGCACCAGGTTAACGATCTTCGGCTTAACCAGATCTTGGATTGTCGTAATCTGATCTAGCATGGCGTCATCACCTTCTCTGCACCATCATCTACCATCGTCTTAGTTCAACCGGTAGATCACCCGAAGCATTCATTTGTTCGCTAAATACTTGTAGGTGAAAGTGAACTGAAGCGATGACGGAAGCTTCAGGTAAAGTATCTTTGCTAGTCACGGATGGAAATGCATGCCTTTGACCTTGGTTATATCATTTCCACTTTTGATTTTTCAAAGCCAAAACGCTCGGCCGTGCATTGGGATTCCTTTTTCATCGTTTCTGACCAAATCTATGCACTTGTGGGATCTAGCCATATTACAACAAATGACTCAACAGAACGCTTGACCAGACTTGCAGGCCTCTGTTTGCACAAATTTCTGTCTCTTTGCGTTTTCCAGCAAGAAGTTGGAATGTTAACAGGGTAGTAATGGAAGTTGAGGTGAAAGAAATTCATCAAAACCAAAAGCTCGATTGACATGAAGAAAGAAAACAATAAAAAATTGGCTGATTTGTACATACAACAAACCTCGCTGCACTTATATCAAGAAAAGCTGCAGACATAGTAGAAATTGGATACCAACGTCTTCTTCGGAGAGCCAACTCAAAAATGCGAGGTCAATTAATATAACCTGTCTGTCGTCGACGTTGCCGCCGGTGACTATGTCAACAAGATCGCGATCAGCGTCAAATAAAAATGCCAAAAATTTTAAGGTAGTCGTTACGGAATCTTGACTTTCGGCGTGTTTGAGGTTTGTTTGTGTTTCTTCAATCTTTTTAAGGCTTTCCCATCAATTTCACGACGCAGAATTTCAATTAAAGCTGTGCGAAAGAGACTTGATGTCAGTAATCGGAGTTTTCACTTTTCAATGAAATTTGTTATTATATCTGTATATCTTCTTTGGTAATTTAGGTATATAGATGAAATTTGTTTACGTATTAAGGTACTTATTGCTAATTTGACGAGCTCTAGTACTTTATTGACGAAAACCCATCCGATGGAAAACCCTGAAAGGATATTACAGAAAATGTGTTAAGTTTCACAAATCGTTAACTTATTTTGTTTTTTGAACGTTTTTATACTTATTTTGCATATTTTTAACTTATATTGTTCAAACGAATAAATAAGAGAAAAACTGAACATAAACTACTGAACTACTAGTTTGCGCGGTTTTTTAGCGAATGCTATCCTTTTGCTCTTCCAATGTTTCGATCTTAGGGGATATTGCGAGCATTTAACTTGATCATTTAAATTTAGGAAACACAAATGGAACTCTATGAAAATACACTGACAAATACATCTTCAGAATGTTCTGATGTCATAAAAGGTTCTTCATTGATTGTCCAGTACTTCGAACCCACTACAAATTAATTTAATTGGCCTGTAATTTTGTCCTTGCAAAAATAAAGACTTGGTCCATTAGTTTCGACAGAAACGGATTTTGTGGGCCAAGATGGGTGAAACTGTTCATTTGAGCTGTTGGGTAACACCAAAAGCAGACTATAGCGTAGTAAGAAAGTAGTAATACCACTCCAATCTAACTTGAATTTTACTTTTGCTAGTAAATATTTTCCCATTCCATTGCAATGATTTCGCTGTATCAAGAAAGACACTCCCAAAATACAATTAAACTGCAACACTTCTATTTCCTTTTCTTCTATCTCTTTCTTCGATATACACTCCTAAGGTATGAGCCCTATTTTGTGATAGACTATGACCACACTATTATAAAATCTATCAAGGAGATATACCAAGCTAAAACCGATAATGTTGAAAAAATAATACAAACCATAAGAAACCATATGAAGTAGGCAACACAGGACAACACAGAAATAACTCTGACAAGGGAATGCAACCACTATGTGATCGTCCTCGCAAAACTCTGGTCACGACGATGAGGAAGAATCAATATCGGAGAAGAGCTAGGAGCACGGATGATCCTAGACTACAAACGAAAGCAAACAGGTTGACAAATAAAATTCCTGTTCCAAAATAAGTAATGGAATAGTTCCCTGCAGAGCCTCGAGTCTGACGAGAGTATCTTCGGGAGAATCTACAAATACTTCTTAACACAAAACAAAATAGGTGTGCCACTCATAAATGGCCCAAATTGGATCAAATACGACAAACCCAGAAAAGTGGAAGCCTTTGCAGATGCATTGCAGCTGCAGTTCCAAGAAAACACCAGACCTTGACAAGGAGTACAAAATCCTAAGATAAGTGAGCGACTGATGAGAACTGAGACCCAGGTGGAGGATATGATATGGCCACTAGCCGCACAAAAAACTTAGGACTTAATACTGAGAGTTAACGAACGGAGAGCACCAGAAGGACCAGACACAGTGAAAAAACACAATGCTGAAATTACTTCCAGACAATCGGATAAACACTTTGACGGACACAATTAACGCAAGTTTCCGCTTACGTAAATACCCGAAAATGTGGAAATCGGCTATCATAACGGTAACACAAAAGCCCAACAAATACCATGCATTCCCACAGATCGGGAGACCAATTAGTCTTCTCTCATCAATCTTCAAGGTAGCAGGAAAGCCACTGTTGATTTGGATAAACGAAGTTCTCTTGAATTCAGAGAAGAAAACTCGACGTAACTCCAAAAAACAAGGGCGATCCAACACATCAGCAATGGCATGAATGACAGGAAGTCAACAAGTTTAGTTATGTTCTCTATCCGTCTTTTATATATTCAACTCAATCACAGTTTTCTGAAGTCTCGATCCTTAAAAGTTAAGATAGAAGATTTAAGCTGGAGAAGTCATCACCTCAAAACTGCAACACTCCATCTCAATAATGCAAGAATACCTGCATAAATGGGAAGTTCCAATAGATAAGGATAAGACACAAGCCATGGTCAATACCAGGTGCAGAGTCACAGACGCAATCCTGGAACAGACCTGCTAAGTTCCTAGGACTAACAATCGACCACAGGCTGACATGGAAAGATCATTTGCGAACAAAACAAGCACACTGCCTAGGTAAACTCTCCTCCCTTAACTCCTTCTTTACACAATACATACGAAATAGAGCACTAAATAAAATGACAAAATTCCAAACATTACGATGGAATTTCTAAAAATCCCGTACAAGGAAAAACACAACACAAACCCTTAGTTGAATAATAAATGAAAGGATTGATTCAAGTTTTGCGTTGAAAGTGAAAGTCAACACTCACAGATAGAAATGAAGCAAGAGTGCTAAATCGCACTAGTTCCATATACCGGGTACTCCATGACACCAAGTTGAAGGACCTGTGAAACTTAAAGATAGATAATGAGACAGCAATTAGAGCGATGCTGTCGAATAAAAACAATCGTCAGAAATAGCGCTACAGAGTTTTCAAAACTAGAAAAAGATCGAAGAACCACTTCATCTCAGTACACACAGGCACCACGGAAACGAAATAAACCGATCAGCTTACGAACTTACTCGGAGTAACTCGTGTCGATCATTTGTTTGAAACTCCTTTGAAAAAAGATGTACGTTTTCCTCAAACTCGATGATAATACGAAAACATCACGCACAGTATAGGATACTAAAGCAATCGATAACCTTGTAAACGCACTCAAATGACCCAGTCCAGGTTGTTGATTCTAGATACCGGACATTGTCGGTAGCATTTTTCCCCTACAATTTGACGCTTGAGAGTTGTCAAGAAATGACATGCAAAAACAGTTGGTTAAAAAACACATTTTAATACATTTTCTATGCATTTGCTCAGCTCTCACTCGAATGGGATTGAAGGCACTTAAAGCACCTAACTAATCTGAATGATGTATCCAAACATACATATATGGATCAACTCCTGAATTTCACAACGGAACGTTTGAACTTATCTTTCACACCACAATCCCAACGAATCACCAATAATAGGCTAGTAAACCTTGAACTTTCGTCGGTTAGACATCTCAATCTGGACGAAGGCGTGAATTATGGAAACAATCGAGGATTATGCTCTGGACCAAGCAAGGAATGTCAGTTGAAATCATACTGGGAGAGATAGCGCCCATTTGCGGGGACTCTTGTTTGTCCCTTTGAACAAGGTAGGAACTCATTTCAAGACGACTCACGGCCAAGTGAGACTCAAGAGACTAACGGAAGAAAACTTCGGATATCATTAAAATCGTCGAAAAATTAATAATAATTCGTGAACGTCTTGGCATGACAATTTCATTACCTGCGGTTCAATCATACAAAGGTTAAAGGATCTACCAATGAAAAAGGAGACCTATCAATCTACACAGCAACGTCCCTGCACAAGACCGGGTTCAATATTTTGGATCAACCACGCTACAGCCCTGAACTAGCTCCCAGTTATTATTTTTTTGTTAAAAGAAGTTTATTTTTTCGTTGCATTTTCGTTTCGTTTTTGTTGTCGAGGACACATTTAGTCTGCATGCAGCCACCTACGGAACTTTCTGAGGTCCTTGTGGCGATGTGCATCTTATGTAGATGCAGTTTTATGTTTAAGCCTAAGTCAGGTCGGGTTAATTGCTCATTAACGAAGGTTATTTCTTTGGGCCTTTCCATGTTCGATAGTCATTTCATTGTCATATGTCATGTCATTGGATAGCCATTGTGTTCGTCACGTTTCCTTTTCTGATAAAGACTTGGGTCGAGGGCTGAGACAATTTTGTCGGAGTTGGTAACTAGTTAATAATTTTTCGTGTGTTTCTGTGTTTGTCGATTTGTCATAGTTTGAGTATGTTGCATAGTTGTAGTCAGTTTTGCCATGCATAAACGAACGCAGAAGTTCCTTATAACTATTTGAAAGTTTCCGTTTCGTCTTTCCTATGTATACCATGTTGCAGTACCTGGATGTCAGTTTGAATATGACGCAGGTTCGTATGTTGGTTTTCTGTTGGGCTTTGGAGTTAGTTTGCTTCCAATGTTGGTTTTGAACGCAGATCGTAGTTCATACTTCTTGAAAAAACTAGCCACTAAGTATGTCTCATTGCCTATGAATGTCAATGTGGTCTATCTTTGAAAGTCCTTTGGTGTGTTTAGTTGGTGACAGTTATTGTTTCTTCTTGTGTTATGCGATCAGTTTGTTGATATTACTTTTTTGGTCAGCTACCCTATGTATGAGGTTCGTATGTTTTGTCGATGTAATCGCTGGAATTCATAGGAATGGAGTGAAGCTTCTGCACCGCTATTTTGTTTTGACCAGGATGGTAAGATGAAGCGTGTATTGTGTGGTCCGTAGCAGTTGGTTTTCTGTAAATTTTGTAGTCTAAGTGATTTTCTTTCCATATGATGCTGACCATGTAGTCGAGATCTCTGTTTGTTTATTTTTGCATGGTAAAACTGATGTTGAAGGGGATATTGCTCATGTATGTGAACAGTACTTTTTCCGCTACTGAGTCGATGATGATGAAGCAGTTGTTCACATGTCGTTTGCAGTATTGAGCTTTTTCACTTCTCTTGGTATATGTCCTTCATCTAAACTTAGTCAGAATATTTTGGACATCTTTGTTAATATTGGGTGTCCCATACCCAGTCCATTCTCAGGAATGTAGATGTGGTTGTCAAACTCGAAGTAGTTTTGCTGGAATTCGGTCCTGATGAGGTTCATCAGTTCTTCGGTAAATCGTCGGCTGTGGTTTAGTAGAATTTTTCCTTTCCGAGATCCAGTGTTTCACTCACGAGTATGGATGTATAATGGCTGGTGATGCCGAATGATAGGAGTTGATGGTTGTCGTTCAGCGTTATAGATTTAGTTGAGGCAGTTAGTTGGTGACTATTTTTTCTTGCGAATATGTCTTCAATGTTATGATATCTGCTAGTACCGATGCTAGACATTTTGCTAATTTAGGTGGTATTTAACGGTAGGTGGTATTTAACGATTGATCTGATAGAGATGTTAGGCATGTGGAGTTTTGGCAGTGCTTTGAGGAGTGATGTCAAAGAGTGGGGGTGTATACATCGGTATTTAGTGCTTGGGGTGATGACCAGTGGTAGTCGCTAGATTGCATCCCGTATTTCCGTCTGATACTTGGTAGTGGGGTCTGTGGTTGCTCTGGTATATCCGTTAGCGTTGAAGAAATCCTTTGTTTTTTGAATTTAGTCTGTCATCATCATTATCATTGTTGTGCGGCCTTGGCTACTGTCGATTGATTGTTGATTAATTTCTCCTTTACGCCTTTTCGTGTATTTTGGTCTTCGTTCTGGTATGTTTTGCTTGCATTTGTCCTTATCTTTTGCACGATGTCGAATGCTCTGTATCTCGCGTGTTCCGGTTGTTTTTTAGTAGCTTTTTTGATGGCTATTTCTGTGACTATAGTCAATTGTTCGATGTCTTTGTTGCGCTTTGCGTTGTGTAAGTTGTGTTTGAGTCCTTTGTCAAACAGCATTCTCTCTTCTGTTATGAATATCGTGTTCGTGAGGAGTGCGTTCATGGAAGCTGTTGATTGATTTCGCGGCATTTGCGTTTTGTTTCTGGGTTAGTTTGTTGATTTCATTTTTCATTAATCATTACTTGCACTTTATATTGGCATCTCGTCGCTCCTTGAAGTTTTCGATTCGGAGCACGTAGTTTTTCGTTTTTATCGTGTTACTGCATGCACCCAAAATGCATTCTCGATAACAAAAAGCAAGACCCGGCGTACCCAAGTAACAACAAGGACTTAAAAAAGAACTTTGTGTATAGCGATGAAGAAGTGAACCTTATTTTCGGGCAACGAAAAAACAATTTTTTTGAAGATATAGATATGCTCATTGAAAGATTTGAAAAATGTATTCGAGTCGCAAGTGAATATATTTGAAAAGAAAAATGATTCTATATTTTTAATTTCACTTGTTGCCCTGCATTTTCCGAACTTAAAAACTTATATGTTCGTACTCGTTGTGTTGTGGTGAAAAATATATTTTGTAATCATTTAATTTAAAATGTCCCAAAGAAAACGATAAATTTTATATTTGTATTTATGCTAATTTAATCTACTTACTATGAAATACATAAGAGGTATTGTTTTGGTCCGAAATGTTTGGTATGAATGCATTATTAAAGTATGCTTCAACGTTTCCTGAAGCAGAACGGACTGAATTACACACGGCGAAGCTTTCTTCGATGCTCCTCGCCCAAATATTTTCTCTTGGGCTTACATAATTGTATTGTTTTTTTCTGCTCGTTATTGCAGGCATAAATTTATATAAATTTGATTTTATTCGTAATTTGATTAGAAAAGTTGCCTTCAAAACAATCAAATTCGCAATGGCAAATTGCTGAATTTCAGTTTGTATGCAACAATACGCTTCCAAACAAAAGCCTCCTGGAGACTTATTGCATTTGCATATTTTTAAAGTTATGATGAATGTTATGCCATAGCATTAATTATCAGTTGTGGTTATTGTGTTGCACTACCTTATTACAAACCTTTTAATCTTTCATTTCAGCCATCGTCGCGTCCTGAATCCGATTTCACTCTGGATCTGCCACGTGCCGAACAATTGCGGATCAAAATGGACAAGGAGAAGAAATTCCGTCAAAGATGCCGAATCTTGACGACATTCTTGAGTTTGGTCTTCTTCCTATTGACCGTAATGGTAGTCAGTTTGATATTGACTCGAGGCAAACGGATGTTTGGAAGCATGCTTTGACCCAGTACACAGCTCTGAATCTCCAGCCCAAACATGCATATATGCATAAAATTTAAATAAATTCAACAGCAAATATCAGCAGCACGCGTATATACTCCATCCTCCCCCGTCCCCAGTCCCCGTCCCAGTAATCAAATACAATCCAACTAATAAGCGAATCAACTTTAGACAAATGTTTTTGTTTCCTCAAAGTCAAGGTGCATAAAATTCAGATTTCGTTTGTTTTGCAGGAAACATTCGTCTGTCAAGAGTTGTTTGAACAATTTAATAGCATAATAATCATTTGATTTGATTCGATGTAATGATTTGTTTTTGTGTTTAAGTAAAAAGTAATGTACAACGAATAATGTGCCGTATTGAGTATTGAAAGAAGAAGATAAATCTTTGATAGTGTTTCCGTACGTGATTGATGCTCATTTGACTTCGATCGAAATAGCTCCGTAATTTGACTATCTTTCGTTCAATCCAAAACAATTCATTAGCAATTATAGTAGACAAATTGTACGTAGAACGATACATTAATGCATTATTATTTTATATTATCTATTCTACTGCCACTTTACTTTTTACGTTACCAGTTACCAGTATTTTTAATAAATTATTTTGTGATGTAGCATCTAAGTCCCGACAAAACGACTGTAAACGTGAAAAATAATAAAACTTTGCAAAATTTACAAAATGTGGCGTTTTTCCTTGTGATTGTGATTTAAAAATTGTATTTGCATTCAAAAAAAGCGTTTTAATTGGCATGCATTCAGATGGTATACATGACAGTCGTAGCCTTGGATTGGAATTTGTGTAAAATGCTGGTAAATTCTCAATTTGAAATAATTTTATGCAACAGCACGTAAAAGTTCGCGCTCGAAAGCACTTCGTTGTTCTTTTTTGTTTTTATATTACGCATACATGTGGATTATCTAGGATTATCGTACGAGACGACATTTGAGACGTTCCAAGAACGAAGAGGTTGAAGACCTTCTTCATTCGATGACTCGGAAGAATTCCAAGAATTCTAAGTATAATCAAACACTAAACATGAAAATCATGCAAGCACCCTGGCACCTTTTGCATTGGTGTCAGCTTCATCGCGAACAATGATTCGGCTAATGCAGATAAACAGCTCGTAGAAGCGATATATGAAGAAGGTGTACAGCGAGAGTATGTAGCAATGTTCGTATTACTTTACCAAAAACAACCATTTCTTCCCGTAAAACAACAATCTTCTTATACACTAAAAACCATTAGCCTTCAATTGTCTACAATACAGCAAACCACAAACTACCATCCTAGTAAATATGACGGACTCAGATTAATGATCAAAAGTACTAACGATGGGAAAACTGGTAAAGTATGAACATGCAATTAATTGACACAGAAGAAGGGAGCAACTTACATCCCGAATATAAGGATGTCAAAAAACATCTAAAAAGAGCTACTATATCAGAGCTACCACCAGCTTTCATCAACTTTAAACTGAGGCAACTTCCCGCTGTGGCGGATAAATTATAGTTAGGTATGACGACAGGCTCGCTAAGTGAGGGACCTCTTTTTGTGAAGGGCTGAAATACAATGTTTAGTTTATGGGATGGACCTGCCCCGAACTTGGCAGACAGTGCCTGATTCCTTCACCGATGCATTTCTTAAATCCGAAATGACATTGAAAGTACTTTCATTTGAAATTACATAAAATCAAAATAGTTTTGAGTGTTTCATATCAATTCTAAGGGTAATACGTCCCTTTATTACATCGGAGACATCGAGTTGTCCAGCTTTGGTCGTTCCAGGTAATATCAACCAGGACAGATATTGAATTAGAAACGAATTGGTCTCCATGCCTTAAAAGTTCAATCAAGTGCCAATTATCAGCGATATCTAATAATTTCTAGTAGCGTAAATTCAATTCAGTAGTAAATTCAAAATCTTTCACTATAAAAGAGTCAATATCTACTGCTACAGTCAAAGTTGTCACGAAAAAGTTTAAACCGGATAATGTAGTTTCATGTCAAGAGTTGATATGCTCCCTAAAGTAAGTTCATAGTTCCTTGGTACAACTTTTCGGCATGACTTATGGTATAACTTCTGTTCTGTAGAGAATATATTTGAAAAGCATCGGTATAGGCTTTATATTACTTTGTATGCTTCTCATTACTTAATGAGGTTAATTTGTAAAGGATGATATTAAGAGGCATAGAAATTTAAGTTGACAACGCTTTTGAATGTTATGTACGGTGTGACAGCTGTCATTAGTTTTATGGTTAATATGATTTGTCATTTTATTCCAAATAAGTTGTCGCCTGAGCAAAGTCTGGAAATTGTATGGATTTATTTCGAAAGAGAGAATGGTTCTGTTCGAGAAACTCATCTCGCACTCTTTTAATTTTTTTGGCGGACATAATCTTCCATCAGAACAATTAGTTCGATTAACCATGGGACGTTTCTGCAACATGTTTATTTTCACTGATAATTCGCATCCATACGGGAATCGTACAGTGCGTAATGGAGAAACCAAAGCAGCTGTAGAGCATAGTTTCGATGAAGATCTTTATTCAAGATAATCTATTCAACATTGTGCAACCTGTGCCTATCCACATTCTGGAAGATTTCACAGGAAGATCTTGGTAGGCGGACTAACAAAATGCTACTCATACAGGAACCGAAGTTGACCGTCTACCAGGCAAAACGTAGATTCGGGTTAGGGACCCAAGAACAAATTGCAGTTGATCCAGAAATTCATAAAAAAAATTTTGTTTAGCGATGAGGCATTTGTGTTTGAATGGCTGCGTCAATAAACAAAACTGTCGCATTTGGAGTGATGAGCAACCAGAGCGGTTGTCCAAAGACTATTACATCCGGAGAAAGTCACTGCTGTGCTTTATGGGCCGGTGGAGTCATTGGTCTATATATCTTCAAAAATTCGGCTGGGAATAACATTGCAGTCAATGGTAGCCAATACAGAGCCATGATCAATAACTTTCTCGTTCCTGAATAGCCTCGCTGTAATGCAGCGATCTATAACTTCATCAACATGGCGCGACATTCTATACAACTCGTGCGCCCATCGACTTATTGAATGAAGCATTTGTTGAGCGCATCGTTTCTCGTTTTGGACCTGTGAGTCTGCAAGAGCTTTTAATTTATAAACGCCGTGCAATTCCATGTGCAAATACGTCAAATTACTTGTCTACCGCGGCAAGTTCGAGACACATGAACATTTGAAAGACAACAATCGCCACGTTATTGGCGAAATATCGAAAATTAGAGCTCTCGTTTGGACTTCCGCGCCAATCGTGGCACCCACAAGCCCGAAATCATATTGAAACAAATATGACAGAGAATTACCTTTCCAATAAAACCATTAGAAACCTAAAAATAAAACCATTGCAAAGCATGAAACCCACATTCCAATTTCATGGCAACCGAAACATTTATCCCTATCTTATTTCATTTCAATACCTCTAAAAAACACCCTTTATTTTTACTTGACAGGTTGCCATCAATCTTACGGTCTTCGTCGACATAATATGTCCTTTGTTTACGTCCTATAATTCAGTCAGCTGCTCTTCTACTCTCCTGGCTGTCAATCTCGTTGTACTAAATTTTGTTTTATATGGTTTTGGTTTACCTCATTGTTGAGTGCTTTTCCGGATCCGAACCGGTCGTTTCTTTTTAATGTTTTTTTTTATTTGTTTTTTAGGAGTGCATCAGCTTTCGCTATCAGCTATAGGCATAGATCGAGTGTATAGATATTTTCGAGATGTTTTGCAGTAGAGGTCTTCGTTCTCCTTCAAGCCATTCATATTGGAATTTTTGAGTCTCAATTGGTTTGGGTATACCTTTTCGTTTATGTGTTGTAAAGCCCTTGACATTCGATGCTAACATAAAAACACAACCGATTAATAATTCAAATGGAAAATCTGAGGTTCCGATTCAAAATAATTAAAAATCTGTTTTTTCGTATAACTTTGCAGCAAGAACGCTAGAGTATCTTCCGCCAAATCAGAATGTAATTGATCTGATTAGGAATATTTCCATCTAGAGTGGCCTATGGTCTTTTGTGTCCCCGCAGAATTAGCATTCATGTGTTCCCCACTAAGAAAGCATACCGATAAAGCCATAAAATGTTTGCTAGATTCATGTTTGAATTTTATAAAATTTTCATTTTCATAAAATGTTTGCTAGAAGCGCTGGCCGCTGTCATTCCACATTTCGTGAAGGCTCTGCCATCCGCTCGTTTTTCGTTTAATTCTTGGTATTTGAAATTGCTAGAAATGACTTGTAGGTCGTTTCGCGTTGATTTTCGGGATTGATATTTGCATTGCAATCGATAGAGATGATTTTGAGGTCGGGATAAAAAAAACTGAATATTGTTCGAAACAAGTCATGAAAAAACTCTTTAAAAACATTTTCTTTATCCTCAGTAGGAGGGTGTACATTAATGAGCCAGTTATTGAAAAATACTTTTCAGATACAGATCCCACATTTGATTGATCGGCTAGAAGGTAGTCTTATGCTGCTTCACTTCATTACCCGCCATAAACACTCCAAGCTCATGTTTGCCTAAGGGCTTATTGTTTTAAAAATTGTGTGCCTACCTCATGATCATAATGTTACAACCATTCCATATCGTATGTTCGACCGTTTCAATTCAATTAAATACAAACCTGCTAAAATACCTAAAAAGCTGCCAATGTATCTGAGATTCCAAGTTTCAATAGTGTTGCCCATTGTTCGCTTGTATTGTCTTTTCAAATTGGTCAGCTCAGTCAGTTCGAGATTTTCATGATGATCATGTTGTTATTCAATTCAATGTTTTACGAAGGATGGGTTTGAAGCTCATCATTGCAGCCACCAGCCAGGAGAGCGAATCCGATTTTGTTTCCGATTTGAGGTTCGAAAGACTCCTCTACTCTCACCCTGCTAAATAGCTTCTAGCCGTAGTGATCGCCATATTGAGCCTGAAGGCAGGATCGCGTAGCAGAGCAAGCACAAAACTAATTTCAGTATATGTTATTTCACAGTAGCAGCTCCTTTATAAGTATGAGTTTCGATAAATACTTTGTTCTGAGATAAATAAAAAGTTGAAAACTTTTCAACTAAAAAGTTGAAAAATTTGTAACTGAGCGATCTTCTTTTCAACAGATGAAGAAGAAATGCGCAGTGTGTTCCTTTTATTCGGGTTACTTTCATTATTTTGCTGATCACCTCTTGAGTACATGATCCAATTTAAATGAAATCTGACTAACTCATTAATACTTATATGTGTAAAAGAACTCCAAATAATTTAACTTTAAATAAATTGGTAAGTTAATGTTGAGTAGCAACGTTAATATTTTTTTTGTACATAATTTTTGCCCAGAAATGCTTGCAATTCTACTCCTTAATTTTTCCCATGAAACCACTTCAGTATTTTGGAAGCGCTGAACATATTGTTCACAAAAGCCCAGCATTCCATCAAATCTTAGAGATTCGTTCATGTCAAAATAAGAGCCTTTGAGGGTTAATCTAACAAATTCCTAGAAACTGAGCTTTTCTGTGTCTGTAGATATTGCATACTTTCTGGGGCAATTCAATCTTCGTCGGAAGTACGGGCCGGAATGTTTTTTAATTCTAAAAACTGAAGGCTCGTTGCGATTCGTACCAAATAAATTAATTATAATATTTCAACAATTTCAAATGGGAAAGGAAGAAATTTTTCTTAATAATAATCAAATAAAATTATTCAATGAACATTCAGAATTCTTTTTTTCTGTTTTAGTTACTTGAGCATACATTTGGATATCGTTCGTAATTAATATTAGTCACAATAAGTAAGAAAAAAATCCGCAATTTTAATCTGAAAAATAAAGCAAAACAAATCAAAGCGTAACTTTTCTTTTATCACTGGTTGAATGGACCATAAATCAAGAGTACACATACGAAAGCGATAAGAAATTAGAGATAAGAAACAATTGACTCAGATAGTGACTCTTTACATAGCGCAATGGAAATATTCATTTGTTTTGATATGATGTTGCATTTTTTACTAACAATGTGGTAACTTTGCATAGTACTTTGTTGATAAACGTATAGAAGGTGAAAGTGTATGCATTTTGTTATTAATTAATTACCACTCGCAACAATTTGATTTACTAGGGATTATATTTATCGTGACCACAATTGCTTGATGTAGTTAAGCGTAAATAAAAATTGTTTAAATATCATAATATAAATATAAATAATAAATCACATTTGCATCGTATATAAGATTTTATAAAAATCACATCCAATAGGGTCATGCAAATTGATTGCGTTTTAAAATATGCTGAAAGATGCTGCACAACTCCAGGGCCAAAGGAAAACTAAAAATCAGCTGGATAGCTTGCAGGATTCGCTGTCGAGTCATCCCAGTTTGATGCTACAGGTGCCTTGGATACGGGCACACCACTTCGAATTGCAAGGACCCTGACCATAGTATTCTTTGCTTTAAGTGTGGAGCACTGTGAGTCCGTGCTGGTTGCTATGTAATCATCTTACAGCCGGTACAGGCGTGTGCCCAATCTTTAGAGAGGCACTAACAAAAGCAAAAGGTAAAAAAAAAAGATCAGGGCCCTTCAAATTAACTTGCACCGTAGCATCAATCTACAAGATTTGTTAGAGCAGTTTGCCAGAGAAAAGAGGGCTGATCTGCTGCTACTGAGCGAACAACAGCGAAACAAGACTTCTCCAGCCTGGTTCTCCGATGACTCCCAGACTGCTGGCGTTTGGGTTCAGGGCAGCATGCGACTCCAGATCCAGGGTCATGGCGGAGGAGATGGCTTTGTCTGGATTCGGTTCCCGGGTGTAACGTTTTTCAGCGTATACCTGACGACAAATGAGTCAATGCCATCTTTTCAAACTAGACTGGACGCGCTGGAGGATGTTGTTCTGAATACAGATGGCAAAGTACTCGTAGCAGGAGACTTCAACGTTCAACGTCGTTGAGTGGGGCATGTCTCAAACCGATTCCAGAGGGCAACGCATTCTGGACATGTCGGTGAGGACCGGGTTGGTGGTATTGAATACCGGTAATGTACCTACCTTCCGACGCTGGGGCTGCGAAGGAACAATCCCAGATGTGACAGTCACCTCGGAGTCCCCCGCTTCGACGACGCTGAACTGGAGAGTACTTGAGGATTATTCAACGAGTGACGACCAATATATTGCGTTCGAGATTGGCGATACCACTCCTCGCTCGTCTCAACGATCTCTCACTCCCGGGTGGAACATCAGAAAAATGGACGTGGAGACTTTCGCCGATGTGATTCTGAATGGCGGAATGGTATCGGGGAGCCCTTCGGGGAGGGGAAGGGCTCCAGTCGAGGGAATGGTGAAGTCAACGAAGAGCCTCATCACTTCTGCTTGGGGCTCATCTATGCCTTGACGGAGGCCTCGACACGACAGGCCTGCCGTACATTGGTAGTCAAAAGATATCGCAGACAAACGAGGCGAGTGTCACAGACTTCGACGTGCAGCTCAGCGCTCGAGGAGCGTAGAGGAAGCATCCAATAGGACAGCAGCATACATGTCAGCGAGGAAATAACTCCGAAGACTCATCAACGAGAGTAAGGCACGCTGCTGGCGAGAACTTGTGAACGACGTGAACAGGGACTCATGGGGGCTCGGCTACAAGGTAGTGCGGCGCAAGCTCGGTACGTCACGGAAGCCCTGTTTACTTCGAGCAGACAAGATGGACGGCATAATGCAGGCGCTGTTCCCAATTCACCCTGTCTGGAGCATGAGCTGGAGGATGCGGTGCTTTCTAGAAAAGCTCGAAAGGTACCAGAACCAGACGGCATTACAACCAAGGTACTACAAATGGTCTTCCACGTTTGTCCTGACTTGCTACTCAATGTATTCAACGCTTGCCTGAGAGAAGGTGTATTTGCATCGCGCCGGAAGGTGGTGAGGCTCGTATTGATCAACAAGGGGGAAGGGGACCCCGAGCTGCCTTCTACATACCGCCCGCTTTGTATGCTGGACAAAGCCGGGAAAGTGTTCGAAAAGCTCATCAAGAGAAGACTCACTGACGCAATTCGTGCTGCAGAGCACCTATCCCCTTCGGCGGTATGGCTTTAGAGCAGGGCGATCCACTTCCATTGCCATCATGGAAGTAGTGAAAGCAGTTCGTCGAGCCGAAGCGCACAAAACTGATTCCAAAAGAGTTGTTTTGCTAGTGACGCTTGGTGTCAGGAATGCTTTCAACTCCGCCAGATGGTCGGGTATTCTTGGCACATTGGAAATTTCTTTCCGATTGCCAGGATATCTGATGCGGATTTTGAGGGATTGCTTAAAGGACCGCAGTCTGCTCTATGACACACAAGATGGGCGGCGAAGTATGGAGATAACGTCTGGTGTAGCACAAGGCTCCACACTGGGACCATACTTGTGGAACGCCTGATATGGCGGGCTATTGAGGCTTGTGCTACCAGATGAGTCGCGCTTGGTCGGCTATGCGGATGATATAGCAGCACTGGTCGCCGGACGCACAGTCGAACATGCGCAGCGCAGACTGGGAATACTAATGCGCCGAGTGAGGGAGTGGATGAACACCCGCGGGTTCAGTTTGGCACTGGAGAAAACCGAGGTGGTCATCCTTACGAAGAAAAGAATTCCCACGGTAATTCCTATGCAGATCGGAGATGCGACAGTTGAGTCTAAATTTGCAATAAAATATTTGGGACTATTGATCGATTTGAAAATGTGCTTTTCGGAACAGATTAGGGCAACGGCGAAAAAGGCCGCGATAGGCGTTTTGGCTTTAAGTCGACTCATGTGCAACATCGGTGGGCCCACACCGAGCAAACGCCGACTCCTCATGAGTGCTGTACAGTCAGTCCTACTGTATGCCTCTAAGGTTTGCTCCGGAGCTCTCAGTAAGGAGCTGTACCGAAAGCGCTTGCCACAGGTACAAAGACGAGAAGCTTTGCGGGTTGCGTCTGCATACCGCACTGTCTCCGAGTCGGGGGTGTTAGTAATCGCAGGACTGATACCCATCGCCCTCCTTGCTAGAGAGCGACGGAGAATTTATGACAGAAAAGGGGATGGTTCAAAATATGCTGTTAGTCGAGAGGAGAGGCAGCGCACAATACTCGAGTGGCAACAGTCCTAGGAAGGCGACTCTAATGGCCGCTGGACTGCCTGCCTTATAGGGGACGTGGGATCGTGGCTAAATCGCAGGCACGGTGAGACTGATTATTACCTTACCCAGATTCTTAGCGGGCATGGGTATTTTCAGTCTTACCTGCACAAGATTGGTAAGTCACGGTCCCCAGACTACATTTTGTGACCAGGGGAAAGGGATGTCACACCTTCTTCAACTGTAGAAGGTTGAACAGGATGCGGCAGGACTTGTGGAATGTAATGGAAGAGCTTTCTCCAGACACTTTGGTCGGAGAAATGCTAAAAACTTTCAACAAATGGACCTGTGTAGCACATTACTCTCGGTCAATACTTACAGCAAAAAAAGGGACCATAGATAACCTTCGGCGCGGGGTCTAGGAGGCTTGTTTTCCATTAGTCCTCCTCCATCCTATCCCCTCTCGCTGAGAGATTTTTTAAGCTGATGGCGCCCTAGGGCGAAGTAAACGAGGCCTAGCCCGAAGTAATGTGTCAAACAGTTCCAGGCTAGAGCCTCTTGACAGGGGGGTGTTTAGTGGGTAGTCTGGTAGCATGCGTTACTAGGTGTCCCACACTCCGGGCGTAAATTGCCTTCACCCCCAAGAAAAAAATTATGTGAGGTGGATTCGATTGCAACTGACGGGGACCATTTTCAGACATTGTGGCAGAGTTGTGCTATTATATACGACTCCTTTTTTCGACTGCCATATGTAAAATACTGGCCATCGCCTTTTTCATATTTCGTCCATCTTTTCGGTAATTTATGATTGAGATTCCAGAAAAACTGCTTGTCTTTTCTGAAAAACCATTCATCGAGCCACTTTCCAGCTTCCAATATCGCTGAAGTACTGCATTGCAAGTCCCTGCCCTATTGATGCAATGAGGTGATAGTCAGTAACACCAAGTCTTCGCATTTTTGTGCTATACAGAATGCTCACTGCCTTTCATATTGAAATTACCATTGTTGTATTGTCGAAACCATGTCTCACATGTTTTCACATGGATATGTCCCATATGTTTTTACAAGCAAACCATAACTTTCAGCAGTCTTTTTCTTTTGATTAAACAAGAAACTTTCTTTTTGTTCAACATTTGTGTGCCGCAAGTGATCTTTTTCAGGTACAAAATTCGACATTATTGACCAACATGGTTGAACAAAGACGCTATTTTTGGCGGACTCAACTTGTGTGTGTTTTTAGCTAAATGTCAAACAAGGGAAATGGTGAATGAGTCAATTTAATTTAAAAAGCTGCGTACTTTCCGCTGGCACCATCTCTGAGTAAAACCGGAAAAAACTTTTGCGTACACCTAGTAAATGAAACCATTCCTCAAGAAGTATTGATTTAGCGAGTTGGAACAGAGATAGACGTTGCATTTAAATCAGATAGCGAAGCTGAAGATACAACTACACGGGAAGTGAAGGATATAATAATATCAACTACTAAACAAAAGATCGACTACTATCGACTACTAAACAAAAAAGGATCCAAGCCAAGTGGGTTGACCATTGGATCCTTTAATGTTTCCTTGGATGCTTCCTTCCAGATCAGGACGTCCTAAAAGGTTGTACCTTCACAAAACTGGAATTTTTCTCAGATCAATTGAAGCAAATTCTAGATTAACTGCAGGTGAAGAAGCGAAGGACATGAACACAAGGTACCACAAGTCAATTTCCGATGTGGATGTACGTTTAATCATAATTATTAATTGGCCGTACGTTGAAAACGTTTGAGATTTGCTAAGGAGCTTCTGAATAAGCCAAAAAACTTTTGACTTATAATTTGTAACCAAATTTTCTATTCCTGTCATTAAAGGTCGGAAGATTGTGTGAAGAAAAACTGATGCTGCTGTCCAACCGTAGCACGGTGGTGGCAGTGTAATGCTAGCGGAGTTATGCCCAGCGGAGGAGTTGGGAAAATGGTGTTTGTTTAAAATAAAACAGCCTACCTGAACATTCTCAAACACAATTTGCAGAAAAATGCAGAACATTTGGGTTTCAACGATATCTTTTAATTCTAACTCATTCTAATTCGTAGGTCTCCTCAATTTGCTCATCTTGATCCAATAGGAGGATTCATGGCATCATTTGAAGCAATAGAGTATTTATGGTATCATTTGAAACAAAGGATTAGATCGTTTGCAATAACATCATAGGCAATGTTGAAAGATGTCATAATCTAGGAATGGGACTAAATAAGAACAGACTTCAACGAAAAGTTGCTAGATTCGATGGCAAAATGATTATCAGAAGTTGTAAACAGATGAGGATACCCAACAAGTTATTAACGATAAAAAAATAGGCCCGGCGGACCCAAGCTACCCAGAGCTACCCAGAAAAAAATATTCTTTTATTCCAACAAGAAATGAGTGTACGCTGACTTTTTATTATTGCGCTTTTGGACGATTTCTCGTTTCACCTCTCTAGCTGTCCAATGGAGCACATGTTATTTGAAATCATTTACTTTAAAAAAACGTTTTCATAGGTAAGTTGACGTGTTTATAAGGGACTAATAATCGATGGCACACCATTCGACTTTGCCGACATGCTGTCAAAGACGTGTTTAAACACATTTTGTGACCAGGGCATACGATATTACAATTTAGTTATAATAAAATCAAGTAAATCTGTTACCTCTATTATTGATAGTTCCTTAATAGTTCGTTCCAAGCCTCACTGCCAACTGTAGCATTTGAAATCTAACGCATAGTACGCGAATAACACGAATTACACTTTGGAGACTACTGAAAATTTAAACCGTAATCACTTTCGTCTGGGAATGAACTTTATCAAAGTTAGTTTTTTCTCTGTATTTGTATGGAAATTCTGTTTGCATTTGTATAGAATTCAATAACTATGTAAGATCCCGCATTTGATCGCAATGCAGTTGGGATAGACGCGCAGAAATTGATGGTTTTTCAAATCCATTCCAAAGAATTTATATTCGAATATTTGAATGTCAACAAATTTACTTTGTAGTACGTCACTTGCTCTCTTGTAATTGTCTCAACCAAGAGAGTAATGTGTGGAACAAAGAGAGCTTCCCACAGCGACATGAAGGGGAATTCCGTGAAAAAGCTTTCTGCAACGCGAACTAAAATTCGCGGAAATTGCTGGTTAGAGTCGAGGAGTAAACCTACTTTTGAATGCAGTTTCGAGGAGAGCTTGTGCTAGTGAAGTCCGTTGTTGTGTGCATTGCGTCGTGAAGTGTCAAGTAGTGTGGGAAAAATGTCTGGACTACCTGAAGTTCTACAAAAGATATTCAAGTATGTATTGCACGTCGCTGTCGGCCCTATGAATTCCATTATTACGCGAAGTTTACGATGTCATTTCTGACGTTTCGTGCTTGGAACAATCAATTTTGCTTAGGGTGAATTGACAAAAAATCAAGGGGTGGATTAAAAATGTTTGTCTGGACCACGTCGTACGGGAAGTCTTATCTTTGTTACAGTTTAAGTACAATCACGGCCATTAATTAATATTTAACCAAACACCCCCAAACATAAGAAAGCAAGCAAACCGATTGCTCTTCACATGGTCACTATACCGCTAGTTGTGCCAGTTCTATGAAATGCCGATTTTGCGAAAAGAATTCTGCTTGGTTGGTCATGCTTGAATACAAACTTCCATAATAGAAAGTACATTCACACTTGGTCGGCGGCGATTTACATACTCTCATTCCCAGCTGGAAAAAGGTCCGTGCTAAACTATGCTTCTAACAGGATCAATTGGATCATTTTTGCTGTATTTCACATTTTCTACGTGAACTAGTATAGTAGCTCAACAAAACAAATAAAGATCAAAGCGTGCATATTTATTTCTACTGCAATTTTCATATTCAGCAGCAATAAAGTTGTGGGTAACCCTAGTACAACGGGTACAACGGTAAGATAGAGAATTGGAACGCAGCATGAATCTTGTACAAAGGTTTCCACATTCAAAAATTTATAAATTTTCTGCAAACTCATAAGTAAATGGGCAAACTGTTGCCCTAATAATTTGCAAGAAACAATCCGGTTTTTCCCGTCAGTCAATACAGAAATTTCAAAATGTCCGCCGAATTTCATCCTGCTTATCTCTTAAGACGGATTAACATCGTGATTACACTTAAATGCACCAATGCGTTGTTAAAAGTTTTTATTTATCAATTGCTTCGCGTATTTTTTCCTGCATTAACAAATTGTAATCACAGTGAGCCGCCATTAAAATTAAGTTTTAAAAGTATGCGGTCAATAAGTTACAGTGGCTCAAAGCCTGAGCAAGGACACTTGCAAATATTCCAAATATTTATTTTCTAATATCTCATAAATGTTCGATATGAAATAAAAATCAGATTTCCAAAGATCCAGAATATGAAATTCAAGAACCAATCGTACATTTACAATCACCCGAAGGCAAAAAAAAACTTGAAAGTTTTTCATATTTTTCACTTACAAATTTGGGGTTAAAGTGAAAGTGGGGCACACCACGTAAACACAGAAAATACAATTCAGTCCTATAATTTCTTATTTATTATTTTGTTCGGAAGCGTTTTTACTGCATTACTGCTCTCAGGCGATTAGACAAAGATTTAACTAGCTTTTGGCAATAATCTGGTGGAATTTTTCTCAATTAAAAAATTGTACAGGGTTTCATCAGTTCAGTTTTGCTTCACAAATAGTTTTTTTTTTTTTTTTAATTTTTCCTCCAAACAGGCCCACACATGTTTTATCGGGCTTAAATCAGGCTATTATGGTGGTGTTTCGAGCGCATGAAGGCAGTTATAGAGGAGCCAGCTTTGAACATTATAGGCCTTGTAATTCGGATCGTCAATTTGATTGAATTAAAAATCGTCTGCTAGACATAATTTTTCAACATTTTCCGTTAGATGTGAACTCATGTGAATTTTTAAATAGTAAAGCACATTATTTCCTCTATAATGTGAAAATTTCAAGCTCCTGCTGTCCGTATTGCACCCTATACCATTACCGACCCTAAGCCGTGTTTTACAGTCGGTTTCAGATTTCTTCATTACACTTTCTTCACACATATGAACGACCATCTGACCGGAAAACATTCAACTTGCTTTTCGAAAATATTTTGTATTTGCTTGGCTTTGGTTTATTAACAAAATTATCTGCATCCGTACCTTTGTACCGAAATTAATTATGCTAAATACTGAAGTCGAGGTTGAATAACAATATCTGCAATATTACGAACAGATTCTCCCCATATGGGATGTGCTAGTTCTAATTTTAATTCGAGTTCGTAAATATTAATTCGGTATTGGTTGAGGGTAGAGGACCGCGTGGTGCCATCATTAATATTCTGTTTAAATACGTACTAACTTGATTGCAAAATCTTTTCAAATTACGTAGCAAGATTCTTTATAAATGAAAAGTAAAAACAAAAATCCTGGGATTGAATGTTAGTTCAAGCAAAATGAAGCAGGGTTACCACGTGTTTATTATTACTTTGAAATGAAATTTGTGACTTTTTAAAGTTGATTAATTTTTTACGTTTGTATGAATGAATATATTCAATTTTGAGTTTTTAACTAGCTAATAGTATGAACATTCCAATTCTATATGAATTTCATACATCACTTTTATAAGTTTCTAGAAAATAAATAACATTTTTCTTACTGGAAGTATCCAATTATAACCTTCAGCCACTGTACATGTTCGCAATGCAATCTGATTTAATTTTGAAAATATAAAGCTTTAAATAAGACTGACCGAAGTTTCAAATACTATCAATCATCAAGAAGAACATAACAAGAACAGATCGATTAAAGTCCTTTTGATACGGATTCGACCGGTCATAGTTTGCATCAGTTTTTATTCTCTGAAGTAGTTTGTTGCTTGTTTTGGGACGTTAGTGAGAATTTTTTTTTAGTTTCAAACATTTCTTTTGGCGATAAAAGTTTTTCCAAAGGCATTTGCAACAATGACGGGCTTATTAATTGTTTGAACAATTACCAAATAGTCCCCATACATTGCATGAAAATTTTCAAAATCAATTGTTCTAAGACGACGTGATTCTCTTTGTACGCAAAGTATGCTTAGTACCCCAAGAACAGAACAATAAAAAAGAAAATCATCAAGTATTTGCTCAAGCCAGAAAGTCGCCGTCAAAGCAGGCCAAAGAAGCAACTATGGCGTGAAACTAAAACCAAACTCTGATTATAATGCATGGAATGGAGATTTGAATTGCAAATTTGTGGTTGTTATTAGATAGAATTTAATATTATTAAATGAAGTGGTAAATTTATGGATATTAGTAGATGAATCAGGGTGGTTACGGTGGGTAAAAAGGCTATTTCATGGTCTGGTGGCATTGGGATCGGAAAGTTCTTGCTCTAGCAATTCCTTTCCGCTCCGTAGTTTCCCCTGAAGCAAAGATCCCCATATTGCGCTATAATTAAGGTCTGAAATAATATATCAAACAGTTCGAGGGTAGGTTATGAGGTTGACAAAAGAGCTTTTCTGTAGGTGGTAAAAAAAACTTGATGCTTCTCCCTATCACAAAAACTTTTTTTCCAGCATAAGTTTGCAATAGAAGTTGAGAATTTCCTTAAGAAGTAATGTAGCCGGTCAATCATATCATACTACATAATTAAAAAGTAAAATTGAGTAAAATGAGTAAAAAATCTAAATAAAACTAAAAAAAACAAAAGAAAAATCATTTCAGTGCGCAGGAATCTAAAAAATGTTTTAATATAATTCGTATATTTATTCTGCCCACGGACCTCATTTATTCTGCCGCCAATAGATATCAATGCAGAAAAACAGGGAAAGAATATACTTTTGAGAAAAATCACGATAACAAAATTCATTATAATCAGCTGTCTTAAGGTGTTCGTCGAAAAACAAGTAAAGCCTCCTTAGGAGCGAACACAATTACTGAAATCAAATGTCGGTGATCTTCATAAAACACAATCTGACCAGTGACATTGTCATCATCTGAGCTTGCATATATTCAGTTCCATGAAATATTACAGTAAAAGTGTGCATTAAACTTGATCTTACGCAAAAAAATAATGCGAATGAATTAGACCCTATTGATAAATCTTTATGAATGGATGGATATGTATGGATTATCTTTTTTCTGAATACTCTTCTGTAATTCGAATTTTAATATTTTCATTTTGTTCCAAAGAATACACATTTTTTTTATAGTTTTTTAGGCATTTATAAATGTATTTGGGAAGTAAATTATTTTCCTCCTTAGTGTCAATTGTTTTGTTTGGCACTGATTTCAGTTGAAAACCTGCTTCCGGATATATATATATATCTCTATCATCTGTTCTAAACTATTAGAAATAGCATTTTCTAATACAACAAAAGGGGAAGTATATCTTGATTTTGTTTTTCCGCTGGTTCTAGTTAATCAAACAATTCGTTCAGGGTTGATTGCCGTACGACGAACTTTTTTGGTTTGGAAGCTGAAAGAATGATAAGATAACTTTACCAGTCTTACAATATAGAATTGAAAACTTATTCCAACACTAAATTTTTATTAAAACTTAAGAAATCATGCAAGCGACTGTTTATGTTTTATTTTTATGCATGCGCTTTTAATTGTAGAATTATGCTTTGAATTGAAGAAATAAATTTGCAATCAGAATTATCTAAATATTTTTTCAAATTCAAATTAGATGACTTAGAGGATGAAATCGTTTTGAGATCAAGTTAATTTTCCGGGTGAATAAAAAAATATTATTCATGATTCATATTTAAAAGCTAAATTCTCAGAGACACATTCGTTATCAGAAATGCAAAATCTTTGCACTAAATTCTATTATTACATATGTTTAGTATAGATAATGAATTTTAGTAAAGATATATGTAGATGTTTGTTTAGGAGAAGATGTTATTCTTCATAGTGTGGGCTTCATATGTCTTAGGGTTAAAGGATACATTTATTGTTTAAGCATAGGCAATGCATTCAGTGTTTATATGCATTGGTAATTAGGGTTAAAGGATGCGTTTGCTTATGCATAGGAATTACATCGATTTGTTTTGTCAAAATGCAACTACCATAGAATAAATAAAGATATAGAAATTTTATGTGTTTATAATTCGCACAAAATCCCACACAAGGAGAATTCTTTGAGTTAAGTTAGTATACAATGAGATAATTTGTAGAATAAAAGTCAGAGCAAAATCAGACAGCAAGCGGTTTACTTCATTAGTTCTATTTGGAAGGAAAAGGCTCGCAGTAATTTCTGGATTAGTGTTTCCTAAGCCCGAATACAAACATAGAGCGCGCAGATTCGACCTACTACTAATTAGAAAACAAGCGATACTTGAATTAGAGCTTCCTAAGCCAGCTCGAGATCTAATAGTAGTTAGATACACAAGCGTTTCTGCCAGCCCCATTGGACACATAAACTTAAATTCCGGCGTAAACAACATATTTTATACTTCCTCCTTTAAATATATTATATTTTACTGTTTATATTGATTTTAATGAACTACTGGGTTCTGGAATTTACCCTGATATATAAATTTTACAACAAATCACTTTCGATAAGACATTCAATATTGTTTGCAGGTTACCCTGTATCGTAACGGAGTGTTTTTTGGTTATCTCATTTTTAAATTACCTTAATAATCTCGAAACTATTCAAATTTATTCATAAAGACGATTGCGCCTTATCGTTCACTAACGTAAAGTCTAAACTTAATAGCATTAAGTTGATAAAATTTCATATGGCTCAGGTTTTTTGGCGTAATTGAAGACATTTCGAGTCCCACCGTAGACAATATCGGGCTGTTCTGATCTTTACAAGGACATTCTTTACAAAAATGCAAACTAAAAATAATAAAGAGAAAATGTGTGCATTTTCGTCGTGCATACCATCATAGTATCAATGGGATTTTTTTTTGTGATTTCGCGCTAGATTTCTTAAGAATGTAATAGTGTAATAAAACAAAATATCATATGTTGCAAAACAAGCGAGAAGTTAAAAAAGGTCCCATTGTTTTTTTGTTTTTAAAATTCGTGTTTCTACAAAATATTAAACACCTACTGAATGAAAGTTAAGAATGAATAGAATGAATGATAAAGAAATTTTACGACTTAACACGTAGCTCACCTTGTTGTCGCTACGTTATCAATTGTGTTACAATTTAATTGTACTCTAATTAATCAAATTTAAGTCATGCGGCCCGACCGATACGTGTGTTATTTTTGTCCAATTACCCGGCGACTAATCATGATATAAATTTCTCAATCCAGAAATGTGCTGAAAATTTCAAGCGAAAAAGAAAAACAAAATTAAAATAAATTTATAACAAGGCAATAAATTTTATGTCGAAAGCCATTGTTGTACTTATCTGGATTGAATTTTCCAGTCTAGAAATAACTCCGTCCAGTACAAAGCGATTGTTATCTGCTGTTTAGATAATTCCTACTGGGGGTATGTTCCACATACGATCCACACATCAAAAATAAACGCTACGACGGCCGTATGTTAACAATAAACACAGAGAGAAAGCTCCGGCGGAATTATATTGTGATGTTGCCGGCCGGTCGTGAGTAGACTTGCATATGTGAGAGGATTTTTCTCTGTCTGACTAATCATCTCGAGTGCATTCTTACATTGGCCTTGCAAATATATAAAATGACCTTCCAATTTGCAAAGAAAGATATTCAGCGGTCCGAGATGTTTGAGTAATTCATTCAGAAAGAGGAAGTTTAATGTTGATTTTAAATTCATAAAACACTAGTTGGAGTTTTTGTTATTTAAATTGGTCTTTTCAGGTGATGATTGCTGCAAATTTGCAAAAATGTTGTACGCTTGGAAAAATTTAAATGGCCTAGCTAACATAGTGATAAAATGATTATTTTATTGTTGGACTTCGCACGATTTAGAAGCTTTACATCCGCTTATAAACGTTGCCCACAAGTAATGTTTCCATTGAGTTAATACAATTGCTGCTACCTTAGCAAAATGTATCTCAAATTGTTTCAATCCTTGGGTATGTTGAACAATATATAACTGACAGTCGTAGGGTCCTTAGAATCTAATGTGGGTTTTCCTTGCCTTGGACCATTTTTCGGTGCCACTGAACCACCTTCATTTCGTTTTCATAAGTTTATTATTCCCAGAACTACGCCGAAGATGGCTAGGGAGAAGCGAAGAGTGTCCTAGCTGCAATCAAGGCAAGGCCAGCTAAAGGCTCGATCCATTCTAGAGCCGGTTTGGATCAAAAAGTTAGGGTTATGATCATCCCTTCTTGTTAAGATTATGACTTCAAACGTAACATGGCCTCCGAAGTTCCATGAACAAATTCTGAAAGAACTATTGCAATTGCTTCTTGAAATAAGTTGTCCTTTATTTTTGTATGGGATGCAAAGGTGGGTCAGTTAAGTCCGTTTTTGAAGCTGATTGAGATGATGGAGATGATGGAGATGATTTAGTGCAAATAAAACACTACACGATTGTCGAAATTTGTTTTTTATTGATTGAAGTGCATCCACGCCAATTCTTTGCCAAATTTAAGTCTTGGGTCTCAAAACGTTACAGCTCACGAAAAAGTTAGATGGGTGCGATTGAAGGGATTTACCTAGTCTGAATTAACAATGAATTTTCCTTTCATTGCTTTGAATTATTTCTTCAACGTATTCGTCGGAAGAGAACTCAGCGCTGGTATGTAAGCGACTCGAACCCCACGCTAGCAAGGGTTAAATGTCAACCGAAGCTCCACAAGTAGCTAGACAACATGATTATCTATTGTATGTTGCATCTACCATGAATAGCATCCCTTTAGAAGCTAGCAAAGTCGTTGCAAGACTCCAAACAAATAAAGCCAGTGAGAATTGGCTTCACCAAGAACAGTGAAACATCCACACAGAACCAGACCTCATATGGTCCTCCGGCGGACCATATGAGGTCTGGTTTGTATCCTTTGACGTTAAAGCCCTTTTCCAAGTATACCAGTGATGTAAAAACTAAGTAACATTGAGGGCTAACTACTAGCACAGGACGACTCTCAAGATTGAAAAGTAAATATCACACGACACGAGCAACCTTCCTAACCGTATACGATGGAGAACTCATATACGTTCAAATGGAGCTTCTTTGAAATTAACGAGAACTACGCTCTTTCTCCATTCGCTCCATTTCTTTACGACCAGATAAGGGAAGGAACTCCGAGATAAGGAGAAACTCTCGGTACGGAAACTTTATGGGTAAAAATGAGAAAACGGTGTGGGTAAGGTTTGTAAATAACATTTTTGGGCATGCCGAAAAAGAAGAGCCTTCAAAAGTTCTAACAGTCTTCAACCGAGCACACAAGAACATCAGCTTCACACTACAGGAGAACAAGAGGGAAGAACTAGCATACTTGGACACTTTTGTGACAAGAATTGATGGCTACCTCTGCTTCGAAGTTTACAGGAGACCAACCCATACACAGAGAACAATCAGAAACTCAAAGGTATCACAACAACGGGCTATGATTAACCGCATGCCAGATTTCCAATTCTGAAGAGAATGATGTTAAATTAAATATTTTCAACATATAAACAATGAGCAGGATAGTAGAGAAAAGGCTCAGCTTTGCTTACCAATGTTTTTGAAAATTTGGATTCGAATACCGTTAGATTGATAGTATTTTCTGTTTCATTGCTTGTAAGCAGCTACGCTTTTGTTGAGGTTTGCAAAACGAGTTGCAAGGATATTGCATAAGATAGTTTCTAGCAAGCTGGGCCACTGTGTTTTCAATTAAGAATTGTTCTAGTGTTGTCACTTCGCTTCTAGACACCAAATTTTATTTTGTATAATTTTTATAATTTAAACTTAGAATTAGAGAGGAAACTTCTTAGAACAAAACGGTAACAGACGAGAAAGTGAAAGTTCACTAGTATATAAATATTTGTAGTAACTCATAGTGGAAAATTACTATAGACTCGTCTTTTATCATTTTAGAGCTCCGTCTAGCCTTGCCTTCATTTTTTTTTAGAACACGATGCAGATATTTCTAGTTAGTACCTTCAGTACGTTTAGGTAGTGTAGAAATGTAAGGAAAAGAACTTAACAAAGAATAAATTTGACATGGTTGTAAAATCAAATGGTTGTCTCGAACACAATGGAGATACGATGAATTGTGTACGATAGTCAAAGCAAAAGAAATCAATGGGAACATCATACTGAAAAAAATCTTATTCGTATCATTGCAGCATAATAGGGTCTTTTAAACCTACTCCTATGAAAAGGCTGCTCCTACCTTTAAACCCTTAAAACAAGGTTAATGAAGAAGGTTCCAGGAAGACATTGCCAAACCAATCCCCATGGGGCAAAGTAGTCGCAATGCAAGGTTCGCCCCGTAGCGAGGCTAAAATTTCTGGCGTCAAACGCAGGGACAATCAATTCGGCTTTGAGAACAAGAATTTCATGCTCTACCGACTAACTAACCTTCTTCTCGCGGTTTTCAGCCTTTATTTCTAACTCGTGGTATCTATGTGAGAGAAGTCGCCCAAAAATGTTAGTGCTGTATGTAACTACGCTGTGACCGAGGCCAATTCATGATATTAACACTTTAGTATCATATGTCATTACACTTTCGAAATATTTGAATTTAAAATAAAGTTTTATACTTTATTACTTGTTCTACTGTAATGCTACTGTATGTTTGTTTTTTTTTCTTGTCCTTTTTCGCGTCGAATCTCATTTAAAGTATTTCTCTCTAAATGCAGTTTTCAGTCGAAACTTTTTGTTAAGGTTTGAAAAATTGATGCTCTGATCTAAATGCTTCCCCTATTGACATATATTTCAATGTACTATTCATAATGGTTTTATTCTATCTCACAGACATGTAGACAACAACAAGAAAAAGTATATCGAGACGCTACGCGAGGCGTGTGCCATTAAATCAGTTTCAGCATGGGCTGATTGTCGACCTGAAGTTCAAAAAATGGTACTTTAAAATGTTTATGCGACAATTTTTTTTTCATCTCGGTTTAAATCAATAAATTTTCAAACTAGGTCGAATGGACGGCAGAAAAATTGAAAAAGCTTGGGGCAAAAGTTGAACTAGCTGATGTTGGGATGGAAACTCTTCCGAATGGTCAGAAAATTCCACTACCTAACGTTATTCTAGGAACTTTGGGAAATGTAAGAATCTTTATTGGCTACTAGTTCTTAAGATTTGATTTTTAGTAGAATATTGCACAGCAAAAGTAAATTGAGTTTTTCATTTGCTTCCTATTCGTGGCCACAGGACAAGTCAAAAAAGACGGTCTGCATTTACGGACATTTGGATGTTCAACCAGCCCTGAAAGACGATGGTTGGGATACGGAACCATTCGAGTTGACTGAAAAGGATGGCAAGCTGTATGCTCGTGGTGCTACGGATGACAAAGGACCCGTCCTTGGGTGGATTCATGTTATTGAAGCATATCAAGCACTTGGAATTTCTGTTCCCGTTAATATTAAGTTTGTGTTTGAAGGAATGGAAGAGAGCAGCAGCATCGGACTCGACGATTTGCTCTTTTCTAGAAAAGGTAAACAGCTGTATTAAGAATGTGAATGTGAATTTTATGTTAACCTCATTTACATTCTTGTTGAATAAATCATTGCTTTTGTAAGCAACATCATATGCAAACTAACAATAACAAGTGGTTCTCGATCCATAAAACCAATAACATTCTCTTTGAACCACTTGCAAACATTGAACTTCACTAAGGAAGATAATCCTCTTCTTGGCCACAATAATTTGCTATTATTTCCCGCGTCCCGTTGCGTTCTAACATAATTTACCTTCTTTGTTTCAGACGATTTCCTCAGTGATGTAGACTATGTTTGCATATCAGACAATTATTGGCTTGGAAAGGAGAAACCATGTCTTACTTACGGTTTGCGAGGAATTTGCTATTTCCACATTGAAGTCGATTGTGCCTCAAAGGATTTGCATAGTGGCGTCTTTGGTGGTTCTGTGTAAGCGTAAATTGCTGTTGTTTATTATGTTTGCTCTCGGGACACGTTTGTGTTCCAGTGGATAGAAAATGTTTTCTACTCATTGAGTGTTTGTGTGAGTTTCTGACGGTGGACGTTTCCATTACAGGCATGAGGCAATGGCAGATTTAATTGCAATGTTGGGTACGCTTGCTGACAAAGATGGTCGTATCCTAGTTGACTGTATTTATGATGATGTAAGTAGATGAGTGCTCTTATCACCAGTTCTTATCGTAAAAACATTTCAAATTTAAATTACTCGTGTAAAATATTTGCTTAGGTTTCAATAAAATTGTTCTATTTCAGGTTGCTCCTCTAATCGAAGGCGAATCGGAAATATACAAAAACATTGACTTCGATGTAAAATCATTCAAGTATGACATTCTAGACATTTATGTTTCGATTAAAATAGCATTGACTTTCCAGAGAAGACATTGGTGCCCACACACTGCGACACAATGAGGATAAAACTCAGATCCTTATGCATCGTTGGAGATATCCTACTCTATCAATCCACGGTATCGAAGGTAAACAAATTTTCAAATATTTTTAGTTCAGATTCGACACTAAAATAAACCACTTGAAAATTCAGGTGCATTTTACGAGCCTGGCCAAAAGACTGTGATCCCACGAAAAGTTGTTGGAAAATTTTCGTTGCGCATTGTTCCAAATCAAACTCCTGACCGCGTAGAAGAATGTGTTGTAGGCTATTTGAATAAGAAGTGGGCTGAGCGGGGTTCCCCGAATTTGATGAAGGTACACGTTTATGAATAATACAAAGATTGAGATGCCTTAAAGATGAACAAATAGATACAATAAGCTCAAAAACAAATTCAGTTGAAGATCACAAAAATCCATTCTTCTTTCTAATACTTAGGTGTTCATGGTTGGTGGAGGAAAACCATGGACTGAAGATCCAAATCATCCGCACTATGTAGCAGCCAAACTTGCAACCAAACATGTGTTCAATGTTGATCCTGATATGACACGCGAAGGCGGATCAATTCCAGTAACTCTTACATTGCAAGAAGCGACAGGAAAGAATGTACTTTTACTTCCAATGGGTGCCTGCGATGATGGTGCTCATTCGCAAAATGAGAAATTGGACATCAGGAACTATATCGAGGGAGTATGTTTTAACTTTGTCCTTGTTTTGATTGAAGACTTAATATTCGATTATATATATTTTCGTTTCCAGACAAAATTATTGGGCGCATACTTATACGAAGTTTCCAAGCTGTCTTAAAGTATTTCAATTTGAAATTTGTTTTGTTACTTCTAAATGAAATAAAAAAATTCTTTTCTACATACAAGGTTTTTCTGTTTAATATTGCCGCGCGCATATTGCATACGAGTATGTACTTATTGCGGGTTTTCATGTGAAAACAACACTACGAATGATGAGACACTAAAAGAAGGTTACATTTTTCAGCTTTGGTTTTGTACGCAGAGATTAAAATAAACGAATAACTTTGGCTTTTAAAGGTTTGTCAGACCTGTATAACGTTTAGAATATGATAGAAAGGTACGAATTATGGGATTGGTCGAATGTTTTCGAGTGCGATTCCTTCTGTTTGTAGTGGGAACGCATTCAAAATTGATTTTTCGTTGATTTCTGGTGAGAATGTCCCTCGGGGGGTTTCAATTCAATTAGAAAGAATTCAATTGTTTTTCATTTTAAATTTAATGCTGTCGATAACACCATACTGCTTGTTCCATATTTTGTAATCGAAAATGTGCGACGAGCGTCATCCACCTACCCTGTGCAAACCATGCAGTTGGGGGCTGTGACCTTCCAATCTGGTGTAGGTAAGACCAGAAACTGTCCATGCCCACTCAGAAGCTGGATCAACTATCAACTTCCAAGTACCTGTAAAGCGTACAAAATGGACGGTAAATGGCGACTTGTGTTTCCGACTCCCCCCCCCCCCCTTTCTGATCAGCATGAGTCATACCACCTTCCAGCATCGTGGGAACACGACTTCGTGCGGGTCTATGTTGAACTGGCTCAGATGGAAGTAAGGACAAAAGTGAAAGACAATCTGGAGCAGGCGGTTCTTGCTGGCCTTCATGGACAAAACTGCTCCCTCGAATTTCTCATTCTGAAAAGTGGAATTTACACTGATATTTCAACAGAGTTGGGAAAGGTAAGCAAAACTGCCCATACAATTTCATTCATCTTTTCTATCTCATGCTCCCAAAGGTCGCCCTGATTCCTGGTTAAGTCGTTTGACAGGTCTTGGCACATTTTGGTGTTGCTGCCGTTGATGCATTCGTGAAGGCCCTTAATGGCTGACATATAAGCTGCTGATCTCACACGCACATATTTACAAGTTCTTGCTCGCTGGGCCCTTAGTCCGAATTGATGACACTCCGCTTTTCAGCAGTTTCAAGTGCCCATCAATAAAATGGCGGGTTGTCGTGCCGAGATGTTCGAAGGAGCAAGTATGATTTGCAGTGAGACAGTGAATGATTCTCATATTTGAGCTTCCGTCAGCTGAGATAGCGCCATTAGCGCTGTACTCATCTCGGAAAACCGCTCAATGTCCACTTTCTCAGTATTCGACTAGAGTTTGGAATAGACATCTTGCAAGCTTTGGGAGGTGTCGTCATCGATCTAAAGTCCTATTGACTGGTAACCACTGGCTGAGTAATTATCTAGCGCTCTCCATTTTTCCAATCTTGAAACTAGGTAATCTGAAGCAAATGTCACTTCAGGTTTTGCAAGGTCGCAGCCCAATCGTCGTAAAGTAGGGGCTGTCCTGTCTAGGATCTGTTCGTTCTGAGTATCTAATTTAGTCATTCCCCGTTTATTCGCGATAGTTTTGTACAGGCCCACTGTAGGTTGAAAACATGACAACGAGTTGTTCGGCGTTAGTGATACACTACGACACTACTACAACTAAAGAGTTTAGATCCCGAACAACGAACTTGCACGAAACCTACTCGTCAATTGCTATGCACGTAGTAGTGAACACTGTTTGGAATCTGTATCGGATTCGTCAGGATATCACGTTGCTCGTTGGACAACAGCAAGACCGCTTGCCCACTTCTCGCAAATTGTTCGAACAGGTCTTGGGTGATCATGCTCCGATGCACGTTCATTTGCAGGATCTGGATCATTCTGATAGACGGCGTGCTGATGATAATAAGGTTTCTTCTTGGTAACATATTGCTGTCCAATATTGTTAATTTTCAATTTCAAAACTATTTTATTTATATTTCTCTGTGTTTTTTAATTTGACAATTTGGTTTGGAGATCTGAATTTACTTCATTGCAACCCTAATTCTATAAAATAGCATAGCTTGTGTGTACTTTTCTTCGTTGAGTGTTATTAAATTTAAATTTGAAGGAAAAAACAATAAATCAAAAAAACCTTACTTCACCTTACAACTATCCTAGGCTAACTTAAAATAACTTATATCTAAACACATAAGCTTAAGATTAAATAAGTTAAAGACTAAGAAAGCATGATGGCTATAGTGTGCTTACATTTAGAAATGCCGAAATCAATGGATTGGGGAGTAGACAGCCAACAGAGTCAACATTTTACTTCGTCTTTTAAATGCGAATTGTTCAATACTTTGTGTTCCAGCAAGTTTATGCACTCCACTTTTCAGTGGAGAAATAGAAACGTTTGTTGAGAGCCATTTTCAGGCATAGATTTTGCGAGACTTGAAATTGAGCTTTAAGGTATTTTGCACATGAGCTCCAGGCAGGAGCTCCATACAACATAATGGGCATAATCATAATTTTGACGATAAGGATCTTGTTTTTTGGGTTGAGCAGTGATTTGCGGTTCATCAGAGGATATAGTGCTAATATTGCCTTGGATACTTTAGTAATAGTCGATTCAATATGGCTTTTGAATGTTAGCTTTTTGTCAAAAGTAAGCCTAAGGTATGAAATTTCATTTGAACATGCTATTTTCCGACCTAAGAAATTGATGTTCCGGTTAGGCAGAAGTGGGATAGGGTGGAGTGGGATAGGGTGCCTCGAATTTTAACGGAATATTTCCGTTCTTTTAAGAAGGAGCTGAATATGTTAACTAAGTATGGAGGGAATTTAAGTTGAACCAACTTGTAGAGGAGGCCATTATGCCATATTGTATCAAATGCCTTTTCGATATCAAGTGATATCATTTCTGTAGAGAAATATTGTTAAATTGCCTTGTGTTTCTGTTCGTAGGATTTTAGTATAAATAGCCTGAAGGAGTAATGATTTGCTGAGGAAGTTCACTATAAACTAGGAAAATCACAGTAAAACCTCCAATGAATGGGTACAAGGGTGATATTGACAGTTCGTGATGACAAGGATGATGTTGACAGTTTTCTTTGATAATGAATGTCCTATTAAGATTCCATAGTGAAAATTCCATAAAGGTCTGAGGCATACCGTTCGTCCTTAACCGACGGAAATGGATAGGAGTGGCAGCTGATTCTATCTTACATACGTTTCAGCATATTTACACTTCAGAATATGAGAGTATTGTTCAAAAATTTGCTCAATGTACAGTTCTAATTGCTCTTCAATAACAAAATAATCTATAGCAGGACCTAGTTGACGATTCCATTCGTATACGTAAATGCCAAGAAAAATATGACCCGCAGCAAACCAAGACTATTGACTTAGTACCACAATTATAAACAAACTAAAGACTATTGTACATCAAGTAAATTATTAAATGATTAACATTCTTTATTGAATGCTTCTATACAATATCTGCACAAATAAGATACGAATACGAGTTACGAAGGTACGAGGTCAACACAGAACGAATATAAACTTAAACTATGAACATATCTTAACTAAATATAATTCTGAAAAACTATGTCGGGTTTGCAGCTGTTGAAAGGACTTCATTGTGTATTTTTATAAGTATAATTTTTATTTCTATTATTTTGTATTCTTATTAAATTTTATTGCCCTCTACATATTTTAAGTATAATAGAAATTGTGAATCCACTGTTATCAGTCATATGGTATGGATAAATAATACATTTCAAACAACATCTTTCTGCAATTTATTCCACTAAATAAATAAATGTTATTATTCAAATCGAAAAATCGAAATACAGTTAGCATGAGGTTTTTGCTTTGAAGGAAGTACATACATGTAACTTCTAAATAAATTTAAATTTAATGAATGATGTCAGACCGCATATTGATGATCAGACGTTGTGTATATATTAACAACTACATATAAAAAATTTATATAAGCGTCAAGGAATCCATCTGTGAGGGCTACTTTTTAAGTTACGTTCACCAATTTGGACCGAAATCCATTAAAGGAGCTCACGCATGCTGTAGGTTGTTATATTGAGTAAATGTGGGAATTTCGATTAACGAATGGTTTCGCTATAAAGTCCTCGGTTTTTTGCTATAAATTGAATTTTGAAAAATCGCTTTTTTGAACTAGAATTTTTCTCGGCATTTTTAAAGTTTGATAACATCATTCAGTTGAATGACACATAGACTATTCTTTACTATTCACTTGCGGACTATGTATTGCATCTTAATCATTTACCTGAATGCCGTGGACTGTGCGCCGCATCTTATTCACTTTTTTAATACACAACGCTCCAATCGGTTGATATTTAAATACTCGTTCTAGCAATCGGAAAACCGCCGAATCATTTATTCAAAATCATTCCCGCTATCTCCTATGAAGGACTGGTTTTGCATATTACTTATTTACTTGTCAAAATCATTCATTGATCGTAAATATTTTCTATCAGATATAAGTATCCTGTTAGATATGTAGAATAAATCAAAGCCCATGCGCAACTACAAACTAACAAAGGATACAGAATGTAAAAGAATTAAAAGCAAACGGAAACTTTCCAGATGATAAATTAAAAGTTGTTTCTATACGATATATGTCAACAGAAGCGATATTCACTTGACAATTAGGGCTTTCTCTTACAAATTCTGCATACCCATAAGGAAAGCTTCATCATCTCTAGATCGGCTTAAAGGCTCGCTCTCACTCAATCGTATGCAAGTATGTATAAGATCCGCAAATTTTACTAATCCATCAAGTGATAATGCAAATACGTCATTATAAAATTAAATTAACTGTGGCAGTGCGCTTCCAAAAAAATACTCGATCAGACTGTTTAGTAGCCCATTGCATGAAAAGCTTTGAGCTTTTTAAATTTTTCATGTAACTTTTAAGTTAGTTATTTCAATGCTCAAAATTTTTTTCAGTGATTCTCTTATAATCGAGTGAAGAGCATCGTGTAAATTCAGATTTTGTAGAGAGCACGTGCTCATTGAATATCTGTGAATAATCCAGTGAAATGCTTTTCAACGTAGAACTTAGTATTTTTTTAAAGTATTAGGTTTAGTGGCGTATAATATCTTACTGAATTCGACATTTATTTTCATTGCTTGCAGAGTAAGTTTATTCAATAGTATTTACGCATAATTTTATTTCGTATGCAATATTTGTATATTGTACGACATTTTTTTTGTTCCCTGGGTATCTCTTGTTTGTTTTGAAAAACATTCATTCGTTTGTAAATCTTCGTTATGACAATAAAATCGTTGGACACTTAATTTTTTCTTCAATATTTTTTTCCGAAGAGATAAGCTGATGTCTCTATCTTTACTAGTTATATTTGTTTTCTAATTGAAATTAAATTTTATTAAATAACAGAAGTTGCAGGTCAGCAGTTGGTTAATAGGTCGATTATTAATATAAGAGTGTTTGGTTTAGCTTGAAGCATAGAACTTTACCTTAAAGTGAAGTCGATGAAAAAAATGGCTTAATTTTAAGGTAATTTTCTATTATTTATTTTCGGATCTGATATTACACATATGGTCACTGCAGCTAATTGGTACGTAACGTTATCGGGGATAATACAATTTTTCGATCACACTTCGTTGCATTTCTGGTCGTTTTTTCAGGAACAATCTGACAAATAGGGCTATACTAGCGTTGGAATGAAAAACAACTTCCAGCTGCGTTAAACCCTACAATCTCTGTGTTCAGTTGATAGATTTCCTTCTCTTAATTGATCATTCATCAAATGTTTACGTCAGCAACTCTGACGTCTCTATAGAATTTCTCTCATGTCATTACCTTTCGATTGGGGCACAAACAATGAGTAATCATGTCATTTTATTATTATTTTAACTATATTTTTGTGGACATTGTGGCTTTGAAAGAACTATTGGTGGCTGGCTCTTCTTGCGACATCTTCGGTGAGCTGTTCCTTTCTAAATTGTTGGTTTCAAGTGTCCTTATTTATAGGTCCGTCGTTGACACAAGCAGGTAATTGTCCTTTAATGAGGAAAAGGAAAAATTCCGTGGCTTTTTGTTTGAAGAGGGTTTTATAATTTGGTCCCGTGCTATATTGGCTCGTGTCGTCGTATGGTATATCTTTTGATTTTTGTAAAGCAGTTTGAGCGGCTCAAAGATTATATTCAAATGACTGCTTGTTTGTTCGCTTATGATTCGCCGGTCAAATGTTTTTGGTTTGCATATTTCCATGTTTTCTGGTGCATTTAATCGTCATCCTATATGTTGAATATATAGTACGGTAATACCCCGACTTACGTTACCTTAACATACGCGAATTCGGAGTTACGAGCCATTTTTAATTTTCTCGTCTATTCGACGCGCATTCATGGTCAAGCGGCGTTTATTTTTGACTCCCCCCGCTCGAACTAGTGTTCGTTCAGCTTACGACAGGCTCAGGCGTGAAGCGCGTGATCGACGCGTCGGTACAAGAAAGTTACGATTTTGTGTTTATTTTGTGTGTTGTGCAACGACCTGAGATATGTACTAAGTACTATGTTATCTAAACGAAGTAGAACCGCCTCTTTTGCTCCAAACAAGAAAAGAAAAACATTATCTTTGGAGTGTAAACTTAACATTATAAAAGACATTGATGCGAATTTGTGAATTAACAAAGAAGTTTGATCTACCGGATTCGACAGTCAGAACAATTACAAAAAATAAAGAAAATTTTTTCGAAGCTGTGAAAAACGCTCAGTCTTTGAATTCAAGCATCATTCGTAAACGGTACGGTATTATCGCTGAGATGGAAAGCTTGTTAAAATTATGGTGTGATAATCAAGTAAGTTTGAAAAATTGTCCTGTTCATCAGAACACGGTGTGCTTTCAAGCTAAACTAATTTTTGAGAAATTAAAAGAGAAACTGGGGTGATGGCTAAAGATGAAACGTTCAAAGCTAGTAACGGTTGGTTAAGCCGGTTCAAAAGCCCCTGTCAAAACAAACATCACAAACGCATCAAAACAGTCAAAGCTCAATGCTCGAGACGATCGTTTGCACATCTGCACAAAGCTATGAGACACAACAACGAGCTCTCTGTTAAAGACTTTTGGAAACAATTCAATGTTTTACATGCCATGAGAATCATTGAAGAATCTTGTGATGAAATTCCAGAAAAAACATTAAATGGCGTCTGGTAAAAACTGTGTCGATTTTTTTTTCTCCAGTGAGACTCAGTGCCAGAATCAGTGCTAGGGCTAGATGAAATTGGTAATGTGATCAGACGTTGTCGAACTTGGTAGACAAATAAATTCAGAAGTGGAAAGTGATGACGTTCAAAAACTGCTGCTAGCCAAGCTAAATGTTACTTCCTCCATGTATTGTTGTTCTACGTTTTGAATGGAGATTTCCATGAGAATGACTGATGTTGGACTTCCCATTCCTAGTCCGTTTCTTTGTCTATGGATATTGTTGTTGAAATGGAAATAGTTTTGTCAAAATATCTTTCAATCATCAATAAGCTCCGTGGTGTTAGATATCGTGATTTTGTTAGGGAGCTCGAAGTTGTTCCTTAACACTATTGCTAAGTTTTAGAATAGTTTGCATCCTGGAGCTGATTCGTAATTTATTATAGGCCTCATTAGAGTGTTTAGTTTGTGTAGTTTTGGTAGCTCGATCAAAGGTGGTGCTAAAACGTTTAGCTTGTGCGCAATTTTAGAGACTTTTGAAAAGACTTATGAGACATGCTAAGTTCGTTGTGATTGACCTGGGTAGTGTAAGCGCATGAACGCAATATAGACTTCTGCAACAAAGCGTTTGGCAGGTAGAGTGGCTGAGTTCTGCCAATGTGCATCTAAGTGCAGAAATGAAACCAGGAAATACCATTTTACCAGGATATGCCAATCGTGCTCTTGTTAAACACTCTGAATATTTAAATATTTTTAAGTATTCACATTATTCAATTTGCTTTTAATCATATACGTTTTCAGAAAATTTGCGTTTGAAATTGAAAAATGTTTGATGGATTTTTTTCAGGATGTCCGTTGTTCAAAATTCTGCAAAACAATTGTTGCGAGCTTCGATCAAAGCCAAACTCCGTCTTGTAACTAACGAGGTAAAAAACAGGCAATCATTACGGGTAACTGAAAAGGTAATTTTGCCCATATTTTTGGAAAAATCAATAATAACATTTTAATGATCCTTTCATAACAATGCAGATAATCAACATGGACGCATACAAACACGCAAATAGTGTCAGCGTTTATCTCAGTACAACAGGAGAGCTCAACACTATTGAATTGCTGACGAGAATGTTTGTGGATAACAAACAAGTAAGAATTTCAAGTTAATTTGATTGTCAACATCAGGACGAGAAGTCTATTTCAAAGATGAATTGTTCTTGATAACTATGCAAACACTACTTCTGTTTTGATTTGCAGGTGTTTGTGCCAACGTACGAAGGCGACAATATGGAAATGGTTCAGCTTGATGATATGAAGGACTTCGAGAGCCTACCCGTGACCAAGTGGAATATTAAGCAGCCATATATCTCCGAAAACCGAGCTAACGCTCTGGACGAAGGTATAATGTTAAATTTCAAGAAGGGTTGCCAACTCCAGTACGAAATGTTTTCCCTGAAAATCGAACATCATTTGGCATAAGTCTTCTAGAGTTATCCTTTGCAAACTTATTGAATATTAAAGAAAATCATTCGCAAGCCGGCTGCTAGCGAGGATGAAATTCGAACCAGAGGTGCACAGCCTGGCTATCATTTGCTGTAGGACCCAATAGTGTCAGCTCTGAAATAACTTCTTTCTATTTTTGCAGATGGACTGGATTTAATCCTGCTGCCCGGCGTAGCATTTTCAACAGAAGGTGGGCGATGTGGGCATGGACGCGGATACTATGACAAGTATTTAAGGAGATATTTCGAAATGTTCCCAATGAGATATGCAAAAAACATGACTATTGCGGAAAAGGTGAAAAATCGAAAAACAGTTTTAATCGGATTAGCTCTGAAAGAACAGATTGTCGAAAAGGATGAACTTCCTTTGGATGTGCATGATTTTGCTTTGGATACAGTTTTGTTCGATGATGAATAGTGTTTTCTGTTGTGCATTGTTTTTTTTTTTAATTTCAGGAACCAATTTTAATTTGAATAAATAAGATATGCATATGCATCCCACGTATACAAAATTCTAATCAATTATTTGTTGGCATATTTCATGTGTGAAGTCTGATAAAGTTTATAATTTTATAATGGAAAAAACGATAAGCTTACATCGAATCTGGGTTCATCTTATTCGAAGATCTTTCTTTGGCAAACGTTGCATTTTCCTCAATTTTTTGATGACAAGATCACTAATTTGTACATTAAGAAGGGCAGAATTTTTGGAAGCTGTCTTACCTCAACTTCTTCAACTGCTTTGTTATGGCCTTATTCTTTTACTTCTGGTAAAGAGCCAAAGTCAGCCCGTTTGGGTAGTATTTATTTATTTAGTAGGTTTAAATCACTATATTCCAGATAAATCAGAAATGAGTTGCTGTTAAGTCAGAAAGTGAAATGCGAACAGAACTGTTTTATAGACAAAACCCCTCTTAGTTAGCACTACCGTCCACCATATAAACATGTTTATTAATATAGGTTACACCATTAAAAATACGCAATTAGAAATTAATTTGCACTTTCAAAACCATGTCTTTACACAAAAGTGAAAATAAAATAAAATGAAAGCGTCTGTAGCTAAGCAGACTCATATGAAAAACTGAGTCAATTAGCATATCCTAACAAAAGAGTACCCTACCCCTACCTTTGATGGTAGCAGTGGTCTATTTATGGTGCATGGGAGACAATATACAAGCGAAAATTTTCCATGGCGCAAATATCATTATCGAAAAGGACGATTTTCTACAGTTTTCAGTAATATAGGCCATTAAAAAACTTACCGGACCATTTTTATTTTTCTTTCTAACCGGGAGTGGGACCAGCAATGCTAAATATTGAAACTTTTGATGGGAGGATGGTACTGTAAATTTCTTAAACACTTTGACATGTCTCTCTTGTAAATAAGAGCATCATGTAAACATCACACTAAACTTCCAATTTAAACAGTTACTTATTTTTTCTTGGTCTTATGTGTATGGTGTGAGTGGAGGCTACTAGGTTAATTACTATATACAGCCTTTTATATTGGCAAAGTTTATAATTTCTCCCACGACATTAATAATTTTGACCATCTTTTAATGATTGCATAACGTGCTCAACACGGCCTGGTTGTTATCGCCTTTCCATTTTTGCATTAGTACTTATGATTCAACTTTGAAAGTCCAAATAATTTTTCTTGGGAAATGTTTGAAACCTATGTTTACGCTATTATTGAACTACAGAAAAACTAGACTCGCCTACTAATTCCTCTTGTCTGTACACACCCAAAAATTCGGTTAATTTGCTAGTGTTTCTGTAGAGTAAAATCGAAAGTAGATATAAAATGAGGGCGGTCCGATAAGTACTTAGACTCACTGCCCGATGGCGCCACTATAGCAAGAGAAATACCCTATAGTGTAGTACCTTCCTGTAGATGGCTACTGACGATATTTCAGACGGATCAGGCTTGCAGTTCTGTTATGAGAGCGTGTGAAAGCAAGCGTATTCGTTGATTTCAAAAGTGGAAAAGGAGCAATATCGGTCGGTGACTCGATTCTTGTTTTTGGAAAGAACATCGCACGTTGAAATCAAAGAGCGCTTGGATGCAGTGTACGAAGGCGCTTCTTCTTCGATGGTGGTCCTCGAAAATTGGTTCAAAGAATTTCAACGCGGTGGCACGTCGTCTTTAGATGAGCCACGCCCAGGTGCTCCGAAAATAGCAACAATTTTCCACGGAGGATAACGCGATGAAAACCCACTATCTCGTGTTGGCAGACAGCCAATTAAAGGTGCGCGAGACAGCTGAGATGGTAGGCTTCTCAGAAATTGCGTAACGTATATATGCTTCATGAAATTTTGGATATGAAAAACCTGTCGGCAAGATGTGTGCCGCGTTTGGTTACTCCGGATAACAAGCGCAACCGTTTGACCATTTCAGAGCAGTGTTTGGTGCTGTTTAAGCGCAATCCGAAGGAATTTTTGTATCTTTACGTGACCGCCGACGAAACATGGATCCACTGGTATGCACCAGAGACCAAGGAACGGTCGAAACAGTGGACTTCACTCGGTTAACCTGCTCCGAAGAAGGCGAAGACTGTATCATTGGCCGCAAAATTGCTGGCCCCCGTTTTCTGGGATTCGCAACGTGTGATATACATTGGCTACCGAGAGAAAGACAAAATAGTCATAGGGCAGTATTGTGTCGAATTATTGGGCTGATTTGGCGCTGAATTAAGAAAACTGCCCCATTTTCGAAAAAATTAGCGCTCTTCCACCACGACAATGCACCGGCTCACACCTCTGCACTCGCCACGCTATTCTCCAGATTTGGCCCCCATGTGACTTCATTTTGTTTCAATTCTTTTCAATCGAATGAGGAAATAATCGCCGCCATGTGGGCCTGCTTTGCAGACCTTGAGAATACTTTTTCAGACGAGTTAACGAAGTTGGAGTATCGCTGGGACAAGTGTATCGAACTAAAAGGAGATAGTATTGAAAAATAAATTGCATTTTCTCCAAAATTTTTGTGTTTTTCATTAGTGGGCTAAGTATTTATCGAACCGCCCGCGCAGCGTCTTCTCAGAAATTTCTGCATACTTCCAAATTTGGTAGGTTCACGTGGGAAATTTCCGGGAATATCGTAGCACAATTTTTCGAAAATAACTTAAAATATATTTTGGGGAAGACCATAGGTGTTAAAGCATATGCTGGTTCTTTGTACACATACTAAAAACTTCAATCTGTGTATCTATTTTGTTTCAAATGAGTGGGATATTTTCAATTATATGAGGTGCTTGCATAAACACTCACGGCTTCAACATCCATCGGTTCCAGGCTAGGCGCTCCGGTTGACAGGGTAGGTGTTTAGTCGGTAGTCCAGTAGGTCCACTGGGAGTCCGACACTCAGGGCGTAAATAGCCTTCACCTCCCTACCCAAAAAAAAGGTCTAATATCTGGGAAACATTTTATTCCTAAGTTAGTCCCAACAGAACTGTCAGCATCGGCTCGGAAAAACCAGGTTGTGAATTGTTTGAGAACAATTTGTCAATGGAAGTTGTCTGAAAAGACGTTCTTTTCACCGTTGCAGATCATTTAACTAGTCAATACAAGCTTAAAAATTATGTCTCATTATTTTATTCTTTTAACGCTTTCATTATAAGATCCTGGGTACTAACCAAACTTTTACGGGTAAAAATGACCTAGAACTAGCTTTGAAGTTAAACAGAGCTAAAAGAAAATAATTGTTTTGATGCGGAGTCATTTCAGCTATCAACACGTACAATCATTTTCAATATTTTGGTTGATTCCACACAAAATCTTTTCAAAATAAAAACATTTAATTTGTTCCTACTACGTTTGAATATCGAGATCAGTTTGAGCTATGCCAAATAAATACTAAGCAACTCCCACCATGAGCCAGCTTTTACTTTTGCCGATGGGTGCTAGATCATCGTAATGAAGCATACTGTTCAAAAACGATCGACGTTTATAAAGTTAGGTGTTCGCATCGGTTACAACTTATTTCAAAAAGTGGAATCCACGAATTCTTCGAAAATGATAAAACATTGAAACTTTCAAGATTATAAACTGGTTGCAAATATAATGAACATAAAATCAAGACTCCTTTAAATCAAATCCTATTCTACAAAAATAAGTTTATTGCAAAGAGTCCACAAAATTTTGCAGTTCACTGTAGTTACCTAGTGACAAAATAGAAGATCATGACTCACATCTCAACATGCAAATTGGGATCCCTTGGTAGCTTCTCGTTTCTTCGATTAGGAAAATTAATTAAGTTATCAAAGAAATATTCATTCCAGATTTCGAGAACGATCTTGAATGAGTTTCTCGAAGGAAGTCTCTCGACTGCTGAAAGTAAAATAAAAGGAACGACTGACCGTAGAACAGTGGATCCATCAGAAATTAAAGAAAGGAAAAAGTTGTATTGCGGCGGTGATTAAAGAAGTGAGACATGAAATATTGGTGAATTCGTAATTTTCCCAGAAGTGTATGCTGGAAAATTGTGCTTAAATAAATAATTTATTAAATTATTTTCAATGATTTTGGCCAGAAAGGATATCCTATGTTCGTTTTATTTCCCAAGCTATGGCAGTGAGAGGCCGCAGATCTTATTCGCTTGAGTAAAAGTCCTATTTAAGTAAGGTATTTGTATTGATTTGAATCAGGACGATAAAATTAAAGAAAAATGCGAAGAGTTCATTATAATATTATTGTAAATTGCCTTGGAAGAATAGAACAATCGTCAATAAATGTTTCTCTTGTGATAATTTATTTTAAATACAACAACTCATGAATTTGAAATTCGATTTCTTATCAGGATATTGGCAATATCAATAATTGAAATTGATTTGAATCTCCTTTCGTGATTTGTTACATTCAGAGGAGTATCCATATTGCAATTAACTAAAGCATGATAAAAGTAATACAGTCAATTTATTGACAATTCTTTCTATGAATGTGATTACTATTCCACTGATTTTCCAATATCAATGCAAAGTCCTGTTGTAGAAAACGTTTATTTCCATGGGAAATTGAGTTGCACAGCTTGAAGGCAAATAGCTTTACTTTTTATTTACTTGTCCCTTTTAAACGTTGATTATATTGAATGGCGTTGAGTGAAGTCAATTTAATGTTATTTACTTTTCACTTTCATTCAAAGCAATCGGGTATCAAGTTCGGGATAAAGGATTTTTTCAACTGCGCTGAAAGAAAGAAGAAGTGAAAATAAAAAAGATAGTAGTCCAATCGATATTATGAAATCGTTATTGAGCTCATCGTATTTCCATTATTCGAATGGGAGATGTTGAGAAACGAGATATTATCTGGAATTAGAAAAGGGTCCTTCCCATTTTATTTGATTTCGTAATATCGGTAGACTGTCATAATATGGATGAGCGACCTGTTTGATTTATCCGGTCTTAGGGAGTTTTCGAGGTCGAATGGAACATTAACTATTGTCCTTTTGAAATCATGAGACTTTAGTAGTCAGAATACGAAAGCTTTTTTATTGGTCATAAAATAGGGAAATGTTTTTGTCTTCTGTTTGAGTGTGGGTAGCATATGAAGTTGATACGTATATTTATGTCAAGTCAAAATCTTGGACTAATAGAAAGTTGAGAATGATTTTAATAACAAGTCAATGTCCTTATTCCTAAACGCTTGGAAATAAATATGGTATTTTGTCGGGTAGAATTAATTTGATTCAATATGTTATTTGATTCAAGGTGATGTATTTTATCATTTTGTCGGAAAGACAATTGGAAGAGAAAATTACAACTATTATGCTTTGAAGTACTAGTTTAAATTTGATTGTAGGAAATAGTTCTTCTGCAGAAGCTTCAATTCAAAGATGAATGTCACATTGTTGCATTGTTCTTCTTTCTAAATTAAAAGCCTAAGCCATTTAGCCTAGAGTCTGTCGGTTTAAAATGAACAAATTTTATATTTCGGTGTAGCTTTAGATAAGGGCAGACTATTTTTTAGAGGTTAATTTATAAAAAGGTTACAAGTAAGTTTTTCGTAGGGATTTCAGATTTCTAACATGCAGATACCCAGAGCAGTTTGATATTGTTTTCAGTCAAAAGTCTAAGCCGGGTTTTGATCTTGGTTGAACGTAAATCGTCTCATGGTTATAGCATTGACGAATGCCTTACATGTAAGACGAGACCGTTAGATTTTGTTTTGATTTTAACTAGTAATTCATATATGCGACATTCTCATGAAAAGTCAACAAGCTATACCGAATCTCAATAAAGTACTGCAAGCCTATCTTAATCATGACAATACTCCTATGTCTGGAAAAGCTGCCCACAATTTGGAGCAAGGGGGCAAATTTCTTCAATTTTTAAGCAATAAATTTTAACAGCACAGATAATACGTTAATTTAAATGTTGCTTTGTTTATTTGTCCTAAATAAACTTTAACCACATACGGTGGATGAAAACAAGAAAGACGCTATTTTATTTAAACAAAGAATTACAGGCATATCGCAACTACCAACTAGCATTGAAACTTGAGCAGCCACTTCGAAGAAAGAGATAGAAATACATCGCGTAGTAAATAAGAAGAGCTGAATATTAAATTAGTAAATTAAAAAGCGTAATTAAGCTAACAGGAAATATTGACAAGAATTTGAATAAGAAATTATGATTGAAAATATTATTTGAGGATATTTTAATCACATGTGAGTGATTTGAACTAGTCAAAAGTTATAGCATTTTTCATGCCTCAGTAATAATCCATGTTTTAGCATCCAAAAACCTAGTATCCTTATTGACTTCGAAAGGATCGCAAGGCTTCGAAAGTATCGTGACCGTGATTAATTTCACGGGGAAATTTAAACAAAATTATTTTAGTGATTTATTCAAAGAAGAATTGAAAATTTCTTTTTTGAAATTCTGCTATTGTAACACGAAAAACATTTCAATCCTTTCTTTTATTGAAATTTATTTTTGAAATTGCATCGGAAAGTAAAATAAAAAACACTAAATCAATCTTTTTAATATTTTGCCGACGAAAAACCAATATTTGAAAACCTTCAGCTGAGAATCTTACATGAATACATAAAGATCAGATTCTTAGATCCATGGAGGCAACATCTGGTGATGTTAATACTCTATAATAATACTGAACCTGTAGTAATTGATACTTTTCTGAATCAAGTTCGTAACTATATGGTTCGACTCGATGATACGATTTTAAAAGGGGAGTATTCAAATCGGTCAACCTTTGCACTGTGCCAGACATTGTTCATTAAGTACCCAGATTTTTTTATCTTGTGTTATTCACCTGCATTGTTTACAGACTAGGACTCGTCTGCGGTAATACTTACTTACAGTCGGCGTTAAAGACTTCACATAGAAACATTAATCAGACCTAATATTCAAGGTTTGAAGTGTGTACTCGGGCTATATTCCTCCGATATTTTCCCAAAGTCTTCAAAATGTTTCTGAGGCGACGAGAAATTTGCAGTAGAGCCTAGTGTCCCTCAGTACTTTGGGTGTCATCGATGGAATTAACTGCATGTTTCAACATGCGTAGAAGGATAATTGTCGATCGTAAAATTTCAGAACGATCAGTTCAAAAAAGCGCTTTAAAGTTTTTAACAATAGTTTTTATACAAAATGTTACCTAAATTTAGTCGACAATGCCTGGGCTTTCTAATAATCCTTCCTCCTGCTCATATACTTCCTTCATACATGATTTTTCATTCCTACGAGCAGTCCTCGCTTCTTTACACGTCTCAGTGCTGCGGCGATTCCCCTGCTTGATTCGAGCAGCATCAACAACCTCCACTTGATGCACGGCTTGCGGGTCAAATGTGAGTCCCATAACTTGCATGATCTTCAATATTGTAATGAATCCTTCATTGAAGATGCATGCAGAGGTGTTTACAGCAAGTTTAATGATATTTTTCCTGGCAAAAGTGTGCTTGGGGGTCAAGTTCCACACGCAGTCATTGGAGCTCTCATTGCTTTTTTGGGTGTTATTGCCCAAACAATGCTTCAATAAATCATCTGAAGCCAATTCTTCATAAATTGGTTTCAAAACTTCAAAAAAAAAACTTCAAGATCTAATGCTACTGAATGTTTATGGCTCTTTAAAAGCGGCCTCTGCTTTACGCCATTTGCACTAAGAATCTTCGCCAATTTGGCAATTAAAATGTTGCGCATTTTCATCTGTGGAAATTTTATGATATTATCCGGCCCAAACTTCTTTTCGCATGTATTCACAAGAGTCTGGGTGGCTACGGATTGCTAAGCCATAGTACGTTGACAAATTTTTCATAAATTTAATTTAATACTGGTTTTGGACCTGGTTTTTGGACAATGAAATATAGTAGTAAAACTGCTCTCCAAAATGTGTAATATTTTTGAAAGAAAGGCGCGAAGAACGAAATGCGAGAAAATCATCGATTATACGGCCTTGACGCTCTGCGTTTAAAATCTTCACCAGTAAACATAGAAATTAATTTCGAATTTTATATCATTTAAAATAGATTCGTTTAGGTCTTTTGAACCAAAATCAATCATTTTTGAAAATTCAGGAGGGTATTGTCCCCTTAATCATCTGCAATTCACATGTAAATCGGACTTATTGCGATATACAGGAGATTGTTTTTAAGTTCGCTAAATGAAGGGGTGTTTCATCAGTAAATGTAAATAATTGAGTGATAACGCGTTCAATAACTCATTATCAGTACATACAGTAAGTTCTGCGTTAATGGTGTCAGCGATCTTTGAACTATGGTCGATGAAACATCACTGGTCAGCATTCAACGACGAACTCTCAGATCAACTTGAGGGAAAATATCCGGACCATAAAATCAACCGGACCAAATAGGCAACTCCATCCAAGAACTCTCTGCGAGCATACTAAGGACCCTAAACAAATACGCACCCGCCAAACCACCTTCTTTTTTCAAACATGGAAAATTATCTCCTCATACCACTCACCTCATCCGAACCAAAGCTAGGTGGCAACAACGCCTTAAGAGAATCTTTCATAAGAATCTAAACCGCATTAAAGATAAATACGTTTCAATGAAAGCCCAAATAAACTGTCTTGACACCCTTATAAAGGCGAACACGCGTGCAGAGCTGAACAAAATGTTCAAAGATCGCCTATCCGCCTTGAAACCATCCGCAAATGTTTTCAAGGACTTCAAACTTCGACATAAATAAGAGCCCAATGCAACTGAATGGGGAAACAGTAAAGTCAACGGAGCAAAAACTATCTGCGTGCTCCAACTACTTCAACCATCTGTTCGCAAAAAAGTCCTCGGCTGATCGCAACTTCAACGCCACTGTTGAGCAGTCAACGAGTTTCTGCAAGCATACCAGGGCTCCTTTCTGACAATCTACTCCCCCACTAACCGAGCTATATGCTCTTCAAGCGAACCCTTCAAATGTTTCTTTGCAACGCCCGACCAGATTCTCTCCACAGTAAGCTCATTAAACCTTAAAAAGTCAGCGGAGCGAGACGAAATCTCCAACTACGTTCTAAGGAAATGTTCCGCCACCATATTTAGATCCCTCACCTGCATTATAAACCAGTGCATAAACAACGGGTACTTTCCTCGAGCCTGGAAAACCGCAGTTCTAATCCCCTTACCCAAAAAAAATTCAAACGGAGATATAGGTAAATTTAGGGCAATATCCATGCTCTCGAATTCAGGGAAAATATCAGAGAAGATCATACTTCTATCGTTCAAACCATTTGCCAAACCCCTCTTGCTTGCCCAGCAATTCGGATTTCAAGAGAAGTTATCTACGGAGCAAGCAGCGCTACTGCTACACGACGGAATTTCAACCGGGCTAAGAATGAAGCAAACAACCGTGGCATGCTTCATTGATCTCGAAAAAGCATTCGATTCAGTGTGGTCAAATGTACTTATTTATAAACTCCTCAACAACGAATGCCCAATGCCAGTTGTACGCATCATAGCTGACTTTCTCCAAGAAAGGTTCTGTTCCGTAAAGATAGCGGACAAATATTCAAACTTAGTTGGTGTGAACTCGGGCGTCCCACAGGGATCCATTCTCGGACCGCATCTCTTTAACTTCTTCCTCTACGATATCCCCATGGCCCAGTCAACAAGTATTTAAATGGCCCTACTCAGAACGTGCCTCACCTCGCCCCACCGCCCTCTATCCTCTACGCAGATGACATCATTGTAATGGCCTCCCACTCTTTCCCTCAGAAAGCCTTGAGGACCATCACACCATGCATACAACCCCTCCAAATGTACTTCACAAAATGGGCGCTATCCATTAACGCCGGAAAATGCGAAATAATTTGCTTTCGTAATGCCTCCGGGAAAGGCCACCGATTGGCACCTTCAGAGAGTAGAGAACACACTCTACGTATCGACAACTCCCCCACACAGCTAAAGAACACTATAAAATATTTGGGTGTCCTATTCCACCATCGCCTCAAATTCAACCCGCACGCACGCGCGACCATTTCTTAGGCAACCATAGCATGACGGATCCAGCAGATCCGTCAGCATCAGCACAAAGCTGCTCATGTACAAAACCCTGATCAGGCCCATAATATCATACTGCTTCCCGGTTTGGCTAACGATTTCCCCTACTGAAAGAAAGATTCTTAGAAAGTGCCTGTCCAAATATCGAAAGCCCAATAAAAAGTACTACCGCAGCAGCATACTTTACGAAGAAACAAAAATCCAACCCATCCTTAATTATATGATCCAAACAAGTGCCAAGAGACTGAGTAGATGGTCGAATCACCCCGAAGCTATTGTTCGTGACTTATATTACCGGAACATGTCACTTAACGCCTCCTCAGCCTACATAGCCCCCATCAAACTCCTCTGCTCTAATCTGCCAACAATGACATCCTTCGATGCGTCGTCACATTACAGGCCACCATTCTAAATCCAACCTAGACCAGAAGAGCGCGGGTGAACACACGGCACTCAGAGTGCCAACCTCAAAGACTCAGGTCGGCACATGTCACCGGAGATTATAGAGAGCCCAAGTCAGCCGAAGAGCCTCTGCTCTTCAACCCCTTCAGACTTACAGCCCTCTTTCACCAGACCACTAACCCTAATTGTAAATAAACTAGGATAAGTTTGATATAAGTTAATATAAGAACATTGTAATCAAAATCAAATAAAAGCTTTTCGAGCAAAAGATGAATAAAAACTACAGCTCCAATCTAGCATTAGAATCGGTTACGACCAGATTTTACTTTTTCAAAAGCTGTTTGTCAATTTGTTGCTGTCAAATATTTGCCATAGCTAGTTAAGAATGACATGTACGTATAAAGCCTCAGTAAATTTATCTATCTATCTATCGATGAAACATCTCGATCTGTACGTAAGTGTGAATTATGGGAAAAACCATTACCGTGCCTTCATTAAGTTCCTTGCCATGCAAGGAAAAATAGTTGAGTCCACACTTCAAGAGATGACGACCGTTTGTGAGGACACTTTCCCGAGTAAAACCACCGTCAAAAAAGAACAGTCTCCTTGAACAAGGCAGGGACATACTTGAAGATGACTCTCAGCTCGGAAGGCTGATCAAAGTGACTACTCCCAAAGCGATCCACAAGCTTTAAAATTATAATTTTAAAAAGGACTTAGTGGAAAAAAGATTGCAAGCGATGAAGAAGTGAATGACGCAGCTTTAGTTTATTTTTAAGACAAAGACAAAATAGTTTTACGAAGGTATAACTATTCCAATTGAATGAACTGAAAAATGTATTAGGAGAAACAAAAGAATATGTTGAATAAAAAATATTCACTTCTTATCGTCCGTTCAGGGAACTTAAAAAAAATCTTCCCGTAAATCATTGACAAGCATGCGACTGTAATCAATACTTTTTATATGAAATCTTCCACATATCTAGGAAGCGAATAAAGCCTGAAACTTTTTTGAATGGAATTCCTGAATTAATTCTGCTATGCGGTTTGTGTTCACTTCAGTAATTAACGGCCTAAACGCGTTTTATCTGTCGAAAAAAAGGAAATTCACTCCTAATGAGAAATCGTTATGGAGCTAAAACAGACGAATCCTCGATTTTTTCATCGGTCCACACATTTGTCTTTGGTTGTGTTTTCGCTATTTAAGTCGTTACCATTAGGGTCGAATTCTTTAATGATGTATTCTCCACTTAGCCATTGGCTTTTTTTATGGTAAAAAAAACATCAATGGTAGCTGTTCGTTTCTAAATGATCTACCTCTGGCATGGGCAAGTGTCCACTTTGATTAAAATCATTTATTCTATCTAATTCCTCACCCCCCACGAGAACTTAGATACATTTTTTTGTCAGAATGGATTTTTTTTGTCGAAGTTGCAATTCGTCTCTTACATTAAGTATTTAATGGTTCTCCTTTTGTAGAACGAGGTTTTGAGCGGTCAGAGTTTCATTTACAACTCTAAAATTAAATTAAATATGTACATGCAACATTCGAGATTCTAAGAAGCCAAGTATGCAGCCATCATCATCATCAATATTAGCAAGGATTCCATGTCAAGTGTGCATGCTCTTAAATTACATTGCATGCCCTCTAAGTGTTTAATACACCGATTCATAAATTTCCATTTCTAGTGCTAACTTGCCCAGCAGGTCTGGATTGGTAGCAGTGCTGCCATTAGAAAACATAGTTTTGATTTCCCGACATATTTTGATTTTTCTCTATGCTTCCATATACATTGCACAGCTACATGATTTTCGTTGAAACGTTTGTGTGTGGTTTGAGTATGCATACCTGCTAAGGTTATTGAATGTTTGCCAAAAAGGACACACAACAATGTTGAAGGAAAGATAGCATCAGGATATCTTTTAGTAAATTTCACCTTTCATTTTAGGGATTTCATTTACATACAGATGATGATGATAGTGATATTCCCGCTTACTTTCTTGCATGGCTTAGTCGGATCTGATCATCAATCAAATATGTGTGGCAACCCATCGCATTATGTCCTGTATGAAAGAACGTGACCTAACCTAGCAGGGACAATGCAGCAACTGTTGCAAAGTGCTCACGTTTGCCCCATTTTATGTTACCCAGTCCCCTACAATTCAACCAAAACGTGACCTCGTCAAGCGAAATAAATCCTTTCCTGTCCAACGATTAGTATCCTTGCATCAACCCAGACTAAACTGTGCGTAGGAAAATCAGTCTCACTGTAGACATGAACAAAGTTCCTGTAGAATCTGTTAGATGGCCGGACTCCAGGAGTTCTATGAATGAATCCATTCGACAGTATATAAATGTTTATATCGAAAGGAGAAGCTATTGGGGAGCATCTTGGGGCAAAGATGCAGTCTGGGGAATATGGCGAGAAACGTTGAATAAATGACATGCGTCCTTAAAGTCCGCCAATACAGTATAGAACGCACATGTTCATGGCGTACATGCGGATTTTTCGAATAATGTAGAAAATTTATTGTTCTAAGTACAAAGGGTTTTGCTTCATTAAACATCTAAAGCGTGACTTGGAGTTCTTTCTTTCTTATCCTTACCTTTTGTTGTTCTGATTGTTTTGAAGGAAATTCCAGTTGGGCATAAAGATATTGTAACCAAAGGATTACCATCTGCAACGCATAAATTAAATAGTTTTGCTTTCAGTGAAAAACTTCTACGTTAAAATTTTCTAGATCAAATTCAAATTTTATTTCTTGCTATCCATCATGAAAAAAAAGGTTAACATTTAAATTATTCAACAGTTCAGCATTCTTATGCTTTCTCAACAAGTATTTGAATTGAATTCTAGTTTGAAATTTATTTAGCAATGAGTTAATAAATTCTAGAAAAATTAAGGCACCAGAAGATTGTTTTTGAAACCCCGATATTAGAATGTACGAAACTATATATGTGGAGTTCCTAAATTCAGGATAACATAAAAGTATTTGTAAAGGTGTCTAACATGTATCACATTTTTATTTCTTAATTATTTGCATATCATTTTGATTTTTCCCATAAACTTCAGAAATCAATTCGATTCAAGACAGGCAGGTAAATCCTATGATTATTTTGGGTGATTTGAAGAATGTCAGTTAGAATCCTTTAGTTATTTTTTAAAATGATTTTTTACCACTTCTGACATGAAAAAACCAACCCAATTTGTTGACGAAAAATCACTTCGGAGTAGAGTAGGTTAGGCTCTGTCTCTTCTCTCTCTCTCTCTCCTCTTTTTTCTTCTCTTTCTCGAATAATTGAGAGACTATCTTTCTTAAGATAGCAAAAGTTTGCAGAACTGTTGAAAATTATATTGAAAATCATCGTCGGTTTTACGAAACACTATGAAGAAAATGAAGAAGTCTGTAATTATGCAACAAAATTGACATTATCAGACAAAACAAATTAGTATTTTTTGTCGGTTCTGGAGCGCCATCTTCATGCTCTACTACTTAACGAACCTAAGTTTCATACACCATTTTTTTCTATAACCTCAAACATGTTGGACTTAGTGCCTACGAGTTATGAATTGCGAACAGTATTGGTTTTTTGCTCTCATTTGAAAAAACTGATGCAGAATAGCATCGATTGCTTGTCGAAGCATACGATGAACATATAGAAGTTAGTGCTTCAAATAGTTTTAAAAATATAACATTGGCGATTTTGACGTGAAAAACGAAGAGCGTGGGAAACTACCGAAAAGTTTGAAGACAGGGTGAAGGATGAAGATGATACTCGACAAGAACTCGCGGAACAATGGGAAAGATTCAGAAATCGGGAAAATGGGTCCCACACGAACTGAATGAAAGACAACAAGGAAATCTGAAAAAACACCAGATATAAAAGAAAATCATTTGTCCAAAGAATAATGAAACAGACAGATAATGAAAAGTGCCGAACTATCAACGTCCACTGCAAGACCAAATCGTTTTGAAAAGAAGACAATGCTCTTCGTTTGGCGGAATCAAAACGTTAAGATATATTAGGAGCAACTAAAACCTGGTGAAACCGTAAAAATTGGTCGCATTGTCATGTGAAAACGAAAATTGTTAAAACTCTTTTCCACTCTGTTTGAGAATCCTCCAAAACATGATGTTTGAACGCTTCAACAGGTTCTTGGAATGCCAAAAATCGTTTTCCACGCAGTTTGTTTTTGATGTTAGCAAACAAGAAAAAGTTGATGGCTGCCAAATCAGAACAGTACGGCGGATAACCCATTAATTGGGTCTTTTGACCGTTCAAAAAGTCAATTGTTAGACCAGATATGTGAAAGTTTGCATTATCATGGAGAAGAATGATTCAACCCCGTTTGTTTTTTTACTCCACTAAATACGTTGTACAAACAAAAGTTTGTGTATTATTCCGAATTGACTGATTCATGTTGCTTTAGTGGAACTTTTGTCTTTTGTCGGGTTTCGCTCGGAAAGTGACACCTCTCTTCTGCCTGCATCTCGGCTGCTGTTTTATTTTGAGTTCTTTCGATGATTTTCGCATCACCACGAATGAATTTTTTGAAAATTTCCTTCCAATCATCGACATGAAGTTTCCGGAGCAATTAACCATGTGGAATTCAATCTGATGTAATTGATCCTATGGCAACTTTTGTCACGGCTGTTATTTCTTATGTACGCTGGTTGAACTCATGCTGAAAGATACCTCAATCTCAAAGTATGCCATATGGTGATCTTTTGTCATAAATTTTCCGACTGCATCGATGTTTTCTACAAAAATCACAGATTTTTATCATTTCATCACTAGTACAATTACTTTTTTTGGACGATCAGGACGGAGCTAAAGTCTACCACGATTGAATTTTCGATGCCAGTTTTTCATAGCATTTAAAGAGGGAGCATCATCACTAAAAGTCAATTCAAGTCCATCGTATCGAAAATGGTTTCAATTAAATTCCATTTGTTGGATATGATGAATTTTTCAAGTTACTATAAACAAAACAAAGCATGCTTAACGTCAAAACGTCTTGAGTGCGTGTAGCCAAAAAAGCCAACTTTACCAAGATGACAATGCAATGTCGAGGGTCTTGCACAAAAAATAAATAGTTCAACTTAAAAGTTAAAATGTAGTCAACGTCTTCAAAAATCAATAAGGAAACTTATTTAATTTAAATTTATTGCGGAAACAATGCTTTCCGACTACCAGGATATTATGAAACGTATTAGACCTGGCGATGTCTTGGATTTATACTTACGCCCCGGAAACAGACGATCAATCAGCTGAATATCGTGCTAAAACTGAGCCGAAACCGAAAAAAATACATCAAAGCAAGTCAAAAATCAAGGTCATGTTGACAGTTTTCTTCGATTATCGAGGTGTAGTGCACGTGGAATTGCTTGCGACTGGCCAAACCGTCAACTTGCGAAAAATACTATTAGAATGTTATGCGTCGTGGCTATTATGTGGTTATGCGCGAAGCTATTTGTTGAAAGAGTACTGAATTATGGGCGGACAACTCTTGGCTTTTGCATCACGATAATGCACCGACGCATACAACATGGATTGTTCGTAAGTTTTTCGCCAGAAATTCAACCAATATCGTTCACAAACCACCGTATTCGACTGATTTAGTTCCGTGTGACTTCTGAGTGTTCAGCAAATGAAACGACCGCTCCGGGGAAACTCCGTTTTGCGTCAATTGAAGACATTAAACGGGAATCGCTACGCGCATTGAAGGCTATTCCGGAAATTGACTTCAACAACAGTTTCGAGGATAACAAAAAACGTTGGAAGCAAGGTGGTTAATTGGAAGGGGGGGGGGGAAATACATTTGGAGGAATAAATAAAGAATCTTCAAATTATTAACAAACTCTTACTATTTTTTGCCCACAGTAGTATAATCATCCATTTCGCATGAAGAACGACATTTGCAACTTAAAAGAATCTTCACGGATAAAAAAGAAGCCCAATCCGCAGCAAAGGTTCATACGACAGTTCCTTCATTGTGGCTTCATGGATGTATTGAGTGGGCAGTCTAGAAGGAGAATGCCTGTTGGATTGCTAAATTGCACGAGTAAATTTCGTCCATCTTTCTGCTACCAAACTAATAGTATAAATCTTTTTAATCAACAACCCATGATACAACACCAACAACAATTTGTGATGTGAAAAAAAATCTTACTAAGTTTCTGATTCGTTTCGACCCATTGTCCTCCCTCTATTCATCTATTAATTGATTTTTAAAATTCAATGGGACATGAAACCTTGTAACTAGGCTACTAAACAACTTACTAATGCTATTAAATACCAAAGATCAGATAATTGCAATAATGCCTGCCAACCATCAATTATCTCTGCATAGTTATGGACCCTTTGTCTTCGGCAATAGTTTTTCATATCTTTCATTTATGAAAACGGAAAGTTCTTTTCCAAAGGCACTCCGCCATGTTTATTTGTTAACCTTGTGTCGAGCCTTCGACTATACCCATTCATTTTTATTACTTAAAAACAACAACAACAACAACAACAACAACAAAAACAACCACATGTACAGCTGAAACATGGGAAAACTTCTAATGAAACTTAATAATGTCCTGAAAGGCATCTAATTATTCCGCATATTTTCGCATTGCATCCGGTTGGGGATTGGAGGGAATACAAAGGTGATGATACTACGTTCGGATCAATATCGAACCATTTTCTTTGGGTTAACCTATTCATACTTAGTGTTACCAGTCATGGAAGTGCTGCATTTTGCAAAACTCATGCTCAAATTTGGTATTATTGACGAAGTGATAGTTTTTGCCTTTTTTAAAATCAAATTCTTACTTTATGTTTACTATTATGATTATTATTATTACTATTCCAGATAGTGCCAGGCTCGGTTCTAGGTGTGACAGGGGAGGTGTTCAGCCGGTAGTCCGGTTGCGACTGAGAGTCTGACACTCAGGACGTAAATAGCTTTCACCTGCCAACCATAAAAATAACAAAATAAATTATTATTATAGGTATTAATATCATATTGTGTTTCACACTACACTTATGTTATATTTACTTATATGCTTTCCTTGCGTGCATTGCTTTTACTCATGGAAGCACATATGTTAGAAAACTGTTTCAATTGATTCATATGTAGTCCAACTGCTCTCTTAAATGCGTAAATCTTAAAGCAATTATACAAAAACTATTATATTAGATCCCTCTTCAATCCAAAGAGAAATTTGGGGTCATATTATTCGCCTGTCAGAAAAGCAAGGATATTTTTAATTTTACTGACACTAGCGATGAATAGTGGAAATCCTGTGATAATTTTAAACGTCTCAAATCATACTGCCGAAGGAAATAAATCAATCAGCTCATCGCCTGCAAAAGGAAATTTGCAAAACACAAAAATATCATGGGATCAGAAGGTTGAAATCAGATAAGAGCTCCTGACACCATCTGAAATCATAGTTGGTAGACGTAACCGTCTGCAGCCAAGATGAAAGCATCAAATTCTGAAGTTTGAACGGCTAAAACGGGCTGATTGGCTTCACAAACTAAGTTTTCTCCACGGCGACAGGCCACACATTGTAAAATTGGCAAAAATATCATAAAAGAATCCAATTGCTTCATATTTGCCAGATATCACTCATTCAGATTTTGATAAGGATCGATGTATGCAGTTGGTACTGGCCGGATGCCGATTGATGAATGGATCGAATCAAATTTGATCAGAATTTTTTCGAAGAGTATTTGTATCACTTCTTGTGAGGAAGCTTTTGAATGACCTGATTTTAAATGTTTTCATAAAATTAAACACACCAATCTTTGTTGAAAAGAGGGAAGACCTTACTTCTAAATTTTGAAAATTCCATTAAAGCGAATATCTATCGATGCCCGCAAACTGAAAAACTTAACAAAAATACTTAAGTATGGGAAATATGAGTCGTAATCTTAGCGACCATATATATTAGTCCTACATGATAATCATAATATCACATAATTGACCTTTCCATAACAAACAACGACAAATATGAACTATTTTACTTCTATGAACCAACCCGATCCCGAATTATGCTTCTGCTAAGACTTTCTCTGATTTCACTAAAGACCTGGATGTACTCTTTTCCTACGACCACTTTATAATCCGGTGTCCATATTATAATGTCCCTCCGAAAAAGCAAAACGTACCAATAAAACTATGTTCTCAGCTCTTCAGTATAGAAACACTGAATCCGATTTTCTAATCTCTTCTGATTCAATTGTTGTACTAGGTAAACCTAGATATAACAACTTAAACATCGATAAAATTTTAAGATTTGAGTGTGAGAAATGTCGCGCCTCCAACTGTCTCTATTTATTGACCGCGTCCTCCAAATTTTGAAATCCGAACAGCAATGAACTGTCATCGTCAACCACTTGTTTCCGTCCTTCAGTTCTCCCAAGGAATACATTTTTGGGTATCCGTTGTTCGTCCAAACAATTCACGTTGTCAGCCCATTGCAGGTCACGAAATCTTACAATCGTTCAGGCCTCCGGCTCATCAAAAATTGCGTTCAGCTCAGGATCGCTTCGAATAGAGATGAGACGTTCCTTAGGTAACGTTATTTTCCCGGAACGTTACATTACGTTACAAAACGAGATGGAAAGCGTTACTTTGGAACGACAACGAATACTATTCTGTGAAGTTTCATCGCTTCGCGTAAGCATTTTCATTCTTTCAGTCGTTCTCGTTCTTTTCGTTTATCAGGGAACGAAAACCTTTTCATTATTTAAAGGCATTATCGTTTTTCGGAACGCTATCGCGTCTAGTCTCTTAGACCTTCTCTCGTTCTGTGTAGCGTTTTGCATTTTTCGTACAGGCTTGGTTCTACGCGCAACGAACCTGCGAAAGGTGTATTTCGTTTGATTTGGTCTTTGTTGATCGGATCGTGATGATCAATTTAGGTCGTGATTTTTGTTCAATTTGCACAAAATTTTCAGGAAAGGTGTATTAAGTAAATATCTCGAATATGTTCATTACCCAGCAAAATTGTTCGAGTGAAAACGAAATGTCTGCCATTTTAGACGATAATTCGTGATTTCTAGTTTGACCAAAAAAATAAAGCCCCGATTTCAACGAAATTTTACATAAAGGTTTACTGAAGTATATAATGAAGCTGACAACAAAAAATCCAAAATCGTACGAGCAGATTCAAAATGGCGGCCGTTCAAAAGGCAATAATTGTTCTTTTTTATACTGTGACCACACCGTTTAACCGATGTTGATGAAACTTTGTCGCACGATAGAAACAAAAGATATATAGACAGTTAAATAAAAAATTTCGAGAATAGGTTTCAAATTTCTAAATGGTGGCTGGTCATATTTCAAAATTCACAATTTCTATTGGATTTTAACCCAACTTATACCGAGCTATGTGTTATCAAGATCTAATGAAGTTGCAATTTTGGTAGTCATATAACAGTGGGTCACAAAATGGCGGGAGGTTAAAAAACGCGATTTTTTGAGATTTTTGAGGCTCTCTAGTGATCAAACCGCTCAACCGATTTTCATGAAACTTAGTATTACGTTATTAGATCAAGTGCTTTAATCGTACGTGAATTGTGAAAATCGAACGATAACTAAAAACGTCGAAAATTTTTCTCATTTGTATCATTCATATATCATTTTTAGCATTTGTAGTTTCGGAGATGGACGAAGGTAAATTTTGTCTAAAATAGCAATTTCAGTGGGGGCTGCGCCTTAAGTGGACAAGACAAGAATTCCCATTTTCATTCATGATTCAAAAATACATGCTGAAAACCGTTCCAGAGTAAAATTATTTTGAACGTTATTTTTTTTGGAACGTTACTGGATGGAACGTTCCAGAAAAATAACGTTTTTCTCATCTCTAGTTTCGAGTTCACCATTGGTTCCCGGTCCGCCTCCTTTAGCTTCAATTATTCACCTCAGAACCCGTCTCTCAAAGACATTCAAAATATTTGCGCATAGCACATGTCTTATCAACGATTTGTATACTAGGAGCTTTGTTTTCCTCTGCATGTAGCTGGTCTTCCTAATTGTCAGAACTGAATAAAATGTGTTATTTTTGAGCTGTACTCTTTGACGTATTTCTTGTCTTTCATTGACACTTCTCGTTATATTGGCGCCTAGATACACATAAATGTTGATCTCATCCACAGAGGATACAACTTGGCTTGGTTTAATTAAGAGTGGCTTTCTTATGACATATTCCAGAGGCACATTGAAGAGCAGAGGGGCTAGCTCATATCCCTGCTTTAGTCCAGTATTTGTGTGAAAGGCGTCGTTTAGTTGGTTATTAATAGGAACCAGGGAGCTTGTCAACGTCATTGTCATTCTGGTAAGATCGACTGATTTGGCTAATCTAATTGGCTAATTTAGCTGTCGTATACTTGCTTAAAATCAACGAAAATCTGGGAAAAGTTGATGTTGAACTCCCAGCATTTCTCAAGTAATTTCAAATTTAATTGAAATAAATTGTTTTAAATGAAGAGCGATAGACTTTATTTAAAATATCGCCAGAATTAGTAAACTTGAACATAAAACCACAGTCAGTTGAGGACTATTTTTTGAATACAAATATACAGTTAATTCGCATGAGGAATTGTACTTTTTTCACTATTAAAGTGCAAAATGTTGCTGTTTTAATCCAAACATAATATTTAATGTCCCTGATTCTCAACAAAGAGTCACTCTATATGATAAAATATTTGATAACTCCCTTGAAAACATAAATTTCAATCTCATTCATAGCCTTGATGAATCCAAATTAAAGATACCTTCATACCTACAATTTTTTCCGCCTATTAGGGTGAATTTTCGTCTCAAGTTCCTCACAAAGTAGTACCAGGATCAAGCAGAATAATTAAGGCGAACCAAAAAGTTCCTAGAAAAGAATATCAGAGTAACTCTTATAATCTAAAATAATTTTTTCTAATTTTTAATTATTATTTTTATTTTTTGTGTTTTACTATTTTTCCTGTTGTTCGTTTGCATCATTTTCTCCCTGGATTCAAAAATTACATCGATGGATTCACTTTTTCTAACTTCGTTTTTGGAAATCCTCTCCTTCGAAGCTCTTCTCATTATCGTCAAAAGTTTTTTGAAAAAGCAGCTACTCATTTCTTGAGATTAATCTGTAACGTTGTTCCTATGTTGTTTCTCTGGGCAGCAGCCGTCGCAAGATATGCTATGTGCATGAGACCATTATCGTGCAAATAATCCTTCTAATAATCGTGCTCATCTAATATATCGGGCAAAATAATCCTTCTCCATTGCTTTGTCATAACATCACGTCGACATTTTTATCGTTTTTCCTTCTTATTTTAGCAAAGTTTTCTTTATAGCCTTTATATAGTAAGAAATATTATATCTGCATCCCAGAAAAAACCAGGTTCCACCTCACACAGATGAAGAGGGAAATGAACTACAACTGAACTGAGTCTGAGTCCGCGTTTCACCTTAAGTCACAATTAGGTCCGAGAATGTAACCTTTTGACCGCACGCAGGGTCAATAACTCATGGCAGTACCTACTGTTGTACCTAATATTGTTGGTACCCATATTGCGTGCACCTTTGATATGCGAAGATGATGGATTACCATATTCAAAATGGCGATAATTGACTTCTCAATCATTTCTGCAAGACAATTTCCTTCATCGTTTCCTTATGTGTTCACTTTGACAGGCCATCCCGGCATCGGGTTATTTTAACTCAAATCCTACAAAATATTATTTGATTGGAAATTATGGGCTTAGCATTTTCCGGTTGTAATTCATCTAGTTACCACGATTTTGCATCACTCTATCCATCAATTTATTTATCTCGCTTCGCATTGTGCTGTTTAAATATTTACTCCAACAATCGTGGAACTTTCTTATTATTGATTCGATAATTTTCCACTTTTCCTTAATCACTTATTGGCTGTTTAAAAAATTACCTCTGAAAAATTACCGTCATATTCAAATTGACTTGTTTTATAAGCATGCCATTCATTCACATCTATTGCTTATTGTTTGATAAGACAGAATATTGCTACTCTTTTAATTCAATCAGATTAGTCATTTGGTTGCTAGTTCAACTCAGGGGTTCGCAACAGTTTGTTTTTTTTTATTGTGAAATACAAATGTCGAGCTACTGACTGCGTAATTATGATTTAGCTGAGACCGAAATCTGAAAACGCAATACAAGACTTGCGACATGCCAATATCAAACTTGCGGATGAAAAGAGAATATTTCATCTAGAAGATTCCTCCGTATTTTGTTTCTAGGTTATTAAAGGAAGTTCGGCTTTCATATAATATAAACATATGAAATTTGATAGTTTTCGAGGCCACCGGCACGATGGCAACTCATTCGAAAAAGTGTCAATACGGACGGGTAGTCACTCCTCTTTGCTGTTTTCGTCCTGGATTCACTCATTCATGCAATAAGCAATCATGTTTCATCGTAGCCACATACTTCCATAAATTTTGTATCGATCTATAATTTACCTAGCAGCTAGGTAAATTCACATAACAAGACTAAGAACATGTGTAATAAAGCCATATGAAGCTCCTGTGATAAAACGGCTTAGACTCGCTTGTCGGTAAGATGAATGGAATGGAGGACATACATCCTGGGCAGATCAACAAATACGTTGTATTAACTCACTTAAATTGCATTGAGCGTGCATAGCCGTATCATAGATGAAATTTCATCCAGTACAAGACTTCCAACTGTACATGACTCCTATAATACCAACCATACAGGATACGTGGCAAACTGTCAACGTGCAGTTGTTTGCTAGTTGATAAGAGTGTAGAGAAAGCAATTTATCCTCAAGGGTTTGTGTGTGTTTTTCTGAAATCATGAAACAATTTATCAACTTTTCTTCCCGTAACTCTAGAACGTTCGATTGACAAAGCAAATCCGAAACCGCTGAAGAATGAAAATGGTCTATGCTCTTTAATGTTGGTAACGAAATTCCAGGAAGTGTATTGTGCGGAAAAATCATATACTCGCGAAGCATGAAACCTGTTTATGTTTGGGCTCGTTCCAAGAAAAATTGTTTAGAAAACTCAAGTAGCAAATAATGTGTCTGACTGTCATAGATAGATTCCTTCGAATGAAGTTTGACGGAAGAGTAATTGAAAGATGAAATATTTCTTTGAAGTATCGTTTCTAATGGGAGGATATAACTGTAAAGCATAAACTTTAAGCTGTCATGTCTGTCGAATACAGGTATATAGTATGTATTTTAATATCCGGCCAATTATTAGGAACATTGGTATGTTCTAAGAATCCGAAAAATTCAACAATTAGAAAAGATTAACTCTTTGACTATCTTGCAGTAGAGTACAATCTATATTATTCTTAATAGCTGCTCGCTGAAATAGCACTGACTTCTGCTATTATCCCTAGAAACTTAGTTAAGTTCCTAATGTCTTAGATGAAACTTTTTCCTTTCAGAAAATTTTCCGCAACAAAGTTTCACTCTAACCAACGCTTGGCTGGCTTTTGCAATAAAAGTTTTACTTTATCTCATTACTTATCCTGTAAATGTTATTAATCTTGTTAATGTACCGACGACATTTTTGTTTCAACAAGACATATGGATATTTTCAGTTCGGTTTGTTTTAATTTACGTGTTTATTGAATTAATTATATCTTTAATATGCTAATAAGTAATTCTGAACAGCCGAGTGCATCTTTCGTTAGGGTAAAAAGTTAATTTGTGTAAAATTCAAGGAAAAGGATAATTAGATGGAGAGCTTCCGTTCCTCCGTGAGTTCATGCTGTAAGCGTTTCTCTTTCAATAGTAATTCACTGGGTGACTAAGGACCATTGCTTGCAGACATCCAAATACGAGGTTCAATTTATACAATCAACATTCATATAACAACCAACAATAGTTTGAAAAACAATAATCTTTCGACTGATAAAGGGGAAGCTCTGTTATAAAGAAACACATGGTTTGGTTTCTTTGGAAGGGTACTGGGTTTCATGGATTTATAATATTGTTTTCCACGTCCCTCCAGCACAAATTAACATTCCTGAAAAACATTAACTAACTTTTTCCTTAACAAATCCTAATACATGCCATTCATTGATTGTTTAATTTATCCTAATTTATCGTATGGCTTACATGGTCTAATTTACAAAAAGTGTTTTCTGTTTGTTCTCGAAATAGGACATGATTGTGTATTCATTTCTGATATATCGTGCATCATTTCTTCGACTTTGGAAAACGATTCCTCCGAAGCGTTTCCTTAATTTTTAGAAACAGCTGCTGATTTCTTGGGACAAATCTGCAAGGATGTCTCACAATTTCGAAATCCAATCTTTGGAAAGCAGCCGCGGCAACATATTTCTTACGCATGAGGCCATTATCGTGCAAGAGAAGTATCCTTTTGATCAACTCTCCCTATATTCCTCTCTCATAGCATCCTGTAGACGTTCTGGTAGTTGTTTCTTCTTATTTCGGCTCAATTTCTTTTTAGTTAATAAGAAATATTCTCTATTTATCCAAGAAAAAAATATGGCTATGTTTTAATTTAAATTTAAATTTTTAATTTTGCTGATCATAATATTCTGTACATAATTTTACGTTCCTTAATATTCCTATAAACAATATTTTTGGTACTTATCCTAAAAACTTATCCTATGCCAACAAGCTCTGGATAAACAAGTGGAAAAGGGTCTTTGTGATTCAGAAAGTGCTACTATTTCAATCATCTATTTTTCTTTGTATTGTTTTTAAGAGTCTATTGAAATTCTATCCCTTATTTTGGTTGATATTATAAAAAGATTGGTCGGTGATGAGGAGAACTTTTTATGTCTCATTTCTCGGCACTTGGGTACCCTTAACACCTGGGAGTCATCCCCACAATATTAGAGGCGTATATGTAAGCGAAAGAGTTTTTATTGAGTAACGAGGTTTTTCACTTTAACCAAGCACTAATCATTAAAATTTATAAATCGACGGCACGGATTTTGGACGTCCTATTTATTGACGCTCTACTTTACTTCAAAAATAATAATAAAAAACTAATTATACAAAATATGATTATCAAAATATTAGACACAAACCAAAAATTAAACGGGAGAGGTCTGAAAATTTAGTTCCTGAAAAGGTGACATTCGAACTTATTCTGCTATCAAAAATTCTTTGTAATATTTATTAAATTAGCATGTGCTATTTTCAATAATTAAGGTTTCAGACAGACGAACGGAAACGTGTATATTTACCTAGGGGGGAGTCGGCAAGAGAAACCGTTAGCCGAGAGGAACGGAGAAGGACCCTAACCTTGTGGCAGCAAATATGGGAAAACGAAGCGCGAGGCAGGTGGACCGCACGGCTGATTAGTGACTTGGGGCCGTGGTTCTAGACTGATTATTACCTGACGCAACTACTCAGTGGTCACGGGTATTTTCAGTCTTACCTGTATAAGATGGGAAAGTAACGGGAAAATGATGCAATCAAGAAACAATTGGAACTGTGTGTCGCATTACGTACGGACAGTACTTCTTATAAAGAAGGGCATGATGGATCGCTTGGTGAGGGAGGGGGGATCTCTGTAACAGCGTTTAACAGCAATCTATCCGTGCAGAAAGAGGGATCTCCCTTAAATGAGGCATAGTCCGAAGTAATGTGATAAACAGTTCCAGGCTAGGTTCTCGGCGTGACAGGGGAGGTGTTTAGTCGGTGGTCCGATAGCGGGAATCCGACACTCAGGGCGTAAATAGCCTTCACCTCCCAAACAAAAATAAAATAATAATAAGGTTTGAAGCAAAAAACGAGATTGTTTTTACGAAAATGGAAAGTCAAATTGTTTATAAAACAAATATCAATTGAAGAAAAGTTTCCCTGTGGCTCTACCTCGGAAGCTATAAACATAAAAAAAGTTCCCGCTATTGAAAGTTCAAATATAAATAAATAAACGGATAAAATAAACCAGGAATGTATTTATCGGAGTCAGTCTGTTGATAATTTATTTATTATAATATAATTTAATTTATTTATAAGAATTTATTTATAAGATAATTTATTTATTTATTTATCTGATTTGATAATTTTACTACCGCAGAACACTATGATACTCTGTATAACCTGCGGATATTTCTCTCTCTCAAACTGGATGTCCCGATTGTTGTTAAACTATTATTGGAACTGTATGTTAACAGGGAGCTATGCGGTTCCTTGCGAATATTTTATAAAAAAAAAAGATTTAAGATGTGAAAAAGCGTTATTGGTGAAGGATGCGGTAGAAACGATTTGAAGTAAAATACTTATTCAAGGCAGGTGTCTGCTTTCGACGGATGTATTCTTACATGTTTTATGTGACTACTATTTGGTAGTTACAAGCCATTCACGCATAAGATAGATCTTTTTCTCGAGTATGTTTTTGGTGTGCTGTCACTGCTTCACCAAGATATCATTTGTTCAAAAGGAATATTTTCAAATTTTTCGATATTTTATGCAATTTTTCATTTTGATTCCACGAGTAGATTTAGTTCTTGTTGTAGTTCTCTGTAGTTCTTGCCAACTTCTTTTGCTTGTCTTCGGCACTACATATGTTTCAAGGATTTGCACAGGCAGCTAGTTATCATGATTCGTTCTTTCGTTGCGTTTGTTGTAATATTACTGATGATTCACGAAATATCATTTGATAACCACAGTGGGTACTGCAATAGAACCTTGATGTAGTCCTTCAGTAGTATGGAACTCTCTAGCACAAAAAGTTCTTTCAGTTGTAGCTTTGAAACACTAATTGTATAGCATGCTGATGAATCAAGTTAAAAAATGTCCGGCTGAGATTCGGAAATAAGTTCTGATATGTTGAAGTACCGTAAGTTGGATAAAAAAGCTAGGTGATAGCAGTTAAAGTAATCTGAACCACTATCTTCAAATTAAAGCTCTTCATATCATTTGTACGAACCAATTATCAAAGTGATCCTAATGATATAATTGAGTACATTTTAACGAACCGATTGTGAAAGTGATCCTGATAGGAGTGTGACTGCAAAAGAGAGCGTTAAGAGGAAGTAGACTATTTCCCCATGTCTTCACTTTTGTGTTATATTGCCGTTAAAATGCCTGATCATGCTCCGCGCTGTTTTGGATTTCTTTTTATTCCTGAGATAGCAATTCGATTCGAATTTGAATGGATTTGATAATTTAATAGTAGTAAAAGTAATAAGAAACGATAGAAAGGGTAGAAAATCAATAAGGACTACTGGGTGAAATACAAATGCTGTTTTGAATGTTTGTAACTAGAATCCAACGTATCAAGTTTGAAAATCGAACTCCAAATCAAATCTGAACTTGAATAATGATTCGAACATCGTCTTTAACATAACCCCGTGGGTGTCTCATAAATTATATCCTTGCAAGTTGTTTATTATCAACATAAAAATTCGGTGATCCTTACCAAGATTCTGAACAGATGAAATTTTGAACAATTGAAGTTATGCACTACTTTCGCGTTCAGTTCTGTATTCAAACAGAGTCTTTCAGATCCTTTCATTAACACATTGTACAATTTGCTTTTCTTCAATTTTTCTTCCGAAACAAAATTTGTTAAACAAGCAACAATAGTATAAATCCTGAATTATTTAGATTGATATGATTTTAATAATATATTTTTCTTCCCAAGTATGACTGACAGCATGGACAAATCGAGTTATAATATAAAAATAAATCAACACTGTTAACTCCTTCCCCTCAGACATATGTTAAACCAAAAGAAGCTACCGCACGATTCGTGCTGTAGTCCTCTAATATGCTGACCAGTGAAATAGGATCGCTCTTCAAAATGAGTTTCAATTAAACTAATTATTATATGCATGTGAGTTTCTATGACAAATTGTATAACCCTTCATCTGAAACATTATTAGGTTAGCTTGTATGTGACCTAAACTAAAGCAAAATAAAATTAAAGTCCTGTATATCTAATCTCACAGTTCTCAATGTTCACTCCTAGTTTTTGCGATAACAATCCAAGTTCATGTTTGTTTGTTATGATTGTGAAACAAGGATGTAATCATACAAAACTTAATTAGCTTACCACCTTCATGATACATTGTTAAATAAGTTTAATTAATTTGCATCGGCAAAGGGTTTTGTTTGTATTTGAAAATTATTTCAAGGGTGTTGTTTAAAAAGTGTAATGCCTATTGTGGGCGTTCGTGAAATTGATTTGAGTAAGGTCACAGGAGTATTAAAAGTAGAGAAAAAGTAGAGTATTAACAACTACAGGAGTAGTTGTTAAAACATTGTAAAGCGACACAATGATAACAATGGGAAGAACAAACAAATACAAGACACAAATTTATCAATGGAAAAAAGTTTTATGTTTTTTTAAATATCGATGGAGCTTGATAAACTTGGCTGTTAACATCAACTTCAAAGTCTTCGCACGCACTGGAGCCTTTCTGGTTTTTCCTGATATGTTTCCACCTTGAATGTTTGGCCTCCAATGAACAAACATTTTTGTTTTCTTATTTTCTAAGAAGTACCTGAAGTTTGGGAACATAACGCTTCAGTCGTTCGATGTTCATTTTTGGCTTTGACTACAGATAAGGATATGTTACAGCTTTTCACACACGTATTTCAGCAATTTATATATTTCTAGACGTAAAAGCGACGTTGGTCTCTCTAATTTGAGTAATAAATTATCAGGCTGTATTGAATATCACCGTGATGACTCATTAAACAACAAAATACGCCAGAGAAGTACCTGAAGTAGAATTGAATATGCCAACGGACTACGGGGAATTATTTCGAGGTCGTAAATATTCCCGGTAAGCACTTGAAAAGGTCCGATGGAATCCTTAATTAAAAGTTGCATTCAAATTTCAAGTGTTTTATTATTAATGCCATTAAGGGATGTAGATCTGTTTTTGATTGCTCTTTGAAATTTTGATTAAAATTTTTCTCTCACGTTAATTTATTGGGATAAATTGAGTACACTAAGTAGCTTTTATAGAATTTATAAAAGCGTTAATTAATTATAATACAAACACAATCGCATTGAAATTTACCGATAACAAAAAACATATCAGTTTATACAAAACCATAGAACTATTAAACATTGGATTAAAAGAAACCCCGGTTGGCTAGATAAGCAGAAACTTTTAACAAGCCAAAAAAACACAGAAAGGAAGAAGCAGAAGGGAATAAAGCATAAGCAACATTAACTTACACCGGGATAACAAATAAAATTTGAAATTTTTGTTTCAAAAATAAAACATCAATGTAGCCTTCACTACAAAAAGAAATTTGGGACAAATATTATAAATATTATATTAATTTTATTTAAAAAAGAAACAGTACGCGCTAGACCAACGTGGTGTATATAAACGAATTCGTGTAAGCCAATAAAGCTATACAGGTCAATTAGGACATAAAATACGAACCAGATTTTACGAACACATAAGGGACTTACATCAAAAGGATGCGGAAGCCGGATGCGAAAATTGAATCCAACTTTATTATGCATATGATGGACTTCAAGAGCGTTCCAATTCACATTTTGTAAACGGACGAGGTAGTACATGTACAACATAAAGGATGACGTCGAACATACTCGAAAATATGGAAATATTCCAAAAAAATAAAAGCGGACGAATCATGAATGAAGAGATGAGTTCTCATTCGGTTAGTAATAGTCTTCGAGCCACTAAATCAACTTTAAAAAAATCAAAGACGACACCGCACAATGACATTAAAAGAGCGCGGGGTCCAAGGAGTCCATCAAAGTAGAAAAATTAAGGACTATTTCCTAGCCATATCAAAGGACCCTTACGTGGTTTTGTAAATGACGGACTTATAAGACAGACAAAAAGCGAAACGGACAAAACGACACACCGTAAATAGCACACTAAAAAGTGTTTTATCACGATACAAAGAAACAGACGGGGAACGACGGAATTTCGTTCGGAGAACAACAAATGAACAACCTATTTTTCTGTTAACTTTCCTTTACGTTCTTGTGTTCTGTTCTTAGTACTCCTGTTAACTCGCTGAATTATTTTCCGCTGATGGAGATGGGACGTTCCATCGTTTTCCGTCTCTTGCTTCGTTTCGTCTACAGATGCGTTTCGCTAGTGCGCCATCTTCTAGAAATGCAGAAAGTGGAGGAGTACGACGAAACGGTCCGAGAAAAACAAAAGACCAAAAAAATCCTTCTGTTAACTATTTCTTTACTTCTGGTGACTTTTCTTAGTCCTTCTTACATTTCAAACTCTCATACCTTTGCACATAGGGTTGTAAGATTTCAATAAAAAGGAAAGGATCAACAATTTACCTTGTTAAATGTTGCATAAATACGAAATATGTGTGCTCTAATTGGGGGAAGAATGACACAATGGTTGGTTGTTTACTTTTTGGGAGTATCTCTACGAGTTCAAAGTTTCACTTTGGGCCCCCTATTTTATATCTTTGAATTCAGACAGAACAAAAGGATGTTCTTGCGAACTTTCAGTGTTATTGATAATTTGCCCTCAAATATTTTTATTTGTAGATTTTTTTTCATGTCCTTCAGAAAAATGTCTGATGGCAACATCATGGAATTTTGGCTATTTCCTTTAAAGTTATAAAATTTATTTAACATGAAATAGTATTTATGTGAATATAAACAACATTTCCTAACTAAATAACCAAGGAAGGAAGAAAACCAGGGTCAGATATTCTCTGTTTAAAACACAAACATTTAATGAGATTTTGAAACAAGAGGTTTCGTTCGAGGTAAGACCAACAGATGCCAGTAGCATTGTCCTCCATACATCAAACAATTTCTATCAGTACTATATTAAAAAATCTTAATACACGTCAACTTGCCAAACAGACAATAAAACGACCATACATGTGGAATTCACAGATATCACTGAAAGGGTATTTCTACTAAAACAATATTAACAATCGCAAAACGGAGTGCTACGGAATACACTGGACAGCAAAGCGTAACTACTTAAAAGTTTTCACACTTCGAAGGGTCATCACAAAGAAAGTCAAACAAATATCTCATGAAGAATAAAACGAGCTTTGCAAGATAGAGAGCTTAGAAGTTCATCAGCGTAGGTGCGTGGAGAGATCGCGATCGATTGCTATCTGAGCTAAAATGTGTATGAGAAAATAAATTTTCCGACGTAATAGTATATGTTAGTCAGTTCGGTATGAATATTAAATTTAAAACAACATTAAAGCCCATCGCTACGCGATCTCGGCTTTATGTCCTTTTTTCTTATTCGGCAGGATATTCATTGTCAATTTTGCAGTTTTTTTTATTTTGTTACGCTGGTATAGTTGTCTCAAACAAACATGTGCATCATCAAACATATCGAACAGCGAAAAGAAGATTTTGTTTGCATGTGAAAAGTTTGAAAACAAATTTTTACGTGTTTGGCGAGTTTCAGCTGTCGGAAAAATTGATAAACATCTTACCAGATTCGTAATTCAGCAAGCACACGTGAAGTCACAAATTTGTTGGAATATTTTTCAATCAAAAATACATCTATTTGTCAACTATAAATTTTCTACGAACATTTGCCTCCCTGGAGACTTGAAATTAAATATTTACCTAATTCAACCTTTTCATTTTGCAACCTACATTCACATCATCTAATAAAAAGATATGAAACGATCCGTTTGCACCCAAACAAACGTTTCCAACAAGACCATAAACTCTTGGATTCATCATCGTCCTCGGGAAATTCTATCCCAAAATGACCGAAGGCTTAACTTTTAATTGAATCTGTTCGGAATTTTTTTTTTGTATTTTTCGCCCCCTAGCCACTGTTCTACCTTCATTAATGAAGTGTTTTCACCCACTGTTGTATCAGGATAAACAAAAATCCTTTTCATCCAAACAGAGTTGATATCATCAAAGTGAATTGGAAGACTGCTGCTAAACATGGAAACAATCAAGTGTAATTTGATAATCGATTTTCCTATCGGGAAAGTTGAATATCCTTTAACACGAGTCGTCTCGATGCTATTATATCCGCCAAACCTACTCCAGAAAACCTCAATGCACCATGATGTCGTCTAATATTCGCTAATCAAAATAAACTTCCGCCTTAAAAGTGGAAAATCGAAAGGGTAAGCAAAATATTGGAATGAAAGGAGTAGATAAATTTTAGCTTTGTGATAAAAGCTAAAGAAACGCGTTCACTTATTGTTCTCGTGCTGGATTGTAAATGAAGAAAGTGTAAACATAACAAACCTTCTAAGGATATTGTTGGAAGACTTAATCAGCGTTGGTAAATACCTCAAGTATTTGTTGTTCTTTTGTCCAAAAAGGATCAATGAATTAGCTTCAATGGTGATTACAGTGTTAAGTGCCCGAAAACTTCCAATCTCAAATTTAGGAAATATCCTTTAGAAGACTTTCAGGCAACAAGTGAACATTTGACTGCAGAATAAAGTTGCTTACGGTGTAGTAGTAGCAAAACGCAAAAGGAAATTTATGTCGATGTAATGACAGAAATTAAGGATGTTGGTCGTGAGGAAAGAGTCGAATCTTAACGCAAATAATTAGAATGTTTACTGCGCATAATTTATATTGTTCTAATTTACTCGTTATTCAACGACCATTAAAACCAGCGAATGTTCTTTAAGTTGTCCTGAACTGTTTTACGGCTGCTAGAAAACAATAGAGCTGGTGTTAATCATTTCAAATTGGCTGCGATAATGGGAAAAGTAATGGGGACCATGGTTCGTCATTATGCGAACAAGGCCAACAATGATTTAGTGCTTGAAAATTGCTAATCTTAACTTTATGAGAGTTTTCTTGACTTAAATTATGCTTCATTAAAATCAATTCTCGTGTTTTGAATGGGAGGAAGTATTATGGATGTTGAGTTGTGCTACGGAGAGTCCGTCGTAGTTGGACTTGGTATTCTGTAGAAACCCTTCTGTTTATACCTTTTTTAAGATGACCGAGTATAACAAATTATGATAAGAGTTTTTAACATCTTGCAATTTTTGTGTGAAAAGTATTGTCCTTAGTAAGAGTGGAATCATCACGATAAGAGTATGTCAATTTTATATCTGGTTTTTTTGGTTCGTATCGATGCAAGGTCATCGTTTCATCAACTTTAGTTGTAGTTTCAACTGCCGTCCTTGACATAATTTGGTAATATTGATAGGTAGTAGACATTTAATTAGACAACAATTGAATGAAAAATAAAAGAAAGAACTTCCTTTTAGTTTTGCGTATTAGATTCTTATCTTCTCTAATCGATTTTGTACGCTCCAAGACAAAATTTAGCAAGAAGCCTAGTGGAAGAATTCACACAACTGGTAGAAGGAGGCTCCACCAAATACACCAAAGAATTCGCGGTAAAGCTTTTATCATACGGCCCATCGGGGTAGGACGAAGCGATGATATTATATGACATGAAAGCTCTTTTGAACACTATACCAGTGATGGAAACACTTGGACACATCATGGAGTGGTTACGTAAACATGACAATTGTATTGCAAAGCTATTTGACGTTCAAAGGAAACTAAACAACTTTATGGAAAACTAAAAGAGGAGCAGCTATGGAAAACCCACTATCACAATTTTTTAGTGAAACGTCTGTGACGCAAATGGTAGACGGACTTAAAGCAAAGGACCCACTCCCGAGATGCTTAATTAGGTATGTGGTTGAAGACTATGCTTGCGTCTAGGAAAGAGATCTGCATGACATCCTGGTAGAACCAAACATCACACAAGAACATCTACTTGACGGTGGGAAGTGAAAAGGATATAAAATTGGGTTTCCTTAACACATTGGTATCAAGAACAGATGGAATAACCCGTTTCGAAACTGAAGCAAGACAACATATACATATAGAACGATGCCTAATACAACGAATCTCAGGAAACAAGTAAAAATGTCATTACCGAACCATGATTCACAGTATTTACAATCTAAATGTGGCAGCCAGGGAGAAAAAACGCAGCACTTCTTCGACATTGCAAAGTTTAATGGACTAAAGTCCTCAACGATCAAGAGAATTACGATTTTGGAAAGGCGTCTGATGGTAACACCGACAAATTCAAAAGGAGGCTTAAACTTTATGAGTCCATACGCAAAATCGAGTCAAGCAATGAAAATTTGCCCAAGAACATCTACGGATCGACAAGGACAGCGGGTTCAATCAGGCATATACCGGAAAGAAGGCCCTGATTTTCACGAAGTTTACTATGGAAACACAATTAGAGCAATCAATACCAGGATGCGAGAACATTTAAGCAAATGAAAGCACATTGTAGATGTTCGGAAGGAAGAGTAGATCATCAATTGTAGAGCAGCACTAGCGGCACATCAGAACATCGTTATCAATTCGCAATGGAAGGCTGTAACACCAATAAGACAGGGAAGAGATACTAGAGAATCGGTTGCAATGGAAAGGCTCGTCATTTTAAGAGAAAAGGATGTACGAATGTACAATGACCCCGGTAATTGCAAATCCTGACTCTTTAAGTTAATTAGTTAAGAAGTTTTCCCAAATGTACGTATAGGCATTCTAACAAAGTACATTCAAATACATTCTTGAGAACTCACTCCTCAAAATCATCAAGGACTTTGTATATAGGTAGAGTTTTCATGCTAAGCCAAAGAAACGCTGAGGAAAACCAAACGACTACGATCAAAAATTGACTACTTGGAAATAAAAATCTCACAAGCAACATTAAAAGGAAGAACTTTCTTTTTTTCTGAATCATTTTGCAAAGATTGCGAATCAATAACGACTAACGATTAAATGATAGTGTTGTAGTTACTTCAGTTGTTATCGGAATTACTATCTAGATAGGACCTCAGAACCCTTATTTTGATAGTGCTTTTTATAAACGCAGAGAAACGTTTTAATGCTACAAACCTTCCAAAATAATTGTTCTGCAACTTTAGTAGTTTTTGATTCCATTTTCATTGTTGAAGGTCTCTAATTTGAGATCTCCCTTTGGCAGGGACAGTTCAACTTATGATTCTACTTGCTGGATATCCTGCACACCGAGTCGTGAAACCAGATGCCAATATAACTTTACAGATGCCAATCACGCTTTACAGATGCCAATCTGGCTTTACAGATGCCAATCGGGCGATTGGCTGTGAAGCCAATAACTTAACTTTCAAATGAAATGGCTTGAGAAAGCTAAGAAATGAGCCGTGGAGCCATTGAATCGAATACTGCTTTTGAAATCCTCGTACAATACCAGACGGTGTCTATCCATAAACATTTATTACCTTAATCTACCAAAGAAATACAAAATAGCAAGATCTGTAGGGTTAAACTTATTTGAGTAAAGTTCATTAGGTCATACGATTTTTAAAATCCCAATAAAATAATATGTGGTCCCGTGTTTCTTGTGAAGGTACGCATAATAAATTTGGTTACAAACGGTTAATATCGATGTTCTCACCCTTAATTCTTCGATAGTTTTGGAAATTTTAGAGTTCGAATAAAATACAAAACCCACAGGTTATGCACTTTCCACTTTCGAAAAGAAGTGACTCTCCACATAATATTTGCATTTCAACTGTATGAAAGACAAAAAGGCATATGTGTGTTTACAAGGTGTATGTATAAGTTTTTTCCGATTTTACTAAGAGATGGCGGCAGCGAAAAGTACGCAGCATATGAACTTGACACATACGCCATTTTGATCGTCTGACATGTAGCTACAAACAGACACAAGATGAGTCCGCCGAAACTAGCGTGCTTGTTTTTTAATGTTTACCAATCATGTCGAGTTTTGTGCCTGAAGAAGAATATTTGCGCATTGCTTTTCTTGTTAAACCAAAAGAAAAAGGCTATTGATAATTTTCATTTGCCGGTAGAAACATATGGTGGATATGCTCCGTCATCTTGGACATATGAGATATGGTTTCAACAATTTAAAAGTGCTATTTTCAACGTAAAAGACAGTGACCATTCTGGTTGACCACAAAAACGTGAAGAGGAGAAATTGCGAAGTTATTGGTGGGTAATCCAACTCAAACTCCACGACAAGTAGCAGAAGCACTAAATATGTCACATAAAACGATGAGCAAACGTTTATGAGCAATAGAAAAGACCAATAAGCTCGGTAAATGGGTCCCGCACGATTTGAATGAACAATGGAAAATCATAAAGTCACGTGAAGTCCAGCTGGAAATGCTGCTTCAGTACCAGAGAATGAAATCATTTTCGCATCGAAACATGGATTTGTTTTGAAAATCCGAAGAGGAAACAAATATAATTTTATGGTGTCGAAGCCGATCCTTCAACACTAAGACCAAAATGCTTCGCCGAGAAGACCAAGCTCTGTGTCTAGCGGGACCAGAGTGGAATTGCACATAATGAACTCTAGAAACCAGGCTAAATCGTTATTTCACAACGTCATCGTCAACAAATGATAAGTTTACATCGCGCTTTAATCGAAAAACAACCGGAATAGGCTAGAAGACTTGTCAAAGTGATTTTGTTACACACACACCAAAACCGGTAAAATTCAAGCTGAAATCTTTTGTATATTCTTCTGCACCCGCTGTAATCCTCAGACTTGGCGCTCTCTGACTATTACCTCTTCGCATCAATGGGGTACACGCTCTCAGAGCAGCATCTCAGCGATTTTGTGGAAGTTGGAAAGTGGTTCGACGAAGGATTTGCGCAAAAGGAAAACAGTTTTCCTGGCGCTGTATTCATAAATTACTTGAAAAATGGGAGAAATGTGTAAAAGCCGATGGCCAGTATTTTTTAAACAAAAAGGGAAAAACTCTTACATAAAACAGTCACGAAGTATGCAAATCTTAATCATTCTATGGAAGCAAATCTGGAGATAACAATTTCCAAATACCCTACAAGCATCCTGAAGTTGTGTTAACTTTCGCGAACATCGCTGAATTTAATTAATAAATTCTAAACAAGACGGACGGAAGTAAGTTTTCAATGCAAACTCATCTGAAGTCCATGACATCAAGGAATTGTAATCGAAGAGAAAAACTTTTTTAATATGCTCGTGATTTTCTAAATCGATACCTGTTTTTTCCCCTATTAGTTTCATCTACTTACGAAAGGTAAAGTCCATCCAACAAAATTTAATTTAATGCCTATTTAAACCACATTTTCAACATATTTAATGTCCTGTTTCTTTTCTTCCAGACGAATTTTCTTTATTTCTTTTCCTCTACTTCCTCGAAAGTCCAGTTGTAAGATTAAATTTCTCTTTAAACTTGTTCATGGAACCCACATATTTTTTAAGACTTCTCAAGATGTTTTATGTTCTAAAAGTACTACAAATACAGACACGATATATATCCTTGTATTTTTTTTCGTGCAGTGATTTTAATGTTGCTATTTATAGAAATTTTGTCGATATGGCAGGAGGCACGCGTTTTTTTGGGGTATGTAACTCAGTCCCAACCATGTACATCTCAGAGCGTTATTGGTGAATTGTAGGGCTATTAAGTACTGAATAGGGATGTTTTCGATATCATATCACTTTGATGTAGAAAGTAATTATCGACGAAGATGTGTGGACTTGAATTCATCAATAAATTTTTCAAACATTGGTCTTTGATGAATTTGTAGAATGGAAACCACTGAAGTGATATAATTTCTAAATTAATTTTAAAGACGATAATATGTCCTTCAAACTTCCAAACTTTATTTTGCACGGACATACTAAACGCTAAAAAGTTTGTCAGTCTTGGAACTGTGCATTAACATTTGAATTGAAGAAGCCTAATAAGTTCTAAGCCTACCCTAGGAAGTCAAACCTAGCAGCACAACTATAGGTAATCCCCAGGAAAGATATTAACAAACCATTTTAGCCAGAAAATGCTGGCATGAATTTGGTATTGCAACCGGAGGGGATATCAATACTTGGCCCGGTAGTTTAAAATATGGACACAATTTGATAAGTGGGCACTTAATCTTTGTTTGTCAAAAAAAAAAACAAAACCAGTGTAGGTATACCGGGGCCCGAGCTGAATCTAAACCATATTAGCCCTCAGTAAACTTGATAAAACGGTAACGGGACGAGCACAAGTTAATTTTCATTTTTTTTACTTTCAGTTATTAAATATGTTCCTATTTAACAGAAAATCGTATTTACATATCTATTATCATATGTATTATTGTATTCCTACTGTTAAGTCGCGACTCGTTCAATCGCGCCCTCTTTCGATTGCGCCCTTTTCCGATCACGCCCTTTTCCAATCGCGCCATTTTTGGTTCTTTCAGTGACAGGTTCTTTCATCCTTCATTTCTCTCTCTCGTTGTTCAACCTATGAAGGAAAAGCATCGCGTGTCCATAGTGATCTCCAACCGTGTCTTCTGATAGTTACGGGAATCCCCGAAATTGCGCTTCTTGACATTCAGATTCTCAGTTTAATCGTGCAACTGTTTTCTATTCGCTTTTCGTGCGAATAACTCGAGGAAAGTCTATTGCCGACCACGAAATCAATGTTCCAGAATCCCGAAAGGGCTGCAGGAGTCGACTCATCCTCATTTCCTGTCTTCCACCTTTCCTCACCATCCTCCGCGGACGCCGCCATTCCGGCAATTAGCAACCGGGAAGTTATTTTCATTCCTTGAATTGTACTTTTTCATTGTATTTTTTTGTGGTGACGCGTCGTCTTGCCACCACACGCGTCATTTTGGTGCAAACCCGGGAAACGCGAATCATTTATGCCGTTTCCGTATTCGCCGGTCGTAATGCCCCCCGCGAGCAAAAAACTTAAAAGCTCCTTAGTCAGATCCACCGTGCGCCCGGACAATTTTCTCGCGGCTGCAGTTATGTTGCTTGACAAAGCAAAAACCACCATCGCGATTCAGCCACATGTCGCGCAAGCGTGGTTGGATCAATTCATCGAAATTGAATCCAACTTTCGAGAGACTGACGACGTAGTAGTCAGCCTCAACGCTCAGTTGCCAAAGGAGGATCAAGTGGACCCTCTTCAAAGTTTGCCGCTTTCTTCGAGGTATGCCTCGAAATTAAACCGATGCTGCAGGGGTTCCTCAGCGTATCTCGAAGCCGTCTCCCGATTCATTTACCACATCGCTTAATCTACCGCTCCCGAATGTTCGACTCCCTACGTTTTCCGGGCAGATTGAGCAGTGGCCGGAGTTCGTCGCCCTGTACGACGCTCTGGTACATAATAACTCATCCTTAACGAATATTCAAAAGTTCCATTTTCTTCGCTCGTCCATCCAAGGCGAAGCCGCCACACGCGTCACCTACTATGAAATAAAGAACAGCCATGCCGTGGACGTCGAGGAGCCGACATCGAGTAGAACCAGCAGCGATAGAAATTAAAGTTAGAAAACACATAGTTCACCAAATACCCAAAGCGATTCTGTGCTGAATAGTCCTGTGATTTCATTATTTCAGAAAAAAAAAATATCAGTGTGCAATTCTAGGCCTAAGCCCTGACCTGAAATTTTGATTGTTATTTTGATGTATTTCGTTTTGATTTAAATTCTTATATATTTAATAAAAAATATTTATAATCGTTATAAATATTATTCTCCTTGCGTCAAAAATTAATGCCTACTAGGGTTTTTCCAAAACTCAACACGCGTGCAAGCGCTGTCTTGGAAATAGCAGGAATGAATGACCTGGGAGCGGAGTTGGAATTTTGCGCACAAGTGAAGAAAAACCTACAGTTTTGAGAGAATTCCAGGGGGAAGGAACACATACAGGAAGAATTTTCATAGACCTTTTAAGGACGTGTAAATTACAACTTCAAGTTCTTCGTGGGGGCTTGCCTATAGATGAGGATGAACTTTCGACTACATAAGGCGTTGCATTGGCTGATTGTGACGATGAGTCCGATAGAGAGGGGTGAACTGAAATATTTGATATTTTGGTAGCTCAAGGAAGAAGAAGACAATTCGGAATGTGGTTTCATATCCTAATTTAGCATGAGGAAACGTCAAACCAACATCAACTGAAACTCAGCCTATACGGCAAGCCAATTCGGCTATCCGTCAACAGCTACAAAAGGATTGGACTCTGTCATTTACAACGACTACAACCAATTAGTTAGACTTCGCCTTCAAAATTTGCTATTGCGATGAGCTTCATTCTCTCCATTCAAAAATGTTCACTAGCTCAACGATATAAAAGGAACTCTCTCCAGAAATACTTGGATATGCATAAACCAGATTTCTTGTGCATCTCAGAAACAAAATTGAAAAGTAAGCACAAAGTCCACTTGAGGATATATAAAGTTTTAAGGGATTGCGGCTAAGATACCTATGGCCTTCAAGGAGCATCTTAAGATCCAAAGTGGACGTGTACTATGCTAAGCTCAGTCTTGGAACGGTATACTTTTGCATTTATCAAAATCTAAGTTAAACACGGATATTCGCGAGAAGACCTCATTAAGACTAGGAAGCAATACTTACTTTGTGTGAAAAGTTTGATTTCTTTGCAACAGGGAGTGAATTCAATGCAAGACATCCTCCATAGGGAATTCACATATCGAATGGATATGGAGCAGCTCTGCTCAATTGGGTGAAATGTAATAGGGATCTCATCTTGATAGTACCGAACGTGGTAACCTTTCGAAAGAAGCTCCTCAACTATTCATTTTTAACACTATGTCGGCCAACCATGTAGAAATCCCTCGCATCTGTAGAATCTTTGACTGTATAGTTCTCGGCGCAGAGTCAGAGCATTGTTTGGTGGAGCTAACCTTAAGTGTAAAAAAGGGTGTGAAGCTGAATGTAGCAGATCCCTTGCTCTTTTCCCCAAACAAGTGACTCGACTGGGTAGCAGTTAGTGCTGACTTGAAGGGAAAACTTGAGGATGTTTCGATTGACCAATCAAAAAACTGCTCAATCTCCGAAATTGAAGCGCGATACGCTTGTCTAACTTGAACCCTTAACTCAACCATCTCAAAATTCTCTATATAAACACCTCCAAGAATGACCTGAGGGATTTGCAAAAGACATTTTGGAGCTTCGCGGCAGACGTAGTGCCGTCAGGAAATCCGTCAAGAACATTCCACTGCAACTTAATTGTAGCTAAGTTTATCAACGGATCCGCTTCGTGTTACTCTCCCTTAAAAGAATAATCTCGAGAAAAACATCTGACTTTGCCTAAAGAAATTCGAACAGACCCTATAAAATATCAGACGCCGTGCCCATACGCTCCCTCAAATCAACAGAGCAAATGGTTGAAAGTGCCTATAAGGAGTCAGTAGAATTCCTTGTATACCTATATGTATTATAAAAAACCATCGCAAACTATTTTGCAACAGTTTTTCAAGCGGAAAAAACAAGTGAAAACTCTGCTTTCATCAGGTTGTTGAAGTAAACAATATCTACGTTAGTCATCACAAGAGCTCAAGCCTGACTATATTCATCGATTCTCAGCATTCGCACGCTTCTGTTGACAGTACCCTGTTTGGGAGGACAGTACCCTGTTTGGGAGTCCTGAAAGACTGAGGATGCTTGCACCAGAACGAAAAACAAAATCAGCTGGAGCTGATAATATTTTGTATTTTTCTTAAACATTCTTCCCCATAATTATTTTGTTCTTCATGCTGTCCTTTTTAACAACTGCATTAACATTTGCTGCTTTCCTTAACAACGAAAATGCACGAAAATATTTACTACTCCAAAAGGGTCGAATAGTACAGAAGTAGTCGAAACTCTACCAATATCTATTTAGTCTGATATGAGCAAATAACCCGAAAGACTAATTTTCCAAAGTATGATACAGTTCTCCGAAGAAGCAGGAACTATTCCGGGAGGACTATTCTTGTTTAAAAGAGTTCACGCAAATGTAGACGCATCGGCTGTTTTCCAAACTAGTGTAAAAAGAAATTGGATAAACAAAATGGTTGTAGTACTGTACCTCATAGATTTAAAAAAAAAACATTTGATTTAATTTCGATCAAATGGGTTTATCTACAAACTAATTCAATTTAGCGTCGCAGTAAATGAGATAAAAATGGTAGGCGATTTCACGAGGAGACGTACTGCTCTTGAGGTATATGGTGGAGCTAGCTGTCAATCGTTTGGTATTAATTGGAGAGTCCCTCAGGTGTCTTTCCTAGGCCCCTTTCTCTTTAATATATTTACGTCTGATGTTCCGGGTATCAGAAAAGAACTTAAACCAGGTCGAGGTGAATCTCTTCGCAGATGATCGTTTGGTGTGGTCATCAGAACATAATCTCCGTTTTGCAAGATCGAGACCGCAAAGGTATTTGGACTCGCTAACTACTACCAAAATTGGCGCATGAGGTTAAACGCTTAGAAAAGCGAGCTTATTGTGTTTAAGGATCTGCATCAAAAATATGAACGTCGAACGAAGAGCATCTGTAATACCAGATTCAAGTTGAATGGATAGGTGGTGCACTTTTCTAAACAAACGAAGTATTAAGGAATGATATGCGATACGAAAAATACTATCAGAAGACTAATTATGCAAACCAATTTGCAAGACCTCTTTTCAGGAAGAAGTCAGCGACCAGTAAGTGAGTTAAGATATTTGCGTACAAAGCCTTAATCAGGCCAATAATTCTTTACGCGGTATCATTTTGGCAGGCAGTGCCAAGTTGCAAGTGGCCAAGCTAGGATTAGGGGAGCAAAAAATGCTTCGAAATTTATTATAGCAACAAAGTTTCCAACCAAATTGCCAATCAACCTCATATTCAAAATTTTTGCTATTTTCATCGTTGCTGTAGTCAAAATAAGATGTTAACTGGTATTAATGTATAACTCCCCAGATTACCCTTTCTTCGTTGTAGTATTTGTTTGACTTATTCTAGTGTTTACTCAAATCAAGAAATTACTTCAAATAATCCGGGAGAAAAGTAAAATTTTCCATTCATACCCAAGGCAATCATTCGTTTTTGTTGTATTCTGGACAAAGGAGCTCAAATCGTAGGATACATTAACTAGCCATCAATCGATGAAAAAACTTAATAGGACTTAAGTGACGGTAACATTAAAACACATGTAACATATAAACACATGTAACGAAGCAATATGGTAATATTTGATGATGGAGAATGATAAGGATTTGTCGATTGATTCCTGACTCAGTTGGCTGGTAATGCTAATGGAAGCTTCACAAGTCAGTAAAGATAAATTATTATTGATAGCCTGCTGGCAACGTCAATAGAATTTCTGTCTAAAATAATTGATCAAAATATATAGAGCATATTTAGTTTTTGCTTTTATTGTAGCAGATAATAATCAATGATTGTTCATTATTGACGCTACGGGTGGGTATTTATATCGTGTAATAGGTCGAAAGTGTTTCCATTGACCCAAATCGAATCAATTGTTTAAGTTAGACTAATAATTGACTTAAATCAATTTAGTTTAAGGGTTTTCAAGTTCGTTAACAATGAAAAATGCCAATTATCATTCCATGAAGATTTTATCACCACCTGCTGAATGAAATTCATTGCAGATAAACAATTCAATGTAGTGGATCAAATGCCAGAAGGATAACTAACGACAGACATGTGAAGCGAATTTATAAGTGTCGACAATGATCATAACGCAATGGTATCTGGTTATAGGAAGGTACATGCTGTCAAGCTAATAGTGTGGAAGCTTGTCTTTACCACTACATTAGCATTCAATATTTTAGCAGACAGAAGGACTAATTTCATGTTATACGTCCTAATGTTCTCCTGATGATACATGTATCCTGTTATCTGCTACCTAATTGCATATTACATTGTATAAAGTACTTTCACAATGTGTTCTTGTAATTGTCAATCTAAATAATTTAAAAGGAAACATTTATGTCTATATGGCAGGTGATCAAGGATTGTTAATTAACCGAGGAATACATCTTGCAATGATAAATTAACCATGGAGACAAATTTTTGTGGACAATAAATAGGATAGTGGTTGCAAAAGTTCTTCAGCTTTTTGCATTTTGACTTACCAATAAACTTTCTACAAAGTAATCCTTGGACATGAACATATTGGGAATCGGAAGTATGAGTATGAGTGTATGAGTGAGTGCTTGAGGTAGTGTTAGTATAAGTGTATTGTTAGCTTTAAGTTCTTTTTAGAGGTAGTAAAACTGATGGAGGTACCTGGCAATAGATGTTTAGAGAGCAATTAAGGAGAAAGAATGAACTGATTTGAGATTGAGAAAGAAATAGTGGATGCTATTTGAAAAGACTGTTTGAAACGGAAGCAAAGAAAATCTTTCCAAGGAGAAAGAATCGACTTCTAAGGAGTCTCCTCCTTAGAAGAACTTGGACTACTTACAAGTCGAGAACTTCTTTTGCTTCATTCTTGTAAAATTAGGATGTGACCCCCAGAAAAGAACATAGATGGCGTATAACATCTAAGTACTGAAACTCTACCTAAGGCATAAAATCCTCACATAACATGAAAAACACCTATCGAGCTTCCGGTGAGGAAGAAGAATCTCAAGGGGGGAGGAACAGGGGAGGTGAAATTACAAACCAGTAAAGAAAGATGATTCTTTGCATTGTGAATTGTCTCCACTTTTAGATCAGTGCCTTGTTGCTTTCGATAAATTCTATAAGTTATGCTTGCTATTGGTCCGTTGATCACCATGATCATTTCTTGTCTGTTTTGTGCCTTTTGGAGACATTTAATCCCTTTTCAATCTCACAATTCCCACCGTACCATCATAATTTTGGTACCATTCGACGGGAAGTTTGATAAATTATTTTCGCTGAATTCCCACTTTCAAGGGGAGAAAATCGCATTCCAAAAAATTCACTTTAGGAAATCGACCATCCCGGGTCACCAGTCCCACGATTTTCACCCTACCATCATTATTTTGGTGCCATCTTGTAGTCTTGTATCTGATCCTATGTTTGTTGCCAGTACCATGAATTGGGTTGACAATATGCACTAAGGCTTCCCTACATTTCAGACAAACAACGAATTTCTTATTTAGTAACTAGTGGTCACTCGTATGAGTATCCCCGTATCCCCGTATCCCCGCAAAATCGTGTTCATTAGGTAGTATCCCATGCCACCGATTTAAAAAAAAATCATTTTTCATAAGTGCATTTTGTGCGGGAGTGAATTTCGGCGCGATTTATCCTGGCTGAGGGCAGAAAAAAGGGATATTCTCATACGGGTTCACAGCCATACTACGAGAGTGAGAAAAACAGAAACTAAACTGTATGTCTGATGGCCGACCCTAAGTGGTGGCTCAACGGCGGTGATTCCTGATTCCTGGTTAAGACTGATTCCTATTTGACTTAGCTCTTGAACCACCTGGAATGTTTTCAGTTTTATCCGCACAAGGTTGTAGGTAACGATCCCCTTGGTACTCACTTTTTACCGAACCCTTGCCAGACAATTTTTGTCTGCAAAAAATGCAATTAGCACCGCGAAAACCTCTTCTGCGAAATTGGAGTGCTCTTCCTGGAAATTTTGATTGAAATAATACAAAAAGAAGAAAAAAATTGAGAATGCATTTTGTATTACGTTTATACTCAAGCAGTTTTGGCAGTTAAAACTGGAAGACGCGTCGAGTATAAAACTCTATTTTATGATTCAGTTCTCCGTCGTTGCTTGTCATTAGTGGAGGTATTCCAGGATCATTGAGGTTCCTTTAGGGGTAGGAAAGCGAGGCATAGCCCCAAATAATGTACTAACTGAGTAAGGTCTGTTTCGAAGGTTGAAACTTAAATTGATATACTTTTCCCGGATATTTTAACTGGAGAAACACTTAAAATGTTGAGAAATGCTCAAGTTGCATGTGATAGTTAACTTTGGGGTGTCAGAATGGGCCGAGAATGCTACTGTCGTTTTTTTTCTATTGGAGGAGGTATACCGGCAACGAGAAGGTTCCTGCAGACATAAGAAAGCGAAGCATACTTCGCAGGGATGTGCCAAATGTTTCAGGCTAGGTTTGTTGATTGATATGGACGCGTTAAACTCCAGAGAACGTGCAATACTTCAGATGTATTACTCGTCTTGGAGTCTCTTTCTCATGGCATAAACTCCCCTTATCTCACCACTGCGAAACATCGTATGCGAATTCCTTGTTCTCTTTTTGAATTACACTAACCCTTTAAATGAAATTTGAAATTATCTTATTCACCATGTCAAACGCATTTCACAGTTTACATCTTAGGGATATATCCTCAGGAGTTCCAGTTTTCAGAAATTGGGAGCTATCATTTGTCCCAATTTTATCCGAATTGATGTCCCAACTCTTTTGACGATATAGTTTTATTCCAAAAATATGAACCCAACTAGCTTGCTGGTAAAAAACAAGCCATTATGGTCGCTTTCGTTTCGCTCTTCTTATAGAGGAGCCTATAGAGGAGCCAAAGAGCTTATAGAGGAGCCAAAATCAGGCATCAACTGCAATTGATATTCGAACTTACATTTCTGGTTCAACCTGAAAAAATGTATTCACGAAATCAGTTTCAAAACACTTTCAAGTGACTCCATTAACTAACAATTGGGTAAAATTGAGCTACTCGAATGCTCCTGACTAAAATATAAATCCTTGCAAATCATAGATTCCTTTTTAATATTCTAGCAAATCATGGGTCATTGAATCTGAATAATAAACTTCAGTATCCCATCCAACCACTTCACTTGCTTTATACAAATCATTGGTCAAGAGGAAGTCTAGTCTGTTGCAAAGCTAACCAACTTCAATTTCAAAGTTTCGGAATAAAATTCTTGTTATCCTATTCCATCTTATATAATAACAGTTCTTATATTGGTCCTGAAAAAAATGCATCTAATATACCGCAGAAAAAGTTTTTGTACATTGAATAATATTTTTTGTATTCACGTCTAGTGAACTTTCACGTTGAACTCCAATCAAATTTCATAGCTCCGTCGTGCATCCTGGCAGGATATGATAAAACTTTTGTCCATGAACGCTGACCGAGAGATATTGTGTACGTTTAAGGTAGCATTTCCGTGTGCTGAAGTCATTTTTGAAAGCTAGTTTTCAACGGTTTGATGTTGAAGCAAATATGAAATTTCCGTTTTGAATACTGAAAAACTTTTTCTATTTATTACACTCGGTGGTATTGTTTTTTAAGTTTAAGCAACTTAATTAACATAAGTGTGATGCTATCGATTTTCGTTGGTTTGGTTACGAAAAAGTTCATCCGAATCGTCCTCTGAAATGATTAATGATGATGATAATAACAAGTGGAGACATTTTGGCCATATCGTGACTTGATAATATTAAAGCCTGGGCGCTGATATATTACTGATAATTTATTAGTAATGTTAACAACAATCAATAAAGAGTGTTATTACGATGATTAGGAATCATCACCGCCTCAGTCTCCGGATTTGACCTTTCTTTATATTAGATCGCCACACCTTTCATTATGAAATTTTCAACTTCGTAATTTGACATTTGTTAAAGTGCCGCCATATTGTGTACATCTGCGATCGTGAGTGTTTTCCATTTTGTACAATTTTAAAATGGAATTGAATTTGCAAAAACGGGTTTGTATTAGATTTTGCAATAAAAACGGTTTCAATGGTGCGACGATATCGCAAATGTTAGATAATCGTTTCGGCAGCAATACACATGAAGAAAACAGTTGTTTGTCAGTGGCACGATGTTTGGAAATTGACCGTGAGTCAGTGAACGATGATTAACACTGTGGCAGGCCATCGACATCAAAAACTGGCGAAAACATAAACAAAATCAAAGAATGGACGACCGTAGAGTGCACGCTGACAAATTAAAGAGATGGCAGAGGAGTTGGACATTGCTTTTGTATCCGTTGAAAACATTTTGGGTAAGGATTTGGGCGTCAGATGTGTCGCTGCAAAGCTGGTGCCGTAAGACCTGAATTTCATGCAAAAAAGGGAGAACGTCGCAAAAGACATGATTTCCAAGTCTGAATCCGAGCCATCATTCATCAAACGGATCATTACTGGAGATGAGATACGGATTTATGAGTATGACATGTAAATCCAGACATCGAGCGAGTGAATGGCGCGCACCGAATGAGACGCCGCCGAAAAAACCACGTTGTTTCAGTTCATAAGGCGGTGTTCACAGTTTTCTTGGATTACAAAGGTGTTTTGTATCATGACTTTTCACAAGGCCATACCACCAACAAGGAGTGTTATTTAGGGGTTATAAACCGTTTGCGAGAACCAACTTGCCGAAAAGACCGGATTTGTGGGCCAACAACTCGTGAATTTTGCACCATGATAACGTACCGTTGCACAATGCTATCATTATCTGTGAACATTTGACTGAAAATGAAACGAATAATATTCAAAAATCACGGATTTCACCTGATTTGGCCCCCTGCAACTTTTTCCTGTTCGGTTGACTCAAGAAACCGCAGCGCGAAATGTATTTCAGCCCCCAAGATGAGATCAAGGAAAAATCGAAGATGGCTCTGGTGGCGATACCACAAACCGAATATAAAAAATATTTCGAGGATTCTATCAAGCGCTGACATGAATGCGTTGCAGTCAATAGGAAGTACTTTGAAGGGGACAATATTGGCTTTGATGTATAATATTGTATTTTTGATTTCCTGCATAAATACCGGAAACTTTTTGATCAAGCAGTATTTTCAAAGTACAATTAGGAGTTATACAATCCCTTCAATGAGATTGATTGATAGATATTCTCCATTGAAGATTGATTAAACTAAATATAGTACAGAAGCCTAACATTGATCAGAGAGTGATGCACAAAGCTGTATTCGAAAACATTTTTTCAGTACCATCTTATCTGTTTGGCTATATTTTTCGTTATTTTCTTCACGGATTGAAATTATTTTGTTTTGAAATTTGCAAGGATTCTCCATATTTCCTAGGGCCATTTGTTTGTTTCACTCAGAGTCACATTGCGGGGGTGTGCCATTTTCAGTATGTTGTTTCGTTGTGAGTCTCTTTCAACCCATACCTTATACACTACATTATCTAACTTCATAATTCAAGTATCAAAAACTTGTTTTCGTTCACCAGTTCGGTTCAGCAAGTATTTCCTCCACTTTCCTACTGGTCCCCTATCTTCAATTTTGTCAATGACCAGCTTGGTAGATATCCTTCGATCATCGATGCGTTTCACGTTGCCACAACGATTCAGCATCCACAATCTTCTTGTTTTGAGGCTGGCTGGTCAGAAGCTTCTTGTTGCTCATTTTGGTTTCTTTTTCGAAGACGAGCAAAATTCTTCTCGTTTCACTTCTTTTATTTGCTCAGGAATGCTTGATTGTTTAACTTTTTCATAATCGTTAAAGGCAATTCTTGATTTTTAATTTCAATTCGCAGATCCTGGTGCAAATCTTGCTACAAAATACATATCCAAAAAACATTTTAAACGATTCCTGCGACATAAACTCGAGCATTTTCATCTTGCAAATAATTCATATGTACTCGCACGTATTTTTTGAGTTTTGTATTTGCATACGTGGCCACACATATTGACCTGTAGTGAAAGCGAGATTGTATTCACTTAAAGCGCGCAACAAGCTTTGGTATCCCCGTAAACAAAGCATGTCCATTGAATTATGAATATTCGAATTTGGTGTTAGTGTTAAGGTCAATGGAAGCAATTCACTGGACATAGATCATGTGTCCCTTAGTTTCATCAGAGGGTATCTATTTCTAACATCCAAGGACCATTCGTGCAAAATTCTTTCTTTGTTGCTCGCCAGTGGGAAACTTCTTTTGAAAGAGTTTCGCTGGTATACGAACGAGTCTGTCAAAAATCATGAACGTTCGGAAACTAGACTTTCATGGTTTTGTAAGCTTCTCTTGCGTGTAATTCGGAACTAAATCTAGTAATGCATCCAATTGTAAGTCTTCGATTTTTATGGCTGTTCACTGGTAAGCTCGTCTTTAAGTTAAAATATATTCTTCATTGATTCGTTTCAGACTAATCTTTTAAAAACATCAATGCCTATTAGCAGCAGTTTTCTTCGTTAGTAAGTAGGTAAATTAAATCATCAGCGAGTGTTGGTTGGTTAGCACATCTGAATTTGACATAGTCAGCACAGTAAAATATAAGTTTTTTTTTATGAAAATCAAAGCATTATAAAATGACTGCTATTGACATACGTCTAAACTCTTCAACTAATGAAATCAGCTGTCTAGTTATAAAACATTCATAGAAACCAGAGACATCTTTTAGAAATGCACCAAACTAAAGCGAACTATTTATATTAATAAAATTAGTGTTGAATTAAATATTAATGAAATTGTAGCTTTTATCCACAGGTTGTTATGATTTATATACACATGACAGAAAAATTAAGGACCAATTTATATATTCAGTCCAAGATTCAAATTACTCATACTATTTTCGATCATGACTAGACGATCATTAAGATGGGTTTAAGAGCTCTGTTTATAGTTTCTTTGGATTTGATTTGTTTATCGTCACATTCTTCGGAATTTAATTCTCTAATTTTTATTAGGATTTTTTTTTATTATTTTTTTTAAATTTTGATTAAATTGAACATATTGGACTTCGAACCTTTGATCAAGATACGAAGTTGGTTCGGATAACCTTTCTTTGGCGTGGCGATCTTACCAAGTAATTTAGTGGTGAGGGGAACCACGTTTACTAAATATATTTGAATACGGAGTGATGCATCTCAATTTTCTATGGCACAATCTTTCTGCACTCCTTGAATAATCCTTAAGGACATGTAATTAAACAAAAAATAGTTCGAATTATGTTTTCGTATAAGGAATTTGATACATTCTAAACTAAACTAAAACTAACCTCAACTAAAAGATTTAATGACTGAAACTAAAAGTTTCATGAGGAAGTTAAGTAAAAAAAGTTGCAATAAAAATTGATTCCAAGTTTCCAAAGTCTTGAAAAAGGACTTGATTGTAAATTCGATAGTTGGCCAATACAAATAATAGAAAATATTTATTGCACATAAAAATATATTAAATTTTATTTATAATTATCAAATCTTCATTAAGAATCTTCACTTATTGGGAAAAATTATATGCGATGGTGCTTGCGGAAACTATATCATATCCTTAGTATTAACTCAGAACATATTAAACTGTTTAGTTTAATGACGTAATTTCATATTAATGTCCCTGATAGCATACGAACAAGCCGAAGTTAGGTGTTTGTACTTGAGCACATGAGCAATTCATTTTTATGATATAGTAAAAAATTTTAAGTTATGGATTCGAATGCTATCCAAGGAAGATGGTATGTAATCCATCCCATGAAAGCGAGGATATTGAAACTCACTTGTAGTGGCGATGAGTTAAAGGATAACATCAAAGCACTTATAGAGATACTTACTTTATAAATTTGGTTATGTTGCCCTATTTTCTGTTTAAATACCAAAAGATTATGTTTTCATTATATTGTAGAATACAGAAGTGATTCACTTGTATTTCTTGGCATTTATTTTTATCTCCTTCAAAATAGAAAAGGAAAATTTTTAAACATTCGATTACACCCGACTTTATTTTGACCAAAAAAAAATTTGTTATGAATGGAGGCTGTACTCATCAAACCGGCAACAATAGGGACGGTCAATTCTGTTTGGAATTTCAGTTAGATTCAAGTCATTTAAATAAAAGAAATCAACTCTAACTCCATCGAAACTATTGGTTTATACTTAGTTTTTCGCTACACAAATGTCTAGATACATTCTCATACAGAAAATGTAGTACAGATTACATTAAACACTGTCCTTACTGATATGAAGAACTTTTCAAAATGGTCTAAGGTACCGGTGTCAAAGTTAAACGACCAACAAATAATATCTTTTATGTTATATGTTATTTATTAGGATATAGCATGGTTGTTTATTCATATGCTATGATGTGAGACAGTAATATACAATTTATTATTTCTTGGTCCTTGGATGAATTCTCCGTCTTTGCCCGTCGTTTTTTGGCTCGGCTGAGACGCGTTTCAGAAGTGGACTTTCTTCGATATGTTGTTTCATTCGAACCAACAAGTAAATCTTACAAAAGATTGTATTAATGATATATATGATATTATATATAACACAATCCATAATCCGCTTTGTATATGACATAATCCATTAATCATCGGACACAAATTTCTAAGTAATTCTCAGCAGTCAGCATGGTTGAAACAAAATCAAGGAGTATTTCAAAGGACAATACGTTCATCCTTTATGCCTGAGACCGACGATACCTGTTGAACTTATTTTTGACGTTAATAATGTCAACGGTTGGAAAATATAAGAGGTTCTTCTGTCAGCTGATTTAGAATTTTGATATAGATTTGATAGAAATTAGATTCAAGTGTTTTTTGTTATATTTTGAAGAAGTTTAGAAGAATTTTATAAGTTTAGAAATTTATTGAAAAAAACGAGTACAATGTATGACAAAGTATTGCCCGTCTACTACCTTTGTCTATCTTGCAGGCTGCATACGGATACCGATTTTGAAAAAAAATCCTTATCTATTGCAGCTATCCAAGAATCAACCAAATATTTCACTTCTTCGAAAGAATGAAGTGCCTCTCAGCCAGCTTATGCCCCATTGACCGGATCAAGAGTTAGTCCCAAGGAGCATTGTCTGACAAAACTAGCACTAGCTGCTAGCACATCCCAGCTCAGTGCCTCCAAAGTTTCCTTGACAATGTCAGCAATATGTAGCCGAGCGTTTTAGTGCTGATAGACCACTTTGTCATGTCTTTTGGCATAATGGGAGCGTTTAAGCTCTTATGTTCGACTAAGTTTGAATCAATTTTTTTGATAACGCTCCGAAGTGATAGTTTCATTAGGCTAGAGTAGCTCATAGCAGATCATTTCGAGTTGATTCCACCAGATGCACAGCATTATGTTCTTGCCATGAATACTTCGTTGAAGTTGATGCATGGTCGGGCTTACCCCACGATTTCCTGCACATTGTCGTATGGGATCCATTTCTCGTCTCCTGTCACTATTCGATACAAAAAACTCTTCCTGTTTTGCTTTTGCACCAGATATTCGCACGTGAAACATCGCATTTGAGTCTCTTGGCTAGAGTTTATGGGGGAACCATTGTAATTTTTTGCACCAAACCTATGGCTTTGGTCTGGTTTGAAATTGTTGAGCGTTGAGCGACTTGTTGAGCGACTGTCAAGTTTTCCTCTTGAGTTTGGCATGAATCTTGGTCCACTAGTGCTTCAAACTCAATGTCTTTAAACTTTACTGGCCTCCATTTGTGTTCTTTGTCACTATAACAATGTCACCACTTTTCAAACACCGGAAAACATACTAACATATTGTTTTTGATAAGGTATGCTTTCCATCCTCTCGTAATTTGACAGCACTTTGACAGGAAAGTAAATACCGTTCAACCCGAACAATAAGTCATAAGATAGTCCGATTCGATGTTATACTAGTTATGCCGTCTTACATAAATCCTACAAAGTTTATTTGTACACATAGTGTACATTATGTCAGTATAAAAGTAGTTCGAAATTTGTCTTTTCAGTATCAGAAAAGGAAAACGCTCTACGCGATAAGTTATGGGTTCACTGCTTTTTAGTGTCATGCAAGAATAAGAAAGAGAAGCAAACTCTTGTAAACTACGCAAGTCAACAACCCTGTAGTTACAAAGAATGCTGAAGATGATTGAAGAAGAAGAATCTATTGACAATGCTCGCACGCAATGCTGCGTCACATCACAGCGTAATTATGTCAGATGCAGACGTCGGTCCTTCAACAACTTCAAACAATTCCTTTCTCAATATCAAAAATTCAACCGAATCTAGGGTGTGATGCTCTACGGAATTTCACAATCAAGTTTGTTTATGTACAATGGGTCCTCTTCTTGCAATGAGTATATCGTTAATCAAAGGATACCAAGAGCTGTCAGGAAAAGTCAGTAGTATGCATTAAAATCTTTGCAGTTGTTTGAAATTCTAAGTTGGTACGACGAATAGCAGTCGGTTCTCCACTCGTGGATACACAATATATATTCCAAAAATTATTCGATTTTTCTATAAATTGATGTCAAAAATATATTTTGATGATGGCCTACTTTCCTACATCTGGTCCCTAAAATATTCATTTACATATCTCTTACTATGATTCCTTTTTCTCATTGATTCTGGATCATAACAATTGAGAGGACTGCTAACAGCTACACCTTCCATATATCAAGAAACAGGTGCAGCATCAAACAAAATGGCATTTTTCTTACCTAAATATCCACACATCGAATAATATCCATTTTTTTATAGAACAGGCGTTGTGAAAATTTATTATTTTATATCTTTATTTGGTTTAACAGCACAAAACAAAAACCACCACGAAAAATCCATTGACTTTGAAAGGTTTTCCATGTTCGTAAGTTCAAATGAAACGGGATGACAGGCTAAGGTCATCAATATGTTATATGGCGTCCTTGAAAAAGGATTCTTTCTACTATACAGCTTCAACGTGTGAGTGAAATTATAGCCTTTCTGTCTCGGTGGGATTGATATGACTCATAAGACAAAGCTGAAATGTAAATGTAACACATGTAAGAGTTCCAAGAGGATAACGTCAATAGAATAGTATACCGTTCGTTTAAGGATATCTTATGCCGATGAATGGCAAGCAAAAAGAATTTTTTGTGCATATAAATGAATTGCTAGATATCGAACAAATCGAACTGATAAATAATTCAAATGAACGTAGAATTCGTTGATGAAAAGGTTCAAATCAAGCACGTGGAAATTTTTGGAAAATTTTATTTAAACATTGCTCTCGTCTGTTTTACCGTTTCGAGAAAAAGTTTCTTTTTTTTTTGTGGGAAACATGCTTTAATCCATTCTGTTTCTATTTTAGGTTTAACCCTTATAACTTGAAACCAGTCGAATTATTAAAATATGCAAGAGTCGGGTTAGAAATGTTAACGATATGGGTATAACCTGATATACCCATATCGTTCTAATATTAATTTATCACGGCTGGAGAATTTTCCCTTGCTTACAAAGCATTGACATTAAAGGACGGTTGTTTTGATATCTTCCCAAAGAATACTAACCCAAAATGGAGAGCATTCATGCGAGTCAGTTGGAAAGTTGAAAAGCAAATTTTATATGTTTTATGCTCAATCAAATTGGTTAGTAGGAGCCCGAAAACCATCATTGACTATTCAACATAATTGATCGAGTGTTAAATGATTGGGAAACTTCTTTCATCCTACCCCTATATGTTTTACACAAATCAAATTTTAATATTTGACTATCAAGGAATCTTACTACCGGTCACTCTCTTTGGTCGTGTTGGTCTTATAATGGAAAACCAATTTATTCGTTGAATTGTTCGTCATAGTTGAATTTTAATGAAGAATTTTGCAAGGATAAATTGCAGAAGTGAATATATTCAGTTGAAGATAAATCACCAAGAGGTCTGCCATCTAATCACCTGAAAAGATTTGGCTCGGTTAGGTATACATGTAGAGAAAAAAGTCGATATTGACCAGAAAGCTACTTAGGCAGATAATCAAGAACAGGGCCTTGCAAATAATTTGACTGCTAAAACAAAGGGAAGAAGGAAAAAGTAAAAGGACTCACATGTTGCATTCATCATTTTAGTAGAGTTTATGGGTTTTTAATCAAGTCTTTTAGATACTGAAAGAAGCAAGCATTCGTGTGGACGTATTTGAAAAAGGAGGAAGTAGTGTAGAGAAGACGCGTCTCCACTTTTGAGCGTTTGAGGGACAAACGTGTTCAAGGACAAAATTAGGTCAGCTTTCATGCAATGCTCGAGTTTTAAAATTTAGATGAGCGAAAGGAGTAAGTCGAGCCAAACACTTATTCGATTAATGTCCGTATATGAGGGAACGACACTTCAACGTTCTACAACATTTAACTGGGGAACAGTTCAAGGATCTACGTGAAGCCGTGGAGGATATGAACATCCTAATAAACGTCCTAGGATACATGAAAAAGTTCATGAACATAAAACATAAAACATCAGTTTGTGAGATGATTGAAGAATATTGTAGTCTCACCACTCGTGAAATGGCTACGGAACTCAAACAATTCAGAAATTGTTCGATTCCATTAAAATAAACCACTTGAACTTTAACAAGCCACTAAATTTGTCAAAGACGGCTTTCACCCTCTGTAAAAAACACACAAGTGCTCCAGTATGACGTTAGGCAAAGACGTCTAGATTACTTGATGCAGTACATTTTCAGTATAGAATAGTAATGCGAAATTTTCAAAGTAAATGCCTTTGATGGAACGATGAAAATGTGACAACTTTTTCACAGGGAACATAAAAGTACGTATTTAAGCTGAAAATGGCCCTACTTTTTCTTCGTCTAAGAATCAGTGTTACTCAGGAAAATTTATAAGCGCCAGATATTTATTTACTATTTATTACAGCCAATTCTAGATAGCGTAACACGAACATGCAAGAACAAAAATCAACAAAGAGGCAGTAATAGATGTTGTACAGATGCATAATAACTCCTGGACACACTGGTGTAACGATGTGAGATAAACAACACCAATTTCGTTGGCAAACTCTTAAGGATTCTGCATTCAACCGAAAACTCTCTCTGTTCCCGTGCACCTTAGTTTGGTTCTTTAACGAAACCATTTGCTAGACATCGTCTTTAAATCGAGAAAGACGTATCTTGACGTAGACCTCGCGTTCAACTGAGAGAAGCATTTTCTCATGGTTTTATAGAAAGTAATCATATAAGGATCTTGATGACGATGGACTATTTGACAAAAGTAAATGAAATAATATCCCAAAGACAACAACAGCAAGAAGCATGGCTGATAAAACCACTTGTCCTCCACGAGACAAAAGACATTGAATTGGGTCTAAACAAAAGAGAAACACATGGTCCACATTTCATAACGAAAATGATGCTTAAATGGCCTCCAGCCAATATACTGCAGACGATAACAAGCACAAAAAAGCACAAATTTCCGTTGACGCAAAAGCCCTAGGGTATGGCTACTATAACTGGCATCCCAAAATCAGGTGAAGACCACACTTTCCCAGAAAAATGGATACCTATATATCTCTTCTCTAATCTATCAAAAATCGCTGAAAGAGCAATCTCATTTAGGCTCCAGGAGATAATAGAAAAGAAACATAAAAAACCCGATGAATAATTTGGATTCCGAGCAGCTAATTCCCCCGTGCTCCAGCCCACTAGAGTGGTCAAAATAAAGGTAATGGAATGAAGCACATAAAGACAAAGGGCTTAGTTATGTTTGGTATAGCGAAAGCCTAGGACAATGTCTGGCATGCAGAACTGATCTTCGAAATGCATGAACTCCATAGCCCACTTTCAATCGTACAAATAATAATTGATTCCTCCAAGGCAGAAAATTCCATATTAGAATAGACAACAATCTCTCTAACATGCGATCAATTGAAGCTGGAGTCCCACAAGGATCACCCATCTCACTTAATACAGTTTATACATCGCGGTTTCGTATAATCTGTGAACAATGTACCCTTTTCTCCCTTCACGGTGATAATACGTACATTTTTTTAACCGCACAACAAGTCGAAGTCGTCACTTCAAATCTTCAAAGTCCTATAGATACTCTTCATGGATACTTCCGCAAATGGAAAATAAAAATCAACAACTACAAAACCTAGGCAATATGTGTGATAAGACGGAGATCACAATTCCCTATAACGCTACGGGAAGAAGAACCAATACAATAGAACGGAACCGCAAAATACCTAGGACTAAAGTTTGATCACCGTCTGATATGGAACGAAAACACACGACAAAAACGACAGCACTGCTTAAGACTCCTTGCTTCCCTGCAGCCCATCCTTAAATATGGCCGCCTTAACCTGTCTACCGAAATTCTCATTTACAAATAGGTAATAAGACTAACTTGACTCTACCGCAGTATTGCGTTTTACCGGATATCAAAATCTAACCAAAAATTACTCCAGACAATCCAGACGGACGGAAGAGAACTCAATCTTTTTGACCAAATAGACAGACGCCCTAACGAAGCTGTTAAAAATATCTCACAATCCCAGAAAATAGTCCTTCGTGAATATACGAAACTTTAAGATCATTTACAGACTAGACAGAAACTAGTGTAAAGTCCAAGTTTCAGTGAGCACAGGAATACTCTCAGACTAAAATGGAGCAAAAGTGTAGAATCGCACGATAGTCAAATGACTGTCACATCTACTGTCAGATGAATTTATCATTTGGTGATGATAGCGTTGTGTTTTAACGGTTTTATCGGGTTTTAAGAGTTCATTTTACAAAATACTCAACGAAAAACCGGAGCAGAATTTCACTAGTAACTTTACGATTTTGTATTTGACGTTCATTCAAACCGTGTGAGACCCATTTACCGAGTTTATTGATCTTTCCCATTACTCGTTAACAGTTGCTGGTCATTTTCTGTGGCAAATTTAATGCTTGTGCTAATTTCTTGAGTTTGAGTTTGGTCACCATCCAATAACCCCTGCAATTCTCTGTCTTCGCATTTTTGTGGCACTCGCTGTTTTTGACATTGAAAAAACCACTTTTGAACTGTCGAAATCTTGTCTCACATGTTCTCATAGATGTAGTGTGTCCACCATATTTTCTTTACCAGCAAGAGACAACTGTCAACAGCCTTTTTCTTTTGATCAAACAAGAAAATCAATGCTTGTCGCAAATGCTCTTTTTCAGGCACAAAATTTAACATGATTGATCAGCACGATGAAACAAACCATAGTTTTGGTGGACTGAACTTGAATGTGTTTGTAGCTAAATGTCAGATGATCGAAATGGCGTATGTGCCAAATAAATACGCTGCGTAATTTCGCTGGCGCCATCTCTCAGCAAAACCTTAGTAAAACTCTTGCTTAGCGAACATGCTTATTTTCAGCAATATAGCTCATTTATTTTGAGCCATAAGCAAAGCGAGATCACTTATAATAATCTATAGTTGATTCAATGGTTGCAGATTCATCAAAAGTAATTTATGTGTCATCAAGTTACAATTATGCACTATCTAAACGAGAAATGATGTGGTAAAATAACGTGAATATCTGTCGTAGCTGAATTTGTATTAATTTTTCATTTATTACTGTTTTAGTATTTTTAATGAGCATCGTAAAGTTTATCATTTTTCTTTTTCTAATCTCGTCATCTGGAAAATATGCTTTTAATTGATTTCACGTTTCTCAAAAGTCCGAGTTACAATCTCAATACAACGTGATAATCTGCAAAATAACATGAAATTCTCCATTGCTTGCTTTATCTCTTTCTATCAGAAGACGTCCTAAAGTGTTCTTGCTGTTATGTGCTTACGCTTTGTTTTGAGTGACAGGTTCTTCCTGTGGACGGCATACAAATGGAGCCTTCTTTTGCGAAGTTTTCAAAGGGTTTTATGTGTTTCGATGTCGTCATTAAAACAGTTTGCAAAATTCACAAAATGCATGAAATATTCGAACAATCCACGCTGAAATTCGTTCATTATTTTGTATTATTATTTTTATTTTTTTGATTCGAAGACCTTTAAATTATCGATCTCCAGAAGCACTGATTTTTACCATCCCTCGCTTGATCCATCTCAAACTCTTCGTTTTCACGGAAATTTTTACCTTTTACTTTCTATGGATCTGCAAGCCTTGATTAATTCTTCGTTTTTAGTGTACAGCTTCTTAATTTCGTATCTAAATGTGTGTATATTTTTTCAAAATTCCACTGGAGAACTTTGCCCGTTCTTCAGCTCAAATTTACTCATTTTTGATTCGATTATTTATGAGAGATTAAATTCTCAAAACCATTTTCAAGACAAACATTCTGTAGACATCATTCTTGAATGAATTGAAACATCTTATTGGAGTTAAAAAAAAGGTTTTTCTTCATACTTTTGCTTTCTATTTGATTTTCATTCATGTTCTGACTCAATTTTGGCTTTTAAGTGTCACATGCTCTGGTACCTGCAAGTGTTATGATATTTGTTTTTTAAATAATGGTTGACAGATGCAACACGACAGGAAACATGACGAAAGATGCAACTTCAGACTTGAAACACTTGGATAGGTTTTCTTTTCTAACGATTATTTGAATGTTAGAATCCGTGTACTCTCAATATTTCATAACATATAAAAACACTGCGCATGCAGGAACACAAATGATACAAGTTTTCATTTATTCCTGCTGACGTACCACTGCTTTAATCTATAGTATTGGGAATGGGAATGTCGATTTAGATAACAGATGGCGCAACTTTTACAAATGGTTTGTGTGTATAATAACTTATACGGTATTTTGGGGAGAGTACACATTTGTCATTAGTTGGATTGAACGAAAATGGGTAAACTATAAAGTTTTTTTGCCTCGAAAATGTCAAATTTTGTGTTTGAGAGACGTGTTTTGCGGGGAAGTTTCGTTTTCTATTCGAAGAAAACGCTTGTGAAAGCTGTCAATTATGGGTAGAAGCTTACGGTGAACATGTTCCAATTAAAGAAAAAATTGTGAACGATGTTTTGCACGTTTCTGAAGTGGTGATTTTTACTTGGAAGACAAAGAACGGCCTGGTCAGCCAAGAAAAGTTTGACGATGCAGAATGGCAAGCATTATTGGATGAAAATTCATGTCGAACACAAAAAGAAGTTGCTATGGAGTTGGGTGTCGTCCGACTAACCATTTTTGAATGTTTACATGCAATGGCGAAGATACGAAAACTTGGATAATGAATCTTACATCAACTTAACGAAAATTAAATCAATGTCCGAATCACAGTATGCAATCAACATCTCGAAGAACACAAAAAAACATAGTTTTTTTAAGCAAAAAACATCTCGAAACAGAAGCTGGGAAGAAATTATAACTAGCGATAGGCAAAATAATGGTTAATGTTCTCATTCTTCCAGTTATTGAAATCATTGCTTTTTCAAGCTGAAAAATCGACATTATTACTGTCACTGCCAATATGCTATATATTAAATGTATAATAACATATAGTACTGTTTAAAATCCTACTGCGCCACATAAATTGACCAAATATCGTGTATTCTTACAATTATAAAATATTCATACAATCGAATTCGAATCAAACACGATGGCTTATACTTATCACTATCCATTGGCACAAAGTAGAGATAACACTTCGAATCAATGTTCGATCCAATGAGAATCATCCAAATTAAGTAGAACTTTATTTGTATTGGTGATGCTTTTCCAATTTTTCATTTACCAAGATTAACGCTCTCAAAGCTTTTGATTAAAAATGCAATACAATTATAAATCTACTATCGCTTTTTCTATCTTTTTCTGTCAGACGTCGCCCGGGAGTGTTTTCTCTGTTTTGTGCTTATGATATGTCCATGATTAAGTTATCGGTTCTATCGGTGTGCTATATAAAGTTTCCTATATTCTTGCTTCGTATCTATGGGTATGATAGCGAGATGAAGCAACAACGACAAAAACATATCGGAAATATAAAGTTTGCATAGCTTAACACCGATCCAGTTTGAGTTAATTTTTCGTTCCCTAAGACTGTGAAATTGTTCTAAGTTTGCTTCTCTTTAGAACGAGCTGAAGAAGATTCAATGAAAAGATACTCATTGCAATAAACTATAGTCAGAACGGAACTCCAAAAGGTAGAAGAAAAAAGTTATGCTCATCGTCATAAATTTCTTTTCTAGTCTTTCATTTAATTGCATTTTTTAATAAAAACGTTATTTTTTTTTCAGGAAATATTGAAAGGACAATAGCTGAATTTCAATTATGGACCAATTTCAAATGATCTTTAGTTGGGAAAAATTAGATAAATCAAAACTAAATGTTAACAGAATTCTGAAAAATAACTAAATTATCAAAAATGAATGAATTGGGAATTTTGAACTTTTCAAAGAAGCAGAAAAGACTTTTGTTTTTGTCGTTTTGGAAGAAACATCAATAAACTTAAATCATGTTAAACAGAAAATTATTGCGAAGAGAGTCGGAACACTGATAAAACACCCATTTGAAGAAATACGATATAGCATTTGAATCGGATTCAAACTTTGTACATCCTTGAGAATATCCGCAGACAATCTGATTACTGCATATCTTCAGTTGTTCTAAACTGGGTTCATTACTAACTTAAATGAAGTCGAAGCTAGTGGCTGCGTCCTCGAGCTATAAGCAAGAATGATTGAGACCTACAATGAATCACTGAGTTTGAATCTTCATCATTCTATTATATTGTTTATTAGTTTTACACTTAGCTTTTCCATTCCAAATAACGCTTTGAAAAATCAATGAAGGCTATCCGTTATGTGATATTCCGCCTCTTAGTCCTTTTTTGCTTGTTAATGTCTCTTTTACGATTTTCCCAATTTCTTTTTTACGACCAAACACGCACTCGAAATTGTCCGCAGATCCTTTACTGATATTAAAAATTTACATTGGCTCTATCGATTCAATTTATTAAGTGAACAACATACGGGAACATACGATGTCGTGGATTGAAGCATCATTCCCGTATCCTTCATAAATTTCTCTGTTTTCACTTCATTCAATACGTTTCACTCAATAGAATTTTCATCTTTTCATATGAGCAGTAGCAGCTGTGTTTGCACTTCCCGAGAAAGTTCAAACGATCGGGGATGGTGCGAGAAGGTTACTCGTACACAGCTTTCGAGACGACCGCATCCTTTTTATTGCTACTCAAACCGTTCATTTTGTATCAGAATCACACATATTGTAGTAAATGTTTAGCACGAAAGAATAATGCTTTTATTAGAGAGAGATATCCTGTGCAATGAACGCGCTTATGGATGTCTGTGATAACTTTTCGAATGTTCAACAAAAGCTTGCTTGCGCGAAATATCCCATTAAGTGGGATGTTCAGCTTGAGGTAAATTGTCCTTTCAACTGCTGGTGGTAATGACAATGCGTGGATACCATGAGAGTTTTATGAAGCTTACACTCTAATTTTATTGCTGGAGGTATCATAATTGAAATTTCATGAGTCGTTAGTTTGTTTCTATAAAATCAGGTGCTTCCTATTATTCGCCCACTTTAGGTGCTCAGAGAAAGTTCAGCATTTATTGTTATCGGCTTATTTATCGACATTTATACTGTGACTGATATCATGAATTTTATGTTGATATTCGCACATCCGGTCCTAAACTTCAATCAGTTAAAATTCTTGGAAGCTGTGACGCCATCGATGATGACGATTAGAAGCATGCGTTCAATGGAACGTCATAAAATTGTTAAGCCAACTCATGCTTCATTACATGCTGAAAACTGTTTCCTTTTATATTTTAAAAACATCTATTACAGCTCTTGACAAAAAGATGAGTTTCTGGCAAAACGCTTTAACCCCAATAAAAAGTTTTGCATAACATCTTCCGAAAGTCATCAGAGTCATGAAAAGTTTTCCGACTTTCTTTCAATTTTTATTTCACAATAAATGGAATGGTCAATTGTCAAATGTTGCTCTGCGTAACATATGACAAGGGACTAAAAAGGTTACCTAAACTTTTTTAACATAATCATTATGAGTTAAACCAGAGAGATTTTGAGGGAAAAAAATTCGTCCCATGAATAGTGGATCTGTAAGATTTAGGTTGCCTAAAGCTTCTTACTTCCTAATTTATTCCCATTTGAATTGAGAAAAAAGAAATTCACATTCTCGATGGAAGGATCTGGGCAGAGGATGATCTCACTTTGTTTAGTTTATGCAACAGCCAAGTGCTGAGTGGGATTGACGTCACACGATTTCAACTGAAGGACAAGAGTCTTGACCTCATCGAAAAGTTAGCAGAAAAGAATTGTTTGGTAAACGTCTGCCCGTATTAGTTCATAAAAATGAAATGTTCTGAACTAAATCATTTGTCGTATGTACATTTAATGGGTGAATAAATTTGAAACGTTTAGAAATAAATTTGGATTCTATAAGGTCGTTCTGAATATTGGTCTAGACATTCTGATAGGTAGGAGTACATATTCTGAATTTATTGGTTCATTTGTATATCTTAACCGTTTCGTATTCTGATTTTTTTTTCGAAATCTAGAGAGGAAAATCAAATCAAAATCAAAGGAAAGTAATCAGAATTATAGTACATCACCAGCTACAGTGCCTTTGATATGCGACATTTGTTATATTGAAAATTTTGTGGACTATTTGACTAAGCCAGACGCTACAGCATTTAAGTGCCCTCTGACAATATAAGGTGCTTCCGAGTCCGACGAAGCGTCCTCGATGTGGTCGAATGCTATTGCCTTCTTTAGCGTCAGGTACATACTATAAAATGTGATACCTGGACAGAAAATCCGAACCTCTTTACAGGTTGTCTTACACTCGGAGATCAGCATAGTTTTGATGCCAGATGGTGCAAATTCGAACTTCACCAGGACACCATTCTGAAGATTTTCAGGTCAGTGCAGTTCATTGAGCAGCAATATGGGAGTTTTCATATCTCTAAGTAAGCCCTGAACGGTTATTCTTCGATGTATATTTATCTGCATGGCATGGCTCATTTTATATTAAATTACGATTTCTTTCAATATGTTTTAGCTTATCATGTCTACATTCATAAAACAGTCGGGTCATATCAAGTGACAGCACACAACTTCAAGTGCAGGCATCTGAAGGTCCTGAAGATATTATATTATAACTAGAGACTAAAAACAGTGAAATGAAACTTATTTTCCATTTATCTGTCAGACCACCCAATCCATTCTTACCTTTACCCATTATTTTTAAACAAACTTGAGCCGGGCCCTTAACAGTCATCGATAAACTTCAGTGTTGACCGTATTATGAGACCTAAATTGTGGAAATGCGTATTTAGGAACACTTGCATCTGAATCATGCCCAAAATGCAAACAATGCCAATAAATTCAAGGGTGGCCAAAGAATGGTTCAAGTGAGGCCACTTTTTTCCTCACTAGTGTATGTCGAAGCCCTACAAAGAGACCCGGGTTGCTGTAATGGCAAATGAGATATTCTTTTGCCTTCTACATGGAATCTAGCACCTATTGATTTGGCCAGTAGCGCATACCTGAAAGTGTTTCCAATGTGGCGTGGATCGCATTTCTGGTTCCTTCTTAGGTATTTCTCTACAAATAAACTTATTATCAATCGCTTTTGGTAGGAAGAGACCTTGCTGGTATTTTGATGATGCTGATTACCATCGCACCGTAAACATTGTTTTGTGTCACTTATTGGTTTACATATTCGATCTCGCTATCTTTCGATTGATCTGCTGACAAATAATGGGTAACGCTAGGTGTTGAAAACATTTCTATTTGGACCGGAGGCTTAGCTTTTAGCCCTTCTTCTGTTTAATTACAAATTTCTGAAGTAAATAGTTTGATATAAGGACTCTTCCAGCTCTAATTCACCATTTCTAATACCGTTATGTTACAATAAACCTCATTTCTTTCAAATAAGTTGTTCTTCATTGTGACAATTCTGTATAATATAGGTGTCCTGTACCTGGCTTGAGCCTTTTGTGTTTGTTCTTAAATTCGGAACTTTGATAGCATCAGTAGCAGCACCACAAAGCCATCTGCATCAACGACCTATAACTGCTTCCCTCACACACACCATTCATATTAGCGAAAACACGAGGGTGGTCTAAAAGGATTCCGACCACAACGTGAATATGGTGGCACTCGTCCATAAAAGCTAGCGAATGTTGTTGTGCGTCTGAGAGTTACTCATCAAAGTTTCGCCCATTTTGGACGAGCTGTTTTAAGTTGATAGTCGTTTGAGTAAGTCGATGTGAGATTTAAAAATGATGTGAGAAAAAAAATTGACTACAGAATTGTTATTGATTTTTTTTTTTTTTTTTGATAGGCAATACACGTACGCAAATCAGAAATGAATTAGACTCTGCGTAAAAGGACCGTTCACCACTATTTACCACAGTGAAATGTTGAGCAACTGAATTTAAACGTGGCCGTAAGAGCTTGGAGGATGGTGAAAATTCAGGATGTCCAAAAACTGCTCCTTCTGACGTAAACTTTGCTTAAGTTCACCAAATGGTGTGAAACGCCACCGAATTAAAGTACGGGAGATAAAAGAGGTTATGAAAATGTCCAAGAAGTTATTTATCACCAATTAAATCAAGATTTGGGCATGAGAAAGCTATACGCACATTGATTGCCGCGTTTTTTCACGTAAGACCAAAAACGTGTTCGAATGAACATTCAACATTCATCAACGCTCTTTTGGTGCAGTTTAGGCTCCGTAAAACCGAGTCTTTCCGCCGATTAATGACTGCTAATTAAATTCGGATACACTATTATACTCCCGAAACAAAAATACAGTCAAAACTATGGACTGCAAAGAGAAACCAGCCCAGAAAAAGCAAAAATTGTATTTTCGGCTGAAAAAGTAATGGCGACTGTTTTGGGATAGTCATGGAGTTATCTTAATTGATTATCTTCAGAAAGGAAAAATCATGTCAGGAGCATACTATGCATCATTCCTTGCCAAGCTGAAAGAAGAAATTGCGGAAAAACGACCTCATTTGCAGAAAAATAATTCATGCTTCATCGAAGACAACGCTCCGTCTCACACCTCAGCGGTTGCTATGGCAAACAAAAAACTGAATTCCGGTTGGAACTGCTTGAAGATCCACCTTACTCACCAGATATAGTCCCAAATGACTTTTTAACTCCCTTATCTAAAAGCCGCGCTCGGAGGAGAGACATTTACGTCAAATGACGAGGCAATTAATTCTTTAACAATTATTTTGCAGAAGAAAACGCCGAGTACTATTTGGACGGGTTAAAGAGATAGGAGCTTACTGGAAGAACTGTACTATTGTACCATTGTTAGGTCGGAAACTTTTTAGACTACCCTCTTACCAGCAGGTTGCAGGCAGGAGCTGATGTTGGGTTCAAAGCGTAAATTATATTTTACAATTCATGAAAGTCCAGAGTGTCCAGCAAATCAACCATGCTTTGTTTGTGGTATGGATTGCCTGAGTGTAATATACCGCCTGGTTCCATTTGTCAACCGATTCCAGCATATCTTCGAAAAGGCTACCCAGACGGAGCTGATGGACTTTTTCGGCAAAAGTACCGTGCAGTCTATTCAGGCAGGGGGAAATTTTGAAAAATTTCATAAATCTTACCGAGTGACTCGTAAGTGCTTGAATTATATACGTCAAGTGTCTGTTTAGTATGTACACTTGCAGCTATAATTCCCTCTTCTTTGTGAGGACGTGTTTCTGATTTTCCAATATGTCTGTGCGATAAGTTGCCTGCTCAACCTACTCCTCATTATGCAGATTTGTTGGAGATGCTTGAGCCCTTCTTCTTGGATTCTACCCTGTTTCATTTCACTGATTGTTTCAAGAAATTGTCGCGACATTTAGTTGGACAATCTTTAGTCTATACAGAAAAAAGTCTAATCGCTCTTATATTATCATAAATATCATAAAATTATAGTGTAAGCTCCTTGTAAAATTGTTTGCGAATAAATCCTAAAAAAATCGGATTTTAGTGAAACTTTACAAAGACAAATATATTAATTCCTTATTACTTAAACATGAATACGATTTAATTCACTAGTAGATAAATAACAATTTCGTCTGAATATTTATACAATTTACAATTGATCTGGTCATTTCAAAATCGTAGCTGTCACGATAAATAATGTCCGCCCAGTTCAGGCCCAAGGCAATGTTTCCAGGCACTTTCATTCGCCCACCAGGATCCAAATTAAACATGTGTTGTTCTGTTCATTCCACCTGATGAAACCTTATTCTGAAGGACGAGACTTGAAAAAACTAGTGGTTGAATTCCCTTGAAATCCTTCCTGTATTTCATGCACCCAAACACCGAGCAGAAACATGTTGTGTTGTCCTTCAAAAGCAAAATTGGTGGATTTGCAATTGTATTGATTTTTTATTAAATGCAAATAACCAAATTCGGATTTTTTCGGACATGCAGAAACAGTCACAGAAAAGGAGCATTATAGTCCATTTAAAAAGGGTAATCCTTTTAAACAGGAAAGCTTTATCCAAAATAAAAATATGCTTACCGTGCAAAAATCGAATAAAGCTCATAATATTTGCCAAGGAAACGAAATAAACAGGTATCATCCTTTGCGTGAAATCACAAAACGGATTTTATTCGTATTGTTTCTGTTTGAAAAATGTCGACCAGGAAATATTTAAATCAGAACTTATTTAACCATGACCGATTTGATTTCGACCAATGTCTGTCCTATTAAATTCTTCTGGTTAGCAAAAGCTTCCTTGCCAACCCAGGAACGATAATAACGATTGTTCTTAGAGTGAATCAAATAGCTCCAAGCACGCAAGCATTTGGTTTTCAAACCAAACCAGGTGAATTATTAACAGCATGCAAACGAGGACTACCTGTTAGCTTGCCAAGGACTCTCTATACATGCTGAAGACGGTTGTAGAAAAAGAAAACCATGAGGAGAAAGAAGAAGATTTTCTCTTATCTTGTTTGCCATTAAAAGATGAATGATCCGTAGAATTTTCAATGAATTGAAATGCCTTGAGTGATTCTGATTGAATAATGTGTACAAGAAATGTGAAATCCTTCTTCTGCTGCTACTTCCTTTCGTGTTTAACAAAACAGGGAAGGTGAATTTATTCCAATTGGCACGAGAATCCAATGTCGTTTGTTTTCGGAGAAGGACTTGAGAGGATAGCGTAAATCACAAAGTGAATAATGTTTTTGAGTATCACCTGAGAGTTCTGAGAAATTTGATTTTGTGAATTCTAAGCATGAAACGCAGAAGTTCAAGTTTATTTTGCACGGTACGCCACAATGTATACACAAAGGTAATTTGAGATAATTTAAATTAACATTTTCTTGGTATTGTGTCATTTACACAGCGTACGAGTTAATTACCGATTTTTGAAACGTGTGTACGTGGAAATTTAAACGCAAATAAAAATTATTATATTTTTCTTCTTGCAATGCTAGCACCATAGACGATGTGCGTTCTAAAGTTAACAGATCTATTCCACAAAATGGCAACAAATAGTTTTATGTTGTGAATCCAATTTATGGTATTCAATACATTGATTTTCTCACCCGATGCAGCGATATTCATGGCTTAATTACATATCGAATAAGTTCTCATTGTCAATCGCGATATCCTTCAAAATTACAGGCCAATCCATTAGATCACGACATACTAATTTTCATTGACCTGTGAGACGATGCATTGTCTTGGTGAAAAAGCACTTTTTCCACATATATGTGAACGCTTTTTTTCTTAAATTCTAGGCTTGAGTTGTTTTTTCTTGAATGCTAAATCAGCTAAACTATGTCGGGTTAAATTTAAATTAATAGTACATCTCTAACTGATGAAAGTCGATGAATAGAGGACTTCACGCACGTTCAAATGTAGGGATGCCATAACAACCTGGAACGATTGTCACTGGTTGGTATCCGCTTTAAACTATTTACTATAATAAAGCGGAACGAAACGTGGAATGTTTCGCAAGTCGTTAATTTTAAACAATGTAGTTAATAGAATTGAGTTACACACTTTTTTGTACATTAGCAGTTGCAATGGACTGAACAGACATTTGGACAGACACAGATTGACAGTTAGTTCTATTCACACCTATCGACAGTCGTGCCACCTGTGTGTCAGATCAGACATTTATTGCGTAAAGTCTTGCTAAAAGTGAGGGACCAATAAATGCTTTGTTTGCTTTGCGCGGTTTTACAGCTCGAATGAAGCCGATGTGCTCTTATGGGAATAGGCCCAGTAAAAAGGCAAACAATGTGAACAGAATCGGAATCGGCCCATTTTAAATTTAACGCTTTACCTTGACAGCTTTCCTTGTCAAAATGAACATTGCACTGCATTTTCATTGGAAACGCAAATTCATCAGAAACTATTTAATGACGCAAAAAATTTCCTCAATTTTGTTTTGTTTTCGTTCGAGAGGAAGGCTATAATTTCAAACGGATGAGCTAGTTATCATTTATCAATTATGGGTCATTTTCCAGAATTATATAAATGACATTACTTGTACCATAAAAATAACCAGAGTGTACGAAATGCAAAATGATAACTGCAATAAAAAATTTGGTAAAAAATAAGGAAAAACATCGTAACTGATATGTTTCAAAGCTGTTTTGAAAAAAAAATAAAGAAAACAGACGACACGTTTTCCGTTCTCGTAAAAGTGACTGTCCTTTGCATGTATTAAAGGATTAAGAAAGAGGTTAATAGTAATAAGCGCAATTTATGGTACAGAAATAGTATCGTTCGAAAAAGAAGAAAGCAAAAGTCTTCTTCAGTCAGGATAAAGACCATTGTTTCCTATATAAGGTTGAATCAACGGTGGGTCATCCACACGATCATTCTGCGCAGTAGCATGACGAATTTTGCCACAATTAATGCTACTATACCCTCTGCATGTTAACACGCATCTTGTTGCTGCATCCTTACAACTTCTCAGAAAAAGAAGAATCATTTTAGAAATCTGGGTAACACCAGAAGTGACGCCCATATCTCGCTGGCTCCCTTGTATGTCATAGAGCAGCTTTTCACCTATCAGTCCCTTTCAAATCCACAGAAATACTTCGGTAATCTGGAAGACTCTTCAAGAAGGTCTAAAACAGGGGTTTAAATTGCTAAGTTGAAGTAGTTTCCACGTTAGATATCGTGCTATCGAGTATTCATCATCCAGTTTTCACCATTCATCCATCTCGCCAAACGAATGAATTGTTTCCATGATAGTCACGATGGTGGATCCGTCAGACCTGAAGCCATACAATTATGAAGCTGCATATCCTTCGACAATAATCCCAGTCAAGTGTCTTTACCAGATGTATTTTTCGAGCACCTTTTCTGTGGCATGCAGAGCGCGTAAGGGCCAGTATACCAAACGTTACTCCAGGGTCCATTTATCTTTTCTGAGCAGCAACAATCTTACTTTTGTCCAACATGTAGAAGATGCGGTCAATGTGTTAATGAAAACAGGTTCAGGATAGGTATAGTAAATCAATCGTAGCATCTAGATTGGAACAACGCCTCTTGTTTAGCAATCACTTCTTAATTTTCTGCATTGTTGTCTTCGTTTACTTTATCTTGAAGTTCGGTTAATTGTTTTTCTTCAGATGATATGAAGTCGTAGTTTTTTACGTGGACACCTGTCATTCAAACCTAATTCCACGGTCTCAACAGACGGGGTTGAAACAATGTTTCAACCACCAACTGCAAGATCATGTTTTAGATTTCAATCTTGTGTTTCAAATTTTCATGTTTCAAACTTTTATTTTTAGCTGTCTGAAATCCCGAACGCCACAGGTTCGTGCACAGCGTACTTCCATTACCATTACTTCCACGTTTTAGCCAGGATAGATACCGTGTGGGGGCTGACAGTAGCCTGTCATAGGCGTCCCTCCAACCTGTATTTCAGATAAACCTAAGGCCAAGTTGCGCATTTCGGGACTGATTGCCCTTCCTCAAAAATTTTGGGTACGTGTAAACGAGGTTATTTCTAGCTTTTCGAATTGGTAACAACATTTAGCAGTACAAAGTCTCCATCAAATAGAACATTCAGTCAGTTCAATCTAATAAATCAAGTTATCTGTCTGTGTTTCAATGTTACACAACAGATATTGACTTTCACAGGCATCATTTTCTTCAAACTTCTTATTCTTCAGTCAATTGCACATCAGTTGACTTCCAGTCTGACCTCAATTTAGTTCTCTCCTTACTACTTGTCAGGTCTAGTCCTCAGTCAGCATCATATCTTCTTTGCATCAAATCTTCTCAGCAACTGTTATCCAGTGGTTCGGTTTTCTTCAATTTCCCCTCGTCGATACGTCCCAAGTTCTCACCGTTTTAGGACCCCTTTTGGTGACTTAATCGGTACTCATTTCAGTCTGTGCTTACCTCCGTCGTTTTCTTCCTGTCTTCCTGTCTTCAACTCAGCATTTCTTCAGTTATTTAGTCTTGAAATTTCTCCATCGCACATTGGCCCGGCATCCTTGAAGTCTCCTACAGTACGCCTTGTTCTCGGCCCCTAAAAAGTCTTATTGCCGACTTTATAAGTCCGTTTTCCCTTCAGTGCGTCCTTTCCAACTTCCATCCCCACAACGATAGTCTCCAGCGCCTCTTTTCTTCATTCTTCATCATTACATTGGTTCTTCAACTCAGCAAGACATCATAGAACCGGTAAATCGGTTTTTCAGCTGGTCTGTCAACGGTTCTACGTGATTATCCCACAAAAGACCTAAGGGGTCAAAGACTGCACTGCGCTTGAATTCAGCTTCAAATGCACCTTTAAGTTACCATACTTAGCACTTATTTCGACCTCATTGGAACAACGAGCCTCCTTCCTTTCCCCCTCTTGCTTTACACAGGCAAGGGACTATCATGGTGGAACCACAAAACGAACTAAAACCAAGGCGTGGCTCACTTCAGGTCAAATAAAATAATGGACAAAGTGTTTTTAGGGTATCAATGCTTAGAACTCGAATCTCTTTAACATATTTGATGAGGCTTCGCCAAAAGCTGGTTTTGATCTTGTTGTTCGCCGATCAACACGCTTCCTTGCCAAAATGTTTGATACCATTTAAAAATATAACTCCTTCTGATACTTGGAACGTTTGCGATTGCGATAGAGCTTGTGACCTTCTCTTCGCTTTTATGATTTCTCCTTGCCACTAGTACACGGTAGACTTATTATGACAGATGTGTCTGAGTCTCAGTGTCACATCAGTCTCAAACAGATGTGATAAGACTCAGAATAGAGCTCAATATTTCTTCATTCGAAACCTCCCCAGCTCACTCGGAGATCCTTTACTAACGTTTTGCTCTAAAAAAAACACAGAGGTGAACGTTCTGAAAACCATTTTTTCAATAATCTACCAAGTGAGTAGAGTTCACGTCACTGCTGATCGAGCAGTCTGGCCTATGATTACGATTGCAATGTTGAGGGAGAACGTCCTTTGGAACTCTCCAGTTCGGGACCATTAGCATGAAAGGGATTACGGAAAGATTAGAACATTCAAAAACTTCAATTGCAGTGACTCTTATCTGTTTTTCAAAGTAGCTATCGGCTATCCTGTCAACTATTGTCACTTGTATTCCAGCAACAGAACTACAGGCTCACTACCTCCTGCAGGACAAATGACTTGGGCGGGAATCCAAATCAATAAACCCGATGTAGTAATTTGATACTAAATATTAGTGAGTTAAAAGGCGGGGAAGTTAGCATGAGTCCCTTAAGACAAATTGGCGTATTGACGGGTATGTTCGATCGGGTATGTACGATCAGAAGAGCATTGTGCACCTTGGTTTTGATAAAATTATTACAGGGTTTTTATTGCTTGTTAAGTTGCTCTATGAGAACAAGAGTAGTTTGGCTATTTGATAACATAGAGTAGCTCAAATTTAAAATGGGACATTTACAAATATGAAAAATCTTATTTATTCTCTCGTATCTTATAAATGTTATATACAAAATACAAATCAGATTTCAATATTCATACTATTTGCTAATTTCAAAACCAAATACCATACATATACATTCATCCAAAGGCAAGAAAATAATAAAATACGATGAAAAGTCACATATTTGGGTTCAAAGTCATAATGAGACACACCACATAAATACAGAAAATAAAGTAAAATTCAGTCATATGATTTAATATTGAATATTTTGTTGGGAAGCCATTTTGCTGTACTTCCGCTTTCAGGCGATTGGGCACAGATTTAACTAGCCTCTGGCAATAATCTGGTGAAATTTTTCCCCATTCATCCTTCAGGGCTCAATTGGGTTTAAATCAAGCGATTTTGATTGTGTTGCGAGCAAATAAGGGCTGTAATAGAGGAGCCAGTTTCGAACATTATAGGCCTTGTGTTTGGGATCGTAATCCTGATAGAAGTTGAAATCGTCTGCTAGTCCTAATTTTTCACCAGTTTCCGTCAGATCCGATCTCAAAATGTTTAAAAAGTATTTGCTGTCCATTATCTCTCCAATAATTTGAAAATTTCAAGCTCATGCTATCGATATTGCTCCCCAAACCATTACCGACCCTAAGCCGTATTTAACAGTCGGTTTGAGATTTCCTTCTCGATGCTCTTCATTATACTTTCTTCACACATATGAACGTCCATCTGATCGCAAAACATTAAACTTGCTTTCGTTCGTAAAAATACTTTATTCCAACATATTAAACATTGGTTATTGTATTCATTTGCGAAAGCCAACCGGTTTTTCTTGTTTAACCTTACTTATGAAAGCGTTCCTTCTTAGCTACTCCACCATTCAACTTGTGGTTCCTCAATATATTTTTGATCATATTTCTGATTGTTTCTGAGTTTTCCCCAAGGTGTTTTCTCTCTTAGGTGCTCTTAGTTGTGACCGGTTTTTGATTTGCGCTAAAAGCTATCGTTCGTCGCAATCCACAAATATTTTGCATTAGCTCGGTTTTAGTTTATTAACAAAATTATCTGCATCTTCGTACGGCTTGAATACATTATATACAATAAATACTGTAGATCGAAGCTGATTCACGATTTCAGCAATATTTCGAACAGATTTTCCTGAATGGAATGCGCTAATATCATTCTATACTCTTTGATGAGGTTTTTGGACCCCATGGTGTCATCACTGATATTCTGTTTTAATGCCTGCTAACTTGATCGAAAAATTACTTCATATGAAGTAGTAAGGGCAAGTGTCAATTTAATAAGTCTGGAGATTAACTGTTAGCTTAAGCAAAATGAATCAGAGTTACCATGAGTTCATATTCTACTTTAACCTAAGATATAAGACTTTTACATGTTGTTTATTTATTGTTTATTTTTTAACCTTTGTATCGATGAATATTTATGCTTTGTAGTTTTTTAAAGGGAACAGTAGAATTCATATATTAGATTTATAACTTCCTTGAAAATAAATAAAATTTTTAATATTCGTAAATCTTATAATGGAATTTTGAGCAACTGTTTGTCAAATTGATAGTTATAATTATCGAATAGCAAACTCTGCCCAAACTAACGTTCATGAAAATATCCTTCACAATACTGTCAAAAACAGATTCAGAATATTACCTTTTTCAATTCGTTATCGTCGTTATTTGTGGGAATTAATCTTTCCCATGTTTTTCTTCACATTACAAACGAATGCGGCAATGGTTCTCGTATTTATGATGAGAAGGGTTCTCCAGTTGTTTCTTTCACGCATTTGACTCTGCTAATCTAATCGAGAAAAATGATAATCGGGTAAGGACAAAAATGCCTCATAAGATGTAATCTCGGTACCTGTCCAACACGACTAGCATTGAGGTCACACAGAAATACAACCAATTCACCCACACAATGTTGAACTCATCTAAATTGATACATAAAATTTTAAATGATCCTTTTGCCATAAATATTTCCCATTACGATCCGTCCTCACGAATCTTAACTCAACCTCTTACAAAAGCTCAACGCCTGCTTAGTTTTGGTCCGAACAAAAGAATTTAATATTGAAAACTTGATGCTCTGTAAATTCTTTTTCTTATCTTCCCTTTCCATTTTTCACACAGTAACTGGCCAAACTTATCTCGCCAACATAAAAGGGTAAATCGTTTAGAAGAGAATTTTCCACCGCTAAGGCCTAATAAAAGGTTCGTCCTGAATAAGAGACATTCAACGATGGAATGAATAAATGGACGAAGATAGAATGAACGAATGAATGAGAAACTCCAGATTTTCTGCAGATGTATTTATAACGTTGTAGCTTAATCTACCGCCACACATAGACAGGTAACTTGCTGAAATGTAATTTTCTGCCAGGAATAAGGAAGCGTTTTGCTGAAAATTTCTTAGAATTTTCGTACGGATTAACAATGGAATGCGAGCGGTGGCGATTAAAAAAGTTCAACATTCAAGAAAGAATGGAGTCATTAAGGTTGAATAATGCTTTTAATATGGGTCGCTGTTGGGAGGAAGGCGACTGGAAAATGTTAACTGAGATTTATGAAAAGGTTAAGTATTTTTTCTATCGCGCTACGATAAATCGTTTGAAATTTCATGCTAATTTCTGTACTTTCACATATGTTAGGAAGCTGATAAATCATCACAGCTTCATGCACTAAATGTTAAATGCTTGCCTGTTTTCTACTGCTGGAGGTAGTTTCATTGTTTAAACAAACAAACAATAGAACGTAGTAAAATACGCATGTACGTGTATAAACTACGCAGATATTCCGCATCCTATTGTTCGCAAGTTCAAAGGAATTATGGCAATTTCACAAAACACACGAACCAGATGATAATGGAAAAACGATGTCACTAAGTTAACTGGTGATGGATTAATTACGTATACGACCTTTCAGTTGCGAAGAAGTTTCAAGGAGCAAAGAGCAAACATGCCGGCTCTCTATATTGCGAAGTCAGACCTCAAGTCATTTTCGAGAATGGTAAACTTTCGGAAAGTCTTTGGTGGGTAATATCTATTTAGCATTCAAAGAGTATGGGATCTTAAAGATTATCTGTGGACTTGTGCGTGTTTCAGCGAAAGAACCAGCACATACAAGGAAAAGGGATTAGGATATGCGAATAATTAAGACTAGTTATTTTACACCAGAATTTCATTGTATTTAACTACATTTGGATGATTCATTAAAATTTGGAATCGAGCGTTGACTGTAGAAAAGTGCTTACAATAATCCCTTTCTAAGTTCACTATTTCCTGGATTTTGAACTTTATTTTTGGAAATAATTAACGTTTTCACACCCGCAGTCTTTGGTCTGCAAATACAAGAGTCCTTGGTTTTTGGTTAGTTATCATACAAGCAACAACCAGACGGCTAGTCAGGGACATTAACTTAAAAAACTAGGCAGGATATCGTCAGCAACATTTACAAAGAGCATCAGCTCACTGAAGGAACTCTAGGATGTGAGTCGTAGACTCATAAAGATTAGAGATAAGACTCATAATGTCCGATGAGCATAGATACAATAAACGTGAACTACAATTTATTTAACTCTTGACCTTTTTTCTTTAGTTATCGGAAAAAAAATTTCCTATTTATTATCACATGATACTACGTTTTTGATTACCCTTCCTAAATATATCAGTTCTATCACACCTGAGTTGGGTTAGGACCCTTGAACTGTCCCCATCAGCGAACCATCAAAGTCAATTAAAATAACTTTAAATCCAGCCCTTATTTCACACATCAAGCTTTGACTTCACTTTATAAACAATAATTTGTTTCTAGTGTTCAACCAATGAAAGGTTTAACACATTTCATGGGATTGCATTAAACGAAACTATCTAGCAAAAATAAGTTCTCATTTATGTCAATTACAGTTCTTCGCCGAACATCGTTTATCATTGTCTATAAACTTCATTTTCCCAAGCAAGCTAGCAGTCTTCCGAAAACTCGAAATTCCAAATTACGTCAAATTTGGCAGGTTTGCAACATCATTCAACAGATACAGTCTTAGTTGAAAATATTTTACCGCTTAAATAGGGATCAGTTTATAAATTCTACAATAATTCCAAGTTTATGAACAGGTTTATGAACAGTATTGCAATTGTTCATGTTCTTGTTCGGCACCCGTTCTAATTTCTTAATTTTATTCCTTTGAAATTACCTCGTTTTAACTTTTCAATGTTTCAGTTTCGGTTTTAACACTCCCAAAATTTTGAGGAGGTGGAATTAACCTCAGATTACACAGGCCATTGTGGATACTTACGTTGTGCAATTTTTTTTATTCCTTCGCTTCATTAAATATCATTTTTTAATATATTTGCAATAATTTTATGTAAGTAAAATATAAGTATTAAAATAAAACAAGCATTTATTGTGGAAATTTTACAAACAGTTCAGGTTTAGGCCGGTATTGCATTTAACAATAATTCTCCAAGAGCATCGGTGACAATATGTGTGTCCTCGGAAATAGCATTTGACTTGCAAGCATTCTTGTACACATTCGGTGCTCCTCACCTCTGCAGATCCTGACACAAACGCAACCATAAAGACGCAAGCAGAACTAAGGGTCGAAGACTTATTTGTTGGTTAGTTGATAATGGAAACTTTTCGCCACAAATCGCTATATGTCTAGTTTCTCCTGACTGGCTTTTTCATCGGACATGCATTTTGAAATCACCATTTAAGCCATTAGCAAACTGCGAGAACCACCACAATTTCCAGCAAACAGATACCCTCAAGAAGTTAACTTAATCGTCCAAAAAGTGTATCTAACACTGCAAACTTGTTGTGCATCATGATTAAGAATCGCTGAAAAACCAATTTCCAGTTTTTCCCGATTTTATCAACACGTTTTATGTCCAATCCGATTCATTTTTGGAATTCTTATCGTATAGGATCAGATTCGCGACAACAAGATAAATTAGCGACTAAACTGACACAGGTTCCCTTTGGCTCAATACACTTGACTCAGTGATGCTCCAGCTTCTTCTTCTTCTTCCAACTTCATGTTATCCTACGTGGTAGTTGTATTTGTGGCACCTGGGCATGGCTTAATAGAAAGTGACGAGCGACCACGTAGAACCTCTTTTTGAACAAATTTTTGACGGTTGCCATCGAGCCATCACTCTTTGATTTCACTACACGATTTCTCTTCCAAAAAAAAGAATCGAATCATCGGCCGATATTGCTCTTTAACCAATTTTCTAAAATCCGCGAACATCCCCGCTTGCACACGCGGTAAAAACAAAACGACGAGTCGGACTCGGCTGAAATGTCGACAGTCGCCCTCTACCAGAATGCACTACACTACAGTAAAAACTGTTGCGATAATGGCACCATCGGCCACAACCTTCAAACTGTTTCTTCAAGTCAGAACTGGACGCGCTTTGATATGCCTAAAAATTAAAAGTCTTACAAGTAAAAATCCAGGCCAGCAGCCACTCATCAGAGCTGGATAACGAGCCTCACTATTTTTTAATGAATGTGTCATTCTGTATTTTGTTCTACACATTATCATAATAATAAAACTCATGAAAAGAATTCAAGTGAATGAATAAAACTAATCACTTTTTTCTAAATCGGCCAGGAATTCTGGAAAACGAGTTTTGTGGTTCTAAAGAGAAACTCCGATAGATTAAAATTTTGAACTCACTCCAATATCCGAAATATCCGATGGGTGTAGATCAGCCTGCAGCAGCAAGTTAGTGACATTCAATAACTGATGTCTTGGTTAAATAAGTGAATTAACACAACAATGCCCATATTTATCCATACTCCAGAGCGTGCAACTCATATTATACATATTAATTTCAAAATGATTATGTCCTACCAATAAAAAACGATACTATAATTCTTTTTAATAAAATAAACTACTTTGTAATGCACATTTTAATGTAGCATTTGTAGCTAGTATTCATATCGCTTCTAAATAATGACCTGACCAATAAGTATGTGATTATCGTTGCTATATCAATTTCTTCAATAACTAGTACGCATTCCAGTTACCCTTGAATTAAAAGTATTAAAGAAGGTGTAGTTGATTACCCTGTGCAACAAATGCCTGTGCAGGTAATAATGATATTTGAATTTGTGCTTCTGGTGTGCGCGTGTTCAAGAAAAGTGAAAATGTAATTATGATCAGATCAACTTCTCGTGCACACATGGTTTTCAAACGAAACGGCTCTACCTCCCTCAAAGTTCAAAGTTCTGACGAGAAGTGTTGCGCAATAACAACAACAACAAAAATTGCTACAAGAGATATGTTATTTTACTTATGTTGAGTTACTAATTTATTATCCTTTTTGTCTTTGGAAATTCTGCATTAATTTAATTTATTAGGGTCGAATACAAAGGGAGGTCGAATACAAGGCCTAGGGAGCTTAAATTAATGAACGCAACCCCGAACATAATGCTAACGACTACATCACTCTGTAAGTTACTAGAAATAAGACATATATTAAGTTGCGTCTAATTCGATAGATATGCGGTTTCATTTTGGTTTTTTCGATGTGCGTGGCACATTGCTAACTTCAAATGACGGTTGAAATAACTATAAACGATTATTCCAACCAACAAAAGCATCATGCGCCCCGACACACTAACATTTAGTTAATGTTCCTTGTTAATTAGAAAATGTGAGTATTTTACTGAGGTTTTCCCTAGAGGATAATGATTGAACATGGAACGCTGGCTGAAACTCGCCACTATTATTCGAAACCACATAACAGTTACTTGGGGTTGCACACTTCCCACAAGCTTTTCCGATTGCATATTCTTAGGTTCACAATGCACAATACGATACTCCACCCCAACCAATCTCTAACGCGCCGACTCACTGACAGCTCACACGATACTGGGGTGAATATTTTGTCTGAGCTCGAATTTTCCCGCTAGGTGTCACGCTTGCTTATTTACTTCGTACTTTCCTCCGTTCGTCGACCAGCTGGTTGTCGCAGTCCGCTGTCAAATTTGGTGTCTTGTTGCAGAAGTGTCAGAACGCACACGGAGTGTAGACGCGTTTTCATTTTCGCTGTCGCCGAACCGAGAACTTGAACCAATTGAAAGTGTTAGTGGGATTTCCACACGGGCACGAAAAAGTTTCATATGCAGCAATTATCAATTTGCATGCATTTTTCGTAGTGACATCGGAACTCTGCAATTCGCGGTGGGTGCGTCATATGTTGACGCACATTGCGTAACTAAACACCAGATACGGGACCGGTAGCGGCGTGCAAGCGGAAGTTTGTTTTGACGGGAGTTTGAGTGGAGTTTGTTTACCTGGGAAATTCGTGTGGTCAATGTTTTTCTTCTGATTCAATTTTCTATGGACACATTGTGAAGGTGATCTACGTAACGTGGGAAATTATCGCGTGACAGTGATTTGATTTTGAGTGTTGGTGCTGTTTTAGAATTGTGCAGTGTGTGAATGATTTACACCGTTTGCAGCGTTTTGTGACGCAACGAAACAATCATATGCATATGTAGAATCGTTTGTTCGCATGTTCACATTGTGAAAGACTCGATAGTTTGGATTTAAAAACAAATCGGAAGTCATAGGTGGGTGAAGAGTTTTCGGTTTAGGCTATAGTTTACCCTGAGGCAACTCACGCAGTTGCAAGTCCTCTTCCTTGAGCGTCTAGCGCACATTCTAAATATAAGTCAAACAGCTATTTGATAAGCAAACACCATCCTGCTGAGCGAACCAGCTAGAGGCCGGGTTAAGTATTTACACCAATTTAATTTGCCGGTTCAATGAAAACCATATCAGAAGGCATTCTGTGGTTTCTCAATTTCACTGCGTTGTTATTCGAAGTGCCACTGAATAGTTTCATGTAAATGAGGATTCATCGCTCTTCCACCATTCTCGGCCTCTGTGAAGGGGTTGCATCTATAGTTGAGATAAAACATCTGCCAAGAGTGCCTAAGAATGTTTTGCATCATTCAAATTCCACTTCGACATGGGGTCAAGAATCTAAAATTTCGCGGTGGTGAAGGTGGCGAAAATTTTTTCGACGGGCATCATGTGCTGCATTGTTGCGTTCGCCTTACCTCGAATTCTTCTGGTAATAACATTATGGCGCATTGATAACATTCAACTGATAAGATAGCATTTTAGAAATTGTACGCCGAGTTCCTTAGATAGAAGTGATTGAGAAGGAGTAGATCTGTTTGTTTACCCCCTTATTTTGCGATAAATTTGCGCGTTTCGGCAGCAGTAAATATTTACGCGATTTCGCCCCCATTGAAGGTAAATGACTGAGTAAATATGAAAACGAGCTTGCTAGAGAATTTCTGCCAGTGATAATCGTTCGAAAATACTTTCCCGAAGGAATAGAGCTACACTAGTCTCACATCCACATTTAATGTCATGCTTTTATGGACTATGAATTCTACGATATTCAGGGTCTAGACAAATACCAGGCAAAATATTTGCTCCTTTACCTTTGTAGTGCATTATAATGTCTTCTTCCGTCTTACGAATCCTAATATTTCTCGCTGCTATTCGACTGGAAATAAGTTCAGTGATCCCGGATTATGTCAGATTCACCTTAATACTGCCATCTGATCAGGAACTAATCAGAGTACAGTATTCCATTCCTTTTTCCTGTCATTTGATCAGTTCCTTATCAAATTTCTTGTTAAGACCTCATGGGTGTCAAAATTGCATGCGGTGTAGTAAACAAAATTATGATATTGAATTTAGTTTTTATCTGGTTTAATCTGTATATAATATCCCTTATTAAATAATAAATTTATTGCTAATTTTGTTGCTATTATATACTATTATTATATTATGTATCTACTCAGTTAGCGAGGGTATTTAAAAAAATAGACGAGGCTCCATATGCATCTTAGCAAAAAAGTAATCGTACTCTCTCCAGAGAACTTAACAGGGAAGTTGTTGACATCAAAAGACAGTTGAAACTGCGTGTTCCATGACGTAAAGATTTTGTTAAAAAAAGGTTATAATGGATCGCTAGGCGGCGGAGAGATCTTTCTGACAGCAATGCTCTTCCTTCCAATCCATCCCATCTGAAAAAGAGGTTTCCCCTAACCTGCAGGCATCGCTAGGCGATCACTAATGAAGCCTAGCCCGAAGTAATGTCACAATAAGTTTGAGGCTAGGTTCTCGGCATGACAGGGAAGGTGTTTAGTAGACAGCCCAGTTGCCACTGAGAGTCCGTCACCCATTTAACTCCCAACACAAACATTTATTATACTATTGAAACTATATTAGTGTATTAATTTCACTTAAAATCATTATGTATCATTCTGCAAGATATCTTATCCTCCTTATATTATTCAGCAATTTTTTTTCTGATTAAAATAAGTACAAAATATTGAACAATACAATAGACTCAATTTTCTATAAAGTTCTTCATCTTCTTCATTCTTCTATAAAGCAATATCCCCGGTTTTATGATGTAAAAATTTACCTGCAGATATCTATGCAACGTTTATACAATGAAAAGTGTACATTTGTGAGTGCTTTTGTTCGATGACCGTGAACAATTTACGTTAAATTTCTGTAATATGCGTCCTGTCTTAGCCATTCCAATAAGGCTAAACAATTGTTGAGAAATTCATCATAAATTTGATAAAGTCATAAATTTTTAAACCTGAGGGTTCAAATTTTCTTCTCCCCCCTTTTCACACATCTTCAGATATTTTTGGCTACCTGTAACAGTTTGACCGAGAATTCTGAATTGCAAAAGTGAAAGTAAAGTAAGGGTCCTGTGTCCCGAAGTAAAATAATTGTTTCTCAAGAATAAAGTTTACTGTTGACTATGGATGAAGATTCAAATAAACGTCTGTCATCACAAATGTGATCCAAACGTTAACTGGAACGTCAACGAGTTAAATTAAATGTAGAAATTTCTGGGCGTGACGATTATGGTGATCACGAATCGAACTCTCAACTAAATGTTGATAAACGCAATAATCAACAATTGTGTACTTCAACTGGGATTTTAGTAATAATTCAAAGCAACTACATTGCGAACCAGTCAATCACCACACGAAGGAGTGTTTGAAGATAGATAAGATGAAAACCGTATGAGTTGATCAAAACTTGTTCAGTAATTCAGACTTTCAACTTTTTGGATTCAAATCTGACTAGAAAGACTAATCGTCAATAGATCCAACGCTCGTATCCAGTTTCGAAAAAAGTTTATTTTGCCGATTATATCCTTCAAACAATCTCCGGAAAATCACTGAATCGAAATAGGATACAAGTCGTGATACTTTTCGATCATCTTCGATCAGAAAGCCTGATTGATGGCCTGATCCTGACCAATTTAAGGGCAATCCTGATCCCAATGAAATCCTATCTCACTTCAACAAATTTTAAGTCCGCTAAATATTCACTCGCACAACTCTGCTAAAACTACGTACAAGAATAATTATTCCAGGATTCGGGGGATGCAGAATTATTCGGGAATTCACATTTTGCTAGAAATCATTTATTGCTGAGCCAATACTTTTCTGCGTTCAATTTTCATTTTTAAATTCAAATTATTATTTTCTTTTGTGGTATTGCTATTTGTATTATTGTGAGCTATTGGATTTTGTAGTACAGATATTAAACTTGGTATTTTTTCAGTCTTCACTTTACAAAAACTTTTCATGTTGTGAAATCTTAATTACGTGGGGGTGTGGGGTGAGTCAATAATTTTGCGACTAACTGTAAGGCAGATGATAACACTCTGGGGAAAACATTATGCAAAACCCAAAAAAGTTGTTCGAATTCGTAAAGATCAAATAGAAGTCTGAATATTTCCCTAAATCAATTCCCCAGCGATCCAGCTCTAAAACCCAGGAAATATCTTGCAAGTCCTCATAAATAGGATACACCGAATGAAGATGATTCATCTTCAATCAGGTTATCCTAATTCTAATTCCGCATCCGTAGATATGGCTAAATTTTAAAGTTAAAATTAAATTTAATTAAATTTGATTAAGCTTCTTCCATTCAATTGAAATAAAGTCAATGATGGAAAATTCATTAAATGGGAATGTTTCAATAGATCAATCAGTAAATGAAAAACAATTCAATTGAAAATAAGTCACAACTATTTAGCTGACTTGTAAAATTTGATCAAAGTTATTTCATTCTGTGTTTGTCAAAAGATTTGATCTTGAATGGCTTATTCATTTCCGTAAAATTATGTACTTGTGAAAGTTTTTACCAGCGAAATAAATATTATTCCTATCTACCAGGCAACCTAGCAAAAGTAATCCAGGTTCACGTCATTTTTGGCCGATAAAAATTTATGAACAAATTTGGTTTATAAGCTTATTGTGATGGACTTCCTAACAAGACGTCTATTTGATGTCCACAACATATTTAATTCTATAGAAACCAATTTAACGGATATTGATTAAGCACTAATCTGAACTTAAAATTACTGGAAAGCCCAAAAAGAACAATTAAACTCAACGGAAGTTCCTCAAGTTTTAATTGTTAAACTTTAAACTTAAAAACTCAAAATTAATTGTTTACCAAGAGGCTTATCAACAGTCTTAAATTAAGCCAATTTCACATAGTACGAGGTAAAGGGAAAGGTCCTGTCAATCAGCAGGAACCGTAGAAAATCCAATCATCGATGGTTTCAAAGATAGGGTAAATACCTAAAATAAAAATGCGTACAAAAATAATTATTTATATAAAAGTAATTACATATTACGACAGAATCAAAGTCGTATATAATTTGATCTCAAACCAAGGAGACAACGAGAGAACGAATGAGGGAATTATTCCAACCACCATACAATTATAGCACAACATCGATCACCCTCCAAACAGACTCCCGATTCAACAGGATTCTACTCAGAAAAGTATAATTGTATTTGTGCTGTTCAATACTTTCTAATTCAATTCTGAATGTTACGTTTTATCAAAGGTACACTTTAAAAACGATTGAGAATAAATACGATAAACTTTAATTACAGCTAGGAATTTTCTACTAATTATGCTATCTCTTTCTTCGAGATGCACTTCGAGAGTGTTATTACTGTTTCGATACTACGCTTTTCTGTATTTCAAAGCGGCATATTATATATTCTTACGGACAGTAAGCCATCTTATGCTGCTTCTTTTAATGAATCGCAAACTTAACGCGCTAACTAACCGAAAGGAAGTGAAACCAACGTTAAGCTATAAAAAAAAGACGCATAGAGAGTATATGAGTAAATAACCGGTCAGTCAGTTAATCAAAATACGGTAGGAGTGACTCAATCAAATTACAATCAAAGTGGATTCACCCCTGCAATATAAGGACCAAAAAGCTTCTAGGGAACAACTGAGATAGTATAAAATCTTTGGTGGCATTGTTAATAAGTAAGAACCATTTAGATCATCGAATCCCCAACGAAAAGGCACTCCACGAGAAGATTGAATACTCGAATCACTTTCCACAAGGTTTACTAAGTTTGAACAGGAAGTACTTCGAACGGAGTTGGGTGAAATAATATAACAAAGCTTGAAAAAATCGCTAACCCCAACGTGGAGTCTCGTCGGCTACTGTAGAACAATCGAAGGATGATATTCTTTAATTAATTAAATCAGGCTAGCAGGGAAGCTAGCAGCTAATGACGACAGAGTTTGCATACATTATACTAGTGAAATAAAAACGCATGTCCCAACTTACTACAAACACATAGATTTTTAAGTTAAATTTAATTTATTTAAAAATTTTAACCCGCATGTCCTGCACTTGGTGATGTTATTGTTCAGCCTAAGGAGTATCGAGAGTCTCTGCATCTTGCACATAACTCTCTTCAAATTGCTCCTTATTCTATGACTTATGCAATTTTGGCTTTTGTATTTCTGCTTAAAAAGGGACAACTTCCTTTTGTAATCTGCGTAATTTGGTATCGTAGGACTTGAAGCTAATGGTCTGTATTTTATTTTCCTCATTCTGAACGTCTTCTTTGGGTTGTTCGGCTCCAACTTTTAAAACTCAAGTTTTTTATTGCACATTTTGAAACAATAGTTTCAAAATCCCTTATTCAGTTACTTTTTCAAATAGTTTTCTCGGTTCACTAGTTGGTAAAAGGCTTATCAAGATTAAAACAACGCAAGATCTATGCCTGATGATAATTTTTGTAACAAGGCCGCGAACATACTGTCACTATAGAAGCAATAACCATAGCATCAATAAAATACAGCGAGTAACGACTCCCGGATCTCACAGGATCCCATTATAATAAGTAAAGCTTCATTTGCATTAGTAATATTTCCACATTACTTTGTTCAACAAGAAAATTATTTCTCTTAAAACGTTTGAGTATAAACGCGGGAATTTAATGGGCAGTGATTATATTCCGAGCAATAATTAAATAAAAAGAACAAATCAGAAAAATGTAGATTAAATTCTGTGAAATATATACACTGGGGATATTCACTGGATATGGCATACTAGTTAAATTTTTCTTTATTTTTTTATTACATTTGGAAGGCTTTTTATAAGACTATTTAATACACTGTCGGATATGTCAAACCACGCTGAAATTGTTCTTTGTTTCAGCTCTTGAACATTTCTAGATTTTTGATGGTTTCTCCTGGGCGTATACTTTCCTAACTAAACTTCTCCACAAATTTTCTGTAGGATTCAGGTCAGGACTTTAGCTAGACCATGGTAGAAATTCGAGTCCGGAATCCTGAAACTACTTTATGTTGGAGGTTGCCATGTAGATGGGTGCATTATTCTTCAGGAAGATAATGCTTTCTTTTGTCTTCTGTAAGTCTCAGGTAAGGTAATAGACGTTCCTCTAGGAACACTTGGTAATCAGCAGCTTTAAATCTTGGTTTAATGAAAGCTTTTTCTCTTCGAGATATTTTTTTTGAACGCCACTCAAACCATAACAGATCCACCTTCATGTGCTCTTCATGAGATAATTTTTCCTTCGTCCCGAAAATCGTCCCCGTAATAATCAAAACCATTAAGATTAAATTATTTTTCAAGTTGAAAATCACATTATGCCAAATAATTAGTTTTTTTTAGACGTGAATGATTTCAAAGAGGCTATCCATTTTTTCACTAAACTGGTATCATATTCCAGGTTCAAACCTCTAGCAATTCAAAAAAGATGAATCTCCTGGGTTCGATAATTCCCTTATAAATTAAGTGTTTAACCGGAGAGAAATAATTTGGCGGACATCCAGATGACTTCTTTCTCTCACCAGTTTTGATTCCAAGGTTCACTTTTAAAAGAAGCTTGGAATCAAAGCTTCACTTTTAACTAAATTTTTCAACCCTTTTAATCTTATTCGCGATTTCTTTTTGAGTGTTTCCACAGATCTTCAAGTCAATAATTTTTGTTTTTCAACGTCACTCACTTATATGTTTTCCTCGAGGCAATTCCGGGATTAACAAACTTGTCTACAAAACCACACTTTATTCGAAATGTCTTTAAAAATGCACTTCTAGATCTTCCAGGTATTAAAACTCTGAATAAAAATTCCAAATCTTCCGCACAAAATCGCCTAACAAATCAAACTGCGACTGAGTTCATTATTTGCAGCTGTGAAACTCGTTTTCAGCGCTTTTCTAAACTTGAACTTAGTGTGGTTATAAGAACGAGACAAGTAGATAATAAAAACGGTTTTCTGAGTTTACCCGAATAACGTTCAGGCAGTAAAATGTGTTTCCTAGAACTGCTTTGGCAAAAATGTGAAAAATAGGCATGAGTCTATAATTGTTCACAGTACTGTACACTCGTATGCTTAGCACCAACTACTTAAATTTAATCGGCCCTCACCTGTTAACATGTGGTATTTCATCAACTCAAAACATTGGTTTCGCATTTGACCTGCCCAAAGTAACTTTTCGATACAGTGAAAACCCTACATCCATTTTCATAATTCCCTTTGCAATGCAACAATTCGAACATCACTAAAGTTGTTCATGTATTTACCTTTCGTTCAATCTCCGTTTGGGAGGACGTGAATGACGCCGAAATTAAAAGTGTGAATCCTTGTAGTAGCTAGTGAAATAGTACGCACAAAAGGACGTTGAATAAACCGAAAAGCAGGTCATCAAATAGGCAAAGTAATTAAAATTCAAGCTGGCAATTCAATTCACGAGGCAGATACTGATACCGAAATCAGTAGCAAACCAGGATAACAAATGCAATGTAACTAATGCTTAATGAATTCATGACGTGATGATTACTTTTGTTTCGAATAAAAGGGACGTTGTACAAAGTAAAATTAGATTATGTTCTTCATTAACGTGTCCTTAAGAGACTTTGAACTATCCTGAGAAATGTTAAAGTATGTTCGCTAACTTGTTGACATGGGATATAAAATACAAGTAGCTGCCGGTAAGTTGTTTATGAATCCTGAACCTTCGGGGCCCGAAAACATGATAAATTATGTCTACATTAACATTTGCAGAGGTTTCCTGGGCATGTATAAGACTCAACGAGTTGAAAGTAAATCCGAAGAACTCAAAATTTTTCATCAGGTGGAAATTCTGTTTTGTTTTCAACAATTTCAATTAGCACTTTTAATGTATATTTTAACACAAACTAAAAAAGATGCAACTAAGTACAAGATAAAGTAAGTAAAGAAGTAAAGAAAAGAAAGGAAAACTCAGTAAAAGATATAACTCAAAATTTTTTTTCCTTAAGCTTTTCCAAAACAAGAAAATGTTTATTTCTCTCTAGCTCTCAAATCTATTTCCTTCGATGTGCCATAGCGCATCATTGTGAAACCTTATGAAGATTCCATTGCGTGGGTTAATGAACTCTAAAAATAGTTCAAAATGAGTCCTACATTTTGTTTCATTGAATGTGAGAATGAAATTTGTTTGTTTTTTTTTCTACTTAAATTTGACGGCATACCTTTGTGATACGTGGAACGTTAATATAAATTTTCAAATCGTTGCCACTGTTTGTATTGGAAATGAAGCTTTTTGCAGTTCTTGGCTATTTGCACTAAATTGTGAAAGCTAAAAGACAGTAGATGAAGTTTGTTGATTTATTTTGAGAAAAAATGTTCAGTTTTTAGTTAATCAATTTTTTTTAATTTATATATATTTTTAACAATTCATTTTAAGGTTGTCCTTTATGCAAGTTCCTATAGCTTTTTTTGTAAATTTGTCCGATCGATTCAATAATATGCATATATCAATAACTCAATAACTCCCCTTCCCTAATATTTAATAACTCCCCTGTCAACATAGAATAGAATCAGCTTTGTCCTACATTACTTAAGCCGTCCAAACAGGCGCCTCATTTATTCCAATCCACAACCACCTTTCCAACCAGCGGCTAATTAAAGCTGGAGCCCAACAAGGATCATCAATGTCGTCCATACCATATAACATCGATACGGCGGATCTTCCAAAATTACCCACAAACTTCAAATTATTCCTCTTTGCGGATGGTACTAGTATCTTATATATACATCCAAACAAGCAGAAGTCACCACTTCAAAACAACAACAGTCCATCAACGTGCATTGGTGCCGATACTGTCTCAAATGGGAGATCAAAATCAACACAGACAAGATTCCGACTGAGACAAAAAGACAGCGAAGTACCTCAGACTAACGCTAGACAGCAGACTTTCTTAGACAGAAAACATACAAATAAAACAAAAACTATTTTGTAGCATCCTTACATCCCTTTACATCTCTACTGAATTAAAAGAAAGTTGAATTAGAAAAAAGGGTCCTCATTTTGAAACAGATTATACAACCGACGCTATTCTACGGCAGTACTGCTTTCTGCCAGATGGTAATGAGCAACAAATAAGCACTTCAATCGTGTCAGAACTTCGCTTTGACGAGAATCTTCGGACACTCCGGAATGTAAAGATACGTAAAGAATCAGGAGTAGAGACAGTTGAATAATACGCACAGGATAAAACCATTAAGTTCTTTGACAAAATTGACAATCACTATGATATTGCCTTGGATAATCCTAATATTCCTAACGTATCAAACTATAAAGACGTACAAACCATTGACTAAACAGATCTTCAGTCCAACTGAGTGTTAAATCAGGGTGATCATAGTCCCAGAAGCTGTAAGTGAAGCAAGAGTGGGAACCCTAGCTTCAAGGAAACCCCATCCCCTAGTTTCAGTGTTTAAACATGAACAGCAATCGATCTGATCATTAAGCTCCAAAGGGCTCCTAAATTTCTTGGACGCTTAATAAAACACAGATCTAAGACCTTAGTTCGAAAAATACGAACTGAACTTGCTATCACATGGAGTATCTTTGCGACACGTTACGCGAATCTCAACCCTGTAGGTATATTCAAGTAAGACGAGGCATATGCAAGTGCGACGAGTCGCAGGTAAGGAGCTGCAAGAAGTTGGTACGCCCGAGTCTGTACGGATGTATTGAGTAGCGTAGTTACCATCGATGCATAACCGAGGCTTTGTCCCTAAAAGTGTCAGGAATTGCTGGGTTCTGTATCTACCAGTATAAAAGTTGAAGATCCTTCATCGTTCCTTGTTCCTGGTTACAATGCAAGGAGAAACGGTAGTTGGTGTTTATCAACACTTGTCACTTGACAGTCAGGTAAGGCCGAATAAAAGCAGGATTTCTGATATAACATCGTGTCTTAAGTACACATCTTATGTATATGTGCGTAATGTAGGCGTATAGTAGAGCCATATATACCTATTGAGGTAATCTCCCAATTTCTGACTGAAATGGATTCTTTAGACTAACAAGCGCATGTTTCGCCAATTTGAAGAAATTAAAATAATTTTAACCTCTAGAAAAAGGTGAAAAAACGGACAACAGCAAAAAAGAGAAGGAAACATCACAGAATCGAAGCAGTACGTCAAAAACTTAGATCAAGAATGAAAAATACGAGAAACGATCCGAGGGTAATGATATTCGGGCAAATCTAGTAGGAATATTTCTGTCAGGAATGAATTTCTTTATTGATTTCGCTGTGTGACATGGGCCACCATCTTGCACAAGTATAAATAAGGATCTCCAGAAGCCGATGTCATCAAAATATGGCAATGCTACGGTCTCCAAATTTTTTTTGTACTGGTCTTGTGGCATGGTTTCTTCGACAAAATACAGTAGTTCTGGTCTGTTCAACGCTCCCCAAACCATAATCGAAGATGAATGTTTTGTGGTTCTCTGGATCCAAGACGAATCATTTTCTCCTGAGGACGCCCTCTTACAAATCAACCAGCTTCTGTTAGGCATTGAAGCGTTAATTCATCTGTATACACTTTGTGAAAAATATTGGAAAATTAAAAATTAGAATTAAGGTTTTGAAAGCTAGATATCTCTGCAGCAATATACATAGATGTTTTTTCTAGTATTCTATGTAGACGTGTGAATATTCATTAGCAATTGCTTGTCCTGCACTTCTCCACATTGAAAGCTGGCATCCTGAAACCTCCTTCGAAAACTTCGGCTTGAAATTTCCAATCCACCCTCAAGAACCATTTTATTCAGTTCTGTCAGTAGCGATTGACACCATTGTCTGGTCTAATCTAGGTGCAGTCTTCTGTTTACGTCCACCACTTTTTCGTTTTGTGCAAGTGATCGGTGCATGCTTCTTAATTTCTTCATTTGAAATTTCCAACATAATATACAGTGAAACTCTCTGTAAGCGAGAAATTTCTCGTACTGAGAGATATCCGTCTTCAAAAGCGCCGTGATAGCACTTTTTTAGTATCTATCAAACTTGGTGTGCGTCCCATTACGAAATCTGTAAAATATTTGGATATTCAATTATAATTTGACCACTTACACAGTAATTTAATGTAAACTTAGACAAAACTCTAAGAATTGAAAAAAATTCGCGGAAATATTACATCGGATGCACGGAAAGGATACAGCACATCAATGACGTATAAAAAGTGCTATTTCATACCTCCTGCTTCCCTCTCTAAACTTTTCTCTCTGAAAAAGGGGTCAAACCATTGGTTTATGGTAAACTGATTAGGCAGTTCCGACCAATGAACAAAAAGGTCGAAGAAATTGAAAAGGAAAAGGTCGAAGCCAATTTTAGAAAGAGTTTATAATTTTTCTATGCCTTTTCTATGCATTTGTCGCAGAATACTTCTATATCCCTTTGAAGATGACTTCATAATAAATAAATTCGAGTTCATCCCTCGTATAAACAAATGAATGTATTATCGATTTGGAGAAGTAAAAAACAATTTTTTTTGTAAAGCAAGAACAATAAAAGAAATTTTCTTCTTCTTAGCATTACAACACTACAAGCGCCTCCAACTGTCTCGGTCTATTGACAGCGTCCTCCAATTTTAAAATCCGAGTAGTTCAAATATATCAGACAAACTGTAAAAAAATGTAAATAACCTACAGGGTGAACCATCTTACATTTGGAGTAGGAACTAGAGATTACTTTGATGTTGGAAGGTTTAATGACATTCCCGTTTTGACACACATTTTTATGTTTGACATTTATGAAATAAGCTGCTGCGTCTTCTGCTTGCCTTTTACTTAAACTATAGGGTATTTAAGAAAAAAGAACAGAATTTGACATAAGAATGTGCCAAAAACACAGTATGTGAATCAATTTGTGAAGCGAGTTCATGAAGTTGAATCGTTGTTGTTTATATTAACCCGTTTTGTTATTCCTCCAGTGCGCTTAACCGAAAATATCGCTACTATTACTCAGGATGTTCGTAATGGTCGATCCTTTGCAAACTGTTTGAAAAAATTGCAAAATCAGCCGAAAAGCTGATGTCACTTGGCCATTTCGAAACCTTGATTTTTTGTTAGTGTTAGTTAAGTGTTATGTTAACCATCTAGAGACGATTGACAACTTGAAACATAAGATAGATGTTGCAATTGACGAAATAGAGGCTCAAATAATTGAAAATGTACTGTAAAATGAGACTAATAAAGTGGGGTAGTGAAAGGCTAGCTATTTATTTTTCCGTTTTCTGTTCCTAAATGGAAAGGGTCAATCTTTCTAATAAGCTCATAATTGTGAAAAATATTCATTAGTCCATTTAAATTCTGCCAAAAAATCTCAATTGCTGAAAGTAGGGACTGGCAATCGTCTTGCCAGAGTCGAAAAACGACCTACGCAGAACTGGCGGCTTATACCTCTTCTATAATAACTGTTGAAACTAGTGGAAAAGGTACTTATTGACCATCATAAATAGTCAAGCACGCAAAATTCATTAAAAGCTGAACAAAATCCAAGTAGCATTGAGGGTTTACTTAGATTGTTGGCCGAAACATAGATGGTAGCACTTTTTGTGTCAAGATGGACCACTCACACCTGAGCTAAATGAGACGTGAATTCATAAAATTTCATTAAGTCGTTTACAAATTTTTATCTCGGGTCTCTCCGAAACCCGGTCGTTTCTAGGGTTAGTTGAACAATGCAGTTTTTCTACTTGTAAAAGGATAATAAATATTATCCTTATAAAAGGATAATAAATATTATAGTATCAGTAATGTTTTATGGATTGAACGCCTCCCCTTGAAATTTCCTGTCTGCGACCAAAAGGAATTGATTAACTGCACTAGGAAATCGATAAAATTCGCATAATATTCTGATAATTTATGGTATTATCGTTTACGTACGTTTGATAAACCTTTCAACCTAGTAGGAAAATTCAATTTATGTAGTTGAGTTTAACAGCTGGGCGTGAATATTATGCAAATGCATTGATGCTACTGTTTAATTAACTACATCAGATCCAAATCACTGCACGATTAAATTTATTGAATGCAATAAAATTGTTTGCCTTTGGTTAAGAAATGTTTTCAGATCTGAGAATATGTTTCCTAATAATGCGAAATGAAAGTAATTATTTTGCCCTCGTAATTTAATTAAAATTTTCATTAGAAAAATTTTCAAACTACAAAAAGTACAAAAAGAATTCGGCCTGAGTTTCCCGGGAATTTCCGATATGAAATGCTAATGATATTTTTTGCTCGGTTCCGGGAAATTCCCTTTCGAAACATGAAACGTGTATCTGTTGGAGACAGCATTTAAATTTACGCCTGAACTAAGGAGATATCTTAATAACATTTGCAGGAGGGATCCATTGAAGGTGTGTGCTACATATTTTGTATAAAATTCTAAGATATTTTCCGCTGACGATTTGTCACACGTGTTGTCAAACTCATAACATTTATTTTCAGAGAATGCCTAAAGATTCACTGAGACTCAAAAAAGTGTATAATAATTAGAGGGCAATTACTTACTCTGCTCTGTCTGTAAATGTTGAATTTTTCATTGTCATAACATTTTGTACTTTTAAATAATTAAACACTAAGAAAAAGATGTTCTTTGAAAAGGATGTTTACCATGTTACATGATGAAGTTTCGCCTACACTATTTTTAATGATCGGTTAAATTCTATGAAGGAAACAAAAGCCCAGTTATTTCGAGGACTTCATTATGAATTAGAAGCATTTTTCCCTGCTTCCAGACTTTTTACTGAACTAAAAAAATATTATTAAATATTTCATAGAATAGAATATGCAGAATATATTTTTGAAATATTTAAAAAAAAATTGTTGTAAAGACATTCCCCTTTCAAACCATAAATCCTCCCTCATTCAGTATTTGAAAACTCAAATTCTCTGCTGATTTTCTAGCTAATTATGTATGATGAAAGTACGCCCTTAGCTGTCAGAAGATGCCTAATCGACTGAATTTGAATTCGACTAAAATTTGAAAGATTATTTCGATTTTTTTTAACATTCAATAATAAATAAAAAATATTTATAAGGCACGCATTCAATATACAGGGGCGGCCATTTAAAGTGCAAGCATCGGGCAATCCAATAACTTTTGTCAGAATTGTCAGATCGACTAATGACATACCGCGTTGGATGCGTCATTCCAAGACAATTTTATTATGGAACAGTACACACCAAAAGAATGTGCTGAAATTGTTCAGCTTTACATTCAAAATAACTTTTCAATTGTGAAAACCAAACGTGCGTTTCGTTCGAAAAATAAAGTTAAAAGTGCTCCCGGTGATAACACTATCAGACGTTTATACGCAAAATTTGTGAATTGTGGTAATGTTAGTAATGCCAGTCATGCATCCAAACAACGAACAAGACGTTCCGATGAAAATATTAAAGCCGTACGAGCCAGTGTTGAGGAGGAGCCGACAACATCGTCTCGTCGTCGTTCTCAGGAGTTGGGCATTGCTCGGACCACTCTCCGACGCATAATTCGTGTTGATTAGAAGATGTTTCCGAACAAAATTCAAATGGCACATAAACTGAACCCATGTGATTATCTGCGTCGCGTCGATTATGCCAAATGGATCATCGAAATGGCCGAGAACGAGGCCAACTTTTGGCGAAAAATCATCATGTCAGACGAGGCACATTTCACGTTAAATGGAAGCGTTAATAAGCAAAATTGTCGGTTCTATGCCACTGAAAACCCTCAATTAATTGAAAAACAACCTTTATACGACCAAAAAGTTACAGTTTGGTGTGGTTTTTATGCGGATATTCTTTGGTCCCACGATGATAGAGCAACGAAAACTGTTAATGGCGAACGTTATCGAGCCATGATAAATGATTTTGTGATGCCCATTGTTCGTGAAAATGGTTTGAATGGCTTCTGGTTTCAACAGGACGGTGTAACATGCCATACAGGTCGACTAACAATCGATTTGTTACGACCACTGTTCCCCGGACGAGTTATATCGAAAAACGGTGATTTTAACTGGCCTCCGAGATCACCCGATTTGACGCCACCAGACTTTTGTGTGGGGCTTTTTGAAATCCAAGGTATACGCTGATAAGCCAAGGACCATAGCTTAACTAAAAGAGAACAAACGACGTGAAATCGCCGCCATATCGGCCGATACATTGGCCAAAACGATGTAAAACGCCGAAAAGGGTACATTTTGTACTCAAGGCCAAAGGTGGTCATTTACGCGATGTCATTTTCAACAAATAGCTGTAACATATCTCCTTGAACCAAAATAAATTATAATCGAAATAAAAATAAATAATATATATATTCATATAATTTTTTCAGAAACAAATGCTTCCACTTTAAATGGCCCACGCTGTAGTAAAAACACGAAAATATCTTGAATTGTTGGCCTGATTCCTTGAGATGTTTCATCGTGACTAACAAAGCACGTTTTGTACTTCATGGGTTGTCGATACGGAAAATATTTATAATTGGGTCCTTGAAATCCAATAAAATAATTTTTAATCCTAATGGAGCGGTGTATGGTGCGAGGCGTGCTCAGTAAGTAAGTCCATGGGACATCCCTATTTTAAATATGAAAATGGTGCGACAGTGTCGGTGAATGGATTACGATACCGGGCAATAATACAAGATTTTTCCATGTAAACTGACTTAAAATGGCAAGGATAACTTCTGGTTATAGCAAGAAGGTGATACATGTCCCACAGTTGGTCAAACAATGGATTTATTGAAATCAATGGTTCTCGAAAAATTGGTGTCAGAAGGTAGTGATTCTGATTCGCCTCAATATGGATTTGACTACTTCAGGCCTTTTCTTCCAAGATTATTTGAAAGTCAAGGTTTATGCCATCACGGCTGATACAATACACAACAAGAAATTGCACAAATTACTCCCGAAAAGTTTAAAAATGTTATGGAAAATGAGAAGAAGGGCGGACATCTTTGAAAAACTGAAATGCAGCATTCCGCACACGGTTTTTCGTTTTTCTATCTGTTGTTCGTTCAGTTTGTGTGGAACCCATTTTCCAACCTTTTGGATCTTTTCCATGGCTCTCAGGCGATCGGAAATGGCTTGCCGAGTGATATCCAACTGCTCCGCCATCATTTGTTGTGTTTGTGTTTCGTCTTCGTCCAATAATGCTTGTAATTCGTCGTCTTTAAACTTTTTTGGTCGTTTTTCACGTTCTTTGTCAATAACATTGAAATCATCATTTTTGAAACGTTGAAATCAGCGTTCACAAGTCTGGACGGTTGGAGCAAGATCGCCGTAAGTCTCTACAAGAATTCGATAACTTTCCGATGCCTTTTACTGTGGATTGAAAAAGCAAATAAATACGTGCCGCAAATGCTCTTACTTGGCTCAAAATTCGACATGTTTATCACAAAAAAGAAGTATGCTACTAACTCGTAAACAACTAAACGAATATGACGTTTCGTAGCACGCAGTCTGACAAACAAAATGGCGCTTTGGTTTCGACATGTTACTTCAATAGGTTTCATGCGCCATCTCTTGACAACAAAATGACATTTCAAACTTGTGCACCTGGCATTCATTTATTGTAAATTACACATGTTAAGATATACTAAAAATTATTCAAAAATTGTATTTATTATATTACTATTATATAATTACCAAGTAATATGATATAATAAATAAATGTAATAAATATTTATTGGTTATTCTATTACTTCTTCGTTTCCTATACTTATACTTAAAAGTCGTGTTCTAAACTTTTATATGAATTGCTTAAAGAGTCTGCGGAAATCAAGTCATACTCAACTTGTCAACTCTGCTACCTGCCTTTTGGCCTAAGATACTTTAAGACATTCTCTTTTAATTTGGGTTTAAATTCAAGACCATCATCAACGCAATCAGTACATACATTAAAAATACTCATAAATCCCCTCATAGGTGTTCAAAGAAGTGTGCGCCTTGATGCCATCTTGCATCTCCTCCTTTCCGTCTCTGAATTGTGGGCAATTAGATAAGGAATTGCACAAAAACAGAAATCATTTTCTCCTGTAGTATTCTTCATAAACATACAGTCCTTGCTGCAAAAATGAAGTTGGTTTTTCAGCGAACTACCATGATTTTGAAGTTGAATTTCTTAATCTGTATTCCGGGAATATTTGCGGGTTCGCTGGTTCTCACGGTCCTATTTTGTTGATGGAGTATTGAATGCAGTTGAATCTCTGACTCGTCCGTAAAACGGATGTTTGCAAACAGCTCATTACCAATTGCATTGTCATCAGGTAATACGGAGGTTTAAGAGTTTTGTCGGAAAGCAAAGAGTTCTTGTTTTGACTATAGGCTTGCCGGCCCAAGGCCGAATATGTCGATGTACTCTTCGCCAGGAAACATTTTTAGTGGCCTCTGGAGAACAGTTAAACTGTTTCGTCATTGTTCGCGTCCCGATTTCTGGTCAGTTTCCATGCAATGTACGAGTTTTCCTCCTTATTTATACTCAAAGTACCGATGGTCGGCCCCCTGTTCGCATATCCTTTACGTTTCTTTTGTTGGCACTACACGATTTTTTCACGTTCTCATTGCTGGTCCTCATACCGTCTCATTGCAGTTTTACCCCAATCGATGAATCCAACTACTTACCATTATCATTACGAGAAAATCTCTCATTTAATCCTTCGAAGTTTCACAAAGTTATAAGAATTTGCACAAAAATTCGTTAAATTTAAGTTACCAAACCAGAATGCATTAATTCATATTTTCAAACGTCTTTTTTCAAGAATTGATGACAGTTAACATTTAAGGCTAGTAAAAAATCAGCCTTGTAATAAAGAGTCTACATAATTCACTTTTTTGAGGCGAACCTACAAATCCTCTTCGAATTTTTGTACTTTTTTTGGTTACTCTTTAATAAAAGTTAACATTCAGCGAAATGTCGTATGAATTTCTGTTTTCACTCTATATCGAAATTAATGAAAGCTGTGTCGATATACGCAAATTTAAAAAGGTTGTCAAAATTTTTGAAGTTCGTTTTTCGCCGAATAAATTACAAAATTGGAGTATGGAACATGAACAAGGATTCAAATCATCTCTTAGTCTGTGAATAACGGTCTTCTTTCGTTGATGATGTGTACTATACATTATTAACTCATCTCGTTTGATTTCACTTCATAATTTCTTGCTTAACTAAGAGTTTGCAGTGCGTTTTCGCAAAATGAAGCTAGTACACCTTTTCAAGAGCTCCCAATGACAGCCCTAAGAAAAGCAAACATTACCGACTTGTTCTGCATTGTGGGTTTTGGCACAAATTCATGAATGAACTAATACATGAAATAATCTTTTATTTGTGAAGCGCAATTGCATGTCAGATTATATATCTTGAGACAATGGCCACGTTTGATAGAAAAACAGAAGCTGCTACGGTTTCACATTCCTTTTTACTATTTAATTATTCAAACTGAAAATATATATCAAGCTTGTTTTTCACCCTTCAAATGCTTAACATTATATCCAAAAAATACACTTCAATTTCGACATAACTTTCTTCTCTTTAATTTTTACTTGATTTACTCAACAAATTAAATTTAATTGAATTGGGAATAAAGTAATGTATTCTCTTCAACATTATTGGTTCAATTGCGATGCAATTACATTGAAAAACAAGTTATGCTGAACGAGCACTAAAAGCTGATGAACTCTGGTCCCTTAAAGTTTATTTTAAAAGCATGTTTTCAAAATCGTCTCATTTTGCTCGAGAGTCAAAAGAGAAGTTGTTCCTTACATCTCCAGTATACACCACTACCTCGAAGCAGCTTTTAATGATGCCGAAATTCGACAAAAAAAGAGTATTTAGACATACGTATGACAGTCTGCAATCCAATTTAGTGAAAAACTTGTTACATTGCCTTCCCTTGGCGTTTGCCTCTTTCATTTGCCAGAAAACATTTTAATTCAAAAAAGGTTGCCACCATATCAACATACTTGAATGTTTATTCAGCGTTCCAAGCAAGCATACATCCACATTTTTCGCACCTTGCTTAAGAACATCCCGAAATAAAAGACGTTGCTAAGCTAAGACGAGAAAGTGGGATCAAAACGGATGATCCTGAATGAGTGCTAACTCAAGCAAATGTAAGAATGAATGACAAAGAAATCCGGCTCCTTCTTGGCAAGCTTGTACTCGTAGCACAACAACTCTCAACACAATACGTCAAACGTAATGCCTTGACGAAAAGCGGTAGCATCTGCCTAAACAGAATCATTATCCACCACAAGGATTTCGCACTGGGTTGTGGTGGTGCAAATTGGAGACTTCTTCTGCTTCACGATAATCTGCGGTGCCCACACAGTTGGTGATTGAAAAGTTTTCTCTTCTGGTTGGCATGTAGTTTAACAAGGACCAACAAAGTATAATGAGCTCATTACTAACCAAAGGGTTGGAATTATCAGATTAGAATGTCCAAAAATAACAAAGTTATTAAGTGATTATGGTAGAGTCTACTTCAGACACGATAAGTCAGGGACATGGTTCCATTAAAGTGAGCAGTCAGTGTTGAATTGAAATTAGAAAAGAGTCTACAAGTTGCTTAGCGAAATCATGGATTAGCCTCCAGATGATGGACATCTTACATGAAATTTAGTTTACTTGTCAGCGCTTCTCCTCCAGTTACATCCTTAGTGGACTTCTATTTACCATTAGCGACCTTCATCAGAATTCACAACAAGTCAAATGTGTACCTATCTGTTATTCTGCAGGTTTCATCAAAATTGTCAGCAATGCTTCTCATTAAAAGCTGAAATAGTATATTGCTCGCTGCACGTTCGAAGCTCTTGAGGAAAGTCCGTCTGTTGAAAGAAATTGAAAGCGAAAAGAGACTGGAGGAGAATGAACTTGTCTGTTTTCTTATGTTACGAAGAAATACGACATGAGTGTCGTCCTCTTAATTGATGTCAAAGCATGCAATCCCTAGGCGCAGTATCTGGAGTGTGGGGGCATTGTGCTTTGCATTGTTTTTAAAAAGGACTTAATTTGCGCCTACATTATTCAAATTCTAAGTTATGAAACTCTACACTTTTCCTTTGGGGAATTTTTTCGATTCACAGAAAGCTACTTTTATTATCCACTATAAAGGACTATCTTCAGTGAGAATCATTACTACATAGAAACATAGTAGTGAGCTTAGATACTAACTACCAACTATAGGATACCAAATTGGTATCCTATGAAACATCTTGATAAGATCTTCAATTATATCCTCGCACAAAAAAAAAAACAAGTCGACATTTTTGTTGTTATTCTATTTTCTCATTACTTCAACTGTCATTTGTGCTCGTTTTTCGCTGTTTTGTGAATGTATGTATCTACTAAAGTTGTTACTGGAATGAAACACAATTCAGAAATGTACGCAGTAAATCCAGATTCACATTAGGCATTGTACCAGGTATGATAATATCCTGAGGGCGAGTAAGTTATTTTGTGTTACTGCCGAGTTAGGCTTTCTCTGAGTTATTCAACATGAGAATAGTAAATATTTTGTTTTATTCAAAATGGTCTCGATTTTTGTTTGCTAATATTCTTGCTCAATCATACAAGAGTAAAGTTCCATTGGTTGAATACTTAATGAATAGCCTAAAGACTTTGATAGCATCGAGAGAATTGGCGAAAGTAATAATGTTCAGATTTGTTGACGCTTTATCAAGATGGGCAAATGTATCTGAAATTTCGTTTGAAGTAACTTAAGACTTTTCGATGAAAGGGGATATGCTGTTATAAAGTACTATTAGTTCTGCGAATATCTCATTGCTCTGTGGACATTGTCTTTTTGTTGATTATGTACAGCTTGAATAATGAATTCATTTTAATTCATAGTCCTTGCTTTACCACTTCTTGATTAAATTCAATCTGCGTTGAAACTCATTGCGTGTTTTATTTTGTTGATATTGTTGGATTCAAATTGTGAGACAGCAAATCAACAGCTACGGCTCGTGTTTCTCCACAAAAATGGAAACAATTTAACCAAAGAGACACTAGAAATACAACTGAAAAAAGGAGAAGATATTGAATGAAACGATGTATAAATTTTCCAGCACTGTTCGATATTTGAAGTGAAATTTCACCACTTTTTTTTGGGTTGGGGGGTAAAAGCAATTTACGCCCGGAGTGTGGGACTCCTAGGAGCGCATGCTACAGGACTACCCACTAAACACCCCCCCTGTCAAGAGACTCTAGCCTGGAACCGTTTGACACATTACTTCGGGCTAGGCCTCTTTTTACTTCGCCCTAGGGTGCCGTCAGCCTAGAGAAATCTCTCCCAGCGGGAGGGGGCACGATGGAGGAGGACTGCTGGAAAAGAGACCCCCTAGACTCCGTGCCCAAGGTTATCCATGGTACATTTTTTGGCAGTAAGTATTGCCCGAGAGTAATGTGCCACACAGGTCCATTTGTCGAAACTTTTCAGCATTTCTCCGACCAGATTGTCTGGAGACAGCTCACCCATCAACTCCCTAAAGTCCTGCCGCATGCTGTTCCACCTTCTAGAGTTGAAGAAGGTGTGACATGCGTTTTCCCTTTCCCTTGGGCAGAAAGTGCAGTCTGGGGACCTAGCTTTACCAATCTTTTGCAGGTAAGACTGAAAATACCCATGCCCGCTAAGAAGCTGGGTAAGGTAACAATCAGTCTCACCGTGCCTTCGATTATGCCACGATCCCACGTCCCCTATAAAGCGGGCAGTCCAGCGGCCATTAGAGTCGCCTTCCCATGACTGTTGCCACTCGAGTATTGTGCGCTGCCTCTCCTTTCGGTTGACAGCATATCTTGAACCCTCCACTTTTCGGTCATAAATTCTCCGTCACTCTCTAGCATGGAGGGTGATGGGTAGAGTTGGTATGCTTTTTCGCAACCTGCGATTTTTTCACAGTGATATGAAAAGAGCAATCGCAGGTTGCGATAGAATTTGAAAAATCACTGCTACAAGAATGAGCAGACTCATCAATAGCAGCTGCCACCAGCGACCGAAAACACAGCGCTAGAAGACGATTAGAATATCGCAGTCAAACACTGCTCATTTGTGATCTCTGCTCATGTCGACTGCAGTATTTTCGTAAGCAACGTGTAGCAGTCGTATGTTGCTCATAAGAATAGCTTTTTGTGTGATTTTGCCATTTGAATGAAAATGAGCAATCTTGGCCGAGACTGCTATTTGATTTCAAAATGTGTATGACGAATTGGTCACTGCTCGGAATGAAAATGTTTGATATTGATGTCCGCTCGGCGGTTTGGTTGCTACAAATGTATATGCCTAGCACTGCGACACGTCGTGCATGATTTTTTGTTCGCATAGTGCATATGAGAGGATATAGGATAAAAATACCGAACATGGAAAACTTTTATTTGTCTGAATCAGCAGCTTAAAGTCATTGCATTTTAAGTGGTGCATGATTGCGGATTGGTTAAAGTGTTTGAGTGTGTGCTTGATCAGTTTTAAGCATATTAAATAAAATTGCGAAGTAAGTAGTAGTTTTTACCTTTACCTATTTACATAAAGTGATTTGGCTAAAGTTACTTAAAATTTTTTCCTTAGGTTTACTTCGTTATTAATTTGTTAACTAAATATGTACTGTTCTCTGGGCTTCTTTTCCACATAAAATGTTTTATTTTAAAATAATAATGGGCCAGAATATTTTTGAATGTTTCTTCACAAGAAGCATGAATTTGGAATAGAAGATATTGAGAGCTTAGTTCTGTTTTTTAATCTAATCGTTTACCGAATCAAAACCAATCATTCTGTAAAAAGTCATAGACAACTTTACTGGATCCGCAGCCAAGTACAAGTGCGGGTCAAAATGTACAGGAAAATCGAGAACCCAGATACATTAAGCTATCGTCATTGGTATTAGGGACAATAACCGATTTTGTTCCTCGAAAATTAACGATGACCGCAAAGTAAAAAATTGACGAAGACTTGATGCTTCTTTTTACAGTCGATTTTCAACATTTCAGCATTTTGGAAGACTATGGATTCCGCCGACTAGTAAAATCCTTAAATAGTTCCTACGTTTTACCAAATCGGTGCCACATTTCGGACACTATGCTTCCTGCGGCTTACGAAAAAGTGTTGCATGAAGTTAAACTTCTTATGGGCTCAGTTATAAAATGTAGTCTAACAACAGACTGTTGGATTTCTGTAAATAATGAAAGGTTTATAGGACTGATCATTCATTATGTAGTCGAAAATTTCGTTTTTAAATCAGCCTTACTAAGTTGTGTGAGTTATAACGATAGACACACCGCTCTTAATTTAGCAAACAAAATGAAATTCGTGACAGATGAATGGGGTCTCTCCGCAAAAATTTCTTTTGCAGTATCTGACAATGCTGCAAATATTAAATCAGCGCTAAAAAAATATATAGGTTGGAAGCATTTTGGATGCTTGGCACATAGCATTAATTTAATCACTCAAGATGGTCCCAAGCCTTTGGCATTAATACTTGACAAAGTCCATAAAGTTGTTGTGCATTTTAAAAGAAGCATAGCTTCGAATCAGAAATTCTTGCAGTACCAACAAAATGCAGGAAATTAACCCAAAAAATTAGTTCTGGATGTTTCAACTCGATGGAATTCCACATTCTATATGTTGGAAAGGATGAATGAACTACAAGAAGCAGTCAAAGCTACAATAGCTCTCATCGACAAAAACCTTCCGATTTTGTCTGTTGATGAATGGACAATTATAACTCAGGCTATTAAAATCCTAAAACCTTTTGAGGCGATCACGAAAATTACTAGCGGAGAAAATTATTTAACGGCATCACTCGTGATTGTACTTATCTCTGGTTTAAAAAATATGGTTGATCAGCTTTTGAAAATGAGCTTTCATCCTAGTGTTGTGTCAATGGTTTCTTCGTTGAAATCTGGGATTGATTCTAAATTTGATGATCTTGAATCAAATGACACATTTTATATAGCGACATTTTTAGATCCAAGATTTAAGAACATTGCCTTCAAAGGAGAATTTACCGCCGATCAGACGAAAAACAGCATTATCGAAAGAATCACAGCAAGAATTGCAAGTAGCAGTGGAAATTCACATTCGACTGAAAACCCGCAAACTATAACTGACAATGATGTTTCAAATGATGAAATGTCAGTCTGGAGTGCTTATAATAAAGCAGTTTTGAAAGTTATACCAGTCGGAACAGCTTCCTCCAGAGCGCGTGTTGATGTGGAAAGATACTTAGAAGAGAGTATCATTCCGAAAAATGAAAATCCTTTGAAATGGTGGCAAGACAACAAACATGAATATCCCTATCTTAGTCAGCTAGCTAGGGAAAATCTATGCATAATAGCTACTTCGGTACCTTGTGAGCGCCTTTTTTCTAAAGCTGGGTATCTGCTCAATAATCGCAGAACGAGACTGCAGTCACATAAAGTGGAGAAAATTTAATTTTTAAATCAAAATTTGCGACTAATAAAAGAGAATGCTATCTAGCATCTCTTGTTCTACAGATTTTAAGTAATCGTTTTAGCTTTAAGTGGACTCTGAATTGGATTTTTTGATTGAATTTTTCTTTAATTTATATCACAATGTGTGAATGTATTTATATTGTTTACATTTAGGTTAAGGAATGCGTTTGCTAAAACTAGAATTAAGGTATAATCTTATTCTTTTTGTATATGTATTTAAGTACTTCTATGTACGTTAATAAAACTGAGTTTTTTCATACAATTAGCAAAAGAGTATTTTTCATATACTAAGCATCGAAATTGATTTTACCTCAAGACACGCAAAATATCACTGTGATTAAAGAGCAGCTCTTTTTCACAGATAATTCAAATGAGCAATCGCAGCAAATCACTGTGATGCAAAAATAGCAGTTTTTGCCATCTCTAGTGATGGGTATCACTCCTGCGATCACCAAAACCGCCGACTCAGAGACAGATCGGTATGCAGACGCAACCCGCAAAGCTCCTCGTCTCTATACCTGAGCCAAGCGCTTTCGGTACAGCTCCCTACTGAGAGCTCCGGCCCAAACCTCAGAGCCGTACAGTGAATTTTCACCACTTTAAACAAGAATGTATGCTTGTGAACTTAGTTCGTTTGAAACCACGGACGAAATCAAGGAATTCAACAGTGATATTCGATTCTTTTGTATTTTTGACATTGTTTTCACAATTGGATCAGGCGTTGCATGCACACAAAAAATTTTCTGTGTGAAATAGGTCTTCGCACACAATATCAGCGTGGCGATGCTTTCACTATCTAATTTTTATAAAGTGTTATTTTTCTGGAAAGAAATGGTCCCCACACTTAAAATTGACAGCAAAAAAAAAATTTATCGCTCTAGTCTATGGTTCAAAGAACTATTCAGTGACGAGAAAACTTGCTATCTAGCGTTGCTACCAGTTTTACACAGTTCACGCATGTTTGTTTTCCTCAAAATGAATTTAAATCTTTCCTTTCGTTAACACTACGGTAGTTGCGCTTCCCAGACGATCGTGAAGGGTCGCATGGATTACTATTTTAATCCGTAATAAAATAAGGCAAATAAGCACATAAATTTTTAAAATTTTTTATTTAAGCACGTTAAGCAGTTTAAAATTATTTTTATTCAATACAATTATTGCATACAGACTTTTGATGGTCTGGAAAAATCCAATTTGTAAATTTATGGCAAGTTTTTCGAGTGCTTTTATTTCTAGATCGACCGAAAATATGACATCTTCCCAATTTTGCTGTTTTTGGCTCTGTAGGTTGAATTTCTTCTTCTATTTTTAGCAACAATTTCCCGCGTCATTAGGAGTTATCTCTGTATAGATTCTTTTCAGTATAGCAGGTTTTGTCAACTCTAGTGATAGAATTTTCAAAAATTTCTTTCGTGGCAATTTAATTTCTTTATTATTTTCTTTATAAATAATGTTTGCATTTACTCCTGCAGTATTTAACATATAAAAAAAACACTGTCAGAGGCCATCTGCTAGAATTTCTTGACACATCGTATAAGTTGCACATTTTGTCCAACAGGTCTACCCCACATTTTGTGTTGTTGTAGGCTGTTATAATCTCAGGTTTATTTTATTCACCAAAATGCATTGATGAAATGACTACGACTGCCTTACATTTTTTAGACACGTATGAGATAAATGTGTAATTTTTATCGAAACCAAATATTGAACTATTCAGTTCTCGACATTTAGATGCCAAAAATTATGAGGGTAGATCACGCTTAATTTTTTTATGTACAAATGTAGGTCAATTTTTTCTCCCAAAGTTTATTCACCAAAGACTGTCAAATAGTCACTTACCGAATAGCCATTTTGAAAGTTTTTGACTGTATTTTCAAAGAATTCCTGTATTGGAGCCATTTTATCAAAGGCCTTACGATTCTCTCGATCTCTGATATCAGCAAACAGCAGGCAGTGCATTAGAAAATCTTTGTTGACTCATTGTAACATAAACTGCATCGATACCGGTCCCTCTACTATTGTCTCACATATCAAGAATATTCAATCTACCTGATTTCAGTGTCCCAGCTAACAACAAGACACCGATCAAGGATAAAATTTCACACTCATCTGTGTGTTTGACATCGCGCTCACGAGAAAATTTAATTTTTATTTTATCAATGTAAATATTTGTATCCTTAGTTATACATTGAACAATATCCATATCAATCATGCATTCAAAACATTGCAAGTAAGTACATATTTGCGTTTTTTGCATTACCTTCCGGTCCAGGTTTCTTAAAAGTCTTCTGAATACTTCGAACCCGTGAAGTGGATGCTAATACATTTTAAATCAATTTTGTGACCCCATCTTCTCCAGTAAAAAATTCTGTTGATACTTTGTACAGAAATTTCGTCATCGTTTTCTTGTTCATCAACTTCTAAATCCTGTGGTTCTACAATATCGGGCTCCCATTCAACATTATCCGATACGTCTTCTAGGAATTCGTCACCAATATGCTCTTCATCGAGCCACTTCAATATTTATTCATCATTCCTTTTTTTATTCTAGACAGGCAAATTTACAATACAAAAACTTTTTCTGAATTTCTGAATTTTTCTGAAAAAACATGATGCTTCAATGCCAAAAACAAAATTCGATACACACAATACCTTGCAACGGTGCTGACTGATTGTTTTAAGGAAGGTACTGAAAGATAAAAGCTCGTCAGTGCTGCCAACTATAAGGAAAAAAATATTTTGTAGGGTCGGATTACAATAGTAATCAACGCGACTACTGCAGTGTTAAGTGCCAACGAATCAACATAGATTCGGTCCACCATTAAAAGTTTCGCCTCGTTCGAAAGTGATATGGCTGAAGGCAAATTTTAAAATGTCCTTTTAGTGCCATATTTCTAGTTTGCTTTAAGGGGTCTGTCTAGTAGCTCGCGCCGAAAAAAACGCGATTTTCGTGATTATTTCTTGGGATACTGGATAAAGGTAATGATATAAAAGTTATTAGGCTTAGTAAATACACTCTTGAAATACAAAAAAAAAATTTTTTCTTTTATTTTATACATGTATTATGACCAAAAACGTCAGCCACATGCAACACCTCGAAAAGTAGGTAGGTCCGCCTTGTTTATAAAATCTCGGAGCTGTGTTGTCTGAAACAAAAAATCAAAGTGCTTTAGGTTTTGTATGACAATGGCTATGTCCCCTATGAATTTTATTCAATTATTTTAAAAAATAAAAAAATGGTGAAGAAAAAACAAAAATTTTTTTAAAAACCGGTTTTTTTTCGCCGATTTTTGAAAAAAAAATAAAGTAAAATTCAAAATTTTTGAAAAAAATTTATAGGGGACATAGTGATAGGTTTAAAGAATATGTGGTTCAAATTTCATAAGGATCGGTCGAGTAGTTTCGAAAATTTCATCAACAAGGCGAGTAAAAACGTTGTTTCGAGAAAAACGCGTTTAAATTTTTTTTTACATGAAATTCTTAAAAAAAAATTACTTACACCTAGTCAGCGATGCCTGGACCGTACAAAATTCCTTCAGATTGTTCGAAGAGTTGACTTTCTTCCAATCTTTTCTGTCTCAGCATTGTTCTGCCCTCTTTGGAAGCTTCCGATGAACGGCGGTTGCCTACTTGGATACGCTGGCGGTCGCGCGTCGCGGCATATGCGACTGCAGTTTCGCCGATTCCAACGTGCATCGTTTCCATAATTTTCAATACTGTGCCGAAGCCTTCATTGAAAATACATGCTGCTGTAAGGCACGCAATTTTAACGATTTTTTTGCCAGAGAAAGTGTGTTTCGGTGCCATACTCCACACAGTAGCGTTGAAACTCTCATTGCTGTTTTGCGTGTTGCCTCCTAAGCACCTCTCGAGCAATTCGTCTTTGGTCAGATCTTCGTAGATCGGCTTCAGCACTTCTTGCACGTCTTCAGAAAGGGCAGGTGGATGCTTGAAATCTTTCAGTGTCTGCTTTGCTTCTGCTTTCCGATATTTGCACCAGCTCGATTCTCTAGCTGGACAGTACTGATGTTGAGGCTTTGAGTCGGTCGAAATTTTATGGTAAAATCCAGCCCAAATTTTGTTGCGCATTCCTTCGACTGAATCCTTGTTTCTTTGAACTGCTAATCCATAATTAGTAGACAATTCCTTCATTAGCTTGATCGTCAAATCAACAGTTTTAACTTTAGGAACACTGTCAGTTTTCCTTTTCTTGGCAGCGGTTTTTTTTCGAAGAAGTTTTTTCGACCTTCTCGGTCTGTTTTTCCTCGGGTTTCCTTTTAGCAGTTTCGGCTTTTCTTCGTTGTGTAAGGGTTTTTTTTGCTTCGCTAGCACGCTTGAATATTCTTTTTGCTACGTGCAACACGCATTCTAATTTTTTTACCGTAACGTTTTCTCCATACGGAAATGTTTCAAGCAGCATTTTGAAAGTTTTGGAGTCCCCATCACCAATATAAAAACCGTAGCGGACTGCGTACTTTGCCAGTGATCTCATGAACATTTTTACAATTCCATTGACCTCCATTTTACCGGAGCTACCTTCATGATTAGCGTCACAATTTTCCTTGTGTTTTTCATACCAAGCAGCAAAACCAATACCATCTTTCCTCTTTTTCCAGAATTCGCACGCTTTACAGTAGCTAGACAACACAACTGCATCAAGAACTTTTTTACTATACTTGCCGATTAAAGTTACAAGGCCAATAAGAGAACTGAAGCCTCTTTTTGCCCAGGAACCATCTCCCGAAACTGTTAAATCTTCGCCATTTCCTGCTTCAGCATTCAACTTTTTTTCTTTATCGATAGCTTTCCGTCTGACTACATCGAATACGGCTTTTACGGCAGTTTAAATGGTTTCGACAATTGAATAATAAGCGGCTTTATTTAATCCTGGGCCCGTTTCCAAAAGTCTATAAAATAAATTTAAACCTTGCAGTCCTACACCAAGTAATCGAAACACAAGCCGACAATTTATTTCAAAACCATTATTTATCATCGAGCATGATTCGATCAATTTTTCTCCGCACTTACATTCAAGATGTATCTTAAAACCAAAACCTTTCTGTCCAAATTTCGAAAAAGACACATCACCTTTACACACTTTACACGATAAATATTGTTCTAGAAGGCTAAACACGAAAAAAAACTGTATAATACTGTAGCCTGTATCTTTTTTTACACGTACATCAAAACTGTCGTCCTTCGACTCTTTTAGCTTTTTTGCTGATGCACTTGTATTACTCCTGCTCCGATCTCCACGTAAACTACGCTTTTTTGTCTTACTTCCTGCACGTCGCCAGGATTTAGTTTGATGTTTGCCTTTTTTATCCATTGCGAAAATACGACAATTTCACGTAGAGAGATGTTGCTCTAGCGAATTTACAAACAGAACTGCCTCTTTTCGCTCCAAAAGCAGGTATATACATTTAGTAGATCAAAACTACGAAATATATACGACCATTAGGATACCGACATATAATATATATATACATATATACAAGAGGATTCTGAAAGAGAGCAGCTGCGAGAGAAAACAATAGCAGGTAAGCGGCTGGGACGGCGCGCAAGGAAATTCGCGGTCAGCGCGCTAGAGGTACCTACCTTTGAAGCGTTCAAAAATAATGTTAGAGTTCTCGGATCGTTCTAAAATTTTCACACAATATTTCTTAATATATTTACTTTCGAAAAACGATTTTTCAAAAGTGTGTTACTAGGCAGACCCCTTAATCAACGCGGACATTTGGATCAAACTGCTAATCTAATGGGGTTCCACCAAAATAATTAGAATTTTACTTGTATTAGTTAATTTTTTTCTCATTCTTTCGTTCAATGAGAATAATAATCAAGCTTATTAGTAACAACTCAATATAAATTGCTTTTCTATCTCTTCCTGCCTGAAGCCATCAAGGAGTGTACTTGCTGTTTTGTGCTTACGCTGTCATCTGTTCAGATTTTGACTATAAAGAGCTCCTGAGTTCGTTATTTTTGTGAATTAACCGCGCTTTCTTTCTCCACACACCCGCACTGAAGTTTTAGTGCTCAGAAGTGCTTAGTTTACTAAACTAAGCAGTTTAGTGCTTGGAAGTTTACTACTTTAGTTACAGTGCTCAAATAATTATCTAAAAATTTAATTATATTCATGATGACCTATAATTTTTTTTAAATATGATAAACTACAGCTTTTAGCATTTTTGTTTGAATGAAGCTAGATTTTTTGTTTAAATTTTATGCCACAATCAAAAGCTTTTCAGCAGAATCGAAAAACATAACCAGTAAGCTTAAATGTTTGCGTACAATTTAACTAGATCAGAGAATAGAAGCAAATTAAAAATATTTACACATTTTTTTGTTTACTCGGTTAATGGCTCATTAAAATTCAATCTAAAAATACTTGAGGAGCAATTGAATATGTAACATTTCCCCCACAATGAAAATCTTCAACCGGGACGAAAATTTTCACATTTCAGTTGAATACATACTTGTGAATCATTCTGGATTCAACCGAATGCACATCCCATTAGTGATAATAACGCGGAAGATATCGCAGGACGCATATGTTGATGGTCTGAATTACGCGCAACCTCATAAAATGCACAATCTCTGACGACTTTACAGCTTCAACATGATTAGATTTTATGATGTGCAAATAATGAGCTGTTTTTCAAAAATGCCGATCAAACAGAACGCTTTGTCAAGCATCTTCGTCCTGGGTATCTATTTGATACACTCGTGTGAATCTCCATACGCAAGCGAACCATATGTTGGGCTCAGCAGATAAAAGTTTGCACAAGCAGATTAGGGAAAAGCTAATGCTGTCGCTGTTACTTTCGGCGTGGGAAATGGATGCTTTCATGCGATACGAATAAATGAACCTGGATTGCCCCCGGGCTCTTGAGTTTTTTTTTCAGTGTCTTCCTTTTTTCCATTTGCAACCCCATCAAAATGACCTACAACCGTCTCGTGCTTTGATGGAATTTCGAGTGATTTTATTCGTTTGCGTTACTTTGTATGCGAGAGGAAAACGCACGTTGCGAATTGGTTTTTTTACGATTCCTTGTGTTTATTTACGGCTCGTCTAAGTGAACTTGAACCGAGGAAAAACTTTGAGTTAGCTGTTAATTTTTCATTTTCAAGAAGCAAAAGTGTAATTAAAAGTTTTGTGGCTGATTTTTCACTGAAAATTTGATTCTTGATTGACAATAAATTTCACATAGGCAATCAGACAACTGGCAGGTTATTTGGTTTTTCCTTAATTTATCGATGTTCAAACTCTTAAAATTGAAAATAACCGACGAAATGCCTAAAAATAAAATGCTGAGTGTTGATGAAACAACGTTTACATAGTCCTACAACATCCTAAATCATTATTGCTAAATTTGAAAAAAGAGAGTGTAAGAAAAGCCATGAAAATAAATGGAATCGGTGAAAATATCTGATTGTTTTTTTGGTATAAATTATTCCGCAAGGTTTTCATTTTTTTTGAAAATCGGGCTTAATAATTTTAGTACATGCAAATTATAATGAAAATAAAATAACTCTAATAAAATAATAATAAGTTTTTTTCCGTTTTCAATAAGAGATGGCGCCAGCGAAAAGTACGCAGGGTATTAATTTGATACATACGCCATTTCGATCGTCTGACATTTAGCTTAAAACGCACACAAGGTGTGCAGCACTCCAGCAATTTTGAGGAAGTTGGAAATTGGCGAATGGCTTGCGACAAAAAACAAGCAATTTTTCTTACAAAGTATTCGCAAATTTCCTGAAATATGGATGAAACGTGTAGAAGCCATGACAAGTATTTTTCACCGAAAAAACCGAAGAAATCTCATGCATACACCTGGTAAGCTTCTGTTGGATTCATGTTGTATTCAATTGTGGAAAGGACCACTTACTTCTGTTACGCCTTTAGATATTTTTAAATTGAATTAAGGGTATTGATTTTTTAACACAGTTCCGAGGTTTTTATTTAAGTAAGCACAAAAATCAAGCAAAAATCCTGTTTAAACAATTCAAAATTAAAGAAGACAATAAATCTTGCCTATGAAAATTGAAGTTGTTACGAAAATTCTTCCTTATGTGTGTTCCATTGAAATTTTAAACTAAAAAATTAATTTTTTTACCATGTGGAGATTATAAATAATTTGTTCATAGGACTTGAGGCAATTGCTGACAAATTTTTTGTTGTTGTATGAAAATTGATGTTGATACTACAGTTAATTAAAAGAGTATTGTAGTGAAGGGCGAGGTTATACGACCACCTCCTTCCATTTCTGACGTAAAAAAATTTCTCAAGTCTGGGGGGATAAAAGATGTTCGCCGACGAAGTAGTTGTACTAGTAGAAACGCTTGTTTGGCAATGAAAAATAATTGCAGCCTCTGTGGAATATTTTAATCTTAAAAAACTGAGAATAAATAAAAAGAAGACAGCATTATTTGTATTCCTTAAACCTGGCAAGGCTCATGATTTCATCTTTTCCTGAGTGTTTCAGTTGAAAACAAATCAAGTTCGCGAAAACTTATCTCTATTTTCGTGCAACATTTGAACAAAAAGGACCATCTGAAATAATCTCAAAAAAGTCCACTGCAAATTCTACGCAAGACATATCACAATAGAATAAAATTGGAGTAAAGATACAAGACTGGTCGTATGTCGCACCAATATGAAGCCTTTCAAAGATTCCTACTTCATCTGCCAATCGACTCTCTTGATTATGTGATCAGGCATACGATCTATTACGTTAGCAAGGAAGTCAAAATCACCTTGTCTATCACTTTACTGAAGTGGTATTTAGCTATTATAAATTTTATGCAAACTAGTGAGATTGGTCATGGTGCCACCCTACCTCATAATTTTGCAATTATTCGATTTTCCACATTGGAGACTTCTTATTTAAATACTTCGCCCCACTCGACATCTCATTTAGAGTGAAGAAAAGGATCAATCCGGTTGAACAAATAATCTTCCTTAAATCAGCCACTTTACCATATTGCGTAATTTTTTTGATTGGTTAATTTTTTTTTATAGTTTTATACGCGTTAAATTTTGCGTATTTGCTATTTGCTCTGCTCCTCTTTTTGCTCCTCTCCTTCAAAGAATGGGTTTTTGTTTTTTAGGCTTGGTTGTATTTCAGGTCGAGTTCATGATTGCTTTCACTAACTCTTGCAAAACTGATATTAGCTAAATATTCCAAAACAACGTAATCGTAGTAGAATAAGTAGATTTTGAGTAAGTAATTTCAGTTCTGAATTCAAGCAGCAATAGGATTTTCCTTAAGCCAAAAAAGGATTTCCCTTCAATTCCACCCCTGTGTGTTTTGACCTATACTTATTTGAAGTCTTGTTGCTGTATCTCATTGCATAGCCTCTGGTTGTCCCTCCGGCTGTGCACACATAGAAACTGAACCTAGAATGCGTAGTGGAACTGATTTCTTAGAGTAACTGTGGTACAATTCTATACAAGCGTATTAGTCACAAATTATTCCTCCTTAAAGAAAAGAATATTTTTATGTTGGTTGAGATGGATGAAGTACACAACACTCAGGACAAACTACGCGCGTTCAATATAAACCTGTAGGTTCTACCGAACTTGCGCAATTGACATTGGCGACTGAGGTGCGATATTTTATGGCGATTTCGATTTTCCGATGCAGATTCTAAATTTTGGTAAATCAGGACAAATTTTCATTAAAAAATGACTGCTTTGGTAATCTTGTGATTACATCCTTATACATCCTTACAAACATATATTATATATTATTTTTATTATACATTATGTATTATTTTTATTATACATGTTATTTTTATTATTATTATAAACGTTATACATCCTTACCACCCATCCTTGTGAATACATCCTTACTTTAACTGTTTCTAAAATGTCCTCTTTCCTACTTTAAAATCATGGTTCAATGAGCTTACGCATTATATTTCAAGTTTACGGAGAAACTCAGAGGAACAAAAGTGTCTGACTCACACATTTTTCATTCAAATGATAGAAGACCATATATTCCCCTTTTTTATTATCAGCCGTTGCTACATTATCATACGTTCCAACACAAGATTTGTTTCTATTTCAACAGAAATTATGTTCGCGGTGTAGAATACGGCTTAGCAGCTGCTCAATTTGTAGCTGAAAAATCGTTACATCGAAAATCTTCTGCTCAATAAGGATAGAACACTACGGAAAGTTGCATTTTCCCGCTTCACGTCAGGAAAATGCTTTTTTTTTGTCGTATCAAAATTATTCGTATGTAGTTCTCTCCATATTTTTATTTGCTCTTAAGTTCACACTTAATTACCCAGTAAAATTTCATGAATTTATTCCATAACTGTGGAAAATATTGAAGCGTAGAACTATTTTTGATTTTGACTGTATCAATTGACATTTGATTCAAACAAGTCAAAGTATATTTCTATTTTGGCATTGAAATATTCAAAGACTACTTAGTTTATAGTTAGGAAAAGTACCATTCCGGGAACAAGAATGAAGGATGTTTCGAGAAGAACGGTTGTGGTTAGAAAAATACGTAATATTATTATTTATATTTTGCTTGAATCAGCTGCCAATGTATACAATCGTAGTCGATAATATTTAGACGCTTCAATATTTTATTAATATATTCCTAACTTATTTCACATACCAATACATTATTGATTAAGTGGAGTTATAGTGAAGTGGGTGAGTACTAGGTGTATGCAAATGAAAGTGCCTTTTTTTCTTCAAAAATACATGTTTATTTCGAAAAAATGGTTACAAATTCAATCTTCGAATTAATTGCGATCGCTAGCTACACATCTTTCCCATCTCTCAGGCAATTTATGGATGCCTCGCCAAAAAAAAACTGTTGGTTTTTTGATCAAGTCCAGTCATCGAGCCATTTTTGGACTTCTTCGTAGGAATTGAACCGTGAATCGTTCAGTGCGTGTCCCATCGATGAAAACAAATAATAATCGGAAGACGCCAAGTCTGGTGAGTAAGGCGGGTGGGTTAGCGGTTCCCAGCGGAAAGCGTTTACCAAATTTTTATTGACCAATGTCCGATGTGGCGATGCGTTGTCATCTGGGAAAATAATTTTGTCGTGCCTCAATTGATATTCTGGCCGTTTATCGCGTATGGCATTGTTCAAATCGGTCAATTGTTGATTGTAGCGTGCACCAGTAACAGTTTCACCAGTTTTTAAGAGGTCATACCAGATAACGCCACGCTGATCCCAGAAAATACAGAGCATGGCCTTTCTGAAGCGATTCGGCCTTGGAGTCCATGTGGACGCTTGGCCTGGGCTGACATATGATTTTTTACGTTTGGGATTTTTGAAATAAATTCATTTTTCATCGCCAGTGATGATTTCACAAACGGATTTTCGGTTTTCTTGCTGCCTTTCATTCAACTCGTGTGGCACCCATCTACCGACTTTTAAAATCTTCCCCATGGCTTTTAAACGGCGAGAAATGGTTGATTGGTCAACATTTAATTGTTCTGCGAGCTGTTGCTGCGTTTGGCCATCGTCTTCATCCAACAATGCTTGCAATTCGGTATCCACAAATTTTGACGGAGCGTGGCCGCGTTCTTCGTTTCTCAGATCAAAATCACCATCACGGAACTTTCGAAACAACTTTTTGCAATTGGATTCACTAAATGCATGGTCCCCGTAAGCTTCTACAAGCATTCGATGAGATTCAGCCACGGATTTTTTCAAATGGAAGCAGAAAACTAATGCTTTCCGCAAATGAGCACTTTGTGGCACAAAAATCGACATTTTTAATACCAAAAAAATATGCGTTGATGTTTGAAACTTATAATGTTATGAATTGGATATTGTTGACAGATGCCAAAAACATAAAAAATGACAGTCGATAGTCGGTTTGAAAGTTCATACATGTGTAGATTTAGCTATTGGAACACAGAGGGCACTTTCATTTGCATACACCCAGTAAATTGAACATACTTCACCTAACGTGATTTCTAATCGCGCAACGCAGTGAATCTAAAGGAAAAATTTAATGGAAGCGAAATAACTAGAGAGGTTTATTGAAAACTTTATATTACTTTAAAGTCCATTTTTATGGTGATAGCAACTGTCTTGCATAGGTGATTTACTGTGGTTGCTAGAGACAAAGGAATTTATTGAGTGAATATACTTGAAGGTGAGATCTTCGTTACATAAGGGTTTCCGTGCCTTCTTTTCGTGTGTTCACCCACGTATTTAATTGGAAAGGATGTGGTATACCATTGTGAGAATTTTCACAGGGCTACATATTAGCTGAGGGAACTTTTCATTCGATGCAGCTTTTTCTGAAAAAACATTTTTTTGAAGTATGAAAGAAATTGAAAAAATATTACCGTTAGAGAACATGGAAGAAGTTAAAGAAACAATTTAATCAAAACAAAATACTATCGATAAAAATTGTATAGCAGTCAGAAAGCATTGAAATAAGTGAACGAAAGTAAGTATTACATGAGTAAAAAGGCTGTGAGAGGTTGCATAGTCGAGGAATGCTGAGATTTTCAAAGTCTCAGCGAAAACCACAGCTCTGACCACCTGAGGTCAGAGCTTTTGTGCAATGATAGTAACTAGAAGAGCGCATGAACTTTCAATATTTTGTAAAATTTATCTTTTTAAACGCTTCAGTTCCTTGAAAGCTACTCACTGTCGAATTCAACAGATGCCTTCTTTCAGATTGTCGTATTTAAAAAAAGACATGTTTTGTAACCTACACATCAAGCAGGAAACTTGCTTTACACATCATCAAATTACAACCACCACTTGCACGCTCCACCAAATTCTTTCTTTTAATACCTTAAAATCGTTCTCGCAAACATTACACCAAACGCCCCCACAGGCGTATCTTTATAGAAGGATGACTCTGACAGTTAAGGTATTAAATAGTCTGGAAAGAGGATAAGGGCGGAAAACTTCAAAAGGTAGAAAAAGTTTTAACTTCAAACACACCGTGCAATCTCATTAACTTGGCTAGAAGATTAGTAGTTAAGGGGTGCTAAGATTTGGACAAATGGGAAAAGTTTAGATTATTTTTCACCTTTCATTCCATGCGATAAACGTCGAATGAAAATTAAATTTTCAGTTTATTGGTTAAACACGTTTTGTCGGGATTCCTTTCGTATGTCGGATTTAGGCAATTTCAGCTATTCAAACAAAATCGTACATTGAACTAACCCATGAGAGCCCTTAAAATGACTAGACGACAGCGTTGCCACCCTCTTGGAGCTCTTGAAATACGTATCCCGTGGAAAATAAGTGAGACAATTTTCTTAAATGTGCCAAAAATGAAATTCCAGACAGAGGGTAAAAATCCAATTCCAAGCAAAGATAGCTCACATAATGACACAGCCCCTAGAGACAAGCAATCTCCCCACTTGTTTCTAAGATATATTTCTCAGACGTAGAAGGGGAAAAAATTCGGAGAAACTTTTCTGAAATATTTTTATTCTCGTTTGCAGGAAGTTTGATTTGATGGTTTTCTAAATGAGTTTTTATTGAGTGTTCTCAATAATTCATCAGGGATGTGTGTCGTAGGCGCTTTTTCCGCACTTTGTATGTTTTACTGTTGTTGAAAAGGTCCTTTGAGCCTCGATCCAATCTATTCATATTACTGGGGCAAAGCACTTAATTTGTTCTGATGGAAAAGATGAACAGGACGTTTCATTGATCATTCTTGCTAAGCAAAGCGTAAGATTTAGCAAGTGACACTTTATATATACTACATCAAAACGTAATTTTCTACTCCATATATATAGTGTCGTACCGTTTGTGTCTTGTTAACACATTATTTTCGAAACAATTCGTTCCACATACGTAGGATTATTCACACGTAGTGTTACATCTTTTCATATTTCATTAGCATTTAACAAAATCTCAACAAGACCTTAATCTGCAGCAAGGATACCGCTTCCGAAGAATGGCATACCACGACACCAAGCACATACGAGTAAGTGATTGCGTTAAGTGGCAAACATTCTTTATTGACAGTATGTCTGGGATACTACAGGGAGCAAAAATTTCGTACTAGCTAAAGGTCACATTTTATGCTTTTCTCACCACGAGTTCCGATAATTGAGTTGTACTGTAGGTGACGCATAATTTATCTTATTATACTCGTATGTGATAGATTGATTGATGATCGTGGGAGAATTGTTTATTTACAGTTTTTCGCTTCAGTGGGAAGATATAAGGACATTTTGATTGACAATGTGATAAAAATATTGAATTTCTACTTTCATTTTTCATTGTACGTGAAAATTTATTTACATAGGTGTGCCACCTAATGAAAACTAATGGATATAAAACATGAGTTTCATTGGATGACATTTCAATTTCAGCGACAATATGTCATGACAATTTTTTCATTGAAATCTTATCACATCGAGACGTTTATTGAGATGATGGAAGACTTGTCACATGTAAAAAAGTTGCGAAAATGTTCTGGAATGTGTATATGTGCAATAATCGAGAAAGATTTATCTGAATAGGGAAATGGTTTTATATTTTTTGTTTTGCATTGGTAGAGATTCTAGTTTTTTTGGGTAGAGACGATCACACTTTTTGAAGCGTATATTTTTGTATCCCCCTAAGAACGTAATGTTGCATCGGTTCCCTGAATGTATTTTCGATTTTTAATCAACTTTGAATTGTCGTTTCCGAAGATCTTTCTTTTAACATTTAAAAAAAAGTAACTTGAAGCCGCGTCTAAATAGTAAAGTCGATAGTTGAATTTAACAAAGCCCAGCACAATACACGTCATTTTTACCGGCTTGTTATCATGCAAAAATATAATTCTTACGCTCATTCCGGGAGTCTTTTTTTTGTAAAATATCTACGTACAGTTTTTTCGAATTGATAGCATAGAACCTTGCATCTAAAATGCTTTTTGTGGAGTATTTAACCATTAGAATTCTATAGCCGTTTTATACTGACCCTTCTGAGAAAAGGGTTCTAACTTGAGGGATCGTTAAGCAATAAGAACTTGTTGACTAGAGTAACAGGTAGTATAGTTCCTTCAGTGAGTTCAAATCAGAAGTTTTGCTAGCAAACGTGTACAGGCACTTAAAGGCTAGGGATCTTGCTAACGGTTAAAGGCTTATCAAGCTAAAAGGCTTGTCATTTGGGAGGGTTTTTATTGTCGTTTTGAAAGGTACTATCGATAGTTTTTGTTCATAAGTTTCAGTTTTGACAGACTTACTCATGATATTGACATTCATAATATTTTCATGCTACCAGCTACTTGGGCTCAACGTTTGAAAATATAGACCGCTGAACCTATGAATCTTTCTTCTTCTGCGATAACTGGTAGAAGAGGCAGTTCGAAAAAAATGTGTACCCCTGAAAAAGCTTGGAAAGGCGCTTCGATGAAGCATGCGCGCTCAAAAAACTGCGCTCAACTGCTGTTCTTAAGACCAGAATGGAATGGCCCAAAAATCCTTCACACGAGTCAGCTTCAGGGTCAAAAGCATATGACACCCCTATGGTTGAGATCTAATTGTTGAAAATCTTACCCAATTGTATGATATTCATATCATGATCTTTTGAAGAGAAAAAACCGCTTTGTCACTTACAAAACGGCTGTTTATTAACATATATTTACATATATCGTCTGGGCCTGAAGACGTTTGACCATTTGCGGCTTGAACTATTTGTCTGGCTTTGTATAGTCGTCATTAAGGGATAACAGTTCAGACAATCCAGTCCTATCCTTTCTCGAAAAACAGTTGATTTTAGACGGAAAATAATGGACACTTTAATAAAAAAGTGATTTATCCATGTGCTTAAGGAAGATCAGTCTGCTATGCTGTTCCTCTTACTGGTTGTTGTGCTGTTCGTCTTACTTGTCATTGGAAGTAAACAGGTTCAACCCAATTGGTAAAGGATGTAGACTCCCCATGTACCAATGCCTCCAATGTATCTTCTCGTGGCTCTTTACCAGTGTGAATATCCCAGTAGCATAAATATGCATCTTTATCTCAGTAGCATAGTAATGTATAACTTTTACAATATCGTACATGGCTCCATATCAAAATATTTGCCAAACCCCGTGAAAATTGTAAGTAAACCATTTATTTTCCGAGTTTAGACTTCTTCGTCGGCGTTAACATTTTTTAAATTTCCATTCTGTATGTTATTTCCGACAACACGATTATCGTCACATTTTACATATGTAGAATATATGTCATATGTCACATATGACATATATGTTATATATGCGTTCCATTTAATGAAATTTTTTTCGATTTTTATAGAGTCAAGTGATCGTTTCCGGTATTATCTGCGCGTCTATTTAATTAATTTGCAAATGGTTGCCCAAAAGGTTTCCGAATCTTTCCATCTTATTTTATTCAGTGGTCGTGTAACATTAACCATTACTTTTGTGCTATTTTCGTCCAGGATGGTAACTTCTTACTAGGTATGTCGAACGCATGTCACGCTCTAAGATTTTTTTGTAGTGATTATTGCGCCCAAATTTTCTCAACGTCTATTCTCAACCTCTTCTGAGTATCAACAAAGGTCCAACATTGATACCAAATTTCCGAGGATATTGTTCTTATCAGGTGATCTACCGTATGATAGACTTTATATAAGTGGTTTGCTCGGAGGCATTAAGCACTCAAAATTATTGAAAGTCTGATTTTTTATCCTTTTTGACCTTGGAATTCGAATTTACAAGCTTTGATATTATCAGTTAGTATTAATAAGACGAATAATTTCCACTTCAGGTATCATATACAAATAAATTGTTCCAGTATCATTAAACCCAATAGATTTCATTTGCAAGCTCATTAGACATTCCAAGCAGGTGCTGTTCCTTTTATGATAACGACAATACCCACTTCCTCTACTCCTTAGAGTGCATTATTCAAATTCAAACATAGAATAATTAGCTCAATTAAGTTTACCTCCAGCGCAGTAAAATCCAACTACTTTACATTCTTCTTTATGCATTTCTTTCTTGCCTCACCTATTCCCGCTTTCTTTTAAATATCTCTCCAACCATTCATTCATTCACATTTATCCTTTTTTCAAACAGCAAGTGACCCAGTTTGAAATTGCAGTGACACTGCATGATGCAATTCCATGCAAGTATATTTCCTGGCCTCATGGTTCGGTTATGTCCTCAATTGTTGGGTTCAAGACTTTAGTACGTGTTCCAACTAAAGAATGCATGATGTGGTTCACACGGCATAGTAGAAAAGGATCGAGGGGCAGTTAATCGTAATAGTAGTCGTTATCGTCGTCGACTGAAATAGTGCAAACTGAAAATCGATTCTTGTGTGGCGTGATGGCAAGAGACGTGACGCAGAACTGTTTGGCACTATAATATGTTCAAAGTCACACGAATTTTACATACTAGCTTGCCGCCTTGCTTTTTGTCCATGCTCAACGCTCAAGGCTAGTCAACGAATTCAAGGACTCACATGACTATTTCAACTCTGGCTATACCGAGCCCATGATATCTGCTTAAAGATTTTGATGTCATATGTTTACATACGCTCTGCGATAGTCTAATGGGTTCATTATGAATTAAAGTCAAGGATAATCTTTTTTGGCGTCCGTTACTCATGGATTTCTCTTTGGAGATTATTGCGTTCAAGGTTAAGACTTATCATATAAAATTGACAGTTTATGTTCACTGATTATAGATGTCATTTAAGAAATTTAATAATATAATTTTATAATTTTATAAATAATAATTTTATGCTTAGATATGCATGGATATCCATTCGTTTCAACTAGTTCTATAACTTCACACGTCATTTCTAGTCTAAACGAACAATTTTATGCGCTAGTGTACGCAAAACTTCAACTCAATAATCGATTATTGGATGCCGGAAATTGTTGCAAGCGAACTTCTCTAATGACTAAAAGCTCCTACAGAGCATGAGTACCAGCATCACAAGGACTTGAGTCGAGACGATATAGATGTATATACAAAGAGCTCTAACTCTATGGAATGTTATTGCAGTCAAGAATTCGATTAAAACATCAATCATTTACATTTTCCAAGGAATACAAGCTGAAAAGGAAATTAATTTTTTATTTTCTCATCTTATCTTGCAGGTCGTGCAATTCAGCTAGTCTCAACGGTTGCCAAGAATATTAAGTTATTGCATGAAGGATTAAGAAGTTATGCATGCCGTGAAACTTCAACGAATAATCAAAGGAAGAATCGTTCAAGGTAAAGTTTATTACACTTTTACCATAGGAAAATTTCTCTAGATGATACGTTGGTATCGTATTGGAAAAGATTTCATAGGAAAAGAGTTACTATAAAAGACGCATAAACCATTTCAAGTCATGTGAACATGAGAAGTGAATCATTTCACTAGTTAGAATGCAAAGTATTGAGTAAGCTAATTTGACTCCATGATTTAAGTTTTAATTTTGGAATTCAAGGGGCTGAAGGACTCAATTTACTTGGTTGGAGCAATGGGTGCAATATTTAAGTGGTTTTAAACGCAGGTCTTTATCGAACCTTGTTATGTCTCACGATATACGCACATCGATTGATGCTACCAACTTCCTGGATGTTAGTTTCATTTTCTTGAAGCGAAATGTTTGTAGAGCCAGCTATCATTCTTTTTTAAATGTTGCAATTAAAACATTGCCCAAACGATAAAGCAATAGAAGTTTTATCGAACCTTGGGGAGGTACCTGAACATATATAAGTTGCTTCCATTACCAAAACTATGGACTTCATATGCCTTGTCTGTATATCACAATCCGGGATCGGCGATCAGTACAAAAAATTATTAAATTTTAATAACTAAACCTATATAATAACCTTTGTAATAACTAAACTTAACTTTTAGAATTATTTAGCAGCTATATACAATTTTGAACTGAATGTAATATTTTAATTACGTCGTCATTGATTTCAGAAACTTGGAATTTTTTTATCGTGTCCAGGCAATCCTAGAATTGTTCGCTTCTTAGCCTTATAGGGCTTATGCAGTTTAAGATCCCTCAATTATCGAAAAAACATTGCAGCTCTCAGTAAAATCTTCATAAAAATTCCTTGAAAACATATTTTGCTAATTTTATTTCAGATTTTCATTTCAACTTTTTTTAGAAAATTTGTAGATATAATTTTTTACAAAATTAATTAAATAATTTTCACTGTCTGTGACTGTTTCAATTTTAACGACCGACATTGTCAAATACTTTTTTTGAATATGTGTGCCAAAACATTCATATTAACGCATTTTGAATGGTGGGCCCCTTTATTCATATTTATTCTACTGAATAAACGATTCATATATAATAAAAACAAACTCATGAAAACGATTTTTTTCTGAATGTTTTCATTTATCGTCCACCATCAATTTTCTATCATTTAAAGTAATTCACCTGAGAATGTGATACTAGTGCCCACCCGTTTTCCAAATAAGAACAAATTTTTATTTTCCACTCAACCTATGCGGTTATTCTATTTTTACCACATTTAAGCCAATAAATTCATGTTACTCTCCATCTCCAGGATTATAACAGATATTCTGTCTGAAGTTTGCACCGTTGGAACGCATCTAAAATGTATTCTCACATTTTATAAACGAATTCAGATCAAAGAAAGGAGTGATTGTTAATTCGATTTGATATTAATATGCAAAGGGATAATAGGATTCAAAAAAATTAACTTGCATTTCAACAAAGACAGCTGCTTACATATAATTAATTAGAGAAGGCTTTCTGGAACTCTGTTGGCAAAACCGCTTGTAATCTGCTTGATAGCGAATCATTGATTTTTCAGGCCGATATTTGCAATTGTTCATCAATGCTATACATGTAATCCTTCTTTACATAGTTCCGTCCACGCTCAGCAGTCCATTCTGGACCCAGGTGTGCTTCATACGTCTAAAGTGACCCTTCAAATTCGAGACTATTTGGTGGGAAGCGTTTGATATTTATACTGAACAAATTGCCGGACATCATACTGGTATAGCAATGAAGAACAATGCACACTCTATGAATGGCAACGATACTATGAGCGTAAGGTATCCAGAAGATGGTTTCATCATTGGTATTCAATGCTTTAGACCAGAGATCGGTCTAAAGCATGAGGAACCTGGCTTCTAGCTGATCTACTTAGCAAAGCAACTCGGTTGATTACGGTCGGACTTTATATTCAATTCATTTAAAAATTAAATTAAAAATTTGAGAGACATTCTGAAAGACAACTTAAACAAAGATTTATTGGAATCGGTTGACAAATGAAATGAGAGGATGAATTTTGCTCGTCGGGCTATTCTGACAACAAAGAAGGATAAAAAACTAAGTAGACCTGAGATGCCACGGTGTGAAGGCTTACGTCTATGTTAAACGTCCTCCCACCAATACTCTACCAGGTATTCTACGATTTAACTGCACCGTCATGCGTAGAATAAAGACAAACTATTGTCAAACTATTCCAGTAGTTTTTCTGTGTTTGATCGGTGAGATGTTTATTTATTAGTCAATTACTCTGCGTTAAGGTAAAAACGTCACACAATGCTTATGAGCTCTTTCCTCGGTTATCTTATAATCGTTATTTTTGTCATGTTAAAAATGAAAATCAAACCACCCTAAAGAGCCAAAGACCCTGATTCACTGTATCGATCATGTGTTGTTTTGCTTTAATGGATGGGTAGACTTTTTCATTAATCCTCATCATTAAAAACAAAAATTTAATAGCCAAAGTCACTGAATGTCTTATTTTGAACTTTTAAAGTCGGCCTTAATTCGAGTAAATTTCAATGTTCAAGTTTAACAAAAATTCAAACTTCAGTTCTAAGATCCTTCGATGAAGAGCATCCTTAAACGCATACATTTATACGTTGGCAAAGTGTATGTATTGGAAAAAATTAAAACCCAAAATCGGTCCCTCTCTATACTCTTTCTCTCTCACTCCCCCTCTCCTCTCTTTTTCTCTGACGTTGCTTCTACTTATACGAAGCAAGAACGTTGTATACTACTTGTGATAAAATACTCTCAATACTGCAGTCCTTTTTACATTTCTGATTCTTTCTATGAAACACAATAAACCGAGAAAATAACTGCGAAGAATGACTAAAACAAGATACAGATAAAACCGCTGGATAAGCGATTCTAAAGCTCTCAAAAAATGAGAATCAATTTACGAGGACTTTTGAAATTTCAATTCTTAGATAATCCTAGCGATTCCTTATGTGTAGTCGCTTCATTTGTCGAAGCTACATACCTCATTTGAATGTTTCAATTGAATTTTCTCGGAAATTTCCAATATTTTCGCCGAAATGTAAAAATGTATCCATTTGTTGATGTTCTGTAGCTCCAGGAGTGGTAGCAGTTTACGTCGCAAGTTGATGATGTCTAATGCATTGCTATTAGGAGAAAAAAATTCTTTTTACAGGAGATTGAAACATGCAATAAAAGAAATGATCTGACTTTTGCGAAAGGTTATTCCGATGAAATATATTCTGTTAAAGTTTGACTTCCAGACATGGAAATTGAATTTCATGTTAAAAAAGATTGATTAGAGCAAACATTATTTACGGTTCGATCCGTTTCCAACTAAGAACCTTAGACATCCAGTTTGCTACAGGCTATTTTGTTGTGAAAATCCTGATATAAATGCAAAAAAATCCATATTTATCCATCTTTTTATAGCATAATCCTGGTAAGCCATCGCATTTTTATAGTACTCTGTAAAGCTGAAGTACATTTCGCTATCAGATTTATTAATGCAAAGTCGTAAAATTTTATCAATGAGGACATGGTATTAATAAAAAGTAGTGACTATTGATGACTAAGGTTAACAACTCTATTTGAATTTCATAGCTTCCATGAAATAAAATTTTTGTTTTCCACTCTACTGATGTATACTCATTTCTACATCCTTCCTAAGATCCAATGGATCCAACGATGTACAGCAAAATAATTTAACTTTTACGTACTTAAATGTATATTGCAATTGTGTATATTAAATTGTATCTATATACAATTTCGACGACTTCATGTAGAAGTCAAAAAGTCCATTCAGAGATAATTCGGTCACAAGTCCACTATATGTTGTCATTACATCATTTTTAAATATGTCGTTTACATCCTGTGCGAGAGGAAATGTAATCGTTTGAAAGGAATTCATAATGAATACGGTTTTGTGCTGTTGAGGGAAACGAGGACAATCACCGGTGAGATTAATTTGTTTTACGCATACTTGGGCAGGAGAAAAATATTCCTTGTTTTTTTTTATACGATGGTATACGTACATGTAACAAGAGCAGATTCAAAAAGGATCATTTAGAAAAAACGTATCTCCTGTGTAGCATGGAACACATTATTTTGTAATTTGCATTGTGACCTTCTACAGGATACATTCATAATAAAAACTGGATTGCTGAATGAGCTTCACAATTATATGCAGAATTTTGGAAGGATTTTGTTGGACTGGGATTATGCCCCCGGTGATGACACGATCAAGGTGCTCTTTACCTTAAAAAATTTTAACAATACTAAGTGCTGACCCAAAAATCTCTTAAAAATGTGTAATAGTTCTAAGAAATATTCATAAAAAATCTAGTCTTGAGTTTAAAACTTGAGTTTGCACCTCAAGTCACTCATTCCTTTTACTGAGTGATTTGACAGCTTTCAAATACAGAATAAACAAACTAGTTTATGTTTGGTGTTCGGAAATGATGTCCAGAATCGCCGAAATTCTAATCGCTGAAGTCAATGCGATGAGTTTATCTTGATGAAATAAATAGTAATATAATCTGAAGTCAGTAGGTTATACTTACCATCATGTATTATTCACATTTTCTAGAGTGTATCCTTGGAAAATTTCCTTTAATCGGTTTTATCGAAAGCCATAATTTCCAGGTTAATATTATTAGCAGATTATTAATTTTCAAATACAAATCGTTTTTACAAACTTACAAATTAGAATGGGAAGAGTTTAAAATAAAAAACGATATCGAAAAAGGACATTACGATTTTCATTAGTCAAAGGCTTATTGCAATGATCAGTTTTCGTTTTAAAGTCTTTGTTTTGCATAGTGCTCCAAGGAGAAAACCTACATTTCAGTGTCAAGTAACTCGGGCTGTGACTGGGAAATTTTGCCTCATTTTTTGAATCAATTTTTTTTTCGTCCGATTGTCTGACGATTTATTCCTGCCCCAGAATTTTGCATATTAGTTGCTTAAAAATTGTTAGAACTGTTGAATTGTTAAATAATTCTGAAGAACACTTCTAAACACTATTCGAATAAAAACCTAAAAAAAAAGTTAGATTTTGATTTTGACGTGACGTTCACTTCATTTCCTGCGTTCAGTACAATTGTTGAATCAGCTTGTGATATTGTTTTAATATGAAACTTATTTATCAGTTTTTTCAAGACCGATTCTGAAAATACTAGAAAAGACAATCCCAATTTTGAAACGCCCAAGCATATATTTAAAAAATCGCAAATGGTACAATTGAACGGCGAATAATTCTTGTGAAATTTTTAATCATGCTTTTTGGATCTCTAGATCAATGTCTCCGTCCTCTACTACTTTGCTTTTATTGCTCGGAGGATATGTTGATGTCGTTCTGATTTATATTCAGTGGTTGTTCACAAATTACCCATCCGATCCAAAATTGGATCCTTTAATACCACTTTTCGATAACTCTGCACTGATATACTGGTGGCTGTCTTGCAAACTTCGTCTGTACCGGTGATAAAAATGAAATATAGTTGTCAGGATTGAACACGAAATTTTTTTTAACGTGCACCATATTAATCCCTCGGTTATGCAGATTAATTGCTTAAAAATTTTGGCAGGAGTGAAGACCGCAATTTATGCAGAGATTGAGTTTAACTAGTACTAGAAATTTCGAAATATGGAGCAATTTCTCCCATTTTACTTGATATTAAGGATTTTTTCCTTAACATAATAGAACTTTTTTTTGCAAGGATTCGTCCGTCAATAAAAAAAAATGTTTTTTTTAACGAAGCCATGTTATCTTATCCTTTAGGCAGCTGTTTTGTTAATTTTTCTTTGCCTCACATTTTAGTTTCGTGAGGAAAAGTTGGTCGCAAAGTCACAAAGTTGGTCTCCGTTCGCGTTCAGCTTCTATTTCGTTTTGTTTTGTCCCTTATGGGCTTACGAAGTCTTGTTTATATTTCACGTCTTAATTGTCTGACGTAGTTTTATTGACACGAGGACATATTTTTATAGAAATTGGTGTTAATGCGTGCTGTTTATGTCGTGTGTCCTTCTGGTTTGTGTTCACGAGGTCTTCTGATTGCATCCTTGGTTTTTTGCTACATGATTTTATGTCTTATAGAAATATTGCGTTCAACTCTTTATGATAGGCTAATCCAGGAAGCAGTTGCTGTTGGAGTATGTTGGACAATCTCTCATAACCCAATTTTTGTTGGTTTTTTGTGTTTTGATTATTGTTATGCATTATTTCTTGCCTTAAAATCCTGAAAATCTGGTTCAATTATAAGAACTGGTCTAACTTTGACAGCTGGCCACGGCTTGAGGCACTACGTGATGGCATCTTAGGCGCCATATAATTTTATGAACTTTAATTTCAGCACTGTTTGTGGGAGGGATCTACTGGATGATTAGTTAGATACCAACAACATAATACACCAATAAAACTGCCTATCAGTTGCTTGACATGCTTCACCGGTTTTTTTTTAAATTATTTTTTCACCATCCCCTAAAATAGAAATAGAAACCTTGAGGAGCTTGGAAAATAAATAATCAGTGAGTCTCATAATGGTAAGAATATTTTAAACTCATGTTTTTCATTCGAAAAATTTCAAAAATTTTTTAAATCATTCTATTTGTATATATCATCTTTCCAAATCCTTTTTCCACTAGTAAAACTCGTTAATTAAATCAACAAATTTAATTCAGTAGAATTCCAAGCATTCCTTCTACAACTCATTCGTGCTCAGTTTGAATCCAATATGGATGCCACTAGAATCTCGTCGTGAATAAAATAAACGTTCTTTTCTGCTGTCCTTTGTATAAGCGAAACGAATAATCTTAAATTTTCCCGAAAGGTGTTCTCCTTAAACGTGTCATTCAGAATGTACTCGTACTAGAAATTCTAGTTTTTTATTTTAATTTTTTATTCCTTCCGTCTAAGTTATTGCTTTTGGCGATATTTTTTTTTGCAATCGTTGTCGTTCTATAAACGCTTTGTGCATAAATTTCATGTTAAGGACTGACACAAATATCACAATAAAAACTTTCATATCCATGAGTAAGTAGGAAGGAGCGAATAAATTAACGAACGCAAAGAACAAAAACAGACAGACAAAGTGATGTCAGTTGAATATCATTTGAGTAAATTCTCTTTAACACTTTGAAAAATCATTTTATTGTAATTAAAATGAAGTTTATAATTCTTTCTATCTGATTAATTGAAGTTGCAACGTGCATTCATAAGGAAGAAAATGCATTAAATTTTATGGTATTATAATGTCAAAATGTGGTAAAATATTTGTGAAAATAGAAGAGTTTTCTGGAGGCTTTAAGGATCTTACTTGGTTTGACTATACTTATCGGAACGAAAGGTTGAATATAAAATACTAAATGGGCATGCTGAATGTGATTAGACTAGTTAAACACGTTCACATCCTGTGACTTAAACGTTGTGTCATTTGCAACGTTGTCATTTTATGCTGGTGGTATCAGCGTTCTTTCATTGGGAAGTAATTTTTCAAGGTGTTCAGATCGTCATATAGCAGTTCAGCATATCAATTCGGTAAAATTAAGAAACTATTTACAAAGAATGTACTACGAAGCAGATAATACTTCAAAACATAATCATGCTAATATCCTGCCTTATGGTACTCATAAAAAATCTGTACTATGCCTACAGATTTTTCATTTTTTCATTACAGTTTCATTAGAGTTTCTTAAAATAAAACGAAGTTGTGATGTTTATTTGTGTTTCATAAGTTTATACGTTTATTAATGAAGTCAACATGTCGAAAGTGGCTTTTGCAAAACCTCTTAGCTTTGCATTCTCACATATTTTGAAAGGACCCTATAATTTATAATGCTACGTCAGTCAGCATGACTAGTTTCAATCCTCATAAACACCTTCAGCAATTGCATGGTTGGTCTTTCTTGCTTCCTTTAATAGGCAGCTTTATGGTTGCCTAACTTTTATTTCATCCCCTCATACAACCTGTGCTATTGAGTGTATTAACCTGAACTAATGATTAATCGTCCTTATATCATATCGACCTTTAATCTTCAGATGATATTTCAAAACCAGTTAGTCCCGTGTCCTTAATCAAAAGATTAATCATCTATACAACTACTGGCTTAGAAAGCATTTACAATGCAACTGCTGGCCAATTTCGTTCATACTATCACACTCAAACCGTTTGTCACTACAAATATTGAAAATTAATCTCTTTATAATACTCGTCCACCTCTATAGGCTCTAAAAGACATAATTTTCTCCCGACAATCCCTTTAACAATAGCCACTCTGACAACAGCTTCGACTACAATCCCATCCTTTCACACTAACTACCGATAAAAGTTGATTGGATTGTTGTGTGGTCTCTCTGAAGCAAAATTTTACGTAGTATCGGAATGATGAAACTAAAAGGATTTCAAGAAACGAAGAAGGAATAACATAGAATGAGGCAAGACAAAGCTACCGACAAAAAGTATTTCCCTCACAATCTGTTATCTGAGTGTTGTAAGCTCATGAAGTGAATAAAATCGATTGAAATAGGAAAATGGCACTAAGGATGATTCCACTGAAGTGGTAAATAAAAGATCTAGTTCACTTAAAAATTTTTCCACTGTTGAAAATTTTTTTTTAAGTTGAATACGATTGAGCTTTTGCATTCAATTGACCTCTCCTTGTTGTAATTGAATTTCGCAGTTGCATAAAAACTAAGTAGTACGTTCAAAAGATTTAAGTGTTGTTTGTGGTAATTTTTTCGCAGGACCACTGCACGCTCAAATCGCGTCCTACCTAATCTGATGAGAGTTAGGACTCACTCTAGCTAACAATATTCAAGAGAATTGTTCCATCCTTTTAACACTAGGCTTATGTTTAATTTATCCAAACCTTTCATCAAATCATTGCTCCCTGGCTAGAGCAATTAGGACACCTGTGGATTGAAAATTGTCATTTATAATTTCTAAGGAAATCAATTTAGTAATTACGAACACGTTTCATATTTGACTTACCACGTATTGTCATAAGTAATTCATTTTGCAGTTGAACAACTCCTCGTTCCTTGTGGCTGGCATATTCCTATTATGTAGTTTGATATTGTGTATAACAAGTGCTAGATGACCCACTTTCAGTTAAAAGGAGAGATTTCACTGAAATAGTAGTGAACAGGAGTCAATTTATACATTCATACTTGCAAACACGTTGCAGTAATAGCAAAGTTATACAAAAATCGATCCTCGGACGTTAGCGAACATAAATTATATTTTATTTATTATTTATTAAATAGTACATGTTGAATTTTGGTTTAAGTCCTTTGCCTTGCATTAAAGAGGGCTTCAGATTTTCTTTGAAAAAAGTCGATTTGATATTATTTTGTGATTGATTAATTTGTTTGTTTTTTCATAATTTTAATTAATTGTAGACCTGAGCTTTCCGAAAATCGTCAAATCAGACAAACTTTTTAGAAAATAGCTTAATACATTTCGAAATTTTCCAATCAATTTCCTTCCTTATTCAATCTCTGTAAGTCCCGAACAACGTTGGAAACTAAAGTCGATAATAGATAACAGAGTGGTCCATTTCAGGACCCGGCTCTGTGGTTGTGACAGGGCACCCTCGCGCAACTAAATATACATGATTGTCTTTGAAAGGTTTTTTTCTTCATAGTATGAAGTTTGCGTCGTTGCCTATTCAACTATTACGAAGTTTTTCGCTTTTTCGCTTTGAACATATATTGGTCTCCGAATCAGAACTAGTAGAGTGTGAGTAGAGTCAAAATTGCGAAAAAAAATTTGAAAAATATACGAAAAAAGGTGTACAACATTCAAAATGAGAATAAAATCGAAACTGCCGTGCTTTTCATAGTTGCAAACTTCACGTAACTCAAAAAAGCCTGTTGAATTTTTCTATCTCAAGGAAATTCTATACGCTTTTCATCAAAATTCTCATTTCTTAGCACTAAGATTATTAAGGGAGCACTCTAGCACTCTAGTTAAGGGAGATACACACCTAGAGTGGTCAAAAAAACATTTTTTTCAGAGTTTTTGAAGTTTCAGATTTCAACAATATCTGGTGAAAACGCAAAGTCAATATTTTGATAAATAAGCCCGATATAGCCGAAATTGTGATAATATTTTGTACTAAAAGAAAATTTCTGTTGAAATATTGTTTTAAATAAATAACTTTTTTTATTAATCCAAAAAAAATTTACAGACAGCAGTTTCGGTCAGAAATCGGTCTGATTTCTTCGTCAGTGTTTGTCTATTGACAGAAAGATTTGTTTGTTCTTGTTCTATAAGGAAGGTTCTATAAGCTTGTATGGGTTAAGGCATTTATGAGATACATTTTTGGAGGTGTCCACAAAAAAATCGGGGCTAATATTGGTAAACTTGCTGTATTTCTTTCAATATGCATGTTCATTTATGTTGTTACCTAATCATTCGATGTTATGAACGGTCGGATCGGTAGTGCCCTCTTACGCTGCGTAAGAATACGGAACTCACGTAGTAAAAGCTGCAAGTCCAAGAACTGTCAAAACAAGATCGAATACGCCGCGGACAGCAAAATTTAGATGCTTTGCATATTCCGTTGACTGTCGAAGACTTACACTATGGCCCTGGGGTCGATGATTCCATGTAATTTTCCACAAATTTCATGAATTAGTTATTCCCAAATCTTAAAACACGTTTCTCAAAACCACTTTTTCAACCTCGGTTTCAAAAGTTTCTCAGAAAACCAATGTACCGATTGGCTTGAATTTGTTCGTGGTTATTTGATACAATGCCATCTGGCAGGTATCATAGGATTTTTTTTGTTACTTAGTTTTTATTTTATAAGCCAAATAATACCTAATTTTTGGTCCAGAATCACTATGTATGTTCAAACGTCCGCCGTTTTGACATTAATCAGTATTTTCATAATCGGCTTTGATACTTACTAGATTATACTATAATAATCTGACAATTTCTTTGGTTTTTTGCTTCAGGTGATTTTCGAAGAAACAGAACTGGTTGCCGTTTACAAATATTTTTTTACCAAGATTTGTCCAAAAATTAGAAAATATCCTTGCCTGTTTTGACCTTTTTAAATGAAAACATTTAACATGCTTTTAAATGCGTATTTTTTTAAGATTTCTAAATTCCCAATCCCAAGTTTCTCATAGTTTTCCCTACACAAATGTCACAGAAATATCCTTTTTTCCATCTTCTAGGTCTCCCCTTGATGCGTCTTAATTGAGAGTCTAACAACAGTTTTAAGTAAGTTGTATTATAACAGGATAGGCCTTACAATTTTCGATGGGTGAATTTTTTTTTAGTTATTTGACAAGTCAAGTAACTCGTACCAAGTAAGGCCATAAAACCTTACACTGTTATATGAAATATCACGTACTACAATAAAATTCTTTCTCAATAAATAAAAACGTTAAATATCACGTACTTTAATAAATAAAAAAACGCAGGATGCGAAGACTATCCAGAACATATCAGAGAAGACATCGTGGAGATGTACTTAGGTATAAATTCCACCTACCTGTCTGCATCTAATCTACTTTCCAACAAATTTCTCGAAAAAAAACGCCATGTTTATATTAGTTTCGTTGGTGTAACTTTGCAAAGTCACCATCACCATCCTTTCAAAGGGAGTAAAGAAGTTTCCATATCCACAGGCGCCCAATAGGAAAGACGAAGAAAGGAAAGCGCATCAGACAGAATTATGAGTGTTGATATGAAAACTTATAATTTAACTACTATCGACTGAGTCTCATCTGCTCCTGCAAGCGCCAAACAAGTTGGGTACAGTTTTTAGTGTCCGTTCGGGGCGGAAATTTATGCGAAATCGATATTTAGGCTGCAGGCTCTGCGATTGCAATCGCTATTGCACTTTCACGTTAGTAGCGACAAAATCACCAGGGAATTTCGCGCTGAGCTCCATAGTCCTTTTGAAAGTTTTTAGTTTGAAGCGTTCATGGTTGACTGAATTGGGTCGCGATATTTATTGGAGACTGTTTACTATGTTTCACCCTTGAAACGATAACAATTAAAACGCTGGGGCTTCAAAATGCGAATAATGGAATTTCTTGTGTCTGTTTCGTCTCAAAATGGATGGCATGTTGTCTATTAGTGGCTTCATTTGGAATGTTCTTAAAATGAAATTAAATGCGATTCCTTTTATTTGACTTCTTCGCGAAACTAGCATCTCTTCATTACTCTCATCGGAGCAATTCAAAAGCTAGTTAAGCAATTCCATTTAGAATCCTTTGAACCGTTTCATTGTTTTATCATGGAGGCGGCTTTGCGGTGAATGCTCTTGGGTTAAACTTTCCTCTCGAGTGAAACACGGAGTAATAAATTTTCATATATATTTAACCGAAGTCGGAACATCTGCTACGTAAAAGGGAGTTTGTTGGCAATATTCCAAATCAGAACAGACTGAACATGTTGTTGGAACGAATACACTATTTGGGAAAGTTGATGCTGGGTCAGGTACTGCGAACTGAGATGCAGTAATCGTAGACATAAGATAAATTATTCTTAGAAAAGTTTCGCGGAGAAGAAAAAGTAATGAGAAATTCGTAATCTTATTCTAAGAAGTTGGTAATGATAAGTGTTTGGTAAAATTTTATTTAGGTCGGAAAAGTTGATTTCTTTGCAAGAACTAAAGACAGACCAAGCGATTTATCAGTTCAGTCAAGTGTCCATTACCAGATTGAACATATTCGACTAAATACCTAATTGCGAAGGAACAGAAGCTTCAAGTGGAAAACTTGGTATTTCATCGCTCGTTGCAGAGGAGATGTTCTTCTGTGTATTTCTTTTTACTTGTATGTATTTGTGCCAAAGAAAAAACAAGGATTGAACAAAGCTGCATATCATGCTTATATCTAAATAATAACAATGGCTTCCTGCTGCATTATTTTTTTCCCATGAAGCATTAGTTATGACACGACAAATTTTCCGTTCTCTAATAGATGTAGTAACTGCTACTGCATTAATGGGTATTCGGTTATTACTCTGGAAGAAGTTCATATTTCCACACACTCTAACGGAGCCAAAATCGATATTAAAGATTTAAAAAAATAAATCTCGATATCGTAGCGAATCGTAACGTCCGCTGAAGCGTGTCGTCAATAAAACGGTTGTGTCACCGTGTCAAAATTTAAATGTCAAAATCATAAATAGGTAGATCGATAGGTAGAATACTTTAAAATAACAGAACACGCATTTTTTGGGATGAAAACTGTCTTAAGATCTGTTGGTCCTGAAGTGAAAACTTTGTCATTGAGTTGCTTGTCCTATCGTAGTCTGTATTAGGCACTTCCTGAAGAGAAAGTTTCCATGGGTGAAATCTAGAATTGCACAATTCAACAGCGATGCAGAACAGGAGCATACTCCTGCGCTGTAGTGTTGGAAGATGCGAGCATTCCAAGCCTCCGTTTTCGGAAATAATCTGGCTATGATTGTATCATTGTTGAGGGGTGTCAATGTATCTGGCACGATATGGCGGACCTTAGCTCTTCTGTACCTTCAGTACGTGCATGTAGCTAGGCTCCTTCCCCGTCCCAATACCATTCAAAAATAACAATACTTCTTAAGTCAGCAGACAACAAATCGAGTTAGTCGAGATCATATCGGACATATACTCTCTTTTGCCACTTGGTAAAAACTTGCAGAGGATAATGCGTTATACTACCTGTTTTCGCCAACCGTTTTGCAAAAGTCAGCAGCAATAGGATGTAAAGTGCTCGGTCATTGGTGGAGGTGTTTCTCGGGAACAAGCCCAATGGTGGGTCCATTTATGTGGACTAAGTTGACTCCGGCAATCGCTTCAGCTTGAGTATGGGGCGTTAAATGCAGTGTTCATGATTAATATCAGAGTGTGGATTTGATTGTTTCTACGGATAAGATAAAAAATGCAGTTGATCGAATGTGTTATCCTTGTTTGCAAGTATGAGGGAAGGGCTCGCAACTACGTGAAACCGACATGTACGGTTTAAGGCTCCGACCTACACGACGCATGGTTTGTAGCATCACTCTCCTGTTCAGTATATATGTGTGACTCCTTATTGAATACTATGCACTTCTCCCACCTGTACCTCTTCACATAACTAGCGTCTGAACAACGATTACATCTGGGAAACAACAATCGTTAGGATTCATAAGTGATTGCTGTGTCCTGCATGTTATCAATCAAAGTTGACCAGACGCAGGGGGCATGAATAGATGCATAGTACTTGCATGCACTCAGTCTTTGGGATTGTTAACGCCAAGCGCCTGAAATGTGATCACCATTCCGAATGCAGGGTCCAAAACGGCAGTACTTCCCAGACTGGAGAAGTGTGCAACGTTTGATCTTAACCACGGGTAAGTCCATGATTCGTTATTGTCATTTCCCTAGATGCTTAGGAGCGTATCTTTGCTTAAACGTAGTGGTTTCTAGTTTTATGTGGATAATGAAATAATACTAAGCATTCACCGGTTATGTTTCAGGTAATTCAAGCTTGGGTAGGAACTTGTACCCCATTTCGACAAGGTTGAAGTATGGTTTCAACCTCGCCTATGAAGCCCATGAAATAAGGTCTACTCGGTGTAAGTGGTTAGACGTATAAAATCACATTCTATCATGTAGGAAAATCTCAATGTGGGAAAACTGCTTGTTTGACGTGTTTTGATGCGCTACTCCTTTCCTCTGCTATCGAAATTTTTCGAAGAAAACCTTGCGGATGTCCAGATTTTCCTGTATGTACGTACATGATTTTTCTTTCGTATACTAGCTCTCAGAATTTGCACCAATATCATCTTCCATACTGAAAAATTGTCAGTAGTGTTGCAACCCATAAGCTGTTGTTATGAAGTGGCCCGACGTAGTTTCTTTGAAGTTGCAAAGTGTGAAAACACACCCAAATAGTTAAGACAAGTATCATTCAATCGAGATCCTTGTCCAAACAGTGTAAGGTACACAGAAGATTAAGTGGTGAAAAGTAGCTAAAGCGCGAGATTTTAAGGATATAAGCGATGAGAACTATGAGAAAAGAGAAAAATTGAGATCCAAAAACAAACAACAAAAAAACCGATTGTCAAATGCTTTATCCAAAAAAGGGTTTTTGGTTACAGGACAGAAGATAAAGAAATATACACACCTAATAAAACACGGTCAAGCTGGTATGTCGCAACAGAATCCTAACCGTATTTGAACAAGGTTATAATGTGTATCTGTTGGGATAGGGAAGGTAATATAAATCACAAGTTGTAAAAACTTTGTCAAATAATTACTGGTGCCGTGCCGTTCGACAACTCGTCTATCATGTGAGCGAGTAACGTATCATAGGAAGTCCATTTAAATTATAACAGAATGGCTGTATTAGAACACAAATTGGTGTATTGGTTATGAAATTAGAAGGAAAGATTTGAAAATTTTCATTTGTCATTAGACTCCGTTCCGTTCGTCATAATCAGACTTTAGTTTAGAGCAGTTTCATTTTCGTCGGAGTTAGATCCGTGAAATGCCTTAAAATCCAATGAAACCTTATTTAAGTGATGTGCACATATCACTTTATTTCAGAAAACAAATTTAAATTTGTCAGAAAACCAACAGTTTTTATTCTTCTACCAAATGGCATGATCAGCAATAGAAATGCGTAATCCTCTAACGTAAATTCAACAAAAGTAAAGTCCTTGCTCTTTTTCAATGCAGTCTAGATTAACTCTGCATACATATTCCTCATCACATTGTCGAATTTACCATGGATTCAATCTTTTTACCAATTCCAATCAGTTCAATCCACCAATTGCGGCCTAGTGCAGGAACATTTTCCTTCTGCCATAACGCAACTTTTTCAATTTCTGCAATATCCTGAGCAATCTACGTTGGAAATAAGTACGACAAATTGCCGCCATCCTCTTATCATAATGCTTTCCTACACGCCAAGGACCTTACCTTCGATAGATTTCGAGATATATTCTTCAAATTTTCGCTATGAAGCTGATCTTGAATCTACTTAGCATTGTGAATGAATGTCTTCTGCTTACCTTATTTGCGAAGGAACGACATACAAAAACCGACAATAGTACAATGGCAGGCAGGGAGGCATTTCAGAGAATTGTTGTAAGTCAAGGGAAATAAGAGAAAATCCTTGTAGAGATTTTTCATTTCTGTTTTCCTTCCTTTTGCTTGGCTGCTTGCTTAAAGATATCCCAATGAAACCCATCGTTACTTGCCATCCACCTTCACATTGCGAGTTATTCAAGACGTTTGGATTCTTTTTACGGTGTTGCACATAAATCTACCTTAACAATGACGCTGAAGTGGTGTTAGTGAGAACTTTATTATCATTTTTCCATTCTCGTTATTCCTGAGGAAATTATAGAGCTAGTATGTGATTTGTAGAAGAAAATAAAACAGCAATAATAGAATGGAGTGAGTCAAAATGAATACAAAATTATTATTCTTCTTCAAATGTCGCATAGGATGTTGCTCCTTTTGGGATTATCAAAGACCACTACCATTCAACTTGCACTTTGTGCCCGATATGGTCTGATGTATATTCATCAAGTCAATCCAGTAGGTAATTAAATTTCGTTCGACCTGGAACATTGTCCTGACACTTTACCTTAAATGCTTGGCAAAAAACAATGGGTGGGATCCTCAGGATATTTAAAATTAACGTATGTAAATCCAGCTCGATTATGTCCTCAATATTTTAATGTTTTTCTAATGGACGTTGCCTCCCATTTCTGACGGAGAAAAATACTGCAGAACGTATCTTATGCAATATTCATTAAATTGTAAATTGTATTTCGAAACTGTGATTTTCATAATGGCTGTGGTAATGGTCGAAATTGAAAATTCAAATCTGTACTTGAGAAGTTTTGAAAATGGAATGGGAAGCAATTAAAATAAGAATACAGATTGAATAAATTTCATTTTGTTTTGTATTTCCTGACTTCTTATGATTGAGTTTATTCAAAGATCTAGATAATTATCGACCTTATTTATTTAGATTTTTCGGTAGATTCTAGCTTTTGTACTAAGCTGTGAAAAATATATATCCTGGTTATTGTGTCGTAAAGTTTAAACTTGAATCGGCCAAGCGGGCTTACATGGATGATGTTAAAACCCTCGTAACCATTTTCCATCCTTGGGCTTTGTATGTAATGCAGTAATCCAAAATCTGAACCACTCCTGCTGCAGTGAAATTAAGCGTGCCAAATTTGTTTATTTTTGAGCTAAAATGAATTCTAACGAGTTTTATGTTCTAGTAGCTAAATAAACATGAAAATATCCCTCCAAACAATGCTTAGTTGTGACAGTTTGTTCCAGGAAATAGTCAAAAATCACATTTCAACTAAATATTTTATTCTATTTAAGAAATTGTGACGCTTGAAGTTCTCATCCTACTTCTGGTTTTTGATGTTGAGAAAGGTTGTTAATGTCTCTCCTCCAGTTCACGTCCGCCTGAAACTACATTTTGATTATTGCTACTCATTTTGTTTCGAACTTTCTACTTATGGTCATTTGGCCTTGCATTGATAATCCTGTTTTTTAACAAAGTCCTCTCTTAAATGATAATATCGTGAATGCAACCAATTTTGAATGCTTCAAAAATACATTAACAAATATATCTATATTTATGCATGGCGAATTCATAATGCTTAGAGTATTAATTATTCAAATTTTAGTATATTTTTTGGGAAGAAATAAAAAAAATGTTAAATAAAGAATTTTTATTTTTTTCCCATAATTTCTCCAGATGAGTAATTTTTTCGTTCAGACTTAAATGTTGCTTTGTTGTATTTAAACTGTTTTTCGTTTACTAATTTAGCCAGAGATATATAGGTAGTTCGAAAATTATCAAACATATGAGCAAAGAAGCAATGTGTAATAAAAACTTAGTTAGAGCACTCTTGAGCGGCTTCTAGCAGAACGGGATAGAGTATGAAGCAATCGGCAATTTATATTTGTAATGCGTTATTACTCAAGCATTTCAATACGGAGTTTTATCCTTTTTAAACGAAATAATGTAAATAAAGTTAGCCATAAACGTAAAATTTTACTAACTTTTGTTGAATCCTGCAAGAATTGAATTTTCTACGAAAACCTTGCTGTTTTGTTCTTGCTAAATGGGGTTAGGGGATGACGGTGCCCTTTGAGCAGAATCTCGTGCTTCGTTCATAAAACTGAACCAACTTATGCAAGCTGCAAGCTCATTACTACCTTATCAGGACAGGGATATAACAAAAGTTGCAAGGTACTCGTGAATATGCTTTAACTTCGCTTCGCTTCCATTGAAACTCTAAAATGGGAGAGATCCTTTTGTCCTAGCCAGAAGATGGTGCGTTCAATGACGTACGCCTGCATCAGCTGGACTTCAAATTTGCTCACCTTAGAAGACCCCTAACACAACTGCCAAAAGTCCTCAAGAGGAGTGCTAAGACACTAAATTCGTTGTTATGGACAATATTTTCAAATGGTGTCCTTTTTTTTATATATAGAAATATACAACTCATTTCAGCGATGGTGCAATTTTAATCATCCAAATTATGGCGAGCATAACTAGCTGTGTCAGACGCATAAAGCACTATTCCACTCTTCTAGGATCTATTATATATTAGTCATCAGTGGATCATTAATATAAAACGAACCAAAACCACTTTGAAAGTTTAATTTCATAATTAGTTTGTTCGTGAAGCGAACCATATCGCCATTGACACAATGATTTTGTCAAATGTATTATAGTTTATACCTAGATCGAGTGTCAATTTAGCTTGCGGCATATGAAGTGTCAAAATTAATTATCGTACTTAACCATTGTTTTTCACAAATCCAATCAAGTATGATTTATTGCGTTAAGCCAGCGACAGGACGATTATTGACACTGACACCGAAACACTTGTCGGAAAATGAATTTTCACATTATGAATTCAATCAGTTAATATGTTATTATGTGGTTATTCGCAAAGTACGACGAAGACAACATTATATCACCATCCTTAATGAATTTATAGCTTCTGATGTTCCAATCTTTCTGCAGGTCGTTGTACGTATCTATAAAAGCGAATCAAAATTGTAATCCTAAATGCAAGAAAAAATCGTCGAACCATCAAACAAGCAATAAACATGAAGATTTTCATCCATCAAATCCAGCAGAAAGTCGGTTTCCATTACGTGCCCGAAAAGGAAAGCCTTAAGCCCCAATATATCAGTATTCATCATCATCAAATCCGTTTCCCATTAAATCATATCATGATAATGAGAATTTATTAAATTATTGGATATACAAACAGATAACTTCAACTGTAGTGAGTACCTGCATTAAATCAATATTTGCCACAGACAAAAATTTTATCAACATTGAACAGGAAAAGTCTACCAACGATAATAAAGTATTAAACAAATGCAGATACCAGCAACAATCACTCGTATGGTCGTATGTACGTTGATGACAAGGACAAATGAGACCACAAAAGTCGGATTAGATTTGAGTGTCCAAATACTTTATCCTGAACGTTAGCCAACGTACGTTTTATGAACCATAAAGGTTCGGTTAAATTAACGACCTTTCACATCCAAGAGCAACTTGAGAGGGAACCTGTAAGAAATCCCTTTTGCCAGCATTTTAATCATTGGACAAATCAAATTAGGTCTGTAGCATTGCCTTGGCAGCACTTTTGCGGGATGAGGCTTTCTTGAATTTCGAAAAGGATACGAATTGGGAGCGCAGATTGGAGGAGCGGCTGATATAAGTGATATGGGATCATAAAAGTCACTGCTGGCATACATATTGTCATTTCAAGATGGTCGGGTTTGCTTTTCATTTTCTTGTCTGAATGTGATTTGCTTGATCCTATCGAAGGTTGAGACGTATTGATTTCGAAGGGAGCTAGTTTAAGAGAGAATAAACCATCTTAAAGGTTTTTTAAACAGAGTATAAATTTGTTTCTAGAAAAATTATAAATAAGTACGGCTTTTCAAACAACTGTTTGATATTATTTTCATTTCTTAAGCAAAATTAGTTAATTATTTGGTGCTGTCGCTTGACTTTTTGATGTGTTTCTAGCATTCAAGTATTTAAAATAATACTTAATTCTATGATAAATTAATGAAACCAATAGTATAAGCTCTACCTGGAGGTTTTATCCGATCGAGTCACTTCAAATTTCAATTTATCTGCACATGTTTGTTTGAGACATATATGATCCTCTCTCTTTGTCATTCAAAACGTATGACCAATCCCAGAAAAAATGTTTTCCTTCCTTTTGCTTGAACCAAACACGTATTGAGACACAACCGGAAAAACATGGGTAACGATAAAGTTGATTTACGCCTCTGCAATTTACACCGATTCCAACAAGGAAGAAATATTATAGAAGCATGCCGGATTTTAGTGAAAGTATTTAGTGCTGATGCAGTTTCTGATAGAACGTGCAGAAGATAGTTTGAAAAATTTGAAGTAAGTGATTGCGACCTTAGTGACAAGCCACGTCCAGAACGGCCATCTTTGATCGATTACGACATTATCAAAATCATGATAGAGGAAAAAAACATCGGAGATATCAGACAAACTGCTTCCTGGATGATAATTGGTGATGAAAAACGGATTACATACGAAAACATCGTGAGGAAAAGAGCATATTGTGAGCCTGGACAGCCTGCCCTCTCCACTTCTAAACCGCGCTTGAACCTGGAGAAGAGAGTTTTGTGTTTATTGTGGGATAACCAAGGACTCATATATTACGAGCTTTTCAAACCCAATGAAAAACTGAATTCGGAGAGATCCTGTAAGCAAATGGATGGTTTAAATAAAGCTATAAGGAAAAAGAGGCCGGCGATGTTTCATAGGGAGCACGTCACACTACATCATGATAATGCCAGACCATATGCTGCTTTGGCGACTCGTCAGACAGGGAAATTCTATCACATCCACTATACTCCCCACACCTCGCATACTCCGACTATCACTTGTTTCTCTTTTTGCAGAACTTTTTTTTCAGGGAAAAAATACAAAACTGAAACCAATGTCAACCAAGCACTAGTTGAGTTCTTTGCCTCTAAATATAAATCATTTTTTTGAAATGTCATATAGAATTTGCCACCACACTGGCTCGAAGTCATTAAATAAGATACAAAGTATACTCTACAATGAATATTATTAAATGTATGAAAATTGTGTTATTTTCTTTCAATTCAAAACGGACAGATCGTTCCTGTAGACCTAATAATCAAATAGGATAAAATCACATGAACAACACGAATTTTCAATGAACTAAATTGTCGGATGTGCGATAAAGCACTGAAACGCGTCCTCATCAAAATCTAAACATAGCTCAGTATCTTTCACCCTTTTTAAATAAATTATTTAAAAATATTTATTGATGTTCTTTGACAATTTCTCGTTCAGAATTCTGATTATTGCTTTTTACCAATTACTTGCTTTTGACAATATGAAATTGACATCAGCAAATGTATTCCGAAATAAGTTTAATTTAATTCATGCAAAAATCCAATAGACTAAAACGAAAGAAAGAAGAAAAACGGAAGAAAGGAGGTTGAAAATCGAACTTGGTAAAACTGTGATTTAAATGCGAGGTGTGATCAAAAAATACGGTGAATGCATCTTTGTACCGGCAACTGCTGACGTTACATCCATTTGCTGTAATCTGTCAAGTAAAGTGATCAGCCGAGACAGGTAGGGACAAGTTGTATTACGTTCGAACTTGTCAGTCAGCTGCCAGAGCCGCTAGAGTGAGGTTGAGTTTATCTTGTCTGTCGCGCAACATGGATTTCGTGTGTCAGTTTGCACGGAGTTGAAAGATTGTCTTCATGCAGATCCGGATGTTATGGCCAAAATTGTAACTGGAGATGAACGTTGGGTCTATGGCAATGATCCTGAGACCAAAATGCAGAGTTCCCAATCGAAAACCAGTGGATCTCCTCGCCCTAAAAAGGCATGTCAGTCAAAATCCAACATTAAGGTCATGCTCATTGATTTCGATAGTGAGGGCGTGGTGCAATCAGAGCTCATTCCAAGGGGCACAACTGTAAAGTCTGAATTTTATAAGGGCGTACTGCAACGTTTGCGAAACGACATACAAAAGAAAGTGGCCAAAAAATGGGCCAGTGGCTTCGCCGTGTCACACCTCGCTTCTCATTCGTGAGTTTTTGGCAGAAAAAAATATTTCTGTCTGTCCACATCCGCCATACTCACCGGATTTAGCACTATGCGACTTCTGGCTCTTCCCAAAAATTAAAACTGTGCTTAAAGGAAAACGTTTTGACACCATTGTTGACATTGAGAGGGCCACGACCGAGCAGGTGAAAGCCCTTCCGAAAGATGCTTTGCAGAAATAGTTCCAGTCATGGAGTCAACGTTGGGATAAGTACATTGCTAGCAAAGGATAGTACTTTGAAGGAGATTAAATCAGATTCTATGTAAGCGTATTACTTTTTTTGATGAAAAATTATTCACCGTATTTTTTGATCACAACTAGTATATATAAATAGAAAATAGAAATCTACTGCCTGCACTTGAAGAGAGAATCAAGTGCGATTGGGTGCAAAAATGTATCCATAAGAAAAACAGTGTAAATAAGGACGGCGGATGTGTGAAGCTGAAGAAATAATTAGTGTTCAATAATAAACTATTCACTCTGGGTGCGTGCTTTGAGAATCTGGGTGAAATAGCTAAAATTAAAAATTTTAGAATGTAAAAATGCACATCTGATCCCGAATTTTGTTGCAAACAAAAAAAAAGGAAACATTCATGAGACACAGGTTTAATTTCATACATTTAGGGAATAGCTATGCCACCTTACAAGTTAGAGCAAGTAAAATTAAGGATTCTCCAAGTGGATGCAAAGGAATATTTTTGATGTGCAGGGACAAAAATTCTTCCTTCAATGAGTACAAACAATCGTTTCATCATCAAAATGAAATATTACAGACACACAAAATTAAAAGAATTATTAGTAGACATAGGCTCCGCGGTCGCAATTATGACTCTCGCATTGGATAAATTGACCAACGGATGTTTCCTCTCCCTCACCACAAGCCATCTAGCCAAATCAATAGAAATAGTCGAGAAAGTTTTTGTCCCAAATCTCAAAAGGCGCGAAACCGAGACCCACCACATCAAGGAGACGACTTCTAACGAGCTCTGTGCAGTCGGTTCAATTTTATTGGTCAGAACAAATGAGCAACCTTCTTAGCGAGCAATTACATCGAAAGTGGTTGGCACAGGTGCAGAGACAGGGAGTGCTGCAAACTGCATGCGCATATCGGACAGTCTCCGAGACGGCAGGGCTGGTAATCGCAGGGGTGATTACCATCGCCACCCTTGAGAGAAGCGCACAAATATTTACATACGCCGAAGCAACTCTCTCTTCGCGCTCGGCAGCCTGTGCCCTGATCCGTACCCTAAGGTAGTGGGCTCAATCGAGTGCGTGATGAAACTGATTTCTAGTTTACCCAGCGCTTAAACGGGCATGGATGTTTTCGGTCTTACCTGGACCTGATTATCAGGTCACGGTTAACTACGGGTTTTGTGCAGGGGACGTGGATAACGCCTGTCACATATTCTGCTCATGAAAAAGGTAGAGTAAGCAGCGCGTTGACTTCTTCAACGGAACTAAGGAGCCCTATGCCGAAACTATGGACGGAGAGATGCTGAAAACGGTTAAAAAAATGGAATCGTATGGCACAATATGCTCTGACATTGCTGACACTTAAAAAAATCATAAGGGGGCGCTTGGTAACGTCGGGGAAGGAGGGATCTCTTTTCTAGCCCTCGCTTCCATTGGAGAAGGGATCCTCGTTATTTGAAGGCGTTTCTAGGGTGAGAAACATGAGACCTAGTCGAACGATTCCAGACTAGGTTTTCAGGTTGACAGGGGTCGTGTTCAGTGGGTAGTCCCAAAACATTGCACGTCTGAAAGTCCCACACGCAGGGCGTGAACAGCCTTCACAACCTGCCCATTACATAAAAGGATTCATGAGCAAAGCAATGAGCGGCATCAAGGATCACGGAGTGGCTCCAACTAGAATGCATGTTAAACTACCTCAAAGAAAGTTAAAGAAATAGTGAAAAACAGGAAAGATTACATCACTAAAAATTCATCAAGAAAGCGTAAGCGGCAGAGGAAACACACGAAATCGTGGATTCGTTTGATGTTAAGTCGCTTTTTGGAAGATTTCTAATAAAGCAAGCCCTTTGATTATTTAAGAGATTGGAAGATTTATGTTAAGTTTTCTACAATCTGTTTGAAGGAAAACTATGCTATGTTACTTTTCTAAAATTGCAATACCACATCGTTCGTTTCATATGGAAACCTTCTATCTCTTTTCCCCTGTGAACTTCTTATGGTTCGTGACGAGAGAAATTGGAATGAAAATTGAATCAAAAGAAAACCTCGTTGAGGTATCTGGACTATTCCACGTCCCAAAATCTTAAATTACAAGACTACATCATTCTTATCAATCGGGGATCTTCTTTCCTCTTTTTTCACTGAATATTTAATGGATCAAGTCGATAAAAGTTAGAAAAAAATTGGATAGGAAAAAAAAGACTCGTACATGTATCTGGATAACGTGTTTGCTATTGTCAAGCGAAACGAAACAGTCGCCTTACTTGAAAATTCGCCCTACTTGAAAAGAGTAACAAGATCCACTGATATATGGTGTTGACTAAAGAAGAAGAAACAAACGGTGTTTAACCATTCTTTGATGTAAATATCATGAGGTCTAACTGGTAATTTGAATTCGACATTCATCTAATGACTACTCACACGCACAGGACAATATCAAATATGTATAATGTTCCATATTTTAATTAAATGACAGCCCTTGGCTTTATGTTAAATAGGCTCCTGACAGTTTCCACGACAAAAGAACGCAAACTCTGAGCAACAAACGCAATACTGGTAGTGCGTTCAAAAATCGACACACACGAACTAGAAAAAAGAAGTATCTGTAATATAAGAAAACGGAGGATTGAGAACTAGATTTTAGTTCAAATTAACCTACTTACCGTCCTACAAAAACTACTGCAGCTATTGGCAAAATTGAGAATTCCTACAGCGCCCTCGTACAAAGGCTACAAGCATTGCAACAACTTGAACAAAAATTGAGTATGACTCAAAGAAAAAAGATACAAAGAACTGAGCGATACAAAAGCAAAAATCTTTCCCGTCGATGTCTTTTCAAGAAGGCTAAGTTGATCATTTCAACGGAATTTTTAAGGATTGTTGGTTAATTTTTGTGTGAAATGAAATTGAAACGAAAATATAAATGCAATATTTAAACTTCTGTTTATTTGATTTAGTCAAGATCAGAGTTAGGCGATGACGAATAATTTGATAAATGTAAGTTTTCTTTTCATTCTGAAATAAGCACTTTTTTGATTCAAAAAAGAATCGAAGGAAAAAAAATAAATCCTGGCGTGGGATTCAATTAATTTCCGTGTTCTTTCATTGAATAGGTGAATGAATGTAAAATAATTTTTCAAAACACAACAAGTTCTCGAACTCCTTTTCATTTATTTGTCAGTGTCAATTAGTTGCAGATATTTTTATAGAGCGCCCATTGCTATTCGCTAGTCCAAATCCATCAACACTCGGCACATCGGCCAATCCATTCTGTATAAATTTTACTAAAAAAGGAAAATCAAAAACAGTTCTGTCAAACAGATTTCTAAATAAAACATAGCCTTAATAAAGAAAATGTATCACCGTAAGCCAAACAGAACCTTCATCACTAAATTTATCCTGAAAACGAACGTCATAAATTAAAATTTTATATTCAAGGGTCGAAAAAAGGCTAATCGACAGGTGTTCTGAAGATCAAGTTTTCAACGGTCGGGAAAAATCAAAGCACCATAAATTATTGAGAGAGCATGACGAAGGACTAAAAATCATCCCGAAAAATTATAGTTAGCTCAGTGCACATAGCTTCCTTAAATCAAGCTCAAGGAAGCGGAAGAAAAGGATACCAGAAAAGTCATATTTTGTAGATGAAATATCCTCTGAACGTGTGCTGCAAAGCTACGCGAATAGATCTTACAAGAGTGCCCAAAAGATGAACTTGAAATGAAAAGGAACAACAACAAAATGGACCTCTCGCCATCGGCTGAAATGATACAATGCATGGAAAATTTCGTATTTTTATCTATCCAAGAATACTTTACATTTTCCAGGTAAATGCGCTTTGGGATGAGTAACAAAAACTGAATGTTAAAAATTAATTCGTTGGAGTTCAAATTGAAGGAGTGCTGAGTGTATTTTTAGATACGTTGGTGCTATAGTTTAGGCGTTAATAATATGCAATACCTTCAATCACTGCATGACATTGTTCTGCATAGTGGCAAGGATAGTACGTTGATTCATAAGCCTTGATTGAACGCCAGCAGGAATTTATCTACTCAAGCGAATTGCAATTGATTAATTCCCCGGCAGTTAAATGTAATTGCAAATATCGAAGGTAACCAAGCTAGCCTCATCGATTTTGTTGTGATCTCACTTTATGTTTTTTCAATTAATATTAATAGCTAGTATAATGTCAAAATCCATCCTCTATATTGACTACTGCGACATTAACTAAAAGCTTGCAAGGGAGTTTCTCGTCGCTGATATCTTTTCAATTATCTATTAGAGAAACGTATTATTTTTGAATGCAATTTTTGTATTAATGAATAGCATATTAGCGTGATATACAATTTATGTTCCATATAGCTGAAATTGCTTTGTTGCAAATCACTAAATATTAACTGAGATATCTTTGACATTTATATTTTACACTGAAATGTCCCGAATCGACTAATGTTCGGTGGACGTTGCCTCTTCTTTCAGATCTTATTTTGGTTACTTCATATTCTTTTCTATCAGTACTTATACATATCTATATTTATAAATATATAAAATTCTTTATTGATATTGTCTTTTATACATAGTTCTAACTGTTGTTTTCTTATGTCTAAAGATTTGAAGGAAACTTCATTACAACTATGTTAACATAAAAATTTTAGACAAGTTCATGATATGTTATCTGAGGAAGGGTACTCGTAACTAGATCGAGAGGAAAAAGAAAAATAAAGAAAAACCTCTACTAAGCTTACATCTTACTTATAACTAATTTTGCTTATAATAATTATTATCAAAAAAATCATCTAATTACTCTAAGCAGATTCATGGCTGAGGACACTTGGTCTTGGTTTAACGTATCACTAAGAGATTTGATGAGGGGATTTGGGGAGTATTTAGCTTTTTTTGGAGCAGATTAGCTCTACGCGACTGCGCAAACTTACTGATAGTGGTAATATTAGCTATTTGGTGTAGTAATGTAGAGGAGTAAAAGAAAGGTTTGTTTAGGGCAGTTTAAAATAACGATTTTGAGTGACTTGAAGCTTAGCTTTAAGATATTTAGTACATCGGTTCCAAGTGCGAGCTCCGTAAGCTATTATGGGTTAGATGCTCGTTTTAAGGATGAGGATTTTATCCCGCAGACTCATATACGAATTTCGATTGAGTAATGGATATAAAGACAGAACCGACTTGAATGCCTTACAAATTATGTGCTCGATGTGATTTTTGAATGAAAGTTTCCGATCAGTTCTTCGGACCAGGGAATCATTTGGCCTAAAAAGTTTATGGGTATGTTTGGCAGTACGACGGGCTTGCGTTTTCTATTGAAGAATATTGCTGCGGTCTTGGTCACATTCATTTTGATTTTCCACATGTAAAAAAATTAGTACATTTTTTCCAGCATTTCTTCTAGATTGGAGATGATCTCGTTGGGGTCGTTGCCAGAGCTGTAGAGACAAAGCCGCAGATTGTCAGTTTTGACCTATGGGAATGTCATATATGTGTATAATGAAAAGTGCCGGACTCAGACAAGACCCTTGTGGAACACACGCAGGAACGGTTTCGGGAGTGGATGTTGCACTTCCAACTTTCATGTGGTATGTTCTGCCACTCAAGATAGATGCGATCAGACGGTATCGAACGCCTTTCCAATGTCAATGGTCAGCAGGCCAACCGAGTGTTTTCTAATTAGTGCTGCTTTGATGTCATTGGAGACACGTAGTCGTTGGTGTTCTGTGGATTAACTATGTCTGAAGCCAACCTGGAAAACTCCGTCAACCTTTTCAAGATTAATTTCTCGAATAGTTTGCCAAGTGCCGGCCGTAAACTTATTGGCCGGTAGTTGCTAGGGTCATGGGGATCTTAAATGGTCTTCAGGACTGGTATTATACTAGCGTGTTGCCAGCAGCCTGGGAAGTGTGACGGTTTCAGGCAGGCGTTGATAATGTAGCAAATTAGAACTATCGCTTTCTTTAGACGGTTTTTGATGACTATTTTTGGTATTTCGTCAATTTCTGGGGCCTTACCATTCTTTAGCTTCTTTATTTGTTCGATTAAGTGTTTCGGTTTTATTAGAGCACCGGGAGGTAAAATGGCGGTGTTTTCGTCGGTTAGCTGTGACTCAGCTACTATAACTTCTGCCATGTTTTTGTTCATTCTATAGGAGATATTGTGGTGTTCGTGGAACTTATCAGCAAATAATTCTGCTTTCATTTCGTTAGGATGTATCTGAGTACCATTTTCGTCGTTCAGAGCATACGGAAGATCATGAGGTTTTCGTTTTAAAATTTCAGTCTACTTTCAGACTTTTCGTGAATTATAGTCAAGGTTGGAGAGTATGTTGTTCAAGTGGTTGTTTCGAAGGTGCTTGATTTTGGTCTTGATAGCTCTCGTTAGAGAGTTAACGCCAGTTTTCAAGGAGAAGTCACTATTTCTCTGCCACTGGCGCCGTAGAGAATTACGTGCTCGGACCAGCTTATTAGCTTCCTCATCGAGTTCAATTGCGTGGAGTTTTCTGCTATATTTTGGGTCACGACTGTTTATCGCTCCCCTAATGGTACTTTTAAGTTCCTCAATTTGCTGTGGTATGTTTCCCGTTAAATTTCGAAAACTCGAAGTGTCTAGAGCTTGAAAAATTTGGTCGTTTATAATTGAACAGAATAAGCGCCAATTAGCTTTTTTGAAGCAGTGGAACTGTTTCAACACATAAGACAAATTTGTTGCTGCTTCTAATGAGATCTCCAATCGCTCACTTCATGATGTGACAATTATGATTAATTTGAGAAATCAAACCATTGTTATGAGAATTTTTTGTGTTTTTGTACTTGAAAAATAAAAAAATATTTGAAGAAAGTCTTTGTGTCGTTCTGTAATGCATTTTGTATGCAGTAAAATCCCAGTTTTTATCTACTCGAACCATACAATCTCATTCAAATTCAATTTTTACTTGATATTTAAGGAAAATAAGCAATCCCGATTTTTCTGTAAACGAATATCGACTCTTTATTGGATCTAGAACTGCGCCCATACTCAGTTTTTGGCGTCATTTTTGGCAAACTTTCATGTCCTTCAACGACACCGTGCCCACCAAGTACCACGAAATTTGGAAACCGAGTTATCTGTAACCAATGAGAATTATTACTTTCGCAAATAAAGCGTGAGAACGTTCATGGAACTTCAAAATGATTGTGCAATTCATCCTTCGCCACGATGTCTTTTTAGCTGTGTATCCTTTCAGGTCCGTTTCTATGAGTTATTTTGTGACCGTTTGGACTGTCACTACACTCGCGATTTTTTTATGGAAAAATCAGCACCGAATGCAGAAGACGATTCACTACGTTATTTCAGGCACTGTATGCTTCTATCTCTGACTTGGAATTCATCGCTATCATGAGACCCGGTTGCTGCAAACCTCCCGATAGGATATTGCACTGCGCACAAAGGACATTTGATCAAGTTGGTAAAACATGTCCTGTCTATTCTGAAACAGAATTATATTAGGTCGAGTCCACTTTTGCGGTTGCAACATTTAGGCGTATATAAAGTTCCTTAACGATAAAATGAAAATCATTTCTAACGAAATTTGTCTTTGAAGAATTTCATTTTAACATTTTCACTTGAATATCGCTTACAAAAATTTTAATTTGATAATTATGTAGTTAGGTGGGAAATTCAAAGTAGTATCGTGGGTGCAAGAGAATTGGCCAAATCTTTCTGGATCATAAGACAAAAACACATAAATTTGTTGATTGTGAAACGTTTATTGAGTTATGTCTTATTATTTCGTAAGTTGTTAAGCGAATCAATTAAAATAAAAAAAAAATTGTACAATGAAAAACAGAAAAGACACAAAATTATTAATTTTTAAAGTAATCGCGGGAGCAACTTCAAATTATCGCTGGCGCAACCCGCCTATTTTAATTGAATTTAAAAATAATTTAAATCGTATACAGAAACGAAATAAGAGATCAAACAATTTTAACGACTAATCAGTGACCTTTTCTATCACCTTTGTTAATTGTTTTGTTTCTTCTGAGATACGTCAACATTTACCGGAAATTCCATAAAAATTTTTTCCATCCATATTTTCTTGACTAGTGACCTTCCGACTTCGCGGTTATATTTTTAAATTGACCGTATGCTATGTCATTCGTGATTTTCGAAAGCGTTTACCATAAATCGTCGTCAGCAAATGTACCCTAATTTCTCCATATTCATCCATATCGCTTTGTCACACCCCCATATCGCGATTTTTTGCCAGATTTGCCAGATTTGCCAGATTTGTAGAGCGGTTGTACGAGCATGTACAAACCAGTACAAGGATTTATGAGTTAGGCATCGGCAGGGACACTCAGGGTAATCAGGGACACCGTCTTAGGTTAAAGTTCTGCTGGTAATTCTGCGAGTTCAACACACATTGTCTCTTTTTCAATGGCACTGTCATTTTCAGTCTATACTCGTCATTCTCAGATTCGTTTTCCGAATCACTAGAAATATTAGTATGGCGCAATTTTGCTTTCGCTGGCACGGTGGATTTTTTCTGCTCCGATACCAAAGGCGCAGATACTTCAGAACACAGAATTTCTTTTTGTACCTTATAATTTTCAGAATGTTCCAAATCCTCATCGTGCCAGTCACTTTTTGGGATAGGGATGGTTTCCGCAGATTTCAAAACCAATTTGTTTTTGACATGAAAAGTTCGCACTACGCAAATCATGCGACCATCTCCAGATTGAAAAAAAAAATATTTTGATGGAATGCCTGGTATATCTTTTAGGCCTTCCAATTCATCATTCAATATGACTTTCTTTTCTTTAACTTCTTCTTTTGTGAGACTGTGTGCCAAAGCATATTATCCTAGCGCATTGCTGACGATAGCTTTTCAGGACTTGACGGTGATCCACACTAATATTTTGACACTTCTTTTGATTCTATCGACGGCATCTTTACCATGAGAGACAGCGGAAAAGATTCGCCCGCGGTGACTGAATTCATATTTTACATTGAATGCATTCATGCTTGCCATTACGAACTGGCTTTTTGAATTGAACGTTGCAATAATCGCTAAAGATGTCCACACATGTAGTGTGATCAGTAACCAACATGATCCACTGAAATATATTCTGTACAAAGAGATGCACAGTATATTTGCTGTAGCCTGATTCGTAACCTACTATGACCAATGAATGGAGTTTGTCAGTAGTCCAAATAAAACCCTTAGAAAATATGACTTGTCAATGAGACTGATTGTATTTCGTCTTGATTGATCAGTGCATGATTCTCCGTAAAGTCTATTTGCACAATAGCTTTCCCAAAATTTTCAAAAAAAGAATGTAGCTTGAATTTAGCAGTAGTCATATTCAATTTTCAAATCTTCGCCCACCTTAATAACTTCCCTCTCCTTGATGTTTAGCCTTGATGTATAGTATATAGTATAGTAAACATAAACTGTCTAAAACAGCGGTTTTGGCGCCAGTGCTGCCTGGTATAATTTTGCAGCGTATACATACTCTTCGGAACGTAATATTTCCAAGCGAGCAAAAAAAAATTATATAAAAATATTTGATAATATTAAACTTAGACTTTCTTCTTAGCACTGTCATGAAAAATAGTAAGAAATAATAGAACTTAGTAATTAATTTCGAAAATCTTCTATAAATTCGAAAAGTTCGAAAATCTTAATAATGAATTTCGAAAATCGCCCATGTTGAATTTTCTTTTTATGCATGTCAGTTTTTACTATTTGCCTATCTAAACTTATTTCTGCATTGAGAAAAACCCCACTTGTGACACCGAGGATGCGTTTTGTGCGTTGAAGAATCGAAGCATAAGACTTTAAAAGCCGTTTTTCATATTTTCAGGAAAAAAATGTAAACGATGCATATATTTTTTACTTATTTTTCATGACTTTCATGAAATCTGCCTGTACCTGTGGCATGACCTCCAGAAAATATCCAAAATGTGAGCCTTTTTATGCTTCATCATTATCTCTAGGTTTTGTGCATGACAATCTGCATCAGCATCATCAAAGATACCAGAAAAAGCTCAAGTGTATACACGTGTATGAATGATAAAATGTGAAGCGTATAGCAATGGATAAGAATATATTATCTTATCCTTGGTAATTGTTATTTGCTTAATATTTTGTATATCCTATAATGAGCATTATTTTTTCCATCCTAATTGTATTATTTTAAATAGCGTAATATAATAACAATCCGTTTTCAGAACTTTTAAAATTTGAATTGTATCCTCCAAATGAAAGCCATAAACAGTAATCATCATTATCCTTTGAAAATCCATTTCTTTAACAAGCAAGTAAAACTCATTTTATCCAAGTTTAAATATTTATTAAGGTCAATTTAGCTTGTGCCTGAAAATCATAAATCCTTGATTCTTGCGTTTAACCCTCGAATTGCATGTTCTCAAATATTTGCTTGGACTTAAGTTCAATTTAAGCACATAGCCGTGCATCTTACCTTAAAAATTTATTTGCATATGTATGGGGATTAAATGGTACTACAGGATATAATAAGGTTGCATTGGATCATTCAAAATTCTTTATAAGTTAGAATTCCAACGTTTACCCGTGACTTCGATTCTTTGATAAAGTACTAAAGTTTTTGATTTTGTTATTTTGCTAAATCCTTTTGGTTCGTTATTTTCCAAACGAAAGGGTTAACGGTATTTGCATTAAATGTTTAAAGGATCTTTTTGTGTAAATTCAACGTGCATGAAATTCTTTTTTTCTTTCTTTCTTTCTTTCTTTCGACTTCATGATATTTATTGCAAATTGAATACTCAAATTGATTTGGGCTGAGCTGTATATTCCTTTTTAAGGATTTCAAAGTGATGATTGCATGCGACAAGTTAAATTGATTTAGGGGAAAGTCAAGAACGTTTCTGTTGATACGTTCAATGAGAGATTCAAAAGCTGAAAAGAAGTAGGCACGAACAGATAAGGAATTTCGGATTTGTGTAGGTGGTTGATTTTATGCAGAAAATGTGAGTTTAGCGTTTACACAAGCATTAAAATTTACGAGGTAAAATTGTTTTGATATTTTGAAATGACGTTAAAAAGGTTGGCGAAAAATTCAGTTTAATTGAGTTGGCCTAGAGATAAGCATTCTCTCATTTTAATATTATATAGAATATTGCATTTGTTGTTTTCAGTGAGTTTTTATAAATTAAATTGATCCTTCACTAATCTCTGTATATGTTTCAGTACTGTTTGCAATCTATTAAACTTATGGACACAATTTCCTAATTAGCTGTTTCGCTGAACATTTCGTAGGTGATGCCTGTCACATTTACCTCTCTTGCAAAAGATACTTTAGACACTTTTGGACCTTGTTAAAAAGATAGGCAGTCCCTTGCCAAGAAAACAGCCCGCGAATCAAGTGGTGTGGCAAACAGTTCCACACTAGGGTTGTCAAGGTGACATGGAATGGATTTGAAAGTTTGTATGTAGATTTTTGCTGCTGAAAGTACAAGACACTGAAAAATAAGCATCCTTCAACAGCTAAACACAAAAAATATTTTCTCAACTTGTGCTGCCACTACTACTATTACTACCGCTAGTACTACTACCACTGCACCTTCACTACTACGACTTCGACTGATCCAATGTGCTGCTTACAAACAAAACAAGAGCTACAACAACACTTACTCCTACTACTACTTCTACTGCCACTGCTACTACTACTACTACTACTACTACTACTACTACTACTACTACTACTACTACTAATACTACATTATAGCGCAAGGATCACAATTTTCTCGAGTTTCTGTTGGGCTAAGGGTGTTCATCGAGTCATGCTTTTACATGATCTCAGTAACTTATCTTACATGAGATTCATTTTTGAATAATCCTTTTAATTAACCCTTGTGAATTTTCCGCATGTAATCTTAAAAATTCTGTTTATTATCCACATCAATTGGTTACCGTAAACGTATATTTTTGAGTAGCTTAAAAAATCCTTTTTCATAATGCTAAACCAATTACTCAGCAATATCCTGCAACGAATATTTTTCAGAGAAATCGAGCACATTAATCAGAACTTCCACTCTAACTCAAAGAGCAATTAATTTCAGAAACATTCCAGTCCTCATGAAAATGAATTTCAACCGACTTTCTTTTTAACACAATTAATTTCTCCATTATTTTTCTTTAAAGGATTTGAAACGTCTCCATTTATGGTAATTAAATCGTAGAAATTTTACGTTGCGAAAAAAGGTTGAAATTAATATTTGCAGCAAAGACATCAAAAATTCAAATCTGTTTAGGATTTATTTCGGTTTTCTGATAATTTTTCAATCGAAATGTGAAGCGTCTTTGAAATCGTAATTTATTCCCAAACAAATCTTATTAGTCGAAGCCCTTTCATTTCATACGCCTCCCCGAATGTATTGAATAGAATCCCTAAACGCTTTGTATGGGGAAATCAAGTGAATCACAAGGAGCATGCAGAAATGAACTTGTATATCGGCTCCATATTTTTTGCTGATTATTATGGAAATATTTTCACGAAAAAAACAGTGCTGGAGGATGATATTGCCGAAAATATTTGAAGTATCAGTTGGCCTACAAGTGATTATTACGGACGAAAAAGAAATGGAATGTGAGACAGCAGAAAAGCAGATCGAAAGCGAAAGCCGCTAAACGGATGAAAACGAAAAGATTTGGAGCAAATTCATCTTACTTGCACTTTGTCTATTTCCTTTTCACATGCAAAACGTGCTGGTCGGGCCTGACTAAATTTGAGATACTATTCGGGTCGCACTGAATGATATATCACTGATGATATATATAATGTGTATAATACTATTTCCTGAATGATCCCTATGGCTTAGAAGAATAATAGTGGAAAAAGGGAAGCACTTCTAAAGGATTTAGTGATATGTGTAAATCTTTTATTCATTTAAGTAACTTTCCAGTGCGGAAATGCTACCAAGCGGAAAGCTTAGAATATTAAAGGTTCAGGTTCATTTAAATGATTGCTTGCAAATGTTCATGTGTTCATCACATAGTAGAAGGAGTACTGATCAATATTCAAAATGGACCAAATTCAAATTTAAAGCGTTTGAAAATCTTTCGTTTCCACAAGCGCAAAACCCAACAGATTCACACCACCTATTCTTCCTTATTGACTTGGAAACCTTTTTATCCTTGCTAATCTTATAATATCACAGTAGTCCTTGATGCTGTGCTTTTATTACAACAAGGATTATTTGCTATTCAAACTATTAACAGAATTTCATCGCTGGCAAATCGTGTTGGAAATCCGGAATTTACACTAGAAATGACTGTATCAATTTCACTCAATAGCACTATAAAGCATTCGTAAACTAGGATGAAATTTGAAAACTGGATGATGCAGCTGCAATTTCAATCATAATTTCTCGCATTTCCTGCAAAATTGAATTTCAAAGTAAAGCAAAGTCAACCATAGAACTGCGCTTCCATGCATGCTCATTCGATTTTCTGAAGATGGCATTACAGTAATTAAATGGGCACTCCTTTCACGAAAATCGTTTTCGAATTTATTTGAAAGGAAGGAATAAGTGCTCGTGCAAGGAGTAGAATCAGTTTTTGCCGTTTTTAAGCTTTTTCAGATTGAGTGCTCTTGAGCATTTCAATTTGGCAACAGCATTCTGTAATCGGATTAGTTGATGAAAAACGATGTTAGTCAAAGTATAGTAAGTCGCAAGTATGACAGTAAGGATTCGTTATTTATACGTGAACTCCTGCTCGAAGAAGGGTTTCTTCGCATGCCTTATCCGCTAAAAATGAACGACTACGCACTTTAATTATTTTCATTTCACAATAAAAAACATGATTGCACTATGACATTGATTTTCAATTGTTAATTGTATTTTGATTTTAAATGCTTAAAGGGAGGCATTCATCGTAATTTAGGATAATGTTTTATGCCCACATATTAGACATGTCAGCAACGTTTATTAGTAACAAAAAAGTGAAATGCGAGTTCACAGAATGGCGTGCAAAAAACAGATTTATTTTTCAATATATTCAGCTGCCACTCTAATTGTTTATCAAATCATCCTATTAACTTATGTTACCTTTATAAAAAATGTTTAGTCATTGTCCTAAAAATAAGCTGAAACTTCATTCTTCACTCCTTCTTCGCTTGAAAACTTCTTCCCACGAAGTTCTTTTTTCAGCATTTTGGAACCGGTAGTAACCACTGCGAACCAGATAAGGCCCTCAGGCTGGGTGATCAGAAATTGCGAAGCCCACCTTATGCAGAACAGTCAAAGCAACATGGCACTTGTGAGCAGGCGTGTTTTCGTGTAGAAAGAGTCAATTCAGTCAATTTTCAACTTTTTTATTCTTTGACACATTCTTTGAACTTCTCTATGATTGAAGCCCAGTGCCTTCTGGTATTAAAGACCCGCTTATCTTTGTAATCTGTTAACAGAATTCCTTCTGAGTCGCAATAGACTGTCGGCATGATTTCACCAGCCAACTGTAACACCTCAAACTTCCTGAGTAGTGATATACCCTTTTTGTGCTTCTGCAAAGAGTTCTGTTTGGACTCAGGTTCATTATGATGAACCCAAGTTTCGATTCCAGTAACAAGTCGATTCAATAGTCCATTCTTAGCTGGACTACAGAGGGCCAAAAAAGTGCGGGAACACTCTACGCTGTGTTGTTTCTGAAGCGGTGTGAACATTAAGGCACCCATCTTAACGCTGACCTTTATCATGCTAAGATGATCGTGAGAATTTTAATAATTGTCGTATCCGATACTCCAACCATTTGGGCATGCTGTTTCTTCATTAGTTTGTCATCTTCGAATATTAATTTTTCGACATTTTGAATCATTTCCAGAGTTGTCGCTTCGATCGGCCGTCCAGTCGTCTTCAAGTGAGTCCCTGCCTTCTTTCAATACACTCTGCCACTTGTAAACCATGGCTTCACTCAAACAAGAGTCCCCATAAACGGCCGTCATCGAGACCATAAACACCATACACAATTTCAGACCTCTGGTTTGCATTCTCGTCCTTCTCAAAAGAAAACTCATAAAATGTACCGAATTTTATCTTTGTTTGCTCCCATTTTTCATGGCCTTTACCTTACAACTGAATGCACCACACAAGAAAAGCAAAAGGTTTTTTAAAGTGAAAACTGTCATCTTGACAACAAACATACTTTTGTTTGATTGATACTTTACAATACATCGATCACTAAAGCCATCTACCGATAAAATTATGGATTTCTTTTTCTGCTCTCTCTCCAACCACTTGACATATCAAAATTTATTTTATCTTTAATTAATCTACATTCGCATCTTTTTGGCGAAATATCTAATAAAAAACGACAGCTAAATAATTTGATGAATTCTGATGCTAAAACTGATAGAACGTTTATTCCATGAAAAGTACACTATTCGTAATTCGATCTACCATACGTTTAGAACTATGTGCCATGCATCAAAACCCAAGATGGTTATTATTAGACCATAACAAAAAACCCCATATGAAAACTGTTCGTTCAATCCTAGAACGCCCGATTTTAATAACAACGTTATGACATGCTGCGGATATTTGTAAAGCCATAGAGGAAGAAGGACGTCAAAGTTTAATTGCAATTTCACAATATATTGATCCATATTCATGTTTTCAATACATATTCGTAATTTGAGTTTGAAAAGGATCACAAACAGCTGGAATATGAATGACATAATGGAACTATGTTACAGATTAATGATAAATGAAATACTTTAAATTGTTGTTTGGTCATGGTTATTCGATTTGTTGCATATATGCTAAGATGAAAATAAATGTGTTGACGTCTGCAAGGATTGATAGAAAAGAAAGAATTTCCGCGCAGGTACATGCTTTATTTGATAAGATGTCACAAAATTGTATCTGTACGTTTTGAAGTTGAAGTATATTTTTGAAGTTGAATTTTAAAATTGAACGTTTTGAATGCTAAAGTTAAAATCTAAACATATCCTGGATTTATTTTGAGAAGATAGTGGAAGTAATATTGGATCAAGTAGAACTCTGCACTAAGACACTCATTCCGAAGTGTGCCTTCGCTTTGAAAATTCGTAAAACAAATTGATAATAAATTTTTTATAAAATTGAAAAAGAACATGAACGAAAAAATGCGATTAAACAAATAAATCTTAACTCTGGGTAGCTTGGGTCCGCCGGGCCTTGCTTTGTGGGTCTCGAGGACGCGTTTCGGCTGCATACAGCCATCTTCAGCTCGTTCTGATATCTTTGTCGCGGTGTCCATCTTTTTATATGTGAAACTTTTTTCGAAGGGGTAGGTCTGGTTAATTAGGTGTTAACGAGGGTCATTGCAACACCAAAACGAACTTCAAATAAATCTTATTTGATTGAAAAAATCGAAACTTTATATTTATTTTTAATATACATATATGTAGTGTCTATATACTTACATATTTAGCTCAAATCGGTTATGCTCAATGTAAATCACACTCAAATACGATGATTTCAAAATTAAAAATTGAAATCCATCGATTTGTTGTCGTAGCCTGATGTCTACACGATAGCAAAAACCAATCAGACGGTGAAAACTTCACGCTTCCGCTCTTCTAGACAATGCTTAAAACAGCCTTCATTTACCATTATCCGAAAACTTTCGCTAAGATGACCTCTTAGTCCTATCCAGAGGACTTATAGACACAAGAAACGGCGCCTATAAGACCTTTCTGCCGAACACACTCTTCCTTAGTACCCGAAAACGGTTAAAAGATGTCATAAGGCGTGTCATCCGTCAAAAAACAGCAAACCCTCTTTCTAAATAAAATCGGCCATCCAATAATATTCGCCGGTATTCAAATTGCGGCTCTTTTTATAGATCTTTTATAGAATTCCCAAAGACGTTATCGTCTTGGCCACATATGTCAATTTAATCTATTATAATAATAAGCAGCAATGTCAATCCTTTGCATGTCAATATTCGATAGTCGTCTGTCAGCTTATCGTCTTCGTCAAAGATATGCCTCAATGTCATAGTATCCTGTTTACCTATCAATAATTAAATTGAAATGTTCGTTATGTTTTGTAGTTTTTAGCTGAACTGTTGGTAAGGTCATGAATTCAAAAATAAAGTGCTTGTTTTTAATGGTACAATGAGGACGTTACTTTTCGATCCACTTTATATAAGTCAAATTAGATTTCAGAAAATTTGTTTATCCTTACAATATGATTCGAATTCCCAAATATATTTTCTTGTTTCAGCCGATAGCCCTTTTAACTTTTGAATATAACCGCGGTTGCTGTTATATTTAATCTAAGTGAGAACATTTGACTCACTCTAATGCATTGTTCTCTTGAGGGTGAAGTACATATTTTGAGTACTCATCTTCTGTGCGACAGAGACCAGTAGTGACATTGAATCCCGATGGTTTTGAATTTGTGTTTCTGGTATCGGAGTATCAGCCCATCAGCTATTTATGATAAGTTCCACCGAAGATATTATCACGGCAAAGAACGATGCTGTTGGGCCACCTTCATGTCTGCTTTTAGTCCAGGAAAGAAACATCGGACAAGCTTGTACCGACCACAAGATCACCACATGGCACCACAGCAACAATGATGCAGTGTTAATGCGAGCACATGTAGAAATGTGAAGTTCAATGTTCACTAGCAATGACGATATTGGTAGAGTTGCTGAAATTGCTCACCAAAACCGAAAAGCGGGTTTTTTTTGTCCTCAATTTCGCAAAAGGTGGATTCCAAAGAACAAAAGACGAATGTGTTCTTCAGTCACCAGATCACTGTTTGCTATAAAATCTACGCATATTCGTGAAAAAGACGGCTTAAAGAATTCTACTGGTATGTCCTTGAAGCGCTGAACTAGAAGTATTCGGAGATGTGACATAATAACATGTCTGCGCATCCAACTGAGGTTTATGGTTTATTCGCGGAGTCGCATATTGCAAAGGAAGAGAAATTTCACAAAATATTTGCTGAGCCTTTGGATCTTTGTATCTTTCCCTTTTTTTTTCAATTTTTAATATTCAAACTTTTTAAACGGGCTTAAAAACAAGTCCTTGGTTTGAAACTGTGGTTGTATTTGATTATCCTGATAAGTCATTAAAACAACATACCATTAACTACCACGCCGTCTTAATTAAGTAAATTTTACCTTGAAGATTTGTCTTACGCTCTAATCCTGCCAGCTAAATATGTCGACCTGCAGTATTAAATCTACATTAAATCTTGTCAGATTGCAAACATGAGCCTTACTACAGCAACGCTTTGTTTGTGTAACTTCTCACCTTCTTAATTGTCCTCGCTCATATGTAATTCGAATATGTTAGATGATGAACTATTAGTCCGATGAACGTCTTTATTATCTAAGCAGCATAATTTCATTAACTATCTGCTAATAAGTAAACGTTAAAAATAGTCCACTATGTGAATTTATTTCCAAATAAGTAAAAATTAACGATGTAATGTGTTCAGTTGATTGTTACTTGATTAATTTTAGGATAAAATTGTTAAATATTATTTAAAATGTTATATTACATTACATCTGCACCCTACTGCAAATTAATTTAAATTACTAAACGATGTTATTAATCACGGCTATGCCCTTAAAACATCTTTTGTGTCTTGTCGTTTGAATGAGTCTTCTTAGACAGTGATCCTGAAACGAGGTCATTTGAGTTTTCACAGCGCTTGCGTAACAAACGTCGTGTTTTTAATAGAACTTGCATGAGTAACTTGCGTTAGCAATCGACAATCGGAGGATTTTGTAAGCCTATAAATTATTAAATTATTAAATGTGTTCTGGTTTGCACTGTTTGTTATAAGGACATACGGGCGATGACAAAGTTTCGTCGTATACCGGTGTCATCATCAGCTTAGTATCCCCTATATAAAGAGGTGCAATATCTGCTTACAGATTAAAGGAAGCGCAAGGCAAGGTAATCTGTCAATGCTTGGCGAAGATTTTTGTTGTATTTTTTGTCAGTAATTTAACGGAAATGGAAAACCAAAGATGTGGCTAAAATAAGACCATTTTGGATGACAAAAAATACTCCCAGAGTAGTTTGTAATCTAGCCTGTGAACACTTTCCCAGAAATGACCCTAAAAGAACTGATACCTCATCAGCCACTGTCCAGGATAAGTCTATTCGTTGACAGGAAGACGAATATTTTATCGTCTGTTTGAAAGGTTATTGAAAGAACTGCAGCGGGAACGCAATGTAACTTCTTTAACATCTTCTTCTTCATCATCGAATCCTGAAAATTGTTTGAGAACCGCAACATAACACTGAAACTGGGAAATCAAAAGGAACGTAACGTTGAGATATTGACGAGAATGTTGCAGGGACTATCAAAATTTCATCGGCCACTCAAAAAGGTTGGCAAGTTCATCCGAGCTCGGTATTATACTGAGGTCGCTCCCAGAAAAATCAAGCCAATCTAGAATTGTCTTGCTTTCATCAAAGAAACTAATGCAGTGGTAGAGAGAGGCACGCAAGGGGATTGACTATTCAAGACTATGACACGAAATTTATATCCATCTCATGGACTCTATATGCCCTCTTTTCAGAATTAGGTTCTATCCTTATTTTTATCCTATTAGTGTATCTTATTATGTTTGTACCAAGTTCTTCTTCATTGTTGACATTACGACAAATCGTAGAAAATCAACAGGAGCAGCCGCTTCGACTAGTATTTGAGTGGTTTTTGGAGGCATTTGAAATTCTTAAATGTTTTTTTCAATCACTAAGTTATGATCAAGAAAACCAAATACTAAACTAATTTCATTTCTCTAAAGTAACATACAAACTTCATAACGTTCCTCAAATAAAGGCTGTAGTTAACAACGTTTCGTGAAAAATTCTTAACATGTCATGCACATAATTTCCGAAACGTAACTATTAAGTTAAGTCCTCGATACATAATAAAATTATTCTGCCCGTTAAGAACATAACCTTGAAGAAATAACAAGACATATGACATCAAATATCCAAATGTTATCATATTTTACATAAATATAGTCAATCAAGCTAGAAATGGAACACAATTGTTCAAAAAAGTACAGAAACACCAAATTTAAAGAGAGTATAAATTTGTTTTACTTTTTCGAAAATAATTCTACTTAAATGCTATACAAACAGATTAAATTTTTGAATTTAAGCTGACTTGGAAAATCATTAAAATATAAAAATTACAAAATGCATTGGACTGCAAAATAGAGACACTGAAAAAGTCAAACCATTCATTTATTCTAGCCTTTTATTTAAAAATAAATAAGAAATTTTTTAATATTTCGTTGCCTCACCAAAGTTCTGAGTACGTGTCCTATTCTGGGTTTCTGTCCGCATCACTCAATAGGATTTAGAGCATTCTCTTTGAATCATTTCGCATAAATCATTCTTTTTTAACCAGTATATACCGTCAGCGTTTTTCATGTTCCCGTAGAATTTCTGGGGTTGGGTTGGGTTTCTAATCGGACGATTACGATTGCCATTCCATTGCGTTGGTATTTTTTTTATCTGGAATGAATTTTTTGCGGATTTGTGTGTATGTTTAGAGTCATTATCTTGTTGCAGGACCCATATAAGAATTATGTGCTGTTCTGCATAAGGAAGCATTGCATCCCTTAAAATATTGAAATACGAAATCTGATCCATATTGCCGTCAATTAATCGATTCAATCCACTACCGTACAAGAAAAGTGATGCCCATAAGGTAATACTTCCTCCTGCACGGTTCATGGTTTTTTTTTTGGATATTGTGGCCTAAATTGTTTCATTGGTGTTCTTTGTACGGTTAACCTGTCATCACATCCAAACAAAGATATTTTAGTTTCAGTCCACAACACATTTCTCCACTTCTTTATTCATAGGGACCACTTCCAATTTTTATGGTTTTTCTTTGTTCTGTTTCGTTAATAATGGCACTTTTCGTGCGATCCTATCATACAAATTATTATCCTACATTTTATCCAGAACCATTATTTATAAGAATGGTTCTGGAATCATTTATCTAATATCTTTTCAAGACTTGAAAGGATCATACTTTGAAGAACGCATAGTTAAATTCATTCTCGCGAGCAGTTGCTTATATAGGTTGTCCCAGCCTTTTTGGAGTTGTTGGTGTTTTAAAGGCATTTTCAACCAACTTCGGTTGACAATTGCAATAAGTATAAAGTATAAAGAATAAAGAATTAGTATAAAACCAGTATAAAGAATTTTAATTTAAAATTTCTTATTCCATCATTTCTTTACTAATTTCAGCTGTCTCTATTTGAATGACCAAGATAAAACTAACCTCACAAAATGAAATGCTTCTCCTAAAGACATAGAAACACAAATAGGGTACATCAGTCATACTTTGACAGCAAATGTGTTATGACATTGAAAAACGAGATGGCGTTTCCCACCTTTAAGAATTTTGCTTAAAAATAACGTGGTCATTCGCTATTAATGAATGTCCATGACTTTACATACAGCCGTGGACATACAAATAGCACAAATACGATCGAAAAATTTAATTTGAAATAATATTTATTAAAGCAATAGAAACGAGAATATTCTTTCTTTCAAACTCATTTTGAAACAGAGCAAAATAATTCATAGAAATAGTAAAAGAACTGAGAAATGATACCAACTTCGAAAATGTTTTGGACACGTAAATAGCACAATAAAATATTTCCTGAAAATAAAATTAAAAATTCGTTAAAATATCAACAATAAATTTTTAGTTTTTTAGTATTTAGTACTGTAACCAAAATTTTTGATTACAGCACGACATCTACGCCCCATACTCTCGACAAGCTTCTGACATTGATCCTTAGGAATAGAATCCCAAGCTTGCTTTACATCATTCCAGAGTTCATTAGAGTTTTTAAATGTTTATTGGACCAATCTTGACCTTAACATCGTTCCATGAATTTTTTATTGGATTAAGGTCAGGACTTTGAGCCAACCAATCTAAAGCGCTAATTTTTTCTCTTGAAAACCAATCTTTATTATGCGAGCTGAATGTATGGAATCATTATCATACATATATTTCCATTTTACTGGCATAAAGTCAATCGCATATATTGATAATACATGCATTTAATGATAATAATATAAAAGATACTGAAATTTATCAATTTTTCTGTTTATTTTGACAAGAGGTCCTACTCCATGCCATGGGAAAGCTCTCCACACTATTATATTACCCCCGCCGTACTTTATGCTCTTCTCTGTGTATTTGGGATTTAATATTTGGCCATTGTTCTACCATCTGGCCAAATTCTGTTTACTGTGGTTTCGTCAATCCAAAGTACGTTTTTCCAAAATTGGGAATCCTTATTGTTGTGATGTTTAGCAAAGCTGAAACGTTTGTTTATTTTTTTTTTCGACAGAAAAAGTTTTTTCTACTTATGCGTCCAAAGAGTTTAGCTTCATTTAATCGCCTTCGCACTAATCTATCCGATCTAATCTATCTTGACGACCTAAAAAGATCTTTTTTGCACTTTCGAACTATGGCTGTATCTATAGAACCTGTAGTTTTCCGTGCTGTTGGTTCTTGTTTCTTATTTTCCTTTAAATTAATAAAATTTTTCTTCGTTAAACGAATCGCATCGTAGACCATTTTCCTGGAACATTTCATTATTTCGGCTATCTCTGCAGGCTTTTTACCATTATTGTCCATTTCATACATTATTTTTATTTTTTCCCCTGTACAATGCATTCCTCTACCCATTTTGACTCTGAACTAAACTCACTTAAAAAAATAACACAATAATAAAGCATTCCAATTGCAATGCTAAACTAATCCGCGAACAGATATACCGTCTACTGCAATTTGTGCTATTTCAATGTCCACGCAACATACCCTCGATAGCGGTAAAAAGATTTCTTAGAATTCTACTGCATGCTCGTGGTAAACAGTAGCGTTCATAAAAGTTGAAATATTTGTCATTATTTTTTAAAACTGGTGTATTTTTTGTAATTTTTGTGTAATTTTTGCTATTTGTATGTCCATAGCAGTATGTATAGAATGTAAAATCCCTCAAACTACGGGTATACCAGAATATGTAAAAAATAAAGAAAATTAAATCACTCTCTTCTAAAAAAACAGAAATATTAAATTACCATTCTGTCTATTTCCAGGAAGCCGATAAACGTACATCATCTACCAGGATCCTACAAACATAATTAAAGCTACAACTACATATCTTTGCACTTCGTATCACTAACATATAGCTCAACTATCAACTAAACTATAGTAAAGTGAATCCTGTCAAGGAGATATTTTTTTTTCTCGAAATATTCAAATATAACGTGAAGTAACGCTGTATAATAATTCACTTGTCACAGCTTCGTGACATATTCAACATAAAGGTCACAAATTCGCAAAAACATAGTAAGGCGGAACGTCGGGACGTAACACGGAGACACGTTAAACATTCTTTAATATAAACTTATACATATGAAAGCCCATCGTCAGACAAATATTATCCTATATGTTAGTTGTTGCACAGCAAAAATGCTCGACACTCCTATACTGCCAAGCCGTAAATAAAAGCGGACAACAGAAGAATAAAAAAGGACAAAAACGGAAACTACGTGTGAAAGCGATAGAGGGAAGGTTCTACTGCAAGAGCGCTTCCTCTGTATATTGTGTTAAGGAATATGTTAAAGCATAAAAGGCAACCGAAACCGGTGAGTGTGAATATCATGTTTATAATTTGAAAATCATTCTCATATGGTTTTAAATATCTTTTGCATATAATACACAGTAGTAGCGACGTATGCTGATGAAAAATCCTAGAGCTATTTCCCTATGCAACATAGTAATCGATAACATTGACTTTTCTTTGATTTGTGTGAATTCGGGAGTACTTGATCACTGCTTTCATTTTGATATTTTATAATGTTAAGGAAAACTACAAAATTCTTATCGAGATGCGGAAACAAACAATTTGACCGCCATATACTCTGAAGTGGAGATTCCTATCCAGTATTCTTTCGTAACGATTGTGGGTGCATTCGAATTGTTTCGAGCTAATGGCTTCGGTTAATACATTCCTAAATCTTTATACTATTTCATAAAGGTCTTTATGAGGAAATCCCCAAGAGCTGTATTAGCTCGCTTACAATGAAATAGCCGACAAGCTGATTTATAATTGCCCGTTGTATGTTCCGAATCCTTGTTGATTCTTCGTCTACTTTCTTTTGCCCTTGTTTTTTACTAAATACTATATTCACTTAAACACCAATGTTCTCCGGATAGAAATACGGGGAATACACTAAACCTTCGCTGATCTAACCATTCCTTTCATATGTCGAAGCCGGGATTTCAAAAGTTTCTCTGAAATATAGCCCTTGAAAGTTATTAAACTTAACTCTTATTATATTATTTTTGAATTCTTCACAAACGTAGGCTTTAACGTTTGTTGTATTTTATTGAATGAATGGACTTATCTTCAAAGCACTACATTTAAGGAAACAATTACCTTCAAAGAACGCATTGTTCTTGAAAATGTGCATAATAATGCAACCCTATCACTCACAATGGAATAAATATCTAATTTTCCAATGTAACAATGATGATGCGCAACAATTTTCATCAAGGTTAGCATTGTTCACTTAATGCCATGCTTTGGCCACTTGGAAAACGAAATCAAAGAAGTTAGTAGCTGTCTAGACCTTCAGCGCTGTCTCGATGGAACCGTTTCATTTTCGTTCACCAAAGAGACGAGCAGAAACTGTCAATAATGACGTTTAAGTGATTTCAAAATTTAATAGTCCATACACTGAATCAGGAATGTCAGATTGAGTGGAAGAAATAGTACTTGTATACTATGCGCCTTAAAGGATAATGCTGAAAGAAAGAGAATATAAGGAAGTTATAAGCATAGCTTGCAATCGATGCTTTTTCATCTTTAATTTTGAACTGCTGTCAAATATTTCGTGAAGCGACCGAAAAAAAATTCGATCGAAGCACGCTTTACTTTGTTGAAAACAACTCTAATGTTTGAATAAAATCACCGTCACTGGTGTTACAGCAGGCCAGTAATGTTACACTTTGTTTCAGTTGCTTGGTCATACCAGCTTTTTTTCCATTGCTGGTAGCTAATATTCTTGATGGAACCATTTTTTAAAAGGCTCTTGTTGCATCAGCATTGTACAAAGGATCAACAATCAAATCGTTTTATATCACCTTTCGTATATTGCTTACAAACTAATTATCTTCTGCGTGACCATTGTTCTAGTGGTCGACAGGCATAACGAATGGGCGGACAGTTGCATCCGATTGTTCATGCGTCAATTCTACCGACGTATATATCCACCTCTTCTATACATACCTAGTTTGCTCCTGGTTTCTTACCAACGGACCTAGTCCAGTCCTTCATTGAGTCTACCACTTTCTTTATTTCAAAAGAGCATCTGGATCTTCGGCATTCTCTAGCGAAAGCTTACGATATTATTTCCATAGCCCTGTTCTCATTTTTGATGAGATTCGCGTTGCTGCTTGCAAATCTGAACAGAGATGCAGATGAAGATTTCTAAAAAGGCTCTTTTTGTTAGAACTCAAAATATCCCATCTTGACGAAAAAGCAATAGCTGAAACAATCAAATAATGAAAACTAAAGAATGGGATTTCTCCAGCAATTGATTCTCTTAAGTTTCCTGGATAGATTCCCTCAAAGTTTCCTATTCATTCCGGGAACGAAACATCTAACAAAACCTGAATTATTTTTTTAAGTATTACCTAGTCCCAAATCCAAAAACAAATTTATCTAATGTGAAGTGATATTCATACAAGGTTTTCAACGTTCAAAGACTGTCTTAATATAGCCAATAAGTGAAACAGCTACAACTTCCGTGAAAAAACATTGTTCCATATTCGCCTTCAGCATTTTGAATTGCATTGTAGAAGACATGATTAGAAATCAATTGGTTTTTGCGGTTTGGGTTGTGAATGAATGTTATCCTTTGAGTAATGAGGGCATTCCATGGCAACATAGCAATAAGAGGTCACCCAAAGTATACATAACGCAACTAATTACATGCATTCTAGCATACGGCGAATGAACTGAAGAGCCTGTGCTGTAATCAAAACGAAAAGTCCTTAAACTAGAAAACATCCTCCATAAAACGTTATCAGTTAACGCTTACTGACTTAGAAATGTTAAACCTGTTCTCACAGGACTTCAGACTTCGCATCGGAAAAAAGGCTTAGAAATAGGACCATTCGCAAAAATGCTACAAATCCGGAACCTTTGTTTGCAGGTTCCGAGCTTGAATGTTCAACTTAAAGTCGTGAAATTTATTTGAATCGACTCAACATCCAATATTTGTTTCAAAATTTATTTCCTGAACATTCCTATACAAAAGGACATTTGAAACTCGACTGAAAATAGTCCATTTTTTCAACTCTGACCCTATTGTTCTTCAAATGAAAATCTGCACATTTGTCTAGGATTTTTGTGTTTCTGGTGGGGATTTCCTTCATTACTTTGTCCCGAAACTGGGTTTCCGCTGAAAACAAAATACACTGTCGTGATCTGTTTTTTATAGCTCTAACGTACATATTTGAAATCCTTTGAAGGATTTCGTTTTATTTCACATACTCTTCGGATGTTTGTTTCCCCCGTTTGAAGAAAAACTGCCATAATTTGTATAAATTATGCTCTACGAAATTCCGTAGCTATGATTAAAGCAATTTATCGTAAGTAATCAAGTACTTCTGAATGCACACAAAATTTCTTTCAGGGCTTCTCCTTCGTAAACCATAGAACAACGTTTTTAGTGCACTTTGATAGCAAGAATTTTTATAAATATTTTAAGTTGGTATACTTTGCTTCAAGCTAAGCATTGTCTCAACCACAAAACTCATTTATTTTGTGCACAACTGTCAGAGAAATAATTTTGCACACAAAAATCATATATCATTCAAAAACATACTCCTTTATGACGGCATATAAATCCTAGTTGGTATCTCGTACAATAGAATTTAAGAAATTTGATTTTGAAAACAACAACAACACACGAAGCATAAATAGTCGTCGCGGAAATAGATAGAAATTCAGAGAAGCAAAAAGGAAGATTAAGAAAGAGCGTTAGCGAAGGAAGAGAAGCGAAAAGGCATCCCGTAGACTTTAAGGAAAATGCTAATTGGTGTTCAGGTTTGTATAAATTATTAGCAACGTCGTCGTTTGTCTTTTCATTCGTCTTTTCTTTGAATGTGCTTGAAAGACAATGTTTGAACAAAGGACATGCTCGAAGCATATGTACTTATCAGATGTTAAACTTGCTTGTTCTTCTTACCTTTTGAGGGGCTCGTCCTGATAGTTTCGCTTTGTATTTCCTATAAAAGAAAAAGTTCGTCTGAGAAAATGGAAATATTTATAATTTATTAAATAGCGAATGTTCCTTAGTGACATTATTTGAATTAGGCAGCAGATCCAATATTTTCGCTGGCCGATTGTTCAAAGTTAATTGCACCTATTTCAACAAATGTATTTTTCAATGGTTAGTGATACTTCTGCAATCGTATTATGAATTCTTTCTCTAATAATTCTTGCTCATGATGCACTCACGCGAAAGCTCTTAACAAATTGAATTCATTCTCTCCTTCCAAGTACAACTTCCTAATTAGAGTTGCCAGTGAAAGATATTCAAGAAAGTTGCTTCATTGCTTCAGATCAGATAAAAGTATTCTTCTCTCAAATCCCGGAGAACTTATCCAATTAATTAAAAGTGAGGAGTCAAGTTGTGCAATAATAGTTTTGTTCATTTGTAAAAAAACGTTATTTGGGTTGTATTGGATATCCATATCCTTCCAAGTTGTTTTCGTAGATGAAAATTACAGTGCACGAGGGAAGTCTTGCTGTTGGGTTTTTCTCTACGAAGAGATTGTTATCCCGAGTTAAAATGCAATCAGTAGAACGAATGCAGGAGTTTCGAGCCTTACAACCTATATTTGTTTATTTGCAATTGCAGGTTAAATTTTTTGGTGTTTCTCGTAAATGGACCGTACTGAATGCATTTTGTTCATTGAACGTTGCTGTTGCTTCTGAATTTATTTGCAATTTGTCGTTTTATTTTCTTGAAGCATTTCATTGGAATTCGAATGTTTATTAGCAAACTATTAAAAATATTGTTACTTGTGATGAAAAAACACAGTCCACGTAACCAAAATCCTTTTTGTTTTCAAATTCTAAACCAAATTCAGTATGTGACAAACATAGAAAGCCACAATATAATTTTGAAAATCAGTTTCAGAATTTTTTTTTTCGATTTCCTGAAAAACCTCACGGTTCCTTCCAGACTATGGAGTGTGGATCATTTAAAGAATAAAAATATCATTATTGATCTGATCTTTTCACTTTTTTGACATACTTCCCTTGTAAGGTCTTTTAGAAGTGTTGCAAATGGGAACAGAAAATAACCACAGCGCAAGAAAACTGTTTCAACAAACATCAACATTAGGGAGTACGTCCTCAGAAATAGACCAAAGTTGGCTGCAAACCATATCGTTTCATTATGATCGAATCACCGCCGGCTTTATCTGTTTTGGTTCCTTTGTCAAATGCTGCTATATCTCGTTTCATTAATTTCAGTTTCTTATTTTCAATGCCGTGACTTTCACTATGAACTAGGTACTATACGTTCCAAATCCTGTCATAAAGCGAACATCATTTGGGCATATCAAGTGTACCCTGAGATTCAAAGCTAAGACCCCACCTGTGAACAACGTTCAGAAATTACCTTCAACATGGCTTTGATGGCTGTTAAGACTTTAAATACAGGCTATTGTTTCGTCAAAACAAGCGCAATATTTACCAGCTTGACTAGACATAGTTTAGCTGAATTATCACTTTCTCAGCCTGGCTCAAAGGCTCAAAGTCTGGCTTCTTTGTAGTCCATGAAGATTGGAGGATTTTATTATATGAAGATACTATCATCAACCTGCTACTAGATCTTCATCTTATGGATTGCTAATGAGGACGGTTAAAATTCGGATGAATCATTTTCTTAGGAAACTATTTAACATAGGAACCAACCACTAGTTGGCTTATTAGTGACCAAAACACAGAAATTCTCATCTGAAGTTGTACCCAATAGTGAAAGTGAATATTGAAATAAAACCACTGTATGATTTCATTTTGATTATATAAAATTGCCCACATGTGCACTATATTGACAAAAGCGCTTTTCAAGTCTGGGCCTCCAACTACAAAAAAAACCACCGACAAATTGCACGAGCAAAACTCACTTCGTCCAGGTATTTGATTTCATCCTGGAGGATTGATAAGCTGTATTAACTTAAGCGTGTATTTCCACATTTTTCTGCGAAATAATAAACATGTATTTAGTTCTGGAGTCCTGCAAGGCTTTTGAATATCTCCATGAAGAGATATCAGTTCTCCGCGGTTATGACAGCCAACGACTCTTTAGATGATGACATGATGACGCGTCTTTTTTTCTTTTTGAAACCATATGTGCGTTTTGAATGATTCAAATCTGGCAGAGTAAAGAAGTGAAAAGCAACTGAGATTCAGTTGTTGCGGGCAGCATTTACTTTCTCAGTCGAACCTCGTTTATTCTTTAAGAAAAACAGATTATTAAAGATCACGCCACATATCGAAAATGTCAGAATAACGTCAACCTGCCAAAAATATATGGAGAACTAGTTCATGAACAAATTCAAATAAATCCTGAAAACTAACTTAAGTGTGTTTCATCACCATCTGCGAGTAAAAGAAAGATAAATAAAGTTGTTTCTCTATAATACTTATATAAAAGTCTCAATAATACTTATATATTATATTATTATTGATAAATGGAATGGAACCAGTGGTGTGTAAATGAAAATTTAAATAAATCTTTTAAAAATCCGCGTATTCAAAAATAACATTATTTTAAGAGACGTTACTGAAATGAACTTTAATTTTATTGCAATAGTAGATGAGATACATTAGGTTTAAAAACGAAGCTTTTTTAAGTACTTCCAATTTATCTAATCTGTATGTCATCATCATATTTGCACTAGTTCAGAAGTGTCACACGTAATGTCATGAACTAGTAAAAAGGCTTGCGTCTGTTCTCGTCATTTGTTTCAAGTTTCGCTCAGTATTTTGAACACCCTATTTTTTATTTGATATTTTGCTTATTATTGAAAAAAGTTATAATGAAATCCTTAGCGTGAATTTTATTTTTAAACTTGAATAAAAAAGACGAAGCTTAAAATGTATTCCATTTTTATTTATTTTTTCTTGTTAATTTGCAAGTTAGATAAAAACAAGCATTTGATTTTGTAAATGAATAAAGTATAACGTTTGCTCGAGAGAACACTTTGGAAAACATATAGCCACATTTACACAATTAACTTTTTATATCGACTAGGTTCCTATCATCTGAGCAGTCTGAGGGAAATTATAGTCTTCGCGACCGCATTTCATTTTGGTTTCATTGTTCTGATTGACAATTATGGCAAAGAATTTGACTGACCCATAAGCACTCGTAGAAAATTTCGATAACAACCTTCGCAAAACTTTGAGATCGTTGATCTGGTTCTGAAAAGATTGATTTCTTCTTTGCCTTTCTTGCGGTTGCAGTGATCTGTATTCGATAATTGATTTCAACATCCAATCCACAAGACATGGTTCAGTTTTTCCTGTCGCGACAAATTTTCCAAAAAAAATTCACGGAATTTCGGGGGGAATCGTAAAAGAAGGATTACTTTCATTTTTATGGGCGGATATTGATGGTATTTTTTGGGCGGATATTGACGGTATGGACGGTGACTTTATGTTCAATTGAAAACAAATTCTAAAATTCTGAGTCATATACATGCTTCATTCTGCTCAAAGATTTGTAATAAGTTTTTAAGGTATTTGAAATTTAAGGCCAGTAGGAATTTAAATAAGAAATTTGTTTGTCAAAGTTATTTTCAAATCATTTGGAAAATATATTTTCCTTTCAAATATCCAACATGGTATTTGTTATCGTTAACCATGAAAAAAAAGCTTGGTCTGTATAAATTATGGAAAAACCTAATAAGCCAATTTGTGAAAATATTACTCATTTGAAATTTACAATCAGTTTTAGCACTCGTGTGCTAATGAATTCATTTTCACAACATTAAATCAAATTATCAACTGCCGGAATATAAATCACGAATTCTATGGATTTAAATCGAATTAGTATTAAGATTATTTGTAAATACTCAAGTTCGAAAGTTACAAATTAAATTAAATCTTGCATTTATGTTGCTAAAACAAAAGTCAACACAACCAATTCATCTCTATATACAAGACATACCAGTAAATATCATATTTTCCCAACGGCGCACACCATGTGCCCCCAACATTCGACTCCCCTCACACCTACACCTATCTCAACCCTGATGCTATCTTATATTTTCCATTTTCATGGGAAGCCTCGAAACCGCTACTATAATGCAGTGTAGATTTTCCAGAAACAACAATCGAAGCAGAAATAATTAAAAGTCGTTAAATTGCAATTTGCTTGTAAGATCAAGTGCATGCTAACGCAGGAACTCTGATATTGTGTGCACAAAATAAATGAGAAAATTGTGGTTTATGCAATTCTGCATTGCAAATATTATAGTAAATCTAGCTGCAGCATATTCGCGCTCCTTAACTTGTGCGTAAACATTTAGATTTTGGCTAGATGCAGAATGGATATTAGATTGCATTTTGCTTACATAGGAAAATTCATTAATGCTAAGTATATACTGTAAAAGTTTTTTTTTAAGTTTGTTTTAAAACCAGATAAACGCTTGGCTGCAACTATGCATGCTGATTGCATTTCTACTACCATTTACCTAAACTAGTCGCAAAGTAAAATTTTCAAATTTTTGAGGAGGATAACCCAATGTCAATTAAGTAGACTAGATCTAACTATTCTAAAACTTAAATAATCCTTAAAACTCTAACAGTGCATATCTAAAGTACATTGGAAAATATTCATTCGAATAAATAGTTCCAACCATTTCGAGTTCTAAGTACTAAAAAAAATGAAATTTATAACAAACCCTAATACAATTGCATGCTATTTAATTTTTCGCTTCATTTAACAGCCTTTACTTTTATCTTTTAACACATTTAATTTTTTCCAAGATAATTTTGCATGAATCATTATACGATAACTTCCATTTGCTGCGGAAAAATATAAGTGCTTCCGAAAGAGGAAACAAAACTGACGATTCTATGAAAATTCGGTGTGAATTAATGCTTCAAATTAAGCTAAATAATAAATCATGAATTTAGATGGATTCAACTACAAAGCAACGTTAATATGGCACTTTCAATAAAAAAAATTTAACAAATTTATGGCCAATATCAAGAAAGCTTGCATTTACGGCAACATAAAAAAAATTCTTAAAATATTTCTTGAAGTAATCTCGATATCAAAACATACACATTTATTCGAACAAATGAAATAATGAAACGATTCCCATAAAGAAAAATCTATGTCATTTTGCTACACTTTCATTACATCCTTCAATGGTACTCATCGTGAAACCGTAAAGCTCAGGAATTATCACTTATAACAGAAATGGCTGCAATTTAATTCTCAGCACGCTGAAATGACATTACAAATTTTATTAATATACATTCGCGCCAGGACATAACAGTCGGAAATTTCTTGTCGGAACTCTTCGAACCTCACTGCGTCCTGGATACAGAACACATTTTTTCGGTCCATGAGTTTCTGTGATAGTTTCGATACAAGGAGTGCTGTGAAACAGTACAAATAGAGAATATAAATATATTTTTAGTGTTTTTCATTTCTTTTCGTTAATGAGCCAAGCATGCTGTTGGACTCTACCAGTACAGGACAAACTTGCTCTAGCAACAACCTCTCGAGAGAGTTACGGCCTCGTAATGGAGAAATAGAAGTTTCCGGATGCAAATATGCATTTTTTCCAGTTTGTGTGTCCTTTATACTTTGCAGGTAATTTCTCAGCGGAACTTACTGATACAGCAGAGTACTTCCTTCGGGATATTGCATTCTTATTGTAAAATAAACAGATACATACCAGATGTTGGATATTGAGGCTAATATTAACGTTATAAGTCCATTTGGTAGGTGTTATTGCTATTTCTGTGTTCAGTGATTGCAGTCTTTTGCTGCAATTGTTTTAATTAAAAATCAAATTTCGATAAGAACAGTGGGAAGATGTAATATAAAAGTTTAATTTAAAAAAAAATCAGAAGCTTGGCAAGTGCTTTGACTATATGAGTTGATTGGTTACTATTAAGGACGTACATTATCTGGACACTAACATTTCTACTTATCAGTTATCAAACCTTGTTTGGCTTATTGTCTTGGAATCAATGGGTGCCAATTTTAAGCCCTGATTCTGAAGCGATTCTGATGTCAAACACATGACAAGAAGTCGTTGTTGAAAGTTCAGTTTTATTGACGTAAAATACATCGCAGCAAAGCATACCAAGCAAAGGTGGAAACGCAGCAAAGTCAGAGCTATTTAAAGTAACCATCTATCCTTGCTCGCATAAGGGAGTGGTTAGGGTGCACGCCTTCCATTCAACGAGTCCCCAGTTCGAATAAAACCGGTGTAAGTGATGCTAACATTCGGTTCCGCATCCGAACAAAGTTAGGTTGGATTTTCGTTGTACCACGAACTTCAGCTATACACAAATTTCAGGATACGGGTCCACATGAACCGCATACAGGACCTTACATTGAAGACCTCGTGAAAACCTCTGAAGCTTATCGTTTTTAATGATTTCAATCTGCATGGGAGAAGGCTGGGAAATTTCATTATATGTTTCATAACTCCAATTCTTATGACACTTTGCTTCCAAGATATTTCCCGTACCAGGGCACTGATACGCTGAGGTGGTCATTTTGGGGTAGCTGCCAAATTTGAAATCATCGAATTTGTTCGAGTTTGATTCGCTACTTTTTCTTTTAACATCAAATTGAACGGCTCTAACAAGTCTTAAGCATCCTCCCACATAATTTACCAAGTTAAAAGTAGTCAATTCCGAAAAGTGGAGTGGAATAACTTAATAAAACGAACTTAGTTCCTTGTCTTGCAGAAGAATGTCGTAGTAAAATAAGAACTATCCGCAGTTCACAACGAGGACTTTGGTATGCCCATCAATTGGCTATTAAATTCGAAGTCCTATGTTTGACTTGCAGGAAGAAGGAAGAAAAGTCAAAACACTGAATCCTGAATGGTCTGATGCTGATACATAAGAAATTCTAATGGCTGGACCTTAGCAACAGAGTTATAACTTCACGCCACGACTGATGCAGGGTGATTGTCTGCTAAGACAATCATCTGTAAAAATTAAACTGTATGCAGGAACCTACGAGGAATCTCTGCTCTCTGCGGTATACACCAGAAGGCTACGAAGAAAAAAGAATTTGGAAGAAAGTATCTCGATCACTTCAACATCAGTTACATCATCAAAGATTCGTATTTTTATGGTCCAGAATGAATTACAAAGTCGCATTCCTAGGGAAATCAGCCGGCAATAGAGCATATCGTTATTTGTAATAACGTTTAAATATTATATACGCTCTGTATATACTTGTCGTAAGATTGTAATTGCATAGAACCCCATAACGTGCACCGAAGCTTAACCCCGCTTAAACTTTCCACTGTGTGCGAATATCGTGTACCTTCTGACAGTTGTAGAAATTTGGAATGCAGAATTATCTAGGTATTAGAATTAACCCTTAAACAGAATTAACTGATGGACAGAATTATAATGTAAACGAGAAAAAAATGAAGGCAATATATAATTTCTATCCCTCTTCTTCATTTCCCATATTTTGGAAAAAACTGACACGGGTCTTACTCTATTCGAACATTTTACACAATCAGTGATATCGTACACGTTGTATTTTCAAAATTTCAACAATATTTTAGAATTCGCTTTCTATTTCAACACACGCTGTAAAGTGATTGAAATGTCAATCCCCTTTTGAGCTAATCCGTGGCCTCGCACTCGAAATACTCACGTATAACCTGATGCTTATGGTCTTTTCGGTATAGCTACGAACCTAGAGGATTGAAGAAATAATCCCAATCGATTCTCTGAATGATGAACTAATGTCAACCGGAGGTTTATTTGATTTACATCTATTAAAACGCCTGCTCGAATGAACACAGAATTTTTTCTGCGGGAAGAAGGCAACGAGGTTGATAGTAGAGATAGAGGCATGGCCTCACCAACGATGAGTCAGCCCCTTTTGTCTGTAGTACAAACTAATAAGTTTTGCTCAGATTATGGCGAATAGCGACCCGACCAGAGATTTCGCTAAACATGTTCGAAAAGGACCAAGATGTTATGGCTGGGAGCTTATCTAGTGCGTAGGTGAGTGGCAAATAAAAATTTTACTATAATTTTTCCAGGATCCACTTGTAGATAGAGAATAGGGCAGCATTGGCATTGGCTGAGCAGCGTTGTTCCCATGTGGTTAAACTTTTAATTCTATCCAATTACCCTACAGAACGTATTAAAGATTACAGTTCCCAAGGCGCCAGGTGTTCGATTTAGTTTACTTCATTCCATTAAAACAATTTAAAGCATGTACGCATCAGGCTCTGGCACTCTAGGTGGAATTAGGTTTAGTAGCTTTACTTTTTAGAGCTTTAGTTAGCTCAAGTAATTTGTGTTTGGCAATCCATGCACTTAGGAAGGAGCGAAAACTGCTCGCTTTATTTGTTCGTGTATAGGGAAATAAAAAGACCGTTTGCAAACCACCGTAGTTCGTGTATAGAGAAATAAAGAGGACGTTTGCAAACCATTCTAGTTTGGAAGTATTTTTTTTGTGGTCTGAGGTGAAGCTTGATTACACCTTAAGAGTGGGACTCCCTACTAAACATCTCCCCTTTCAACTTGAAAACCCAGACTAGAATCGTTTGACACATTAAAACGGGCTAGGCCTCGTAAAATAGGCAACGCCTAGAGGTGCCTTTAGATTATGGGAATCTCTTCTCGAGCAGGAGTGAAGGGAAAGAAAGGAAGTGCTAGAAAAAAGATCCCTCCACCCCGATGCCTCCTGCCCTACAATACAGTTTTTTTTCAGTGTCAGCACCGAGCATATTGTGTCGCTTAATTTCATTTGTCAACCGTTTTCATCAATTTTTCCACCATAATTTCTAGACAGAGTTCTCTAATTTCGCTGAAGAGGTTCTCGACCTGCTTATTCCATCTTTTTGTAAGAGAAGAATGTGTGGCAGGTGTCATCTATCTCTTCTGCACAAAACATGCAGTTAGGCGATCATGACCTGTCACTGTGCACAAAAGACCGAAAACAACCGAGCTCGCTTGAGAGCTGGGTCAAATAGAAATCGGTCTCACCATACACTCTACTGATCCACGGCCTCGGGTCAGCGGTCAGACATGCAGTCCACTTTCCCCTTGAGTCTTGCTCCCAGGACTGTTGCAAATCGCTGAGAAAGCGTCGTCTCTCTTCTCTGGTGACATCTTCTGTGATGTCTTCGGTTCTGCGTAGGTAATCTTATGGAGCTCATAGCGTAATCATAGCGAAAACCAAGATTAAACCGATTCCTTGGCCACATCTTTTTGCTTAATATTTTATTTTATTGGTAAGTCTAAAAAGTATTGAGCCTTTTTTGTCATTTTTCGATTGAATATTTCTTTTATTTAAAATGGATTTTATTCTAGTACATATTGTCCATTATTATCTATGACCTTTTGCTATTTTTGGGGTAGAGCCATTATTCCATGTGTGGAGAACTTTTGTGGTTTATGGGCGAAAAACTTGGCCAAGTGATTTTCACAGTCCCTTTTTGAAGTGAATTTCTTTTCATTAAGGAAGTTTTGCAGAGACTGAAACAAATGGTAGTCTGATGGTGCAAGGTCTGGACTATACGGTGGATGCATCAAAGTTTCCCAGCCAAGCTCTGTCGATTTTTGCCGGGTCATTTAAGATGTGTGTGGTCTGGCATCTTCATGATGAAACACAACACCCTTTCTGTTGATCGATTCTGGCCGGTTTTTTGAATCGCTTGTTGCAATCTGGTTAAATGCTGACATTACAGAGCCGAATTGAGTGTTTGGCCAGGTTCTAGTACCTCATCATATACAATTCCCTTCCCATCCCACCATACACACAGCATAACCTTATTTGGTGGCAATCCTGGCTTTGAAGTCGTTTGTGATGATTCCGCTGCTTTTGATGATGAACGACATTTCAAACGACATTCTCGTATCTTACCCATTTTTCATCGCCCGTAATAATTTACTTCAAAAATGGCCTCATTTCGTTGCGTTTACTAGCATTTCGCAAATGGGAATTCGGTCGATCAAATTTTTTTCTGTTAATTAATGCGGCACCAAAACGTCGAACTTCTTTGTGTATCCAGCCTTACGCAAATGATTCAAAACTGTTTTGTGATGGATATTCAATTCCATACCAATATCATGGCTGCTTATGTGTTGGTCTTCTTCAATTCTTTGTAAGATTTCATCGACTTTTTCAGTGATTGGTCGACTTGAGCGAGGAGCATCTTTGACATCAAAATTTCCCGAAGGAAAGCGGATGAACCATCTCTTAGCTGTGACTTTTGATAAAGTATCTTGACCGTAGACACGACAAATTATTTCACGAGCCTGCGATGCATTTTCATTTCCTTAATCGTAGTGATATTGTAGAGTGTAACAAATTTTTTTCAGAAATTTCACTCACTTTGAATGAATATAACTTTTGACACGAATGACAAAATACAGAACTGTCCATATGAAAATTGTACACTGGAATGCCATCTTTCAAACGCATGTCAGTTTTACTCAATGTGATTAGTATTGCCCGATATATGACAACGAACACCATCTAGTGACAAAAAAGGCTCAATAATTTTTAGACTATCCAATATATTTCAACGGTTTGTTTCTTTCAAAAAAGAATTCTTATCGTTGATTGTTGCTGCTAAGTTTTCCCTCATACTTAGTTTTTTCAAAGTGCGCATGACGTACCGGTCATATGCTAAAGGACCTACTCGTTGTATTATGAAGATACCAATATTGATTTTCACGGGCAATCAGTCAACTGAATTATAGAAAGAAGGGATGAAAATTCATCGAATAACTTAAATCTAACGTCGTAAAAACTATAAATAATAGTTCAACACTGACCATTGTCGAACACAATAACGTACGCCTATCTATTTACGACCAAATATCATAATCAAAGTCCATTATATGTGCTTTTCCCGCTCATTAGGTCCGCGTGATTCGCTTGGAAAAGGAATTAAAATAGAAGTCGGCGATGTACAAATAATTACATACGCTTCAACCCACATACAAGTCTATTGTTCCGCTATAGGCATTTCCAATATTCATGGAATTTCGCAAATACCATGAAATAATAGGATGCCTTTTAATGGCTCACATGATGGCATATATGTATGTTTACATCAATAACCGTATCGCACTCACGAATTTTCCCCAATTAATTTTATTGGTTTCCATTTGAAAATGTCCATATTGTTGTGCGAGTATGTCGATTATAATTGGGATCTATAGTAGCGCGTACAGCAGATTGTTGTAGAATGGTTCCTAGATTTCCACGGAACAATTTTTCATTGATTCGCATGTTTGATTTGTATGTTTTCGCCGTAGCCAAATTCGATGCGTGAAATGTTAATTTAGCCTTGCAAATCATTGGGTTAATTAGGATGCGAATTGGCAAACAGATTATGGTACTACTATTACAAAACCATACGACAAATTATATATTAGTTGCCGGGATAGTTGTCTTCCTGTTTCGATGTAATCTGTGGCCCATGTCGACTGTTAAATGTGTTGAGGGTTGTAATAATTCGCATTATTTTTACTTAATTTTCGCCTACAAGTTTACAGTCTAAGTGAACCGCGCAATACCCAAAGCCCCGTTTGGTACCTTGACTGCCAATTTAATCGTACTCGACTCCTTTGCATCGCAACTGAGTTTACGGAAGTCTTTTTCCCGGGAAGAGGTTGAGATTCAGAGGAAGTTGGTCTTCTGCCAACTTTTAACAACTTGACCTCTGAGATCGCCATGAGAAAGATCTTGGAACTGAAATGTATGCGGATAGTGAAATCAGTGAATTAACTGGCGTATGTATGTAGATGACGAGTATATAAAGGCCACCTGTCTTGGTCGGCAAAAATAGAAGAAGAAAAAATACTAATGGGCACAACAATTCATTATCAGTAAGAAGAAGAGCTCAAGAAGTTCAAAGTGTATGTGCGTCTTCCACGAAGCTTCCGTTTAATATATGCCCACACATTTTCAATAGGGTTTGCATTGGGTGACTGCGGCGGACAATCCAACGTAACGATGCCAGATTGCGTCTTCCACTGAGTACAGAGCTTGCTGCGGTGTTTAGGATCGTTGTCCTCCTGCAGAATCCAATCTTCATTTTTTGTTATGAATCATCGTTTGGCAGATGGCAGTAAAGCCTTTTTGTAGATTTTTATCATTTTCTCGGCATTTAGGTTGTCAGTAAAGAGGTGCAAAGTGCCAAATCCCTGCTTTGAGAAGCAGCCCCAAAGATGCACCTTTATTTCATGTTTTACGGTCCGCTGAACAAGCCTATTGGTGGAAGTTGACCAGGCTCGCGTGAGGACAGAACGTGCCCATATAGAACATTCATCAGTAAAAATGACATTTTCAAAATCTCTATCAATATTCTCATGCGCCCAAGCGAGTCGCTTTGTCACATGTTTTTCAGCCAACAGAGGCTTCTTCATTGTGTTGCGCCATTTCAGATCATGAGTACGAAGATGGGTTCGGATAGTTTCGTAGGGTATATCTAAACCTTTTGCCATTAATTTTGCTTGTCCTTGCCGCAGTGTTAAAGCAGGATTCCGCGAAAACAGATTCACTATTCTTTTTTCATCTTTCTTGTTCACTTTTCCTATCGAGCCACGTTCTGGTAAATCATCGACATTTTTAGCCACTTTATATCGCTGTATCCACTTCTGTAGAAATGCCTTCGACTTTCTCATATATTTAGCAGCCGCTGATTGCGACATTTTGGGACCTTTCGGGTAGATGCAAAGGAACACAGCCTCGTAGCGTGACGCGTACTTAGCACTCATGGCGTTTAACGTGATTCTCTTTCAAAAGATCAACGACAACTGAATCTTTGTTGACAATTCATCAAGGAAAAAGCTTCCCTCTATCGGCTCGCGAAGGAATTAGAGCGAAATCTTTCATTACCTGTCGGTGAAGTCGACCACGCTCTTACTTGACAGACTGTATCTGTGGAGGCAGCAGAATTTGTATCAAGTAAAATAAATTATAAATTTATATATTAGGTGCGCAACTAAGTTCCCGCTGTTTTTCAAGAGATGGCTCCAGTAGTAAGTGCTGGTTGATTGTGACATAACCAAATCGTCATGGACAAAGCTTAGACATATGGTAAACAAATCGCTTCGACACATAAATGATTCCGTTTTTGTGTCATATACTTTTGGTTGTGTAAAAATATCGAATTTCGTTCCAAATAATCGTCATTTGTTGGAAGTGATGCTATTTTTCTTTCATTTTCCATAGATAGTAGTCCTCTTTGGGAAATTAACTATGCACACTGCTTCAAACTGTCTTTTATAAATGGCACTCATATTCCATGAATTGAAAAGCGCTAAGCACAAGGATTAAATGCGCAACATTTATATAAAATCTGGTACAACTTGGCATTAATTTCAGTCACGGAAAAAACAGCAACTTTATCTATAGCACACAGCAATTGAGAGAGAGAAGGGAGATCAGATGTTACAATGAGTGGTGTTCGTATTACTTTTGCTTTCTAAACTGTATCCAAAGTCGATTCCCTGTATTAAAAAATTTTATTACATCTTCGTTAAATGTATAAATCTTTTCTAAAACTTTTTTAGACAATAGCGCAGACTATCTTTATATATTAAAAAAAGATTCTTATGTAAACTAAGAATCATAAATTCTAATTGGATGATATTGCGCATCTTTGGTGCAGATATTCGCCTGCTTTTAAACATGACGTTTTAGATTAGGATTTTCTTCAAGTAAAGCGAAATTGTGAATGCATCTTACGAAGGAACTGAAATTATTTCAGTTCCATAGGGGCATTCACCATTTCCCCATTGACAAAGTGACTATGGCACAGCGGAAAATGCCATTGGTTGGTATCCAAACACGCGGTATTCATTATTAAGTAAGCAAACAAAAGTAGGCAAAGGCTTCACCAATTTTCATTGTTTCTCCCATATTATCTTGCGTTTTGATATTGGCCAACTTCTAGGAAGTCTTTTAAAATTGTTTTGAAAATAATTTGAAAATGACTTTTGTAATTTAATGAAGTTTTGATGAGTCAGAGATTTTTTAAAAAAGATTTCTACGAGTTTTGCAAATGGAAGTTATACCACATGTGTTCAAGATTAATTAAAAACAATTTCTAAATAATATAGTAAATAATATTCAATTTTAATGGTAATGATTGAGTTACATTCATCAGTTTCATTCACTTTATTAAAATCATTTACTTCCACTCAATACTATAGTCAAGTATATCATTTAATCCACTTTTTCAACATCATAACGTAGTCTACTTTCATTCCTGACCTGTATCTATTCTTCTTTCTTTCTATGTTTAAATCACTTACGTATGTAATATCACATAACTATCGACCAAAAAAAAACCTATATTTCTACCGGAAGATACGGTGGGGACTAAAAAAAATCTGTTGGGGGCTAATAAACATAACGGTTCCAAGGGTAAGAGATTTTATTTAATAATTTACATTGTTTTATTTATTTATTTCACTCCTTTTTCTTTAACTTCACTGGATTGAAACATTTTGTTTAGTTGAAAATTTTTATTTAAAGTTTAATTTATTTTATTCTATTTACTTTTATTGTTCTTTTGCAACAACAACCGAAAAAAAAAACCGACTTAAAGGATTTGATGTTTATGAGTTTGATTGTTTATATTTGGAAAATTGAGCACTTTGCCTGGAGTATTGCGCTTTGATTTGCGAAAAATTTGGATGATATGGCTTTTGATAAATTATACAATATACAGGTACTTACTTACATAATGCAATATGTAGGGTATATACGTAATTGGATAAAAGTAAATTACGATTGGTGATTGCGTGTTGTAAATGATGGTTTTAGTTTTAATTGCTTTATTTTCTGTGCTTCATTGTGAATGATGGTGATAACGCTTATTGGCTTTCAGGATTTTTATATGCTCTATATAAAATTTTACTACAATGTGGATGAATAACATCTTAAGAAAAAATTTTTTCTAGGGAACGGTTAAAATACGAGTCAGATTCACATCCTGAAAAATGCGATCCAATATAAAAAGAAAACATAAATTAAACCTTTGTATCTGTGAAAATTTTTTTTCAACTTCCTATCTACGATGATCCTTGAATAAATCAATTTATAAACAGAGAAAGCATTTTTCAAAACTAAAATATCTCTTCACGTTGAATAAATCCTCTAAAAGCTCGCATAAATTTAATAAACAGTATATATTTCTCCTGTTGGAAGCAACAACAAAGTATCATAATTAGTTGAAGGATAAGAAGGGTAAATTAAGTGTTCAGGCATCAAACATCGCCATATGCAAGCTTTCACGGGAAGATTGGCATTCTCATTTTGATTGCCAATTTGATGCTTAAAATATAATTAAATGCGAAATAGTGTAGTTGTAAACATGTCGAAGAATTAACTTCCCAAGGCAACATAATAACAATGACGATATACTCGCACGTCGCATAGGGTTGGTATCAAAAGTGTGTGAAGTTAAAAATATTTGGATGTTTTTGAGGAAAATTTTTGCCTTCAAACCGATGCGAAATGTTACTCATCGATGATCCAAATTAAAGTTCATCGAATAAATTCTTTGTATTATTAATTAGATTCTTAACCACACATAGGAACCTGGATTTAATACTACAATCATAAAAATCTAACTGAATTCATTTGAAATCCCTATGGCACAGTCTTTGCTATCATAGTGCATCTGGTACAGCATTTTAAACTTTTAAGCCAGAATACAAGCGAGTTTGCTATAATTTGGAGCTGCTTTTTGCAACCAGACATCTGTTTTGCTTAATCCAGAATATTGGTGGAAATTTAGATTCATTCTTCAATTTTCTGTTTCTCCAAATATTTTATCTGAATTCGCTAATAACAAGAAAATTTGTTTTCTGAGTGTATTCATTGCATTTAAATCATTTTTGAGTGGCAAGAAATTGAAAAGTTGGAATTTTTCGTCCGTTTAGTTTGATGAGAGAAAAAGGGAAGGTATAATTTTAATTAAATATATCAATTGGCGTAATTAGCGAGTTAATGCAATACCATCTCGAGCCGTCGCATTAGAAATTTTATAATTACTCTACACCCATCAAAGAAAATGAAGGAATTTGACAGTCATTCCCGCTTCTCATATTTTCCTGACTCAGAATTGAGTATTAGTTGTAGCGCAGGTAAAGTCTTGATGTCGCGTTAGCGTATTTCCCCTTCAATCAATCAGTATCCTCAGAGGAACTATAACAATTTCTGTTGGAACACGAAAGAGGAATACGATGTGAGTAGCATGTGATGTTAATGCAAGACATTCGCTTTGGAAAAACACCGAACCTAACGAAAGAGGTGATTTTTTACCTGACCGTATGATGAGCAACAGTATTTCTATGTGTAATAATTATTTCGTATTCCCACTTTATCAAAGTTGGTGGGTGTTCTCGACAGTTCACTTGATGAGTGTAGGTGAACTATTGCTGACAAGTAGCTTTCAAATCGGATATTCTTCGCACCATGACATGATAATTTTCTTTCCTACATTCCTTTTGCCAGAGAAAGGATTCTATGGTTTCAGCCAATGGGGGGCTACAAAATATTGATTGCTAGAAAATTTAGGGAAAATTTTTGTGTTAAAATGTGGAAAACACTGAGTATTGACCTCAGATAGCTGGGAAAACGAGATAACAAAACAGAGGAATTCGGAAAAACTATTCAAACCGCTCCTAGAGTCACGTATCCAGCATTAAGTGCAAAAGTCTATTCCGTCGTGCGAGAATAAACAATTGGTGAACCTCAGCAAGCTAACTTTCGAAACATGTAAACTCCGCTGTGAACACAATCACTGAAAAGTATATAACGACCCCCTTAAATTGTACAAAAAATCTTTCAGATAAGCCGAGAAACAAGCCTAGTACATTATTGCCGATAAATCTCTGATTAAAAAAATTTTGTTAAAAAAACTTTCCAACTCTTATTATCCTCATATTTTCAAGGAACTTGGCCGTTAACCACCTCTTAAAACCCCTTAAAACTGATAATTAATACCAATTTCCCGGCACTTAATAACAGCCGCACAAAGAATCTTCTACAAAATGAATAGAATATATCCACAAATGAACACACGAAATCGAGCTAATTTTTGTCGAAAAATGGTATATGGATTAACGAAAGTTTAATTTGTCCCTATTCAAATCCTCGGGCATGGACGGGATTCTCTTTGGTAAACTGGAAAAGTCACGTCATCAGGCGGCCCTTTTTGGATCAGTTATTTACTAAAAAAGCACGTTCTTACAATATGTAGGCACATTTCAATAATAATCATGCTGAAAACGGGCCGAAGGGACCATACACTACCAAAGAACAACTTTTCCAATATGCGTTTCTGAAATGCAAGTCTATCAAAATTGGATTTTCATAAATTGGTGCATAGTGGTAAGTACTCAATCCGATAAATTCAATACACGCTTGTCACTGTTGTAAATACAGAAAAAGCTTTCAATAAGAAATCAAAGAGTTTCTTCTCCATGAAAGATGTCTTATCAATTCATTAGCTTCAATGCTGCGAACTGTAACCGATTAGTTAAATTTATCTAACAGCCATTACATCTGTAAATGGAGACAAAACTCTAGGAGGTATAGTTCTCTCCCTTATTTGGATATTATTTATAGATATGTGACATTCTGTCATAAGGTAGGGTGCGCATTATAGCTGTCACTAATACCGACGATCTGACAACCTGTCGGTCAACTATGTTCCTTTCCACTTTTATCGAAAGCACAGAATATGCCATATAAAATCAAGTATATGGTGGCGAATTGTGAGTTTCGTAGTAGTGCAGGGAGGCCAGAAATTATGTTCTTCACCAGCAATTACGAAACTCCTGACTTCCCAAGCTCAGTTACCATTAACTCTCTTTATCTTCTATCGTCAAATATCTGAAAAATTCAAAATTCGAAGCTGATCTGGAAGTTACACGCAAAGTATAGCGTCAAGCAAGCTAGTGTTGTCGTCTACACTTCTACATAAACTTTGTCACCAAGTGGTCAAAAATCGTGTTTGAGCCATAGTACGTAAGATCCTACCGTATAAATTATTAGTTTGGTAGTTAATAGCTACATAACATTAAATCTCGCTGAGGTGCAGAGACTTTCAGCTTATACTAGAGGTTACAGGTGCTTTATACTAAACTCGGTTTTGAAAAGGACTCCTTTTGCATCATTATATTATTTCCTTCCTTTATGAGGATTTTTGTGACTCAATAACATAGTTAAATTCAAACAGTTTGCAAAATTTTATAATACAAGCAAGAACACACCCTTCCGTTTCAAAATATTGGAACTTAAAAAGGATACACTGGTTATTGACGATTAAAATACAATCTTCACTATAAGGATCCCTTCAGTTGAACATCTGCAACCACGAGGACCGTTTTCAAGGAATATCAAAGCCATGAAAAGCAGCGTAAATGAGAATCGGTGACATCGTTCTATTATCATAAAAACGTTTATACTTACTGTGAACTGAAGATGCACTTTAGCTCTCTAAAATCTTAATTTGAGAAGAACTAAATGTATACTAGCTTCCAGGAAGACAGTACTCGAGCTTTCGGCGTATATAAATTCTTTTTTCACAACCTAAGCTCGTCATGGCACCTCAAAAACTGAATTAAACTACAATTGAAAAGTCAAAACGCAAGAACAATTTGCAAATAACCAAGTTGTTGTTTTTTTAGTTAATGCCTTTACAGACGTTACTTTTTTCACTCAAAAGAGCAAGTAATAAACATAAAATTAACAAATTCATAGCAAAAATTTGCTTTGATAAAATAAATCTGGAGCAACTCACTCAATCTTTTTCAGTCACATAGTTCGGAAAGAAAAAAGCGATAAGTCCTATCATATGGAGCATCAGTTCCCACGCCCTTCGGGCCTTTAGACTTCAAGCCTATTAAACGGATTCACGTGCTTTTGTCGCGGCTAACAACGTGAGACCATCCATTTGAACATTTAGAAAAAATAGGTCATGTTTGGGCACACTGCTCTCAAGTGTACCAACCACACATTTTGGGGTTTTCAAATTCATTGTTTCGACGTAAATTTCTCCTTAATCCTTTCTTATTGATACTTCACAGAAAAGAAAATGATGCGCCACCAATGAATTATCTAAGACCTGCATTAGATTGACAACCGAATCACTTCTAAATTTATTTGTTTCAATTCAAGCTTTTGTATCCTTTTCGTCACAATCTGTATCTGAACATGCCAGTTGGAAATATCCTGAAATAACTCACAATTGTGTCAACCAAAAAACTTCATATCCCTCTTCTAACCCCACTGAATTTCAAATAATCAATTAGCAAACTCATCCCTACCTTGAATGGAATTTTTCCTTTGGCAGGAATTCTTGCGTAAGAGTTAATTCCTGTGAATCTACTAATCCAACTCATCGTACCAATTATCTTAGCTTCAGGTGACATTGATTTGAAACTTTTCTAAAAGTTTTGGTTTTGCATTCAGATTCATCCAAAGTTTAATTTAATGAAAACAATCGAAAATATTCATGAAGGGTTGAAACAATTAATTTTACTTTAGCTTTATTTTGTATGAATACACGATTGTTGGTCGTGTATGTGTGTGTGCGTGATTGTCATAAAATAAAATCATGAAAATCTAAAAAGTTTTCAAATAATGGTGTGAACTTTCAATGTGCATTCCATGCAAATTTCATTGAAATTTTGTTCTTTTGAAAGTTCGAAAAATTACTTTTTGAATCAGGATTTCACGCTTAGGAGGAGTAAAGTCGCTGACGTTCTTCATCGGGAATAGTAATAAATTTCAAATTTAGCTCCGTAAAGGATATGAATTGATTTTCTTTGCCGGGCTGAGGAGTTCATGATAAATTTCACCGATAACTGGGTCTTTTACATATATATAATATGTTTGAGGAAAATCGTATAGTGAGCATGTTAATTTATGCTGCGATACTGCAGAATATATTTCATGCCGGAAGTTAACGTCTCGCTTTTGTTTTCAAACAATCACGTAACGAAAATTCTGCGATGCGTGTGATCTTGGGATATTTTCTGCTTTATTGTTCCACACACGCACACGAGCAGAACCAGATTAAAAATTTGTCAGTTTTGGAATCATTTGGATAAAAACAACCCTGAAAACAATATTGTAAATATCCTATTTACATGAATGAATTACACAGGCCTGCAAATTGACACTTTTTGATTTTTTTTCACCGTAATGGGTGAATCGTATGTATTTTGGTGCGCTGAGTCCAAATATGCCCTCAGTTTTTCTCCAGCACGTAGAAATTATTTTCCGCAAAATAAAAATGAAAGCTATGCAAAACCCGCAGTACATATAGGTAAAAATACATTTTGAAATGAAAAAAAAAAATACATATTACTGGTGGTTTATTTACATTTTTAAATACAATTTGATAAAAATAATATGTATATACAATAAAGATTTATAATTCTTTATAATATCTACATCTTTTTCCCCCAAAACTCCGTTTTGAGCTTTTCCGTTTGTGTGGGATGTCTGGAAGTTCTCTATGGAGCATCCAACAGTAGTCTCCCATCATATTCACATCCCATCGTCCTTGGTACTTCCGTTCCATTTCTTTGATGTCTTGGTGGAACCTCTCGCCCTGCTCTTCACTTACGGCACCAAGGTTTTCTGGAAAATAATTCAAATGGGAGTTAAAAAAGTGAAGTTTCAAGCTCATGGAGCACGCCAAGGTTTTAAAACATTTCAACATTTTATTTACATTTTCTTCATAATCCGGGTCCTTATTGTTCCCCAAAAACATAGTCACAACTTCTTTGAATTATATCCACGCCTCTTTCTCAGCTTTTTTCATCACGTTTTCAAACTGATTGTCTTTCATTAGTTTCCGAATGTCCGGGTCAACAAAAACACCCTCCTTTAACTTTGCCTCAGACAGTCCCGGGAATTTCTTTTCAAGGTACTTGAACGTTTCGCCATCTTTTGGCAATGCCTTGACGAACTGCTTCATCAGTCCAAGCTTGATGTGAAGTGGGGGTAAAAGCACCTTTTTGGGATCAACCAAAGACTCAAAGTGAACATTTTTTACTCCAACCTTCCAAGTTCTCGTTGGCAACACTTTTTGGCTCCAGTGCTGTGCTTTTGCCCAGCTATCCCACTCACATAGGAAACAGGGGAATTTCGTATAGCCACCTTGTTGTCCAAGCACCACAGAGATGACTTTGAGATCACCACAGATAGGCCATCCAAACTCCTTGTATATCAATTTATCAAGGATAAAAGCCATGTTGTCATACTTTTCTTTTAGATGCAGAGAGTGCCTCACGGGTACAGAAGCGTATTTACTGCCGTTGTGTAGCAAAACTGCTTTTAAACTTCTTTTTGACGAGTCAATAAAAAGCCTCCATTCATCTGACACATGTTGAATGTTAAACGTTGACATCAACTTGGGAACATCAGAACAATATACAAGTTCGCCATCTTGAGAAAAAATTGGCTCAAATTGTTTTTCTCTGCTTCTGTACCAAGAGAATGAAGTTCCAGATCTCAAAAAGTTCTTTTCTTGAAGTCTAGAGCCCAGTAATTCAGCAGACTCTTTAGAAAGCCCTAAATCACGAACGAGGTCGTTTAATTCTTCTTGTGAAAACTGTTGGGGTCCACAGTCTTCGACTTGAAACTCATCGTCCAACTGCTCTGACTCGCTCTCTGATGACTCTGGCAAATCGTCAAAATTGTGTGGGGGCACTGGTACTGGAATACCGGGTCCATGCAGATTGCATGTTTGGGTAAAATATCTCTTTTTTATTTTTAGCATTGTACCCTTGTATGTTGCAAGAACAAAAGATGCAGTCATCACCGTGGTTTCTCGGCTTTCTCAAAATCATAGGCACCCCAAAACGAAAAGATTTCACCTTTCCTTTAGACCACATGCGAAGTCCTTTAACACAGCCTGAACACACTCTATTAGGGACCCAAGATTTTTCTTGATCTCCGATCTTCACACCAAAATAGGCAAAGTACACTTTTTTAATAAACTCCGTAATACTTCGAGTTTGTTTTTTTAATACATGTTCGCCACAAATGTAACAGAAACTATCAGGATTATTAACACAAGATCTTGAAGACATTTTGAAAGACACTTTAAGAATATTTAAATTCTTAAAGTGGAAAAACAACTTTTTTCGGCATATTCATAAATATACGCCTTAAGGTAGGCAATCCCGCAGAAAAATGTATTTTGCGGAAAATGCTTACGTGCTGGAAAAAAACTGAGAGCATTTCTGAACTCAGCGCACTAAAATACATAAGAACCACCCATTATTTTTTCAGGCAAATGCAGCATGAGTTTGTAACAAATTTGTATGTAACAAATAATTAAAGAAAATAATTGAAGAAACTTAATAAATACCCCGGATAGAATACAATTTGTTACGGGACGTTGGTGTTAGAGTTCAAATACGAACCATTTAGAAGAAGAAGAAAGTTGAACAAACAGAAATTCCAAATATCCTTATGGATTTGTAATGTCCGGCAGAACTATAACGAAATGATTCACAACACAAACATAACCTCCATTTGAACGAAAAATGGTTTTATCACTTCATAATTATAGACTCTTGCTCCTCTTAGCAATTTAATTGCACGAAACAGATTCAAAATCCAAAAACCAAAAGGCAAGACCTTTTTTATTTCCTTCCATAAAATGTAAATTCACAGGTGAAATTAGACCGAGATTTGCGATGAAGTTCATTGATCCCCCCGATTGTTTGAAAGCTGTATCGGAAATTTTGAAAATAGTTTTATGAAATTGTAATTTTGGAAAAGGAATCTCAAAAAACGAATCGCGAAAATTGAATTTTGAAAATGGAATTTCGATAATTCATGGAATCCCTTCAATGTCTGTCGGAATCAAATCCATTCAAGAAATTCCCCTCTCACCGAATTTCCTTTCTCCGAATTTTGTCTTGCCGGTTTTTTTCCGCCCGCCCAGGAAAACTCACTCCGGAATTTCTCCTGTCAGAACTTCTACGCCCAGAGTTCTCTGTCCCAGGACTGTTGCATGGTTCGAAGGGATAGAAGGTGCAAACAGTTGATATGATTGGAGTTTGAAGGGTTTGACAAGTGCAATAGGTCGGAAAATTAAAAGATCGATAAATTTCAGAAATTTGAAAAGACTAAAGTTTGGAAATTCGGATTTCCTATCAATTACATAGGAACAGAACTTATGAAACTTAATGAAATTCCATAGATTGTAAAAATTGAATTTCCCATCCTGCAAATTTTGCAAAAGTTGTGATTTCTTTATACTCTTGACCTAGCGATGCTCCAACTTTGTTACCCCTTCTGAAAAAACGTTTTCTTAAGCTCTGTAAAGAAGGCCTCCCTGGCGACAATGATCTCCTCATTCGACTAAATCTCTTCCCGGCAAGTAACTTTTACATGTTTGTAAACAAAAAGAAGTCAAAACAAGGGATGGAGTAGCAGTTTGTAGCCCAAGTCGACCAACTTGTCTTTGGCCACAGTGCAGGTGTAAGCCGACACATTATCATGGTGCAGCAGCACTTTTTTCTTCGTGAATTGGTACCTATTCTGCAATTTGGCATCGAATCGGCCAAATAATTTGGCATAGTAGCACCCTGTGATCGTGTTGGTCTTGTCCATGTAAAAAATGCAAATCACACATTGAAAGCAGCAGCGATCACCTTTCCAGTTGATAGGACAGTCTTCGCCTTCTTCGGAGAGCGTTCATCGGGTAAAGCCCACTGTTTCAACTGCTCCTTGGTCTTTGTTGTGTACCAGTGGATCCATTTTTCGTCGACGTTCACGACGCAGAGCTCATTCGAAATGTGTTAAAATAGCGTCGAACACAGCTCTGAAGTGATCTCAGTATTGCGCTTGTCGACCTTTGTGAGCAAACTAGGCACCCATCGCGTCAAAAGTTTTCTCATGCCAAAAAGTGTATGCAGAATATTACCTACGTGGTATTTTGATATGCCTACCGTCTCAATTGTCTCTCGCACCTTCAATCGATGGTCTGCAAATACGAGATCGTAGATTTGTCTCATGTTTTCCTCTGTGACAGCCGTTTATGGGCACCTCAACGAGGCTCGAAAGATGCCGTGATACCTCGTTGAAACTCTTTAAATAAATTTTTACGGTTGCTATGGAACGAGGAGAGTCACTGTAGACAGCATCCAAGTGCTGTTTTATTTCGCTGCTTGATATACCTTCCAAAAACAAGAATCGAATCATCAACTTATATCGTTTTTTTTTCATCTTTCTACAACGAAACAATGATTTCTGACGAAATCAATTATTTGATGTATTTTTTCTCTCTTTCTACTGCTTGCTACTTGGAGGTGTTCGTGCTGATAAGTATTTACGCTACGACCACATAGCGAAATCAATGAATGAAATCAATGAATTATGCCTACAAATTAAAGTACTCTCGAAATCTTACGCGGAACTAATACTGGTTTTCTGCAAATCTTGAAAAGACATGTTTTAATCTAAGCGCTATTTTAATGGTAGAGGTAAGCAGTCCCGCTGTCCGGTAAAAAGATTTTGAAAAGATAAAGGGGTGATGAACAGAATACATTATTCCTAAACATATTTCTTGTTGATGATTCAAATCGGGCTTTTGAAGAATAATTTATTGTTTTGGTTAGATTTGAAATTTATTTAGTGTTACTACACGGTGATTGGACGGGTGTGTGTATAGTACTATGGGCTCAAGAATGTTTCCTAAAACAATCAACTTTCAAGCCATGTATCTACATTCGCTGTCATCCGAATGAGAAGGTGCCTGCAGAAGCAAATTATTTGAGACACCAAATTGTAGAAATTGTTTAGCTAGCTTATATTACTCCACAATGAACTAAGGCCGTTAAGTTTTCAGCAAATTCAATAAAAGCAGAAGGAACGAAAGAGAACAAAATCTTGCAATGGACAGGTTTCAATCGAAGGATGTCACCCATTCCTTAAACCACGAAATAAAGAGAATAGTGCATTCGCCCATCGTAGCTTACGCGGTATTTTACCACTTGTTTAATTGATGTGCTAACTAGGCCATATTTTCTCTTGGTGCAAGCACGTTACATACGCCAATTTTTTAAGCTGTGTTAAATCTTTGAAGATATTAAGACTACATGGTGGTAAAATCTATCTTCTATGAATGCATGAAGATGCATTAGTCAATCAGGTAGTGCTTATTTTTCTAATTCGTATTTATAGCTCAATATTTCATCACGGCTAAACTAAAATTTAGCACTTTTTCAACAATGTATTTATCGTTGATTTATTAATTGGTGTCTGAACCCGTTTGCAGAATCAAACGTACCCATAGTGACCAGAGTGTTGAGCTAGTTTCCATTGAGCTTATTGCACATTTAATAGAGATTTAAGATGGAGATTCAGAAAATGTAGATAATTTCTACTTCGTACTTGATGTCAAAGATTTTGATAGATTTCCCTTGAAATGTCATAGAGTACCTTGAGCTCAACTATTAAGAGGAATAAGTTAGGAAAAAGTTGAGTTTATTGGTTAGTTTTTATACTTGATCACCTGCTCCGGATAATCATTTATGAGTGTGTTTGTTCGTAAAGTCTTCTAGTCCGGACACATGAATCTGATTTTCTCCAATCAAAGATAACAAATTAGATCGATTTGTTTTGTATTAGCCATTTCAAATTGAATCTGACACAAATTCAGTTGATTCAAATTTGAAAACAGAATCTATAATAGAATATTTTTCGCAACTGTATTGTAAAGTGGATATTTTAAAAACCAGAGAATTATTATTCATTAAAATTATAATGACGGACTCTAAGACAATGTGATCGAATAACATTTCCACCATGGATTGCAACAACGGTTTTGCAACAACTTTTTGTTATTCGTACGAAAATTCTGATGGAGAATTTTCTTTCTTGTCTTTCAATAGCATAACCTCATAATCATTGCATTTCCATATATTATATGTAATTTACACCACAACTTCGCACCCAATAGAGGTGGATGATGTTATTCCAGTCCAAAGAATCTTGCAAATGACACGGTAAAACTCTTTATTAGTATCCACACGATTATTATTCGCTCTCTATTGCTCGTTGACTAGTAACATGATCCAAGTGGACGTTTCGCTATCCACCTTATTTAAATTTATACAACCTGATACAACTGATAGTTTGCACCTCTCTAGCTTTCAAAGATTAATTCTTGTAATATGAATAGTAGCACTTTAGCACTTTTTAGTAGCACGACTTTCCCCACATTTCGATCACATAGTAGGCAACATTTGATCACAATGAAAATCTCAAAGATTATATACGCGATGACGACAAATCTGCTATAAATTCAACTCCCAAATAGACAATCTAAACATTTCCAAGATACCAAACACAAGTGCGGTAGCAAGCTACCAGAAACGATTATGCTCTTACCACCTCTTCTTATCAATTCTCTATTTTTCTTCTAATTTCCATCTTGAATGTTTACGAACTACCGATACGAGTTATCTCGCATTAGCTAAGATGTTCGGTAGTAGCTTGCTTATAAGTTTTCCCATTTTCTTCGGCCGCAACTCTCACTAATTATCGTCTTCAATTGGCTTCTAAAGCGCGTAACAAGTGAATATATAGCGGAGTGTGCTAATTGGACCGAAGTACGCGATAATTCGCAAATTTCAAGTGAATTTCGTCAAGTTCAAGACAAATGATTTAACCAAACCTTGGTTTGATAGCGTGTAGTGGAACGCGAAGTACTTAACATTCTGGCTAAAGGCTTTGTTTTCGTGTGCTCTTGCGCTTGGGAAAACTTTCTATTGTTTCTCGCATCAAGTTTCAGTGTAAATTTTTGTAATTCCTTGGCGAAACTGTGCATGTGATGGTCAATTGTATTGTGTTCCCCAACTCAAGCGAATCCTCTCAACATTAGAAAGTTCTTCAAGTTCATGCGAAGTTGTCCTGTAAGTTCCTGCTGAGTTGATTGTGTCGCGAAAACAGGAACTATAGCAGAGCATTTGGTTCTCACGGTAAAGTGATGAGGGATCGACAAGGATCCTCATTAAGTTCAACTCTAACGAAATTTTTCATTCTGAATGTACGAGATTTGCTAAGAGCGCAACATGCAAATGCTAATGAGGTACGTTAAGAGATTTCCAGCAATGATACGAATGAAAGCGTTCTTAATAATTAAGAGCTATAAAAATAGTTTTTTAATGATTAAATTGAGACTGTATGTATTCTGCCAATTAAAAAAGTTTGTTGATAGACGATTTGATTATCAAGTTCCATCTGTCAATGGGAACCGAAAGCCTTCACTAAAAAATTAAGGATAACCAATCAAACAGAATAAATTGTGGTGTGCGTTGAAAATTGCAGTACATAAAGAAAAAAAATCATCACTTAATCGTGTACCCGGGAAAATAAATATTCATATCTATTTAATGCAAACACGTCTGGCTTTTATCTCCTTCATACAACAAATGTTCGCTTGCAAAGCTTTCATAAGAGCAACTAAAAAACATAATCAGTTGTTATAAGTGGTTATTTAACAGAGAGACTCTTGAACTTGATGCTACCAGCATGAGATGGAAAACCTAGGAGCAAGGAGAAGAATTTTGTCGCATTTGCAACTTTCCAAATAAAGAAAATCATAATTTCTAGCTGATACGGGATAGAAGAGCGACTTTCAAAGTATAGTCCTTTAATCATAATTAAAAAAGCAGCAAGTACTGTTTGCCTTTTTCAATATGATTCCAACATAAGTGTTTGTTTCCGCTCGGTAATTTTTGATTTTTTTGGAAATCCTTCATGCAGAAATATCCCAAATTAATTCATGTAGAATAAAATCGGCTAGAAGTTAAACGGTTTGCGCCAAAGACTTTGGTTTGCATTTATTGATTGCTAATGACAGCCGATTCCTAACATTCCTTTTGTATTCGGAGGGGATTCGCGATGACTTTATTTTCATCTAGACAAAAATGGAGAGACATTAACGTGAAAATAACTCGTATTGCTTGTTTTTCTGTTTATATTGTGACTGTGTTTTAAATATAAATTTCCCACGATACCGTCAACTTTTTAGCCATACAAAAGCAAAATCGAACTTTTTTAAATTAAGACTATTTCGAACAAATTTTTGGAAATTTGGGGTATTCTACGACGCTTTTCATAGTGTACCACAATAGCTGTCATTCAGTCATTCTCATTCGTTCAACATTCTGCAATCCTTGTTTTAAATATTGCCTATTGTTAGAATGAAAAAATATACAAAATACTTATTTAATCGGTTTAACTTCGAAGATACACTTGTTAGTATAGAACAGTATTACAATGTATGCAGTCAAAATCGGGTAGTATTACCAGATTTAGATTGCACTTTGGATTTTTAGAAAAATATTGGGTATGGGAATAAGTTTCCACCGTTTCTTCGACAAAGACCTTAGTTTATTTCAACTTTAAGGAATACGGTCACGTCATTCAAAGTATGCACCCATTGACGCTATGACCTTTTCCCATCTTTCTGGTAGTAGATGCATTCCTTGGCAGAAAAAATCCCCCTCCTTCGATTCGATCCAATCATCGAGCCATTTTTTGATGACTGCAGAAGTAAATCGTTCTCCAGTAAGAGCCGATTGCATGGAGCGTAACAAATGGAAATCTGGAGTAGCAATGTCTGGGGAATATGGCGGATGGGGGAAGATTTCCCAACTTACACCTTCCAAATATTTTTAGACTGGCTTGGCTACGTGTGACCTTGCATTGTCACGTGACAAAATCAGCTTGTCATGTCTGTCATTCCATTCTGGCAGTTTTTCCTTAAGAGCTCGATTCAGACGGATGAGATGCAATCGGTATACAACCCCAGTGATTATTTCCTATAGTTTCAGGAGTTCGTAATAGATGACGCCACTGTGGTCCCACCAGATGCACAACATGACCTTGGAAGCGTGAACATTCCGTTTTGGCGTCGATGGACCTGGTTCGCCTGGCATTACCTAATGTATGTGTCGCTAAAGATTGTCGCAGTACATCCTTTTCTCATCTCCTGTCAAAACTTGATGCATGAGACCCTTCTTTTTTTGTAGTTGAAGAAGCATCTTACACGTCACCAAACACCGTTCGATGTCCCTCTCACTCAGTTGATGCGGCACCCACGTCCCAGCTTTTTGGATCATTCCCATGACGTGCAAGCGCTTATCAATTGTAGATCTGTCAACATTTAACTCCTGCGACAATTCTTCTAGATTTCGACTTGCATCTTCATCCAACCATTCCCGTAGTTGTGGATCTTCAAACTTTTTCGGTGCCCCTTCACGATCTTTATCTGTCACGTTCAAATGATCATTTTTAAAACGCCGAAAACACTCTCTGCAAGTCGTCTGAGATGAAGCATGATCCCCGTAAACATCGAACATTATTCGATAAGTTTCCGCAGCACTTTTCTCAAAAATGAAATAATGAACTAAGACTTCCCACAAATGCAGCTTTTTCGGTTTGAAAGTCGACATTTTCAACACGAGAAAAAAACGGTATGCCCGCTTTGAAAGAATGTCGACTTATGCGTTCGTGAGCCCATGCATACAACTTCCAATTCTAAGAACACTACCACAGCAGACACCAAAAAAGTATCTGTAAGGACATTTGTCTACCAATGGCGAAAACTTATTCCCATACCCAATAATAATAAATTTATAATTTATTATATATAAATTAGTCTCTCCAAGTGAAACCGTGAAACAAAGTGAACAAAAAGTGGAAACAATTTAAATACCAACAACTAATAATTAACGACTTCGAAAAGGAAAATAGAAGAGCAAACATTTGGTTAAATAAAGAATGCTTTGCATTGTATAACTCACCACTGTTCACGCAAATACAAATAAATTCCTTTTATAAACTTTAAATAAACAGCAAAAAGGGTAGAGAAGGACTCTGTACGCAACACAGTTGTAGATTTAAGAGTATTAACATAAAATTCAAAAAAAATTTACTCTATCAACTTTTTTCTTTTCTAAGATTCGACACGAACTAAGAAGAAACAGCGTTGGCCCCAATATTTGGCACGCATGATATTTTGCATATTTTTATGGAGTCTGGAGACAAATCGAAATGCTTCAGGGGGCCCATGAAGACTTCGGAAACGAAGTCCTTTCTGTTTGAAAGCTATGTCTCCTTGCAAAAAAAGGAAGCATTGGCGCTAGACTTGTATTCAGACGACCAACACTTGCCGGGCTTCCTGCAAGAATAGGGAAAGATGGTGGATTTGACAAGTCACAAATACCTCCGTTTACCTAAGGTGGAAACACATAACAGGGTTGGAACGCCTGGGGACTGCGTTATTTAGAACTCTTCATGTCTTTTGCTGAACGACTATTTATATCATCTGTAAAAATGAAAAAAATTGCAAGTATTTACGGGCCACAGCTGGTCTATTCTGTATTTGATGGTGTGTAGCGAAGAAAAATGAAAATAGTGTCCTGTGCGTGTTGGTCAGGGACTGGTCTCAATCAATCAATCTCAATCAAATTTAAGTTGAATTTTTATGATGATTTTGGAAATTTTGAGTGTGCCACACAGTATTCAGATTACAGTCCCTTTATCTTTCTTAAAAACGAGTAAGTACCTAAGAGGGAGGTTAATAAGAAGACGAAAAGCGTCAAACTTGGAATAGTACAACTATAAATCTGATAGATATGTTTACAAAAAAAATGTTTTAGGTTTAACAGTCTTTAAACGTTCTTTTAAGTCGTTCTTTTCATACTGCCGGGAATACACGGTTTCTCATGATTTGCTATCTTTCTTTGATTTCATGGTGCCGTGTTTGTTTTGGGAAACAAACAATTGAATTAAAGACCTTAAAAAAAATAAAAATAAAGTTTTACTTTTAATTTTGCGTTTTCGCTCGTAATCGCTCGGTATTCTTCAGCGACTAAAGGGGCTTAACTTAACATTAACTCAAAAGCCAGGAAATACAATCCCTATCTTGGTTCATCAAAGTATTCTTCAGACTTTCCAGGGCGACTAATTCTCTAGTCTCTCTTGGTTCCCTCACTGGTTTTGCATCGTCTATTGTTATAGCATGTCCTTTTATGATAATATGCTCGGCTACGGTTGACCTGTAGTTGTTCAGCTTTTCTTTCTTTTTTGCTGCTGCCGCTTCACTTATGTGCTCTCGTATGCTGGTATTTATTAGTCGTCTTGTTTGCCCGATATAGACTTCTTGGCATTACGAGCATTCAATTCTGTAGATTCATGACTTCCATGGATTCCAGAATGTTTTTTAATTGGTATTTGCTGCTGGACTCGGGATAAGTCGTATCGATTTGTATTCTTTGAGGGTGTTTCTCAGTTGCTATGCGCAAAAGGTTTTTTCTTAGCCTAGAGTGGTTAATGTTGATCTATCCTTTATTATTCTGCTTTTCACAAATTTTTCCGCTATCCTCCTAATTGTTGATAAGTTTAAACCATTCAATTTAGCTGTCTGCACAATATACTCCATTTGCATCGTTTTTGCCACCGCGCTTAATGGCAAGTCTAGCGTGTGCTTAATCATTGCCCGGTATGATAATACCTTAATTTTTTGCGTGTGATTCGAGGAGTTAGCAATTATTATGTGCGTGTGGGTTGGTTTCCTATAAACTTCGATGCTTAGGCAGGCATCCGTTCTTGATAGTAACATATCTAGGAATGCTAGCTCACCGTTCTTTTTCTTCTCAATTGGGAAAGTGATGTTCTTGTGTGTTCTGTTGAGGTCTGTAAGAACTTTTGAAAACTCTTCTTTTTCGACGTACGCTAAGATATCATCTACATATCTTATCCATACCCTTGGATGTGTACCATTATTTCTGAGTTCCCTCTTCAGCCTGGTTAAAACATACCGTTGAGGAATAGTGAGAGTGGGTTTCCCATCACGACTCCTTCATTTGATTTTGTAGAAGCTCCCTTTGAACATAAAGTAGTTCTCAGTCATACACAGTCTGCAAAGTTGAATGTATTGTCTGGTTTTTACTTTCTAAGCTTAAAATTCGTCCTGTGTTCGTAGTCAGTCCCCAACATAACCTAATGTTTCCATTACCGGTACACAGAGAAAAAGGGCTTTCACGTCGTACGATACCATTACCTCATCGTCTGCCGGCGGACCTTTTAAGAGCAGGTTCTCTGTGAATGCTTTGCTGTTCCTCACGGAGCCACTTGTCGCTGGCTTTATTTGTTTGAACTCTTCAGTCAACCATCTTGCTAGCTTCTGAGAGGGTGCACTCGTGGCAGATATTATTTCTCGCATTTCGTTTCTCTCCTTATGGTCGTTCCGTAAACATTTAATCCTTGGTAGCATGGGGTTGGAGACCCTTGCTTTCGACAACATTCCGATCAGTGGCTCGTAGCTTTTAATCACACGTTCAATTCTTTTCATTGATTCCTCCAACGGGTTTCGAAGAAGTTCGGGAAAATTGCCGTTTGGCTTATCTGCAACTCTGTAACTTTTTTTTCGTATTTTTCTTCGTCCATTATGACGACTGCGTTCTCTTTGTCCTGTGTTCAAAACCGAACGATTACGGTCGAAAGTCGACTTTGAAAATTCAAATAAAAAACGCAAATTAAAAGGAAAAATGTCGATTTATTTTTTTTAAGTTAAATATATTTTACGAAGAGGGAATCAATCACAAATTTTGAACTAATGACGTCAAAATAATTGTTGAATTATACCTTCATCTCATCTACCATCGTTAGATGTACCATCCTTCTCATACACCATCCATTGCCAAACAGAGAAAAAGCACTTTGTTGAGTGGGAAATATTGTTTATTTGCAATGGCATTTTCGGTTTGAATAATATTTTGCACAGTGCATTGACTGCTAATCTTATATTTACCGCTCAAGTTAATGCTTGCTGAGGATATTAAGGCATATACTATAATCTGACTGTACTATATTTGGTGTGTAACCAATTTTTCGTGAATATCTATCCACAATTCGTTTCACATTTAAGTGTAGTCTCCGAAATTTGTGTTATTGTCTGGCAATACATTCACCACACCAAACCGCGCCAACGATGTGTCAATATTTTTTGGAATTATTGCAAAAACGGTTTAGGATCATCTGATGTTCATGTTCAAGATCCAACAATGAAATATTTCTTACTACCTGAAAGAATTTACTCCTGCATGTAAACAGGAGTAGGAGTGAACACGGAGGAGTAAATGTGGTTGTAAATGGTGGTAAATGGTAAATGGTGGTTAGTAAAGTGAAAACGATACTTTTTTAATTTTTGGACTTTTTAAAATGAGTTTGTTTTTGATTTTTCACTCTCGTATGCCTATAGTCGGTTACAGATTTTCTATTTCTCTTTCTCCTATAAATGTTTAAAGTATAAATACCCAAAAGATAAATGTTAACACCGTTTCGATGTCCTTTTTGTCATTATGACTATGCCTAATTCCTGTTCTTTCAATGAAGAACTACTTTTGAAAAGAATAATTTTTGTTATATTTGCCAAAACAATATTCTCAATTCAACTAGCCTTTTGTGAGTCGATGTTGTTAAAGATGTTCCAAAGATATTTTCAGCGTTATTTCTAAATAATGCCTAAACAACCAAATTTTTATCTATTTCAACTTTCAAAACTATATTACCTATTAATTACCTAGCAAATTATAACTACATAACAAATCTTAACGTTTTTTTGTAACCATCATGGGCTTGGATCCTGCCAGCCTTAAGCTAGTTTCTGAACAATAAAATTTTAGACATTGTAAATGGATATATATGTAATATGTCCTACTGTATATCTGGGGTAGGTGAAAATTGTTTGAGATCTTTGATAGGTTTGTCTATCAATTTTCAAACCCACCTTCGTCAGTTGATTGATTGAAAGGGTAAAGAACTCTAAATTTACTCAATTTGTTTTCTGAAACCGTCTTATTATTGAATTTCCGATAGTATACAGTATATTAGACTAATTTCGACAGCGATCGGAATGTTATTTTGTGTGTCCTTTTTTGGCCTTTCCCGTCTGTTATTTTTCGATCCCATAGGCCTTTCAACGGTGTGTCAGCATTAGTTCATTGTTATCAACGATGAAAGACAAATAAATCAGAGATTGGTTCCAATTGTTACAAAAGGAATTCGACTTTTACACATGTGATCTATAGTTCTCACTATTATCAGGATTTAAATTGTTTCTTGAATTCTGCCCAAAGAAAACCGTGCCAGTTTCACCTATGTCAAAAAACTAACAATATCATGTACTGACAAACGACTCACGGGTTCGAATAAATTTTCGTTTTGGACAGTCCCTTTGCAACAGTCAGTCCGCTTCCTTTTTCGTGACACTTTCACAAACCAGAAGTTATGCTTGTCTTTAGTAAAACTAGTGCCCACCCCAGAAGCCAAACCCATTTACAACGTTAGAACGAAGATGTGCGATGTTTTCTCAAGAGAATTTATGTATCTAATGTAACCCTTGAAATAAACACATTTAATTAAAACAGAAAACTTTAAAATTCCATACGAAAAGATAAACTGAATTTGCTTTGATGCTAAGGTCGGTGGAAAAAATGTTCTACTAGACTGTACCGAAGAAACCTCAAACATTGCAAGCAACTCAACAACTGTAGCAGGATACGCCGTAGTCAGCCATTATTCGTTTTATATACCATAATTCTCTACAGAACGAATAGACTTGTCTATTTTATGTTTCACTTCACTTCTAAACTGAGTTCAGCATCAAAAAGAAAATTTGTTGCATGTCATGTGGAAAACTTTTCATACTTTTCGCATTTTTCTTTAAGGCTTCAACTTTCGTATATATGCTTGCTTTTATTCTTTTATGTCAGTATTGATGTGCATTTCTTTTTTCCGAGAACTATAGTAATAAAAAATTTTTATTCCACTTATATATGAATTTTCACAAAGAACTAACGTATTTCTCTTTGCGGGCGTATATAATTTCAGCATACACCTCGTAGTTGGATCGAGACAAATTTTCAAAAGCGGGAATGTGTAAAGTTCATACCAAGTCCTAAGGACGAAACAAGGTAAGTGAAACGTAATTTTATAACACATGGCAATGATTTTCCTTGGTAACCAGAATGATGTGTGTGTGATTTTCTCCATAGCAACTTGAATGATAATTTATTTTAATTTATGACACGAATTTTAAGTTTTCGGGCGGTTCGTTTGTTAAAATGACAACATGAAGTAGTTGAAGCGTATTTGCTTGATGTTGTGTGGAAACTTATTTTATGAGTAATCAGATAACATTATAAATATGAAAAATAAAGTTAAAACGATGTTTTTTGTCATATGAAAGTTTGTAATAAACAGTATTTTATGGAACTAAGTTAGCTTGAATATTTTTGCCCAAGATTTAGTGTGAAGAGCATACTCAGGATTTTGGTCGATACCCTCACTTGTGGATTCTAATCAAACAAAACAAAAATTTGAGCAGTATGTTCCAAGATCATTGATAGCTTTCAGGATTAGGCGACACCGATCATTTCATTCATTAATTTAGTGAAAAATTAAATTCTTTATTTAATTTATAAGGGTTCCATTCATATTGTGCCAATATTGCTGCCCAAATATAAAGTTAGTGTTTTGTGTACGTGTTTAAACGACATTGTTTGCAAAAACAATGATTCCTATGGAACTCACAAGGTCCTACCATTGGCACACTTCTTCGCCAGGAATATTATAGGACCCCTTTACAACAGTGGTTGTTAGTTGCTTACTAGCATGCCTAATAATCTGATTAACAACGAATATAAAAGAAATTAAATTGCAGCAAAATCTCATTTTCGCCGGCTGACTCAAAATAAAACTTAGTCTTGAGAGAGAGAGACAAAAAAGTTGGATCAAAATAACTGACAACATTTTATTACTTCCCAACAAGTTTTTGCCCACTTTTCAGAAGATATTTCAACAGCGAGTGCAAAATATAATTTGATTTTGTCCTTTTTATCGTGGCTATCGCCATCAGTGCGATACGAATATGAACATTTCATCCTCAATGACTATGCGAATGGCACTGTGGAAATTATATTAGAGCCTGTGGACTGTAACATCATAAAATACATTACAAGCAATTTTATTCTAAAACAAATCACATCAGGATCCATTAACCTGACTTCCACGGTGGTTGGGCATTGGCCAACGTTCAGTGTTATGCGGTGATACAGCAATTTATAGGGTTCTGAATAATTTGACCAAGAAAGAAGTTGCTGGTAATAGGAAGTTTAAATTTTTCAGTGAAACGAAGATGAGCGTGGTGACGGAGAGTCTTTGAATAATTTTGATTCTATTTGCGTGAATGCATAAAGTTAATTATGCTGACATAGTAGCAATGAATGACATTTTCAATTAATAATATTCGCTGCCATTAAATATGATAAAACGCTTTATTAGCACTTTATTTAAACGAGAACTATATATTACGCGAATTACAGATGTTGCTGCGGTCAAGCACGACAACTACATCCACAGATTCCTGGCATAGAAAGCGGGTTACAAGGTGACATATGGATTCCTCAAAAACATACACGAGCACAGCCAACAGATGCTTATGGAACCATCGAGTTTCAAGGTGGCGCACATCCTACCAAAGCCCAGGTGAATTGAATAGTTAATGTGATTGCGATTTCTTCGTAGGATCAATTTAAGAGATTGTAGTTCCAAAACGCTGATAGCTAATGCTGAATGTGAAACGAATATATTTCAAGTGGAAATATTTTTGCCCTAAGATCGCGTGCAGAATGTCAAGTAAAATGCTTGAATCCGGCTTATGTAAATTTCAAAAAAATCTCGTCAACCGTTTCTAGCTTAGTTTGGTACCCTTAACCGCTTATTCATTTAGTGTTACAGCAAGGCTGACCCATTGTATGCACTATCTAAATCATTTCATACTTATACAACTTATTCTTATACTATGTTCTTCATTTTCGCGTATTTTGGTGTTATTTGCTGTTCTTCGCTGTACCATGGAAATATTCTAAGTTAAACCAAATAAAATTGATTTTTCTCATTAAGCAAGGTGATCCTTGTGACTCAAATAAAAACTAACACAATCATGCTGTATAGTTGTTTTGGCGCAACAGTTGACTACAGCACTTCGGCCGTGAACTAGGTTAAAGCCCCTTATTTCAAGACCAAGCAAACACAGGAGAAGGTAGTCTGGCTATTAAGTGTATTAGCACCTCTTTTTTTCACAACCATAGGTTCACGAGAGATTGATCTGGTTTGTAGTACGTTTGATCTTCCCCAAAGCAACCTACCAGAGAAAGGCAAGTTGATACTCCGACACCAGAAATAAGAATTCAAATATCGTCATCAACAGGAGTGCAACCAGGCATCTCTTACACAGAAGGTTAGTGCTCTTTTATCACACTAACCAGAGTGCTATACTGTCATTATAAACAAACCAACGAACTTCCAATCAAACAAAGCGTGCTATAGAGACGATTTGATCACGACTTTCCTGGAGCTTGATGGTAGAGTTTAATAATCAGAAGATTAAAAACTGCAAGTTACAGCCATTTAATCGTTCTTTAGATTAACATCCTTCATCCATCGTATTTTCGGTGGACTTGATGAAGTCGCTAGGCTTCATTGATAACTATGAGACGGGACCTGCATACTAGTTACTGCTAATGTCGTCTGAAATACGCAGCTTTTTCGGAACCCTAAAGGCTGTTTGCCATGTGCAATCCTCTTCGGTTTGGTCTATAAAACCACTGCACACACTGTTTCTCTACAATAAAACGGAGCTCCTTACATTTGACATTAACATGGGCCGCCTTCTCCTTGCTTCCTCAATGTTCTGTAACATCCTTGCAAATGTTGACCTTAAAATTAATGTTTCATTGCTAACTTTCATCAGATATCAATCGAAGCTCGGCTTTTCGCCAATAATGATGCCAAGATATTATGAAGCTGGCAGTGGCATGATTATAAAGTCATTTATCCGCATCACGGGTTTCTTACTTCTATTGATAATGCATTGAAAATCCATTTTTAATGGATGGATTCAATCTCTAGGCTAATGCTATCGAGCCATGAATGGAACAATCTCGTTCAGCCTCCTACAGGTGTCAGACTAGGATCGCAGTTTGATTGTCATCTCCATATTTCATTCTATGCGATGCTTTATGAAAGGGTTCCAATTAAGGATTCTTACGTTATCTACGTTCTGTTTCTTGAAAACTTAAAGGTCCATCCTTTGTTCCGCAACGAAGTATCCTGGAAAGCACTTAACACGAATGTGAATTAAGTATAATCACACGCTCAGCATGTATTAATGTGTTCATAATATAAAAAAAGTCATCTAGGGATCGCATGGGAGGGGCGAATATCAGTGTCATAGGTGTTTCCCCCCTGTTTTTCGGGATCATGAGGTAAACGGATTTGAGGTATTCGTATCTCTTTCTTCATATATTTGGCTATCTTTGGATAAGACATCGCTAGGAGCGTAGGATATACCTAAGTTTTTCCATCAAAAGCTTAATTTTTGTTATTCATGAAAAATGGCTAAAATGCTTCGCGCTGTACTTGTCGCGCCACCACAAGGATGTTTAAGTTGTGCGAGGCTACATCCATTTTTTTTTGTTATGCCTGCAGTTTATCGTCTTAAGAAGACCGGCCATATGATACTATCTGTGACGTTTTAATTATCTTCGCCCTCCCTTTCGATGCAGAGGAAGCGCCCAAATGCCTCTATATTAATCGTAATCTAAATGCCTCTTCCGTAGTTTACAGCCAAAACAATATATTCGGAAGCATGTCGCGTTTAAAGTAGTTTTCTAGGGTGGAATTTGAAACGACATACATTCCTTTTTGTTTTTACGCAATTACTTTGCGCAATTTCGAAAACTGTGTTTCAGGGCAGTTGTTAAAAATTTCTCTTTTCCAATCTTTTTAATTAAGGATGTACTGGACCGCTGCCTTTCTTACTAGTAAACTCGGTCACATATTCAGAAACCCTTATAATAATCCCTTTTAATCTGGCATACTTTTAGAAGTGAGTAAGGCACTCGTCTTCTATACATCAAATCCTAACTTCAAGTGTATTACATGATGTAATACGTGGATCTCATAGCCGACTACTCTCCAAGATCAAGTGTGATACTGGCTGATCACTTTCTGATGTACCATTAATTTCAAAATGAAGTGAATTCATCCAAATTTAAGGTCCAACTCTTCTGCCATCCATTATTTTAATTGTTTGGTTCTCTTTTTAAAAATTTCACATATCGACGTATCCATTCACATCCCTTGATTACTATTTATTTATATGTTTTAGAATAATTTGCAACTGGGCAACGCTCGCAATTCTTCCATATTAAAATCAATGTTTTTATCTATTTCTTTACTAGTATGTTCGCTTGTCATTCGATACCCGCCCCGAATTACTAGTTCAACTATTCACCAAAGAATGGAACTTAGAGTTACCAAAATTACTCATTACCGTGCAAGGTGGAAAAGCCAATTTCGAACTTCAGCCAAAGCTAAAAAAGGTGAATAACAAAAAAATAAATGTTTAAATTCTAAATAAATCAATAATTAAATAATTTTCACAGGAAATTCGAAAAGGACTTTTAAAAGCTGCAAAAACGACAGGAGCATGGATATTTACGGGTGGTACAAATACAGGTATGAAAATTTTGCAATCAGCAATTGTTTGAATGATTTGAAATATAAGAGCAATTAAAAAATATTTGTTTCATTTATTTATTGGTAGATCAAATAACCGAATTAGGCGAATTTGGAAAATATTTGTGAAAAATAAAAGTAAGACCTTCCTTTGAATTTGCGTGTTAAATTTTTGTTAATTGATTACGCAAAAGTAAAAATTTGACACGAAAAATTCAAAAGGAGGTCTTACTATTATTTCTGAAAATTTGTATGTAATCAATTCAAGCAGACACTTTTCGAGTTTCGTGCAGACAATTAAAAATGCCTGAAAGAGGAAGATATTTCAATTTTTTTCATAAATTTGAAATCATTATATTTAGTACCCTCATTATGGATGTCATTGCCATTTTTCAATGATTTTTCCAAGGAACAATTCCTGCAATCCGAATTGATGTGAAAATTAATTCAAATGAAAAAGCTGAAATGTTTTTTTCTATCCAAAACTTCCTTTTGCAATTGTTTATTTCGGAAGAAATGATTTCATGAGCCAATGAACCGTGAAATATGATGAATTGTAGATAATTTACGTTAGCTATGGGCATATCTTCAATTCTGCCTTTCTGGAAAATTTATCGTTTAATTTAAAGTTTATCGTTTACATGAATTTGCTTGAATTTTCGTTGTGTTCTCGTCATCAGATGATTATATAATGGTTTAATTCCACAGATGAGAAAGGATCTGAACATTTCGTCCTGGGTTAAGTTTTTTCCTCAAGTTATAAATAGCTCTTTTTAATTAAAGTTTTAGTCGTTTTAATTTCAATTGTTTAATATAACAAAACAGTCGTTAAATTTTGGTAATTTTAATTCATTGCATTTAATATTTTTCGAAAAAAAAAGTTCAAAGTGCCCGCATTTCAGCTTTACTCACTTCTTGAGATGAGTTTTTGTCTTATTTCCACTAATCAGTCGTTGCAAGAACGACTTCAATCGGAATTCCTGCACTGTCCTCACAAAACCTGCTTTCAAACCACCAATATTTTGATGGCATTTAGTGCAGGCCTTCTCTAAACTTTTCCGAAAACGCTAGTCCTGTGAATTGGAAACTGAACTCCCCAAGAGTCAATGTTCAGTTCAAATGAATTCTGGTAAGTTGTTCTCGCACCATTCCTGCAAGGATCTCGCTCTGGCGAAAATATGTAAGAAGCACTCAGTAATACCTTATGCTCAATTCTGCTGTGATACCCATTGCTGTCCATCGAACAACACAATTGTCGCAGGATGTCACAAAGGTAGTTGCCAGCTGACCTTTTTGCACTTTCCGCACAAAAATCCCGCCTGATCATAAGAAACCACCCATATATCAACTACTGAAGTAGCCTGGTGACGTCTTTGAGGTCCTGGCATATTTATGCTGCGCATTTATTCATTTCGCCTGTTAAAATTTCCTCCTTTGCTGTAGGTTGCTTTATCCGTCGTATATTAAGCACGTATAGCTACAACAGGAAGTTCATTCTGATCCCACTTATTATCTTAATATCTTTCCATAAGATGGCCATTTGTCGCTAGCCAGTAGTTCTGCAATAATAACTTAGTCCCAGTACTTATTTTATAGTACACATCATTGTCCTTCTCATTGCGTTCACCTCACGAGGTATGATTTGTTGCTTGTGTAGTGAACTCATACGAATCCTTCCGTTCAGCACTTCGAAAATGTTCTACTCTCACGAAGACGGTCAACTTGTGGGCTGCTATTGGTAGAAGACACTTTATCATCCCTTATATTAGATGGCTCGATGAACTTCTTTGGAATTTCTAACTTTTTTTATTAGTTGAAAATATCGTTAGGTTTCTTGACACATTCTAACTTGCTATATTATTTGTTTCCTCACTCCGCATTAACTCGGCAGATCTAAGACAATTAACGATTTTGTTTTCGTGTTCGCACATTAAATATTAGTATTTAACGTTATGGAGTCGTTTCAAGGAAAAACTGAAATTGAAACACACTAAAGTGGTTGTTTTTTAAAAGACGAAACTAATGTTTATGTCCTAAATGTTCTCCTTTATGTTCCTTTATGTTCTCTTCTAACGATATGATGAAATAATCCTTTAGATAGATATCTAGTTTTAACGATTAGATTTTGTAGTGTGAAGAAACGTGTAAGTTTTATACACGTATGAGGAGATATAATCCTTGTGCTTGAGAAAAAAACTTACAGCTAATGCTATCAAATATAGCAACAGAAGCACTCTTTATTCATAATTTCCTACTGTAGTGTAGGAAGAATTCTATTAGTTACGAACCTTTTCGAATTAGCTTTCAGTCTTTGAACTGTATTTGACATCAGAAATATTCCAAGAAATTTATTCTTTTCGACCATACGCAATGTAATCCTCTTCAGAACATTTCCTTGCTTGAGAACCTAAATGTCTCTCAAACTTGAACCAAGAAAAAACCTTTACCTGTTGCGTATGTTGTCCAGCTTAAGGCATTTATTTGCTTGCTTATTACTCTGATAATCATATTAAAGGATATAACATAGCAAGAAAAATAAATACTTAGATTTGTACAGGATCCTATTGAACCAATTCCACTTTCCTGTGGGGATAATTATTCTTAATGAATAACCTTTTCGTTGAAAGTCAGCATAATAAATTCAATTCTCGCCAAGAATCCGAATTCCTTTTTGGTCGTGGTAAGCCCACAAATTTCGTTGTGGTTCCATGAAGCTAACGAATAAATGAACAATCTGATTCATAGAATCCAATCTATTATGTGTAGCATTCATAGCAGCTTACCCGTTTTTCAACATTATACTTTCGTCCCTGCATGAATCTCTCAGCGGTCATAAATTTCATATATAATTGAGGAAGAAGAATAACGAAGAAACATGAAGTTTCTCATGTGATCCTGCATAAGAGTATGAAGGGGATTCTTCGAAACGGTTGTGTGTTTGATAAGAATTTCATAGAAATTACTTCCAGGGCGAGTTAAATGAGCAAACGGATCAAGTATTCGCTTTTAATTGCTTTCAAGCGGATGATGAGTGTTAAGTGAACTGAATTTTCGCGGCTAATGGCTTTTCCATACAACTTTGATGATTAGTGGAAAATTTAGTAGAAATGAAATTTGGTTGATTGAGTATGGATTTCGAATTTTTAAAGCAAAATTTTGAATCCCATTGAATTCCTTATTCAATATGTTCCCATGATATCCCATCATAGGCAATTAGGGTGTGAAATTATTTGTTTTATTTTATAATTATGAAAAAACATGAACAACATATTCAATTCAAAAAAAAACATTCAATTGCACTCAGCAGTTTTATTAAAACTAAATTCTCAGAAACACAGATAAATCATATCAGTTATAGGAAAAATATCTTTCTTTTTGGAAGATACGCTTAAGCTTCTTTCAGAGAAGGCGTTGAGTGAAATTTGGCCCACTATTTTCAGCTCTTTAGCCTACCTTCAGCCATTGGCGTTTAAGATGTCTTCTAAATTTCTCGATCTTTTGTTAGTCTCCGTCAATTTTGGAGTCCAACATGCTTCTCTACGTCCCGAAGCGTTCAAGTTTCCCCTTTTGACGTACGTTATTGGATCTCTACGCCATATATTTTCTTCCCGTTTCGAATTCCTCATATTTTATCAGTAAAATCAATTTTATTTGGAAATGTTGGAAAAAATCAAGGAATGTGGTGTATCAAGTTGAACTTTCAACTCCCATTTTCATTATTTTACACCAACATAGAGCTGTTGCAGAGTTGTAGAGCAAGAAAGGCAAGGTGAATGAGTGCTGTTTAATCCTTAGTAAATAAAGTGAGGCTGCTAGATGACTACTCCGACTATGGACCTTGACTTGTTTTTTCATTGCTTTTAATACAAACAATTTAAACATTAATTTTATTGTTTAAATACTGTCATCAAAAAAATATCAAAATAAACAGGCGAAGTTGATTAGCTTGAAAATGCAAATAAAATCAAACAAGCTATTTCGAAAATCGTTTCACCTGTTCATCATGCCAATTAAATTTGTCGCAATATCAGGAATTCTATATGGTTGTAAAGTTATTAACTTCATTAAATTGACGACACAGATCCATTTTCCCCACGACCAAATTCCCAAGAGAAATTCAAAAAAGCACCCCAAATCGCTTTGCTGCCTTACGTATCACGAAATTAGTTTCGGAGCATCGTTACTCATACTGAACGGCTTCATTTCTCCTATATCCTTTACCATGTGCTTTTCGCCTACTTTTCACTTTATTTCACGGATTTCGTTCTTTCGTTCGAGAGGAAAATTACAATGCGTCAGAAAGACTGATGAAAACGAGAAGGATGTCAAAAAAGTGGGTGCAGATTAAACGAAGAGCAACTCATTCCTTCCCGATCCTAGTTAAGCAAACATTGCAGAGAGAAAGTACGCGTGTGTGAGTGTGTGTGTGCGAACTTCCCACAATATTTGCTTTGACACATCTTTACAGCATCTTTAACTCTTCGCATATCAAAGATGTCGTGTCACTATAAAATAAGCTATCTTGCTGCGAAGGCGAAACACAATTATATTAAACACCATTAAAGTAAACAACTCCCAGTCAGTTTCTTCGCAAATTTATTTTTCTGCTATTTTTTCGCTTTTGGGTATTTTTAACACAACAAAGCTTTGATGGAAGACAGTGTTTCATTTTCACGCTTCACAGGATTGAGATTGTTTCATGCCTGGGGTGAAAAATACAAGTAGACGATTTAGCTTAACTACTTTGTTTACTCAGGTATCTTGCAAAGTCAACATCAGATCGGATGAGATTGCGAGAGGTAAACGAAGCAGCAAGAGGTCCTTATGATTTATTCTTCATTTTATGAAAATTTCAAAAGCACTTGGGTCATAATCTTGGTAAAATGACAGAGCAGGACTGCTATTTGCAATCATTCTTATGAGTGCTTTGAGGGGATTTAGACTGCGAGTTGGACTTTAAGTACTTGTTCTATGTCCTGCAAGATATTCTACAACGTGTAATGTCAAAGTAATAAATGAATAAATTTTTTTTTTCATTTGTTTTTCCAAAAAATGTTTTAGATTTTCATAGTGGTACACATTATATTTGCTGTTTTTAGTCGCAACTACAAACGTTTATTCAAGTATTCCATCGTCCTTATATTTCGCTATGAAAAATCGCCACAGCTGTCATACAATTTCGCTTGTACTCAATTAACCTAGAAAGCAACTTAGCCTGTCTGTAGTCGCGATGAAACAATATCTGGGTATATGTTTCCCTTTCCAGGAAGATTGTATTGACTGTATGATTTGTGTGTTTATCAATGTGAACAGTTGTTGAGCCCAGGCAGTCATATTTTCCAATTAAAATGGTCAACAAGGAAAAATGTTTTCCTTTCTCTCGTTACAGGTGTTACGAAGCAAGTTGGCGACGCACTTTTGCTCGAGGGACAACAACGATCCGGACGGGTGGTCAGCATTGGTATTGCACCGTGGGGTATCGTTGAAAGGAATCATGAGCTTTTAGGACATAATCGTGAAGTTCCGTGTCACAGTATTAGTTCACCGAGGTAAGCTAATTTTCAGGCATGTTCCAATGTGGCATGTTTTTCACAAAGAATTTATTGCTCCCTTGCTATGCAGCCTTGAAGAAAATTCTAAGAAATATTTCGCAATACATTGCTCACAAATTCTTGCTTTTACAGTATTGTTTTATAGCCGTTTTAAATAAAGTCAGAATCATTCCATATCTTTTTATGTATCATCTAATTCCTCAAATGTTTTTCATTACAGATCAAAATTGGCTGTACTTAATAATCGACATGCATATTTCCTTTTGGTGGACAATGGAACTATGGGAAAATATGGCGCAGAGTTGATATTGCGGCGGAAATTGGAAAAGTTTATTTCCAACTTAAAATTGCATCCCTGTAGGCAGCAAATAATTTAATAGATCTTGTATTTGCATGACTCTCCTCAGAATATGTTTCGCAGACGCACATACATTGCCTATTCCACACATCGATTTTGAACCAAATGTTGTAAAGTTTAACTGTGGATATATATTTAATATTCCAATATCGGTGCTCCTTTAATATAAACAGCAAGGAATCATACAGAACTATCTGGCATTGTTTTAGACGTTACTATCTAAATCGTTTTATTATCAGAAGTTCAGAAACCGGAAATAACATTTTTCAATTTATTTGAAAATTTATATTTTTTTCGCAACTGCCTCTATTTCAATTATTTTGAGTAAGAATAATTACAAAGCGAAACAAAGGACCACTCGCCCCTCCCTCTACAAACACACCCATTGAAATTTTATCTGTTATGAACTCCGAAACACTCAGTTATGACTAAAGTTGCGAATCGTATTCATAGAAAACTTATAAAAATAGGTTACAGTGGGCTGTTTTTCAGGACATAGCCCATTTATTCTAGGCTCGTTATCCTTGATTATGCTTGCAAACAAAATTGCTGTCCAGTAGAATAAACTGTTAAAAATGTTTCCTCTCAGTTGAAGTTTTTGTGGAATTATTCAACCACATACTGCGTATTTGCGTTTAGTTTCTATACTCACAAACTTCCTTGTTTTTAATTCAATCAAAGTCCAAACACACTTCCGGATCCTTGCGCTTAGGAAAAATTTAAGCGATGTCCAAATGAATTGTCCAAACCAACTATTTCCGAGTCCACTTATGCATTATTGAAAACACTTTTGGCTAAAGGCTGGCGTCAGTAATTGACTGACATTAGTAAGTTCATGGTATTAGGTATCCTCAGCAAGAGGATGTATCAACAGGTTGACTCGCTTAGCATGAAATCCATTCAACCATCCTTGTCATGTCATGCAAATGCTCAAAGTTTTACCGCTGTATTTTCCCATTTCCGGTGTTTTTACCTAATTTTAAAATCCTTCGTTCTCAGTCACCCATTCGAGTACTCCAGTTGTGTGTTTAGTCATCGAGGGAGGCACCAACACAATTCGAGCAGTTTTGGAATACGTAACCGACACACCACCCGTTCCTGTTGTTGTGTGCGACGGTTCAGGACGAGCTGCTGACATCATAGCATTCGTGCACAAGTGAGTATTGAAAAATTCAATTGACCCATGGGACAGGATGTTTTATGAATGAAATCAATTGGGGTGGAAAATATTTACATCGGCTAAAGTTTAAAGCTAAGAGGCTAAACATTGATAAACTTGTACTGGATTTGGTTGCCTTAGTTTATTGGTGAGCGCTTAAATATTTGATCCAAATTCTTTGACATTGTACAAGGAAAACTGATATCCACACGATGCGAATGAAAATTGAGCTTTCAATTTTGAGTTGGCTGGGGTTGTCAATAAATGAAAATAAACTATGAAAGTTATTAACTGAATCAAATCTAGAAGTTCCTTGATTGTATACGCCTGACTCATGCGCTCAAATTTAATGTTAATTTATTGCTTATTTCTCTGGGTATGTCAGGCATATTTTCATAGTTTTACAGCTGGGAATCTCTTACTGGCTTTAATCCTCTCAATGAAAAACGATTTATTAGGGTTATATTGCGTTAATCTATTTGTAATGTCATTCTGAGCCTGAAGAAGTTTTTCCAGCACTTTAAAAACTGATATAGCAATAGAAAACTTCATTTCAAGCCTGAATCTTAAGTTGAATTATAGATGCCGCAGCGGGAGACTGGAAGTCTGAGGAAATGTAATTTTCTTTTAATTATCCGTGACCTTCATTCTTTAGAAAAAGCAACATTTTAAACTTGTTTCGGTCATCAGTGTCCGCACAGGAGCTCCTATTATTTAAACCTTGGGTGTCAATGTTTTGAGGTCAAGTAATTTTGTAGGGTTTGGTAGTCTTTGGTGTGGTTTTTTAGGAAAACGGATTACCTCGGTCATTACTTCTGCAAAAGTGTTTACCAGATTTTCCTAATTAATGTAACATACAACATATTTTCCAGCATCTCCAAACAATCATTGCCAAACGGAACCCACCATCATACCCTAATCATGATGGTTATCTAATAAAAGTACTTATTTCATTAAATCACTGGTAGCAAGTTTGATACACTCAAAAATATCCGAGCGAGTTATACACGTCAAAATGGGTTCTGAACAGGCTTGTAATATACAAGCGCAATATAATGTCTACATCCAGGCCCCCGTTCTCTAACTAAAAAACATTTTTTGACAAAATTTTCAAAGAACAGGATCCACGATGGGGGAAGGACCACATTTATTTACTACCACCAGTTATAATGCACATTAACGGTGTAAATACAAAATTTCATGGAAATTCGACCATTATTCATAACGTCACGAATTTACAGTAGGCAGGAAATGGATTTTCGCATGTTTACTGTCATCAAAATCCTTGAAATTATTATGAAGGAACCATTATTATGGCCAAACCTTTTCAAGGATGGTTTTGCCAACATGTTCAAGCAACCTTTTACACTACATGCCGGTTTGATTAAAATACGCAAAAAGCAAGGAGCATCAAATAATGGCATTTTAAAGGTGGATACCGAGAATTCTCATGGCACACCAGAGGCTTCGGCTAGTTGAGTGTTATCGCGAGAAGCATAGTTGGATTATAATTTGAATTGAAGCCAGACCCCAAGCAAAATTCCATGAAGAGTTCAATCTTGCTAATCTGACGAAAAGCAGGACTCAAAACATACAAACGTATACCACTACCGACGAAGATTTCGGATGTCTTTGACGAATGCTGTATCGGATAAACGGCAAGGAAATCGACCAAAAGGATGTTCCTTTTGCATGAAAATGCACCCTTGTACAAGGCGCAAGTCGGCGTGACTGCTGTATAAAGAATAGGCTTCAAAATTTGAAAACATCATCCCTTGTTAGTTGCAGATTCAGTACCAAGTGATTATCTGTTATCATAAATGAATGACATCTTCAGGAAAGGACGTCAAGAACGAAGATTTGAAGAGCTTATTCGACGACAAAGTCATTTTTTTCTCAAAGCTGTCAATAAATTGAAAGATTTAATAAATGTATAAGACTTCAATTGAGTTACTTTAAGTTACAAGTTTGAATTTAGGAAACAAAAATTATCATAAAATGAAGCATCAATCATTTGAAACATTTTACGATTTATGTTCAGGAAGAGTCCAAATCTACAATTTTTAATGATATTTTCTTTGTTGGCCTCTCAAGCGGCAAATATTCAAATCGCCCACATCTGACCTCACGGGAAGGTCATATTGCCCAAATAGGCCAATATGCTTCTTTTTTTAATTCTATTTCCCAAAGCAAGCATTTAATAATCCACTTATTTTCTCGATAGATTGATAACCCATACTTTTAAACACTTGTAAAGTGCCACCCATTAATTGGGTTCTTGATAGCTTTCGTTCCCTAACACGTTCATATAATGGATGACGAAAGTGTAGATTACAAATGACTTAAGTTTAAAGTCCCAAACGCTTATATCCTCTTTTTTGGCCAAATATGAACTGTGTCGTTGATTGGTTTCCGCGAATAAATAAACACTTTTTTACACAATACTCAATATTTCTTGTGGATTCAAATCCTTCAATTACTAGCTTATAACATTTTGCACGAAATAAAAGAAGTGGTAGCTCTACATATCGCACTACGTAGGATGCAGGGTCAAAAATAAGGGTTCAGTTCAGGACCTCAGAGGAAAAGTCACATCTTAAAACTAAATAGAGAATGCTTAGAATAGGGCCTTATGCATTTTAAATATCTTAAAGTAGGTAAAACTTCAACTTTTATGATGATTTATATAATTATGGATTGCTTTAATATATTTCATTAACTTTTCACATATATTTCGCAGATATGCCGCTGATGGTGAAGAGCAACCTGTTTTAGAGTCAATGCGTGATTATTTAATCGGTACGATACAAAAGACATTTGATGTTGGTTATGAACAAGCAGAAAAATTATATCATGAACTTTTACAATGCACTAGGAATAAGAATTTGGTATGTTACATATCTTATATTATATCTTCCTCTCCTATATTATATCTTCCTGAAACTCGCACTTGCCTTAAATATTCACTTCACTTACTTTAAAGAATTAAACAGAAAAATCAATACATAAAGGAAAGCACAAAAATATAACAACACCAAAAAAGTGAGAGTAAATCCTTACTTAAATACGAAAAACAAAGATATATGAACGGCAGCAGCCAATCTTAAATATTTGATTTTGTCATTGTTGTTTCCCAGTCGTTTGACCTTTCATCTTCAATTTTCCAACAGCGGAGTTAAATCAGTGACTTCTTGTCAAAAATGACCTTAGCCCTGCACCGTTTTCATAAGCTTCACTTCGAAACGTCTTTGTTTTTTTTTTAGATCGTAATCATTCTGATGCAAATGCTGTGCTGCAATAATAAATCTAATATTATAACTATAGTGTTATTAGATGAATAGCGTATCTCTAAATTATCGATTTAAATACTAACGCGTGCTATTTTCCCTTTCTAATTTTACCTTCATTGGTATTCAGAAGCATATTTCGTTTCAACAGGACTTTGCTTTCCTAATTGAAAGGCTGGCTCACATTCTCCTCTATCTAGAATTTATGTTTTGCCACAGCTATCTAAATCATCGATTTATATATCCACAGATAACAGTATTTCGGATACAAGAGAAGGCTGATGGTGAACCCCAAGAGTTAGACCAGACAATATTGACGGCCTTATTTAAGTCACAGCATCTTAGCCCCCCGGAGCAGCTGAGTTTGGCGTTGACCTGGAACCGTGTAGATATTGCACGAAGTGAAATATTTGTCTATGGACAGGAATGGCCTCCAGGTAGGGGTCTTTTAAATTTATTGCATCAAGGATTAGCCAAATGCTACATTACCATATTTCAAACTCCCGAGCGACATGAGCCATAGCACTTGTTTGCATTTTCAGGTGCTCTGGATGAGGCAATGATGCAGGCGTTAGAACATGATCGCATCGATTTTGTTAAACTGCTTTTAGAAAATGGTGTTTCCATGAAGAAATTTTTGACAATACCACGATTAGAAGAATTGTATAATACTAAACACGGACCAGCTAACACGTTAGGGTAAGAACGTAACTACAAAATAAATTGCTGAACAATCAAAATGTTGGCACCTTTTCAAAACAAAACTTATCGCATCCTATTTTACTTATGCTGTCCGTTTCAGATATATTCTTAGAGATGTAAGACCACACATACCAAAGGGATACGTTTACACGTTGCACGATATAGGACTAGTCATAAACAAATTGATGGGTGGCGCATACAGGTAATGTACCAAGAAATTTCGTCTACGCTTCAACCATACTCATCTCAACTAGTCCCATTTGTGGTGGTCACTGATGTCCTTTGAGTCGTTCTGGTCGACCAAGCATGCAAGTCAGAATAAATTGTTGACGTTTTATTGTTGCAATTAATTCAAGCACCATTAACTTTTTATGGGTAGACAGTTTATTATGTTCGGAATGAATGTTGAAAGATTGCAACCAAAAAAGGTTCGTCTTGTGAAAATACAGATGGATATGGTGCGTAGGATGTTGACATTAGTCTTTAGGGAGATTGCGAATGAAAGAGTCGGGTTTCGTTGTATTTGATTGAATCTAAATTGTAGCGTCAAAGTGACCATTTGGGAGTCCTTTAATATCATTTAATCCGATTTATTTTGAATTTGATTCATTCAGAAAATATTTCTTCTGTGATAAAATAAAATGTAGAACTGTACCCATAATAGTTTTTGAATATTTAAAACGAATGAAATTATTGAAGCACTAAAAATCGTTTCCATAAGTTCGTTTCTGGCTTTAATTTGAAGAAAACTTATAACGTATAAAATGATGAAAAAAATATCTACGAATCGTGGCTGAAGCTCTGTACAGTGGGACCAACAGAATGCATTGATCTTACAACTTAACGTTCTTTCTCCACACCGTATCGAAGTAATTTCTTCAGATTGTGAACTTATAACCTCAAATGTTATTGCAGATATTGCTATTAATATACACAGAATAGACAACAATTTAATCAAAATTTATCTACAGAAAAGGTCAAAATTTACTACAATTTACCTTATACTCGCATTATTGTTTTTGAGTTCAAGGCTTTGCTTTAAGTTTTCAATTTATCGATCTTTCACTGCTCCTACCTCTGCAGTCAATATTTCAGGATTAAAGTAGAGCTAACTAATGTAAGTCCGATTTGGAAAATTCGAAAGCCTGCGGCAATAAAACAAAACTTGCTTCAGAATATTTTATACTAACATTCTCTCGTTAATTGCATTGGTGCACTCTAAATTATATAACATTTTGATTTCAATATCTCGAACATATCCTCTATCAAATCTAATGCAATTTTTGCAGTAAATCTTTAAGGTTGACATGTGAAATAACGTAAATTCCTAACTCAAATCATCAACACACCCAAAATTACTTGAAACACCATTAACGATTTCTGAATTTCATTCCAGATCCTATTACACACGTCGGAAATTTCGGCCTATTTATGCCAAAGTAATGAACAGTTATGCAAATGCTCACCGAAAATCCTCAACATTTCAACGATTTGCTGGAGCGAATTCCATGAGTCTGGTCACTGGACTTTTGCCCTTCACGTCCGAAATGGCACTCTTCGAATTTCCATTTAATGAACTTCTGGTGAGTAAATAAACAAAATGCTGGAGAATGTCAAAATAAACAAATGGTAAAGACAATTAAGAAATGTTTAAATGGTTGCTGTAATCAAGTCAAACATTTGGTTGGTGGTGTGTGTCCTTATCGCAGACGGAAATCTGCTTAAACAAATAAATGAGTTAGATTTAATCACGAAGACGTCTTATTAGATTCTACCAGGTTTACTTTGTCAGCAGCTTCGCCGAGGTTTTCATTACCACGTTCCCTAAAGTCCTTCGGACGACTGGTTCCTTTTCTGTTGGTATAGATACAGCTTGTTCTCGAAGACAAACTACTGAAAGACTGCAATAATAAGTTTACTTTAAGGTGCCTCTTAATTATCATTTCAATCCTTTTCAACGGCATCTCTTTCAGATGTGGGCCGTGCTTACAAAGCGGCAACAAATGGCCTTGTTAATGTGGACTCACGGCGAAGAAGCTTTAGCCAAGTCACTTGTTGCATGCAAGCTTTATAAGGCAATGGCCCACGAGGCAGCAGAGGATGACCTCGACACGGAAATCTACGACGAGCTAAGAAATTATGCCAAGGAGTTTGAAACGCGAGGTGAGTTATATCTATAGTTGCGCCTTTATTCGTTGTTTCAATGTTTCAGACGTTGCTCATTGTAAATATTGTTGTTTTTCTGTTTTTCTATTTTCATTTTGTCTGCGAAGGATTGAAGTTACTCGACTTTTGCTACAGACAGGATGCGGATAAGGCACAACGGCTGCTAACTTGCGAGCTGCATTCCTGGTCAAGTCAAAGTTGTTTATCGCTGGCAGTGGCAGCTAACCATCGAGCCTTGTTAGCACATCCTTGTAGTCAAGTAATTTTAGCAGATTTATGGATGGGAGGACTACGGACACGCAAAAATACAAATTTTAAGGTACGTACATGTCCTGCGGGTAGATACTCACTTTGAAGGGATTCCAGATTATTATGTTTATGGGAGAATATTATCGTGTAGAATTTGCAATATTTTCTTAGAAAAATTTAATTTCGTAAAATAGCAAAAGATCCGGAACATTGAAAATTTTAAATGAAATTTGATCCGAGAGCGTATTAGAATAGCATTGTTAGCTTGAACGAATTGTTTTTCCTCTCAGATAGTTTTCTGAAATGCAGTTTCATCCAAATTTTCTTATGCCTGTAATCTGACGAATTGTCATATAAAACCAACTTTAAATTTTACTATGAAGGGCGATCATTTGTAGTTTTCAAATGATTCTAATTATACTTACTTTGATCGATCTTACTACACATTTACCTTCTAAATATTGTTTATGTTAACACTAATTAAATTTATCAGATATTTAAAGCAATTTAATAAAAATCCTTTCAGAAAATACCTTTCAGGATAATAATAAATATTTTAATTTGGGACCTGCATTCAAGTAGAATATCGTTAAATTTTCTCAACTTTCTTGTTCTTTGAATCATCGAATGCATGCTTTTAGCAGCGAATCCTCCTAATAAAATACACAGATGGCATGATTAAATAGCATATAAAGTGAGCTCAAGCATATCGGAAATAATATCGGCGATAGTTACACGAAAGTCTACAAATCTTTCAATGTTTGGCCAGTCATACATCAGACATATGAATACAAATGTACGTCAATGTGTGTAATATTTACATATTCGTTTCACTTGAAGACATACGAATGGTTTTAATCCTTTGCACTCGAGCAGCGCCCGGCCAATTTGAAGTGTCAACTCAAGTGTGAACTCGTGCAGCGCTGCTGAAGCGCCCGAGTGATTTGAAGTGTTAAGTCGAGCGACGCTGCTACGGCACTATGATCTTTTACGATGTGCGACAAGATATTTTTCTCTGAAGTACTTTCGTGGACTAGGTTCCTGTAGTACCTGTAAAATGTTGATCTAATTTGGCTGAAATCGTCTAGAGTTGCTGGTTCGCGCAAGCGAAAAAGGCCTCGAGTGCAAAGGGTTAATAATTGTTCAGATGTCTTGTACGGAGGTTTATTGATTGAGATTTATTTTGCAAACTCGTTTGAAAGAAAAGAGTGATATCAAAAATTTATCCGCTCAAAACTTTTTCGAAATTTTACTACAGATTTAAAAAAAATGGCTCTTGCAAGTCCATAACCCCCTCTGGGTGCCTTTGGGCGTAGTGTTTATATTTTGCTTGTAAATAAATCGGTTTTACTAAATTGTTTGATTGCAGATTATAACTATAATATAATACAAAATGATATTATAGTATTATAACATAATACTTTTATACTATAAATTTGGATAGCCTTTTGTGTCACTAGATGGTGTTCGTTGTCATATATCGGTCAATACTAATTAGATTGAGTCAAACTGACATGCGATTGAAAGATTTGTCATTCGTGTGAAAAGTTGTATTCATTTTAAAATGAGTTAAATTTCTGAAAAAAAAATGGTTATAGTTTACAATATCACTACGATCAAGGAGAGAATGCTTCCCAGGCTCGTGAAAAAATTTGTCATGTCTACGGTCAAGATACTTTATCAAAAGCTACAGCCAAGAGATGGTTCGCTCGCTCTCGTTCGGTAAATTTTGATGTCAAAGATGCTCCTCGCTCAAGTCGACCAATCACTGAAAAAGTCGATGAAATCTTACACAAAATCGAAGAAGACCAACACATAAGCAGCCATGACATTGCTAAGGAACTGGATATCTACCACCAAATAGTTTTGAACCATTTGCGTAAGCCTGCATACACAAAGAAGCACAATGTTTGGGTGCCGCATTAATTAACACAAAAAAATTTGATCGACCGAATTTCCATTTGCGAAGTGCTAATAAACCACAACGAAATCGAGCTATTTTTGAAGCAAATTATTACGGGCGATGAAAAATGGGTAAGTTACGGGAATGTCGTTCAAAAAAGATCATAGTCAAAAACAGGTGAATCATCACAAACGACTTCAAAGTCAGGGTTGACACCAAATAAGGTTATGTTGTGTGTATGGTGGGATTGGAAGGGAATTGTTTATTATGAGATGCTAAAACCTGGCCAAACACTCAATTTGGCTCTGAACTGTCAGCATTTAACCAGATTGCAGCAAGCAATTCAAAAAATAGGGCAGAATTGAACAACAGAAAGAGCGTTGTGTTCCATTATGGCAATGCCACACCACACACATCTTTGATGACCCGGCAAAAATTGACAGAGCTTGGCAGGAAAGTTTAATGCATCCACCGTATAGTTCCGACCTTGCACCATCAGACTACAATTTGTTTTGCTTACTATAATATAATTCTTTATTCAATTAATAGCCGTGTCATAAATATTCGCGAAAATCTGTCCAGGCATTGTTACTAATGGTATTTTACAAAGAAGTCTGCTTCTTCCCTTCATATGAATCGGCAAATAGCTGTTCATTTGTTATATTTGTATCAGTGGTTATTTATTTTATATTAATTATAGTTATTGATAATTCTTCTAGATATTCCTATTCTTCCTAACTCCTGTTCTTCCAGGAAGATGAAAGGTATCAAATTATTGCTAAACGAATAAATTACGACAAAATACGATCGATTAGCGGCTCATAACGATTACCTTTCTTGTTCTGGAATCGATACACAATAAATCATAAATATTTAAAATAGCAAACCAATGATTTGTTCAAAATATTAGTTTTGTTTTCATAAAGTGTAGCTATTCTCTGCAATCCCATAATGTTAAAAAAGTTGCTGCTACTTTCGTTGTTCCACTAACTGTAAAGTATTAAGTTAAAGTAACAAAGGAAATCTTGGTTTTCCTTCCCGGTTGCGTTTTTTTATTCTTATTTAGGAAAATAAGGAAAAGGAAAAAGTTACATTCTTCTCCTTCTTAGCACGACGGCCCCTCACGGATCTGCGCTTTCTGCAACCGAGTCCTTAAATTTTGGAACCCGAGCAACGGTGAACTACCTTTGTCAACAGAGTCAGACCAGCGTTTCCTAATACGTTACCAAATACTATGGAAATGGAAAAAAGTCACATGGTTGACGTGGTCGCATATTATGTTTGCTTCATCGAAAAACTTGACTTAAACTCGATGTTTGGTTTTTTGTTTTCATTGAAACCGTGATTCTCACCATGCTATTTTGGCGGACTGTATTGCCGTAGATTTCTTTTAAGTGCGAAAAACACAGCTAATAGTATTTGCATTAATAGAAGTAAACTCCTAACGTGGTTCATGCCAGTTGTCTTCGGCATGTGTGTATGATGCCAGCATTCATTCAAAACTTACTTGCACTAAGTTGGAGCTTCTTCTGAAACATTTCAGACAACCCCAATCACTTGCATGCAGACACCGATTTCCGGACCAAATCCGTTTGATAGAGAGAAATCGTTTCTTCTAAGAAATAATTCAACAAAACTAACTGCTGCATGCCACGCATCTGACGTCCGTTTCATAGCTTTTAAAATTAAACCAGATTCAATCTAACCTATTGTAGAAAGAAGCGCTTTTCTTAAGCGGGAGAATGCATCGAATTGAAAAGTCAGTGCAATACGTCTATTTCGCAGGGTCAAAACAAACTAAAAGAACTACTACTAGAGGTAAAACAGCTATTACAACGACTACTACTAGCGCTGCAACTACTTCTACTACTACTTAGACTACTTCTATTACTCTAGTAATAGTGGCAGTAGTGTTACTGCAACTACTGCTACAACTAGTAAGACTACTGCTATTACTTCTCCTAATATTTATACTACTACTCCTACTACTACTACTGCTTCTACTACTACTTCAAATTCTACTAAAAATACTATATCTCCGTTTTCAAAAAGGTTTAAGTTGATGTATTTATATCCTTCTCAGCCATTGTTGCTTATGTTAACCTATATATCGGACAACAATGGAGTCAATGGATATTAAATCTAAACGAATTTCAAATTAGCCATCTTTTTCTGTATTATAGTTCCTCGCTCCTTCAAATTTCTAGTATGAACCTTACCTTGGAATATTAAGGACAGTAAACATTTTCTTCTAAGTTGCTCTGCATTATGTGCTTCCAGTTATCCATAATGAACTCTTTGAAAATAAATTCAAACATAATGAACCATTCAAACCAGTCCTCTGAATACCATAATCGAGTAAAAATCTTGCTTGCGCACTGGACTACGACATTTGGCACTAAATGCACACTTGAATCGCAAGCAAAAATAGCATGTCATGCTAAATTGCATACTGTGAAAAAAAAACAGCAACAAATTCAGCTTTGTCATTGTTCTCGTTTTGGATATTTAAAATTATTGTCAACCAATTTTTACCATAGAATATGGAACATGATATCACTCGAGCCTTATTAAAGAGAAAATTATCGTGTACGGACAGCTGCGATGCTTTTACCAAGTTGTCCAAGCTTGAAACGGATATAAGCTTACCCGATGATATCCTTTTTGAGATATTCAAGTATATCCCTTGTGTAGAGCTCTATTTCTCAGTAGCGCTCGTTTCGAAACGATGGCGCAACATTTGCTATCATCCTTCGTTCTGGAGACGCATTGAATTGCGAGTAAGTTGATTTGCACGAGTTTATGATGCGTTTACAAACTTCAATATTTTATTTTCATTTTATTTTAACTTGTATCCGCAGAACACAGAGCATAGCACTGAAGATATTTGCCAACTGCTCAGGAGCGCCAGCCATTTCGTTGACCAACTTTACATCTTCAACCGATGCGATTGCGATGCGATTCTAAACGAAGTAGAACAATTAAACAATTTTTCGGACGTTGGGTCACGGAGCATGTTGATTGTATTTCTTGCAGGCATCGAAATATAATAAGAATATAACTGTTTTGTCCCTCAAGCACTGCTGGGGAAAGCCTGGAAACAACTTTATAAATGCACAAATCATAAAGTCGGTCCTTGCCAGACTGCCCATGTTGCAAGCGCTACGTCTTCAGGAAACTGAATTTCGCTCAGTTAAGTTTTTCGAAATTTTTGGTAGTCGACAGTTTATGTTATCGCGAAATAGAAGTAAGAGACAAGCTTGTTAGCACCTTGTCACATAAATAGCGATATGCAAGAGATAACCAATACAAACTGGTGTGCAGTCCTTCCTGGTAGAGACTTTTCATACACTAACAATCAATGCGATTCTCTCAACGAGCGCCTACTCTGATTTCTTCCAGCGGAGATTTTTATTTCTATAACTTTTACTTGCCTTTATTATCGGATTTTCCCAGAGTGCTTGCCTCTCGCCGGCATTAATTTCTCCTTCACGTTGCAGTGTGTTTGCTGCTGATGCATCTAATGTTCAACTTCAAAGATTGTCCATATTTATTGAATGCCTTATATCCTTAGAATTGTAAAGTGATTCTGCGACATTGCCTGTAGCAACGCACAAATCGCACATTGTCGACTGGTTTAATTTGTCTCCTTGAAAATTTACCAATTGAAGATATATTTTGTAAGAAGGTATGACCACTTATGTACGTAATTCCACGTTAAGAGTCCTGACTTCTCGTTCTTTCTACCAGCATTTATCTCATTTGCAACTCGTGCAGCTATTTATTTGACACTGTCTATTAATTTCAAAGAAGCTAATTATATATGTATACATACTACAAAAACTTCAGAGCTAGGCAAGAAAAAGAATATTAAGCATCGGCCTATCACGTACACAGGGATCCTTACTTACAAACAATTAGATGCCTACACAAGAAACTTGAATACGTCCGGGAAAGTTACACTGAACAATGGAAAGGAATACACAATACGAAGTAATTGGATATTGTTCTTCTGAGATTGAACAGAGGAGGCTGTTATTCGGGAATCGTTGACAGCATTCACTGTTTTCCTTTTCATTTAGCAGATGTGGAAAATTCATAATGATTAGTACGGATTCGTTTCAGGAGTCAGAGAAATATTGGACGCGAATCTTTACGATCCGAAATCTATTGTTAGGACGCTAGAAAGCAATGCATTATTGTTTTGAATGAATAATGATCCCATATAAGCATTTCGCGCTTACACGTTTTTTATCTATTTTTTATATGTTTTGTACGATCACATGTTAAAATAAAAACACTTTATTGTACAGTTATAAGCAATGGAAGTTACCAATAAAATAAACTTAAATTGTATCACGAATTTCCGGACTTTTAAAATTCTCCAAAAAATATAATGGAAACATGCAAACTCCTCGCTATGAGAAATTTTCACACCCCGAAAGATTTCCGCCGCACATGTTCGCATCGCTGTCATGCATAAGCATGTATAAGCGCTTGTTAAAAAAAACTTGTTCAGCATTTATCCAATCTTTGCAGATAAGAGCCACATGGCGGATTTGTCGAAATTTATGGTACATGAGAGCATGGGCATTAACAAGGTCCTAACGACTAGAAACTGTTGAGAAACGTACGAGAGCTAGGTACACAGGTAACCCTACGGTACGCACAAACGCTACTCGGATGACCAATGAAATTCGTACCAAAATAAAAACATATCGTAACGAGCAATGGGAGAGCTTCCTGCAGAGCCTCGAGCCTGGGAGTAACAGTTTCTGGAGAATATCCAAGTACTTCAAAATCAATAACAAAATTAAGATACCACCAATACACGGACCAAATGGCATACAATACTATGATCCAGGCAAGACGGAGGCACTTGCTGACTCGCTGGAAATGCAGTTCCGAGAAAACTCTTCGGATTAGGAGGGCTTTGAAACGGTAGACCGAATCGATATCTCGGTAGGTAAGCTCCTGAGAGACAGCCCTCGAACTTAAGACAGTATACAACCAACGGACTCAGACGAAAAACAGAACATCATAAGAACATTGAATAAACGCAAATCACCTGGACATGACACAATTACAAACACCATGATCTCATGGCTTCCAGACATTATCGTAAACTTCATTACGGACGTTATTAATACAATAATCCGGCTGCGAAAGTACCCCAAAGCACTGCAGCTCACTCGGCTTTTTCCTGGAAAGCAGAACTTTTCGCGTGAGAATTAACAAACAACTCTCAAGTCTGAGACCCATTGAAGCTGGAGTACCCCAGAGAGCCCCTCTGTCACCGGTCCTCTATAATATATTCAATGCAGATCTCCCCTCTCTGCCTCCAGGAATTAAATTATCTTTATATGCTGATGATACTTGTATATTCACTACATCACGACAAGCAACAGTCATCACTTCAAGATTGCAAAGATCAATAAACATACTAACGGAATACTTTCGCAAATGGAAAATTAAGATTAATCCCGACAAAACTCAGGCAATTTTTATTGCTAAGAAAAAGTGCCAAATCCTACAGACTCTTACAGGAAACGCCAATACTATAGACTGGACCCCAATGGTAAAATACCTCGGAATCACACTCGACAACCGACTCTTATGAAAACAACACATACAAAACAAACGAGGACAGTGCGTAGGACTCATCTCCTCCCTTTACCCCATCCTCAAATCTAGAAGATTTGGCCTAAAGAACAGAGTGCTCATATACAAACAAATCATACGACCGACGCTACTCTACGGTAGTCCCGTTTTCTACCAGACGACAAAGACGAACAAAAAAGCATTCCAGTCGTTCCAAAATAGAATTGTAACAAGTATCGTGCCATGGTATGTTAGGAATATTGACATACGGAAGAACTTATGAATAGAGACTGTAGAAAAGTACGTACGCGACAAAGCACTCAAACTCTTCGACACAATTGACAACCATACTAACACTACATTAGCGTTCCTTAAAAAAATTCAGAACAGTGATAATCTTACGTACCCCACCCTACGGCAAATAACACGGTAAAATTTTAAATCTCAATAGTTGTACCATTACAAAATCCAACATTGGTCCGATAAGATAGGTGAGTACTAGACGTGCTCACAGACAAGATGGAGTCAGCTCCAAATGGAGCTCCAAAAATCCCCATATTCCAAGGAGGAGGTTAACGTAACCCTTTCTTAAAGAGCTCGATACGACAGGACTCGCATCGTGGCCTGATGTCATTATATCTTGGATCTTATTCTCCTAGATGAAAAATATTTCAAAAACCCCCAAAGGAGAAAATACTAAGGCTGATTATGAAAACACTTACTACTATAGCTTGTTTGCCATGTATACCAGTCCAATAGTTGGCATGGAAGTCGTGGTTTACACATACATCGTGGCCCGAAATGGAATTTCCCTATCACTCTATTTTTTAGTACTGCCAAACGTTTGATTACCAAATCAATGTTCATGGCAAGAAAGCATGCTTATACATATGTCGCCTTTTTGTAACAGACAAGAATCATGAGACTAGGATTGAAATTTAAGGGCTGGGGTGAGAATTTCTAAAAACTACTCTACCTACTCATATTACTACTATTACTAGTAGTACTATTACTACTACTATTACTACCACTACTACTACTGCTACTTATACTACTACAGACCAGACTCATAACACTAGGATTGAAATTTAAGGGATGGAGTGAGAATTTCTAAAAACTACTCTACCTACTCATATTACTACTACTACTATTACTACTACTTCTACCGCTACTACTACTGCTACTTATACTATCTATTGCTACTACCAATACTATTAATTACTGCTACTACTAATCGCTGATAATGCTACTTATACTGCTACTACTACTACTACTACTACTACTACTACTACTACTACTACTACTACTACTACTACTACTACTATCAATACTTTACTTCTACTAAAAGCTACAAATAAAAAGCGCTCACCTTTCGTAGGAGCACCACTAAGAACTAGAAAAAAATCCTCTTGCAACAAATGAACGAGCTTTGCAAGATAGAGAGCTTGTAAATTAAACGAGGTAGCTAAGTGACGTAGCCAAGTTTCTAAACTTAAATGCATGTGAAAATAATTTGCCTGCTTTAATAGTTATTTGGGCCTTTTTTAATATCCTATCCTCAAAATTTTCACTTAAATATACCAATGCATCTTGAAAATTGGAAGCGAAAACCGCTATAGTCGAAGTTTGTTCGTAGTGTTAGTGATTTTTATTGATTACACCATGCTAAATACTATGCTAGGAAACGTAGGGATCTCTGATAGGCAATTTTCTCCGACCGGAGCGATAGAAAAGACCGATAGGAATCGCAACACATAAGAAAATTGTTTTAATATCGTAGCAATCCAGAATGTGAAGAATTCAAGCAAAAATTTATTAAATGGCAACAAACTTATCTCATTGACTAACAAAAGTGAACAGCAATGAATGTAGTGCAGTCCGCTCTACTCTGTCGGTCAAAACTACAAGTGACGTTCTGAGCAAGGAGTGACTACGGAGCGTTGGAAATTGCATGTGCCAATTCTGGTTTTTGGGATACCGAGACATAATTCCAAATGTCACTAACAAATTTGAAATCGGCTTAAACTCGGTACCAACTGTGTAGAGGGCAAGTGCTTCAGTCACCACACCAACTTAATTTAAGCATATAATTATGAATTGTCAATTTAATTGCACGAATCCTTACATCAGCAAAAGAGTTTCTTTTTAAAATCAATTCTTTTTCCCAAATATGGGCCTGATTGCGTTCCATGAACATATTGTATTGAAAATGTCTAGATGCAAAACGAGTAAAGTTTCGTTATGTTTAAGATTAAAAGAAAGTTCTATTTTGAGTAGAAGTAGTGTAGTTTTCGGAAATAATCCACCACTAACAAATGTCATAATTGATGGTTAAAATGCAAAACGTTTCATTTCGAAAAATTCTTTTCGAAATCTTTCGAAAGTTCTTTTCGAAATCATCATCACCACTCAAGCAGAACAGCAATTATTTAGGACGTACAGAAATTGCTTTCACGAATACACAATTTGCTAATAAACTCAAAATTCTATTAATCTTAACTGAAATCCTTTTAAATATATTAATCATAAGACAATTGATGGCTATCAGAGAACATTTTCAGACATATAATTGTGATAAATGTCTACAAATAACAATAAATTAGATAAAAAACAATCTGTTAGAAAGTAATTTGTCTTACTCTGATATTCTTCCTATCATAAATACTCTCGTGACTTGATTAAGCGTAATCGGATTATAGCAGCGTTCTTTCATCAATATTGGAGAAATCTCTAAAAGGATTCACAATAAAAAACTGCGCTTATTGTAGTTTGTAGTTTTTTTACTTGTTTAATTGTAATTTATTTTTTTCAATTATGAAATATTTTTATTCGATGCTACTAGTTTATAAATGGGGATTGAGTTGTTTCTAGTTCAAATGGCTGTTAAGTGAATCTGAAGCCTAGCAAATTATTTTAATTTATAATTATAATAATATGATATAAAAAAAAAATAATAATATAAAAAAATAAAATAATAACATAAAAAAAATATTAATAATATAAGAAAAATAATTGGCTTTGTCATTTTTAGAGTTTCTGACAATTGATTGCTTATATCTAGAAACCTCAGGAAAAAAACTATTTTATATAATATTTTATATATAATATAATAATAATATGTTTATATAAAACATATTATTATTATTATATTGTTATTGTTATTATTGAATATTATTGTTTGGGTGCTTATTATATCACGAAGACTCATTGATGACTTTTGATTGAGGGCACAGTGAGAAGACATAGTTGATTTCCTTAGCACTTATTTGTTCGATGTAGTTTTTAAACGTTAGCTTTGAATCAAGTTTAAGACCCAAAAAAGGCAGATCTTCGGACCAGGGAATCATTTGGCCTAGGAAGTTTATGGATCTCTTAGGCATCATGATGGATTTACGTTTTCTGCTAAAAACATTCCCGTGGTATTCTTAACGTCTATTTAAATTTTCCAAATGGAGAAGAGTTGAAAGATCTTTTCCAGCATTTTTTCTAGGTTGTAGATGATTTGGTTAAGATTTTTAGCAGGAGTGTCGAAACAAATGACGTCCGCAAAAGCAGCTTGTTGGCAGTTTTGGTTTGCAGATATGTCAAACGTGTATATATTGTAAATTGTTGGACTCAGGCATGCACCTTGTGGCACACCAGCAAGAGCAGTTTTTATAGAGGATCTTGATCTTCGAACTTGTACCTGGTATGTTCTTTCTCTCAGGAAGGATGAAATTAGTTTTTGCAAGTATCGATAGTACGATACTTAAGCACTCCACTCTGTGAGTGTATGAATAACGCCGCCGTACCAGATGGTATCGAAGACTTTTTCAACATCGATGGTAATTATGCCCACCGACTGTTTTGTTGTTCGGGTCTCGCGGATCGTTGCCAGGCTACAGGATTGGTATTATTCTGGGGTGTTTCCAGCAGAAAGTGCGAAAAGACAGGCGTTAGCATGACCGAAATAGTGCTAATCTGCCTCATTTTCAAGTTCTGGAAGTGCGAAAAGACAGGTGTTTAAATTGAGGCAGATTAGCACTATTGCTTTCTTCGGAAGATTTTTATCCCTATATTGAGTACGCCGTCGGATCCGGGTTACTACTTATATTTATTTAATTCCGAAAAAAATTTCAAAGAAATGCATAACTTAAAAAAAAGACAAATTTTTATACTCTTTTTTTTATACTCCAGGTCATTCTAGGACTTCTATGTCCACCCTTTATCAAAAGACTAGATTTCAAATCAAAAGAAGAACTGCAATCTATGCCACAGACTGAAGAGGAACACTTGGAGAATCAAAACCTGGACTATGAGGATATGGATCGAAATCATCCAGATGCTGAGGTATGTTTACTGAAAACATTCAATGTGTAGACTATCTATAACTTTTAATTTCTCAAAAATAAAACACTGCTGAATTTTTATTATTGATCCAAATAGAACTTAAAGATGATATTGTTGATTTCTCGAGTTTGATTTCTCGCTTTTCACTAACTATTCAATAAATACTTCAATTTTACAAAACCAATTCAGTACAAAATCATACTCAATGACCATCCCTAATAATTTAGAATGCCCTAGAGAAGGCGAAGCGTTCACTTTCGCTTCGTACGAGAAAAGGACAAAACAATCCTACAGCTCAGGTAGATACCCTTTAGAGAGTTTCTTTGTTTTTTAATAGCAAATGTTATTTGTTGTCGTTTTTTTCGTGTATCTTTGAAAAAATTAATTGCGGCGTTCTGTTGAAAAAAAAATTGTGTTCTTTTCATTTCTTTTTGTATCCGATTGGAGTTGGTTGTTAATTTTTCGTTTTGTTTAAATCAGATTTTGTATCCGAAATTTTAATAAATTCGCAATGTACATAAAAAGGGCGCAAACTTTATTTTTTATATCGGTGTATGCTTTGGCTATTTAACTAATAAATGTATCTATGTACAGATAAGAGTTACGCAAGAGTTCCTTATTGGTGAATACTAACAAGTCTGGATTATTTTAATTCTTCTTCAACTATTTTACTTGTTTGCTTAAGAATTTTATCATTATTGAGTGAAATGTGAGTAGATTACTAAACGAGATGCAAAATCGTTGAACAATTTTCATAAATAATTTATCCACATTTGACTCAATAGAATGATAATAATTGCCCTGATTACCTTAGACATTTTATCTGGAGGACAAAGTATGCGAAAATTTGAATTCTAACAGTGCATGCTACGTAAGGTAAACAAATGAATTATAATTGTGTAATAAATAGGTAAAAGCTGGGTAAGTATGTAAATACCATGTGTAATAATAAAAACGTGCACCGTATTCAATATGTGTACCGGAATCTGTAATTGACAAGATATTTATGTTCTAACACAATCCACACTTTTATTAACTATCTTGGTTTGCAATACATGTATCACCTCATGTGAAAGCATTTAAATGACACATTATCCGTATTTACGTCGTTTATAGATAGTTACGCATTGTTTATGATTTTCAGGCTTTGTTGGCTGATACATATTCTATTCGTGATACGAAAGTTCAAGAGAATGGCAAAGTAAGTACTATTTAACCCATATAAATTTACTTTATCCGTCATAATATTTCCCACAATGATTTCTCACAATTTACACATCATTAACCAAATGACACTTTCAGTAGTTCAGTAGATAGTAAGAAATCAACATGCACTCGAATTGAAAGAGAAAACCAAAAAATAATTCACGCAGTTTATTTCATTCGATTAGAGATTTAAATGGACTGAAATGAATTCGATTTAAACAAAAAAAAAATATTGATATTTTTTCACTTGATTTATTCGATGACAAAATCCGTCATGTATTATTTCTGGGTGGTGGAAGATTTTTAATTTTCTTTGCAGTATATTTAATTGCGAGCAAAATGTTTGATTGGTACTATTTATAAAATAAATCTTTTGTATTTAGATTTAAAATGAGAAATTAAAAAGCTAAATGTTCTATCATAAAAAGTTACTCAACATTATCAGTTCTAACGAACACCGAAGAAAGTCAACCTTAGTTACGCAACACTATTGAACAAAAAATTTATATCGCATTTATATCGCCAATCAGAATTCAGCCAAAACATGCTCCTCACCATGGTGGGGATTGGTAACAATCTTTTCCTCACCCTCGCCCGTAGGCCCCGTGATTCAGATAAATGTTGAAATTGAAAATGCTCCAGAAGCTTTAAGGATCTATGAGTTGCTTGCTTGCGCTGCTTATCCCTATGAGCACACTTGGCATCGACAAGAAAATCGAGAATAATTTTAAATTGATAAAAACAAATTAAAGCTTTCAGATAAACATTCTTCAGTGCAGGCAAAATGCAAAAAATTGTAATTATAGCCCAGACTGAAATCAAGTATCTTTCTAGCTATCTAACAATTAGGTCTCTAATCTATAGACGTATTTATCTGTAAAATATGATACGGGTTAAGTTCTTAGACTTCTTGCCTGACATAAAAAATTATTGGAGTCGAAGTTTTGGCCGAATTGTTAAAACTGGATTCCTCGTGTACGGAAAAATTGAATAACTCAAAATCCCGACGAATAGTTTGCAATGAAATTATGTTTTCCGCCATTTCTTGTGCACAAAATTTCTTAACACTTTTTTGCTTTGAAATCGAAGTATTCGATATCGAAGTTTATTCGAAGGATTCTAGAGATCATTTTTTAAAGGTGACATTAATCTCTATTCCTGTAGCGTTCGTCATTTGCAGTTATGTGATTTCCATCCCCATAAAAAAACAAAAGTTCAAATCACATCTTGAGCGCAAATATCACACCCAACAGCGATTTCCGAGTACAAAGAGATAATTTGAGAGCCTCTCAAAGATTCCCCTCAACGTAAACCCTGAATTCTTGCACATTCACAAAAATCCGCCTGATCCTTTCTTCCGCTACAAAATCTGACTCAACTTCCAACTGCTTCAAATAGAGATCCTTACGCAAATGTCATCACGACATCATCTCAGAAAGCCGGAGTACATTGCGGGCCGTAACGTAGCTACAACCAGCGCAAACACTTAAGGGGAGGTTCTACACTTTAGCGGCAAAATCGGACCTATTTTTCGGTAATTGATTGCAAAGGATCTACTGAAGATATTGACACAAACTTTTTTTTTATTGAAAGATACATCTTTTGACTATAACTTTGTATTTTTGAAAATTTGAAAAATCGAATTTCGCCACCTTTGAACGTCCTTGAACTCGTCGCTACCAAAAAAACATAGGTGTCATTGTTGTATCACATCGACCAGTTAGATTATCTGAAATCAAAAAATGGAACATTTTTGAATTCAAGGTAGTCTTGGCTATAATCGGCCGAAGCGAATTTTTTGCTACATGAAATTTGTTGAAATAATGCAATATTGAATGAAAAGTTTGAAATTTCATCCAATTTTTCTACCTATTGGGGGCTATAAAAATTTGAAAAATTCAAATTTTGAAAATCGTGCTCGGCCGATCAGAGAGACATGTTTTATGAACAAATGAAAAAAAAAATTTGAATCAATTCGATAAATATTTCTAGTGAAAGGCATACAATACAGCTCAAAAAAAGTGAATTTTGGTAAATCGCGTTTAAGGATAAATGAGGGTATAAAACATGATCAGGGAACTTACAAATTAATCCGCTATGCCAGGGCCGTAAAGCTCTCCTTCCTCGTCCAGAATTCGCTCCTGATTGGCCACATTCTTCTCCCTCTGTTCGATTCGGGCCCTTTTTGTCGCATCACTGACTCTGCGCTCGGAGCGGTCTATGCGATTTTCGTCGAGTCGAGCGGCGCACGTTTCAGCGTGAGATCCCAAGATAATCCCCATGACTTCCATAGTTTGTAGAATTGATGAAAACCCTTCGTTGAAGATCATCACCGCCAAATAAGTCGCAACTTGGACCACCTGCTTCCCCGAATGCAAATGCTTGGGACACAAGCTCCAAATGCAGCCGTTAAGCGACTCATTATTATTTTGGGTGTGGGCGCCCAAACATCTTTCCAATAAATCATCTGATGAGAGACTTTCATAAATAGGCTTCAGCAGTTTGACGATTGAGGGATTTATAGGCACTCTGTCATGCTTAAAAAACTCCAAAGTTACGTTTGCCTCGGCCTGACGCCACTTACACCAACTGTCTTTGCCGGGGGGGCATTTGAAGTGTTGGGGTTTTTCATCTGACGATGAGCAGTGTTCCAAAGAGGCCCAAATTGCAGTTTTCATGTCCTTGATAGAATCGGGGTTTCTACGAATCGCGAGCCCATAAAATTTCGTGAGCTGCCCAATAAGCTGATCAGTTAACTTCCCCTTACCCTTTCCACCAACACCTTTATTTTCCTTTTTCATTTTTCGTAGTCGCGACCCCATACGCTTCTCCACGTGACCGACGCACTCTTTTTTTTTTACAATTACCTCGTCTCCATATGGCCGCGAATCAAGAATTCCCTTGAAAGTCTTACTGTCCCCGTCGCCGATGTATCGAACGTACTTGACACCGTGCTTTGGTTGTGACGCTTGAAACATTGATACGACCGCTTCAATTTCCATTTTTCCCGCACTTCCTGCGTGATTGATGGAACAATCTTCCTCGTGAGCTTTGTACCACTCTTGAAATTCATCGGAGTTTTTGTCCATCACTGTTTTTTGATTGCTGCACAGTTGACAGAAGCTGGATTTTACAAACGTGTCAAGGACTTTCCCGCTGTAACCCCCAATAATTGTAGCGACGCCAAACAACGAAGTAAAGCCCCGTTTTTTCCAAGAGCCATCCCCCGAAACGGTTAGATCCTCGGCCACGCGATGGAACCATCCCGTGCGATGAATTGAGCTTTGTCTCCTCATTTACAGCAATCCGTAACACGGTGTCATAAACGCTACGTGCAGCTATCTCGGCGTTTCCAAGACACGTGTAATAAGTACCTATCGCGATTCCTCCACAAATGTCCATGAGCCCCAAAAATTTATTCAAACCCTCTTGTCCAACACCAAGTAAACGAAAAATGAATATTAAACGGCGGTTTACTTCGTAAGCAGATGATATTTGAGGGCAATTTGATACGGATTTGTCGTCACAATTATCGCAGCGCATCGTCAGTTTGAATCCCGCCCCACGTTTATCACTTTGGGAAAATGTCACTTTTCCATGGCACTCTTTACAGACGACATTTTCGGAAATGGCAGCAAAGACCGAAACAAACTCGATGAAACAGTACGAAAAAGCAGCGGAAATCGTAGCTCCGAGCGACTGCTTGTTTTTTAACTTTCGCGCCGACGCGCTTGTAAATTCTGTACTTTTCTCCGCCAAAAAAGGGCTATTATTTTTTCTCTTTTTCGTACGACCGGCCACGCGACTATAGCCCTTCTTGTGTTTGTTTTTCGAATCCATTTGTAGACAAAATAATCCGAAAGATGTAAATTTTACGAAATTTGAGCGATTGGAACGTTTTCGATTCGACACTTGGTACGACACTAAGCTAGTCAATGAATTTCGTATAACAACACAAAGGCACACACACATTCACACACATTGAAAACATGCTAGAAATAAACCGGATAACCCTTCTAAAAAGGAAAATTTTCCTGGAAAAAGGACAAGTCCACCGCGTCGCGTTTCGACGCATGAAAAGGCCGGAGAAAGGTACTTTTGAGGTGCCAAAAACCTGGGAAGTAATATGTTTTCGACCAAATTCTTTTACTGGCATATTTGTTGATACATACAGATTCAAAAATTGCAATAAAAAAAAATCGATTTTTTGAAAATTGAAGTGTAGAACCTCCCCTTAAAACACATTGCATAATTTTACTAAGAATGGTAAATTTTTTCTTATTCTTGCGTATAACAAGAGCATCCTTCTCGAAGATTCAGCGTGAAATCGCAACACAAACCTACTTGTCCTGCCTATATCTATGCCTGGGAGTTATGCAAATTAGTTTGAAGGCTGTTTCATTTTAGTTTTGAAGTTTTATTGAGAATAACAGGTACAATGTATACAGGGAATGTACAATGTATATCGCACTTGAAAAAACGGCGTTCGACATTTCCTGGCTGGACTTTATGCGAACCCAATGTATTTTTTTTACCATATCCATGGCTTGAGTCGATTTGAAATCGCTTGTTGAGACACTTCCAGGGTTTCATCAAACTCCTCTTGAGTTTGGCATGAATCTTGATCCACTTGATCAACTCTACGTCTTCAAACTTTTCTGGCCTCCCTTCGAGGTTTTGAAGAAACACAAACTCTAGGACTTTGCCTGAACTCTTGTAGAGCAAAACGTCCGCGATCTTAGTTTAGCGTACGAGGGGCATTCGAATATAACTGAGCTTTCTCCAAAAATAAATTTATTTCTCAATTAAGAGGAAAATACACGTCGTAGTTATGTTCCAGTAGATACACCCTCCTTAGTACTGCATTTTTCCCATTGAATATTTAAATTTTTCATGCCGTTTTCAAAGAATGACTTCGGACGGGTATCCAACCCATTGCGTACAAACTGTTCATCCTGTTGATTGTTTGCAAAACGCTCTCCTCTTATGCAATACTGTCCCCCTTCAGAGGCCCAAACATATGGAAACCACATAATGAAAGATGGGACGTGTAGAAGGATGATCAAGTACAATCCATACCATTTCAACCAATTTTTCGGGGCTTTTATTAGTTAGGGCTGCAGTTTTTACCTAAATAAGTTAAGAAGTAAGTAGTAAGCAAGAGAAAGACTACTAGAGAGTACCAAAAAAACCGTTGACATAATCTTCTCGGCTGATAAGCGTGTTTTAGCTTTTGTTCCCCTCCCCCCCCCCCTTTCTTCTCAACTCCATACGAACCCTTTTCGATTCAGTTCAGGAGTGTAGTGGTGAACCCACGTTTCGGCGAACGTCACAATGGGTAGCAATTAAGCCTGCCCTTTATGTTGAAAATGAGCAAGAATCCTCTGATAAACTCGAATTTTTGTGTTCTCGGGTAAGCAGACGTGGAATAAACCTCTTCGAGATTTTTCCAAATTCAATGTGGTCTCGGATGATAGTGAGTATCCTGTCAACATTGATGCCCATTTCCTTATTGGTCCGGTCGGGCCGTCGATTTGGTCTCGAGTCATCTAGTGGAGATCCCCTCAAACCCTTACCTCCACAATGCTTTTTTAAGACCTCAGAAGCAAAGGGGTCGTTTATATTTGAATGCTTCGCGCATTAAGAATATTCGTGGTAGTGCCAAAAACTGCCAGCCAAGGCAGTTTTTGGAATTATATGAACAGCCAAAAGATTTTGAGAAAGAAAATCATTACGTCACAAGAGAGCTGAGAACACTTAAAATGATGAACGGGTTTTACTAGTAAAACCTCATTTGTGTAGTTTGGTTTTTGGTAGTTTGTGACTTTATTGTTATACGACTCAAAATTTTCAGAATTCGCAATTATTTTAATTTTGTTATTGTTGAACGCTCAAGACTTCATTTCGGTCCTCAAATCATACTTGTCAATCACTAGCACTGTTTCACTTTAGCCCTACTCATGTTTCGATTTATTTCATCACCTCAATTAACAGGTCGGCCTCACAGGAGTTGAAGCATCAAAAAAAGTTAGTTTTAAAAAGAAATTTCATGTCATAGTGTAGTGTTGGTAGTTAGTTGCAGTAGATGCCACGTTTATCATGTAGATAATTAATTACCACTATGTTTCGCGACTGCTACAACTAAATACGTTCTATTCATTTCCCAATAGGTATCCTTGTCCGACTCGGACCCATCGCAATACAGAGAGTTTCTGAATATGTCAGACTATGAAATCAAACAACACCAGCCGCTCAGACTGAAGAAAAAAATTTACGAGTTTTATACAGCACCTATAACGAAATTTTGGGCGGACTCGGTAAGTACTAGACTACATTATTTTCACATTGATACTCCCCACTCGTGATAAATATTTTCCGCCTCCCTTTTCCAAAGCCTTTTTTTTTTCGTTGTTACATTGCTGACTCTACTCTTTGCAGATGGCCTACGTCTTCTTTTTGCTGATGTTCACTTACACTGTACTGGTGAAAATGGAGGCTACGCCACGTTGGCAGGAAGTCTACTCGATAGCGTACATAACTACTTTAGGTTGTGAGAAAATTAGGGAAATTATATCGTCCGAACCAGTAGCCATCACGTAAGTAGAAATCACTTCTGGGAGGGTTGAAGCTGTCTCTGGTGTTGACAGGATTTGGCCTCCTATTACAAACATCTGGAGGCTATTTCCGGAAAATATATTTCATTGATGAATTTTTCATAGACTGTTGCTCGGAAACATTTGTCCATCTCTTATTAATTGTGATAAATGTGTTGTAATAATTTAGAATAGGCCTGCAGGCCAACCCTAACGATAAGAAATTGAAAGGTGAGCGTTAATAGTGCTAGAAGTATATTTTGAAAACATCGATAGAATCGTTTACGAGGCTTCAAGAATAAGAAAGCGGTTGTGGCTATCTTTTGAGAATGAATTCTTTTTGTCAGCACAGTGTATGACCAGCTAGGACGCTATTGCTTGAAAGTAGTAGTGAAACTTTGGGCAAACTTCTCAAGCACGACTAACCTTCACAATTTGACGATAGCATTTTTTTATCATTTCATTCTTCAATCCTGCCAGACATAAGTTTGCGGTGTGGGCATGGAATATGTGGAATCCTTGTGATGCAGCAGCTATAATCCTGTTTTTGATTGGCCTGTCGTTGCGTTTCCGTCCCAACACCATGGATATTGGTCGAGTGATATATTGTGTGGACAGCATCTATTGGTATCTGAGGATTCTAAATATATTAGGCGTTAATAAATATTTAGGTCAGTACAAACGTAGTGTTCGTGCTTGAACAGCAATTCACATGTGAAATGTGAATTCTTACAGTTCAGCGGTTTGTTTTCGGAGTTTTTTGGGTGATGATAAAATGTTTTTTTTCAGGTCCGCTAGTCACAATGATGGGGAAAATGGTGAAAAATATGATCTATTTCGTTGTTTTGTTGGCTGTTGTATTGATGAGTTTCGGTGTGAGCCGACAAGCAATTTTATTTCCAAACAATGATCCAAATTGGAGACTGATAAGAGATGTAAGTGAAATTATATTTTTTGTGTAGTTAGATAAAGTTTGATGTAAGAAAAGGAAAACAAAACAAATTGCGACATTGTATCAAAAGTACTCAACTACTAGCCATAAAATTTCCTTTTTAGATACATTGAAGGCAATCTGCTTTTCGAATTTTATTTATAACATTTTGTTTTTCGATTATTTTCTTTTATTTTTTTTTTTTCCAAAAAATTGCAAATACAAGGCGCTTTGCAAATATTTAAGCAAAATTTATTCCATAATCAATCACGGACCAATCGATATTGGAAACCAATATTTTTATTGCATACTCATATCGAGGTCTGATCTAAATGAGAATTAATTTCGTTAAGTTTCGTGGATGGTTCATCCAATAAAGGCATAACGAAGCATATACTGAACGTATAACTACGATGGTATCTTATATGAATGCACTGGTGGTTCTGCGTTAGAATTACTTTTAGGCAGGTTAAAGTTATGTTAGTTGAACTTAAAATCAAATCTCTAATCAGATACCAAGAAGCAAAGATACTTTTTAACAGATATTGTTGAGTTTATGATGTATGAAAGGGTCGTTTTATTTTAATTGCTTTTCTATTTGAACCTGCAAAAAAGTTGAATTTTCCACATAGTAGCCTGAGTTAGAAGTGCATTCATTCCAACGTTATATATAAATGATATACACTCCTTCTGGGGTGTAATGTTGATTGTGCTCAGATGTCAAAAGGCGAGCGAACCCAGTTTCTAACGAAAAGGTGCAAAACATTAGATGAAATCCTATCGGTGGTCAGATGTCTGTCACCTTCAAAATGTTTTTTAAAGGCGCTGGTATTGTCATTACCGAAACTCGTGAGAGCTCAGCGGTCATTTCCCGTTCTCATGACCTCCCCTGATTGATTCCATATGGCATGGAAACACTCTTACATGTGGCGCATTTCATTCTTAAACTCTGTAGTCAACATCCTCAAGACTTAGTGCTTTAACACTTTTCCTTCGCTTATAAGAAGGATAAAAATGATACATTCAAATTATTAGGAGCTGCCAAATTAGAGTTCTTTCTCGTGCTTCTGCCACTCCCGACATCTACAGCAACATATTACGAGACAAGAACCCTCACGTTTTACTATTTCACGTTTTGGGCCACATGCCTAGTTTACATCATTCATTCTCGTATATGTTATTGCGTTTTTCTTGTTGCACGTTTTAAATTTTTATTTCATCAAAGTAAGTAATATTGCTCCAGTTAATGAAAATACAATTTTCGTGTATATTAGTTTGAAACTTATTGCATTAGAGCATCTAATGGTGCTAGGTCAGCATCACCCAGCAATAGAGCGAACTCAGACGGCGACAACACGCTAGCACATGAGAATAAGACTAAAAATCCATTACAAATAATAATTAATTTTCGATACTATATGCGTCATTTTGCGCTGCAATAATCGAGTAATATAAAATAAAACACCTGATTCTAAAATGTCTAATTAGGACGAGCCGACATAACACGATAGAGCAACAACCACAAGCGTCACAAAATATTTTGCGAACACGTGCTTAGCGCTCAATATATTATAGGGTCGCCATTTTTGCTTAGCATTTCGCACGTTCACTTTGGAAAATATGAATACAAATATTATAATTTTCATCGATTTGTTATTATCCTGATTATTCGAATTTTGCTCATATCCGCTTAAAGTTTACCGTCCTTGCGCAGAAACTGAGAATTCTTTCTACCGAGACATTTAAGGCCGCAAATTCTATTGGCCAGGAAAGAATGCTCAATTATTGCTCGCCAAAAAATCAGCGCGAAATTGTCCTTTTACCGCGCACTATTCTGTAAACAAATGTAATTTCTAACTGAAATGTTTACATCATGATGTAAAACTTATTGTAAATTTGACTCATCCTCATTTAATCCAAACGTTCAATTATTAGATTCTGTGTTTGCAATACTGCCTATACGAGAAACACCAATTCCACTAATCACACACTCCTTCTCTTACAGGTGTACTATCAACCGTATTTCATGTTGTATGGTGAAGTGTTTGCTGATGACATTGACCCTCCTTGTGGGGAGGATCCTTCCCAGCCAGCTTGTGTAACAGGTAATTTTTATAAATACTCAGTTTTAAAAATGGTTCTCGAACTAATTTATTTTTTTTTTCTTGTTGTTTGAATCAAACTAGGCCATTGGGTTACTCCGATCACCATGTCTATGTACCTCTTGATTGCCAACATATTGCTGATCAACTTATTGATTGCGGTTTTCAATAATATTTTCATTGAAGTGAATGCAGTTTCACATCAGGTATCAAAAAAAAAGTTTATTTTCTGTCCCTTCCTACATAGTTTACAGTAAATACATACAAACTAAAAGATAAACAGTTTACACAATTTATTTCAAGTTTTGAACTTCAAATCTTTCACTTTAATTGAATCCGTCGATTTTATTGAATACCTATCGATTTTGTTGTTTTGAATTGGATTATTTTCCAACTTTTGCTTCTTTTCATTTTATTTATTTTGCTATACTCAACACTATCTTCTGAACACACCATAAACTAGGTTTGGATGTTTCAACGTTTCACGGTCGTTATGGAATATCAACTAAAGCCCGTACTGCCACCACCACTGATTGCCTTTTGTCACTTTTATTCTATGCTCAAATATTTTATTAGGAAGGCCAAAGGTAAACAATTTTGTTAGTAGAAAACTGACTAACGCTCGAACGAAAAATTGATTGAACATTTTCTAGGTCTCGAGGTTCCACGTGATAACGGTTTGAAACTGTTTTTGGAGAAGGACGATCTTGAACGATTGTATGATTTCGAGGAAGAATGTATTGAAGGATATTTTCATGAGCAGGTATGCAGATGGTTTCAATGGTGACGGAGCTCGATAAGTTGATTGGGCGTGGTGTTGCATGTAATTTGTCCCCTCTAAAGCTTCCCTTCCCCTGAGATTTAGGATCTGCGTAATAACACGTTCTAATGAATTTAACATTAACATATGGTAATGGGTTTTCCTATGTTGGACCTGGATGTGTGAAGCCTGTGGAGCTCTCTTTAAAGACCATTTAACTAGTTTGTCTTTTCATTTCAGGAAATTTTCTTGAACCAATCGACTGACGAACGGATCAAAACTACAACAGAGCGAGTGGAAAACATGTCGCAAAAAATCGAAGACATAAATCAAAAGGAGAATATTCAATCAGCAACGGTTCAGGTTGGTAAGATTCCTTCTAGATGTCGTATCCGAAATGAATTGTTTATTGTTTTCCAGAACATCGATTTCAGATTGAGAAAAGTCGAAGAATCAGCTGATCAAATCCTTTCTCATTTGGCTGTCATTCATCGATTCATGTCAACACATACTCAGGAAAACCTGCAGACTTCTGCGTCCACAGCAAACATTCCAGTTGAAATGAGACATCGAACTGTATCCGAGGCGGAAGGAATGAACATCTTACAGGTACTGAAATGATTATTCCTTTTGACACGTGTTCAGATCAAAATAATAACAACTTCAGTAGCAGCTAAGCAATTTCTAAATATTAAATATATGTTTGCGCTCAAATATCGTGGTACAGTGTTAAATATAGAAAAAAATTATTGCTTGTTTTATTTAATCGATTCTGATACAACCAAAATAAGGATGAAAGTACTACTTGCAAATAATTTTTTTGATTATGTTCATGCATGTTTCCGTACTTGAAATTGTAATCTGGACTTGAAGTGACACCGAATGATGTAATGGTAGTAACTCACCTGCAGATTCGCCAATTCGTGATTCTTACACACCGATGTACGAATGTTCCTCGTGAGAAGTCTAAGAAAAACTCTCAGATTTCTACTACAATTAAAGGAATCTCTATTTTTCTTATTGCCTTACTCTTTTCTTGCTCGTGCCTGGATGCCGCTTTCCCCTAAGCAGAAACACGTCGTTTGTTTCCTGCTGGATTTTCATTAATTTCATGCGAGGAATTTCGAATTTAGGCATTTGATGATTGGTCAAAATAGTAAAAATGACGGTTAAGTTCTCAATTTATGCTTATAAAATAATTTTTTCACTGAAGAGCTTTAATCACAAAACTGAACTGACTTCGTTAGTTAGACGTAAATTTGACTTCCGTAAAATTTCGAATTCTCGAAATTTGACATGGAATAACGTATGTTAGATGCAAAATATCATAATAAAATATTCGACGATTCTTGGTTGCAATATACCGGTAGCTTATTGGTAGTACATTGGTAACCGCAAATAGTTATGATCGTGTAACTTGAGATAGCTATTTTGCCAAAGTGTTAGTTTATTTTGATTTAACCCTTTCGCACGGCCCTTTTAACGGTCTGTGTAAAGTGTAATTTTTAATTTGCAAATACATTTTAATTGTTAACAATTGAAATATATGCAAGGGCTTTTGCACAACACTTAAAAAATCGAATGATCAAGAGAAAGACGAAGATGCACCGAACTATGTAAGTTTAAACACCAGTTTACCTAAGCGCGATACACACTTTTCGACGTAGTGCTCCTCACAGCGCCGCTTCTCCGGCGGCACGATAGCCCGTTCAGCGGTGTCACTCCGACGGAGCACGCGGCCGTAGTCAAAGGGTTAGTGGACCACGGAATCCACCCTCAAATATGTTTTCATTCACACACAAGACCGAAGCGTTTTAAGCGCCTTTTAAGACAAGTTTTTATAAAAAGCCTTATCATAAATATGTGAATTTCGAGTGAGAATTTCATGTATAGAAAAATTTCTTTGTGTCTCTATCTGAGAGCAAAAGAACTAAAACTTAAATTTTAGATAATTTGATCTGTATAATATAAAACCGATTATTTTTATGGGTTTTTTTTAGACAAACCGTGGCAAATTCAATAGATCTTTAACAGAAGTCCGTCCCGATGCATTCATTTTTGATGATGGCACTCATTTTGAAGTTGTCCCCGTTCCTGAAGAAAATGAAACAATGAAATCGCATGAAATGTTAGTGGAGCCGTTAAACACACGCAAAGTATCAGTTCAGTCCGAAGATTCCGACATATATCCGCCGCCTACCACGCCACGCCCTCCTACTGTAGAAAGTGTGAAGAAGCCACCATTCTTGAATGTGCGCCAAGAAACGACTACTAGCACAGAAAGTAAAGACACTCTAACACCTCTAGGAAACAGCGATAACCAGACATTGGTTGGAGAAGATGCTGGTTCCGAAGAAAATATAATGGATTTAAATTTCGAAAGTAAGGCATTTGAAAGACAGAGTACTTGTACTTCTGTTCATTTATTATATTTTCGCTAATTTTGCAGCTGCAAAGCAACGTGCAATACGGCATCGAACTTATTCGGCTCTATATCGACGAAACTCGGAAAGTTGCTCGAACCATGATTTGAATCGATCGCAGATGAGTCTGAATGCGCTTTTCATGTCACGGCGACAAATAAGTCTCACTCAATCGGAACCTGATAGCGGCAACGAACCAACATCAGGTACATATAAAAGCCTAACTCAAAAGGCTACCTTAATATTTAATCCTTGAAGTTGAGATGAAATGTCACCGTTGAAAGCAAAATGCTTCCGCATTCTCATATTAATCATGAACAAACGCACAAAAAGTCATAGCACTACTATATTCCGGTTGACTTCTAATCGCTTAAATTTTGAGAGGTTCAGACTCTCTTTGTTAAATTTCTTTTGAAGTCCAGCTGGCTTTACTGTATTGAAAGCAATCAACACGATGTGGTGGCTTGTAGTGAAGAAAAAGAAAAATAGAAAACTTGAAGGGTTTCAGACAAATGTAGCCTTTGCATTGAACTGATTATTTTCCAAACAAATTGACCACTTAGTTTGCATGATTTTAGCGAAACCAGTAATCCCAGTGAAACCATCACGCAATTTGCTTCTTCAATTTCATACAGAGTACACATCCATTACTGACGAGCTGGAAAGCGTTTGTCAATTGATTGCATCACCAACTGCATCATTAACAGGTTGAAAAGTTTAAGCATGATATCACGTTTATGTTTGATTTTCAGGGAGAATTTAAAAAAAAAACACACAAAATGCCTGATTAATTGTATTTGCATTTTTCTCTTCCTTTTATTTCTCTTTTGTTGTATTTAGGTCCGATGGATCGCGGGAAAAATCTGAATGAAATGTCGAAAGCTGAGTTTGCTGCATTAATCGAGAAACAACATTTGGTGGAGTGTGAAGAACATGACTATCAAATTTTACAGGACCTATTCCAAGAAAGATCGATCGATACTGATGATTCGCCTGAGGTAATTGAATATTATTTGACCATATGCACGGACGTTATTGCAGTGTTGAAATTATGATGCGCCGTTTATTCTATATTTACCGTATTTATATATAATTTGTATGGTACATTGAACAAATGTTATCATAAGAAGAATTATTTTAAGATTTAACCAAGAAGCTGTTGTCAAGTTTAAAAAATTAAACATAGATTCGCTTTTTTTTCTGCCTTAGAGTTCATCAATCGCAACATATTTCTTATATTTACAACATATTTCTTCTTCTTAACAAAGAAAAAAAAAATGCTACATTTGACGCAACCTGAACGCATTGGTCGTAATTTATTTTGTCATACAGTGCTTGCCAGTTTTCCTGCTGGCTTTATTTTCTAACCAACTTTGGCTTCACGCCATAGTTCGGTGACTTATTCTATACCCCATTCTGTAGACCAACTTTTGTGGAATGACTGACGTTAGGGCTTCCTCAAACAAGCTATGAAACACCGAGGAACAGATTCGACTGCAAGCGCTGTATCTTCACCACACTATCCTGGACTAGAACACTAATATGCCTGCTTCCCAATTCTTGACATTTGCAAGAATTATCATTGCGGCGATCTATTGCAGTAATATAAAGGTGGTCATTGCCAGGATAGTTCTCTGTCGAATAACAGCTCTGAACACAGCTTCATAGTTTCTCTACAGCCACCATTAAATTAGGAATGGACTCACCATTTTCTCGTTGTCATCTTCGTAGCAGCGCTACAATCCATGCTGGGACTTAGCTTCATGTAAATGTGGTTACTACATTCTTCAATCCATGCATTCCATCGCCCACGCCTACTGTCCGGAAAATCTAACGATTTCGCTTCACTGGAGATGTGGCGATGTTTGCAACATTCATCTATTTAGACCCACAACTGCCCATTTTACCTTGCTTACAACATTGTCTGTTAAAGTCATTCAAAACTGAGAACGATCTCTGAACGATCAGATGTATTGAGATTTTCCAAATATAACTTTAATCCTTGCTTACTATGTGTCATCTCAAATGGTGAAGTTGGAACATGTAAACATTTAATTGTTCTCGACCCGGAATATGCCTGATATCTTCTGCTCTAAACTTGCCTAAACAACTAATACAGGACGTTTATGAGGTGTATTTTGCTCGAAAATGTCCGACATCGTTCAATGTTTTCCGCCTCAAATGATGGAATCCGATTTTGAAGCCCATATAATGTTGCATTTGGCTCACAATATCTAAATCTGCTCTATCTACTTGGTCGTTGTAAGCCTGTTTAAGTCAAATATTTCGCGATGCATTCAAATTTGAGGCATAAACTCATTTTTCGTTTTGATTTTAGCTTTGATACCGGCCCTTGATTTACCCTTGTTGGCGCCTTGTTGTTCACTTAACTCCAACAAGATTCCGTCCTTCTTGATTTTCTGATGTTTTTATGGTGTTCACTTTTCTGTATATGTTTCTTCACGAGTCCACGAATTACCTGAAAGACACTTTTGGTACTTTGGTATTCCTAGGACTTTCGTCATGTCAGCTAAGCGATATGCAAGTAGGATTGGATAGTTCTTCCTAACTCTTTTTTAATAGGTATTAAACTTGGATTTTGATTTCTTTTGAAGTATGCGATCATTTGCTTTTGGTTTGCAACTGATTTTTGCGTTTATCGTGTTCGAGTTTTACCTCCATGTAGCAATCACACTCACTTTCTTTTCGAGCGTAAAAATGCATCCCTTACCATGTACTGAGATGATTTGGTCAAGAAATTTTTTCAATAATGCGCGGTAATATACCGATCATTTCCTCTTTGGACCGCCGTTCGCTCCAGATACATTCTCTTCTGGATGGTGCTCCCCTGCTTGAAAATATCGAATTAGCCCTGAAAGTGGTGCAACCTGTCGGTATTTGGAAGCAAAAAGCTCAGGTACTCAGTCCAATTTTCTCTTTTTTATTTAATAATATAGCGTATGTTTGTGAATGAATTTTAATTGATTCAAAAGCAGTTTGGGTTTGCTGATGCACATTACCGAAGCAGTTTAGAAATGAATCCTAGTATATTTATGATCGAAAAACCAAATAATAAACTTATCTTGCTCTGCCACTGCTTAAAAAAAGTCAAACGTGAGAGTGACGAGGGAAATCGTTGTTGCCTTTTTTTTAACAAGTTTTTAATTATTATACAATGTTGTTATGTATAAAATTCATTAAAACTTTCATTTCAGGCCATGAGTTTTGACTTCAGCACGCGATACCCACTACGCCGAGAAACAGCGATAGAATTGTCACCTTCGAAACTTAGCGGAATGCAAAGGAGAGATGGCGATTCTGGGCCAGAAACAATTCTCCGAACCCGTCACTTGTCAACAGATTGTCCACCGGTTCGGACGCAACGTTCTCCACATAACTATACTCGCACAACTAGTGATTACTTGAATCCTTCACAACCCGATAGTACTCTCATTTTCCGAAAATCCAGTGAAAGTTTGCAGAAGAACTCAAGTACGGAAACTGATTACTCTGCCCATCCATACAAAGTGATCAAGCAAAGTTCAAACGATACGACAACATCAATGACCGGTTCGTTCAATATAGACAATGCATCGCTAGCCAACGATATGTCCTTAGATGGTGAAACCAGCAACACTACCGTCATTGACACTAAAACGGGAACGCCACTTCGCGCGTCATCATTTGGGGCCGGGGATTCGAGAACATCAGCGACCATAGAAACTTCAGTGACTCCAGCCAGATCAGCCGTCTTAAAGAAACAATACAGCGTCGACCAAAGTAAATACTCGCCTCAACGAACGGTTTCCGAGTCCGACAAATTGGACACAATCGCGAAAAGCACAACACTCGGCACAACTTCGGCACTTAAAAGTTCACTAAAACCGCCAACAACCTCAAAATCCGGATTGAATATCTTAAAGGAGAGCAGCTCAAGTACGGAGGAATCGAAGGACGAGCGCACAAATATTCCAACAATCAGTACAAATCTCGTCCAGGATGAAATTGCCAAGTTATCGTCCAACATTAAGAGCAGCACAGAATCGGAAAAGGATCCGCCTTATAACGAAACAATGTGCTGATGTTTTAAATTAGCAAAAGGTCCTAGCAACAATTGCATTAAAAACAAGTTGTCGTGGTTTTATTATGATTTCGCGGCTATATGTTCGTTTTTATATCAAATTGTATTATATAATATATTTCCTCTTAACTTGTTAGGTTTTAGAATTTACATAGTGTATTGTATATTTTGTATTTATGCAATAATTATTTTTTAAGAAGATTTTACACGGTCGTTGTCGTAAGATAGAAAGTACACAAATCCCATACAGATACATATACATATGAAGTAGATTTTAAATAGTCGCAAAGTGATTATGCAATGCAATTCAATAAGAAAATTAATCGACTAGACGAGCCAAGGAAATCTTGTACTTGATCGATGTAGGCTGTCCAATTTAAATAGATATGAGTATGAGTCAGGATCAGAAAGTTTGTGATGCTTAGTTTTATCGTGAATGCTGTGGTGTCGTTTCCTGAATCGATAAGAATTGCAGCGTGACTAAAACATAAGTAGTTAATTCAATATATCTTATGAAACATTTCTAATTCCGTTCCGATCAAGAAAAAGAAAACAAGAAACAATTAAAAATTGTTAATATTTCTATTGTGTTGGTAATAATTAAGCTTTTGAAACTTATGATGTTTACAATATATTTTAATATATTATCTTTTTTGACTTTTAACATATCAGAAGCTTATGTTTCTAAGAAAAAATCAAAAACAATACATATGACTGTCTTCGTGACGACGGTAAAGAGTTGTATCAAAACTTTCAATTCATATCAATTTATAATCCTCCGAAATTATATTTTAAACCGTATTATATCCGGAATCTTATGCACTTTATCAAGTCGTTGTTGTCCATAATTCTGCGCAATGGAAACAGAATTTTATGGATTTCGTTTATAAATCCGCGATGGAGTCCACAAATAAGCTCTCTCTAAGTTAAGTAATAGCACAGACTCCTTCCTCTCGTTCTATTCCCACCTGAAACGATCCCTACCTGGTCGGGTTAATCACGATTCCATAAATACATTCATTTAAAAACTGTTAATGCGAACTCGCATGTGAAGAAGACGTTGACTTACTTTTACTTTAATATGTTTTTGAACTTCTTACCATTGGGTCTGTTTCTTGCATGGTGTAATTTGCTAGTCCAATTTTCTATGAGGCTTAGCTGCATTTTTGGTCTTGTTAGGCGACGACGCTCCTAATGTTATTTTCCAAATATTCAACAGTTTGTGTGTTTTTTTTTTTTTTTGGGAGGTGAAGGCTATTTACGCCCTGAGTGTCGGACTCCCCCGCTACCGGACTACCGACTAAACACCTCCCCTGTCACACCGAGAACTTAGCCTGGAACTGTTTGTCACATTACTTCGGACTAGGCCTCATTAATCATCGCTTAGCGATGTCTTCAGGCTAAGGGAAATCTCTCTTCACGGATGTATAGGAAGGAACAGTTTGTGTTGCTAGCAGAGATAAGTGATTTCAGTTTAACTCAAAGATTATGGGAGAAGGATATTTCTTCAAATTATCTCAAACATACACAAACGTTGCAAATCACACGAATTTGAGGCATGAAGTCTCGTGGATTAACGTGGACACCTGCCTTGTACGGCTTAATCCCACGGTCTCCATAGACGGGGTTGAAACAATGTGTCAACCACCACCCCTAGAATCTGTGACAAGTCTCAGTTTTAGGTCCCAATTTATTTAAGCTACCTGGATTCCCGAACACAAATGGTGAGTGCTCTTCGCCACTCTCTAGCCTTCGAAACCACAACCACCACGTTTCAGCCAAGGATAGTAACCTATCATGGTACCCGTGGTTCAGATAACCTCTGATCAGGTTGCGCTTCTCTGCTGTCCGAGAAAAACTCTCAGTTTTTGTTCCAGGCACACGGGACTGATGGCCCTTTCTCACACCTCGGGTACGTGGGGTCGGTACTCGCCAAAAACTGAATGGAACAAGCCGAAGCCTAGGTCATCAGCCCCCCTGCGTTCACCCGGATTCCTATAGCACTAGTCTATAGGGTCCAGGTTAACACAGTCACAACATTTACTGCACCAAATACTCAACATTTTCTATTTCACATTTTTAGCAGGTAACTAGTCTCGCATCAACACAGTTGATGTTACAATACGAGCTTTTCGACCTGCTAACAATATTTAACTCACTTCGTCTACATGACACTCAGTCAGTTACATTCAGTTTCTCAAAGTCGTCAGTCAGTCAAGCAACACATATCACTATCTAGTACCTCCCTCTCTTCGTCAATTCCATCTATCTTCTTCATTATTTCAATGATTAAATCTTTTTCTTCAACTACACCACTTCCTCAACTTCTTCTTCTTCTACAACACTTCTTCTTCCATCTCAACTCTTCCGCCAATTCCATAAGCAACTCTTCCGTACATCTAATCAATCTTCACCTTCTTCCTCTACATCACTTCCTCAATCCTTCCAACATCTTCAGGCAAATCAACGATTCCCTTCAAAATCATCAGACACTTGCACTATAGTCAACATACAGTTCGTTGATTTCAGTGCACACCTTACTTTCATCTAAGTCAAAAATCAATTAGTCAATCGTCATGGTCATCAAATCATCTCGGCTGCTATCACCCCTTCGTTCAGCTTCACTAACTTTCTCATAGTACACCTATAATACTCGTTAGATCAACCTCTCCTCAGCAGTATAGACCTCGAATCCTCGCTTTTCGTACGTTACTTCGGTTCAGCAGTTCTCGCGTTCACACGTTCAACAGCAGCGGCTAAGTTGCTATACTTTCCCGCGGTACTAATATAGTCAGGTTTTTCCGACTGCAACTCCTTCCTCTCATACAGCTCTCCTCCCCATACATCGGTATCAACTTGTTAACTCGCGGACTTTTCACAAACATATATCGTTCTTTTGTACGTCTATCGTCACTTTTTTTTAACAATGATTCAACTCAACATAGGACCAACGCCACTGACACCTCCCCTCCCCATTTACACAGGCTTGGGACCGTCATGAGGTAGAACCGAAGTTCTAACTCCAAGGCTGGGTTACGAATTTGAGGCAATTTGAAAAGTAGAATTTTAGATGATAATTGAAGTTCGTTTGAAAGTTGCCGCAGGCCAATATTAGCTGGGTGTTGCTTGGGTCCGCCGGGCCTTACTTTTTCGATGTCAAGGACGCGTTTCGGTTGTATGCAGCTCATACGAGCTGAAGATGGCTGACCCAAGCAACACCAAGCTAAATAAGAATTGTTCATCAAATAATGCTTTTGGTTGACTACAAGTCTAAATCCTGTAGTTCTGTTTACTGGCGAATTTATTGAAAATTCTTTCAGGTAAAAAGATGTTTCACCCCCAAATATGACACGCCTTCCAACTGCACTGCTTCAAAAACCTAATCATGAAAATAGAGCGCAAATGAAAATCGTAGGTTTTGAATTATTGAACCAGCTGATCCTTACCTAAATGGTCATGCGATACATGGAGTTATGTATCCCTTAAATCAATCTTATGGAACGGGGTTGCAAATTTATCATCAATTATGTCTCCACATGAATATTTGTTAACTGTGTTTGTGTATTGTGTGTATTTGTTGTTTGTTCTCATCAGCAACATTTTATGAATACAAAAAGTCAGAAGGTTCCTGCGATTCCTTCTAGACCGGCCTGCTTTCCCAACAAATATCAATGCATCTTAAACCTCGGTCGAGTCTCGTCAGATCGAAAATTGCTTCGAAGGCATAGCGCTTGATAATATTAATACACTAGGGTCCAAGTAAGAGCAATCATCGAATTAACCAACTCCTTTTTTGTCATGACAGTGGTACTTATCGTTCACTTGTACTAAAGCAGTGTGAGCTTATGGCTCATGTCCTACAACAGTCTGTAGAAGACTCACAAGAACCAAAACATTTTACTGAAAGCGAAATTAAAAAAATCAAAGAGTGAAATCGGTTCGAGATTTGGTACCAAACTTTGTTAATAAAGGAGTCAATTGCTGTTGATAATCTACAAACATCTGCTGTAGAAATCAAACCGAACTGCTTAATAACCAGCTAAGACATATGTATAATCAACAAAAAATATCTCAATTGAAGCACAGTCTCCCCGGATTTTTTGTAAATTTATCCACCACTTTATTGTTGAAATCCCACAAGTTCCCACGAGAATTTTTCGTTTAAAACTCATAATTGCCAAGCCATTCAGTCGAGTTTCCACCATGGTACTTCGGAGTCAAGTTTTGATACGCCTTAGGCTGCTGAAGGAGCGGTCTACGGTACAAGTAGTGCACGGTAAAGCTATCAAGATTTTCAGGGCTCTAGCGATTTGCGGGAAAAATGGTTTCGTTTCATTTTCTAGCACTCCAACAATGGTCAAATCAGTGGCATTAGGTTAGTTTTTCCACTATTTCTGCCACAATTCAATTTCATTTTTTTATAGTTAGCAACTTATAAAATTTACTAAAGGTTTCGCAAGCTTCACTTCAATTTTTAAGGGACATGGTCTGCATTTGGCCAGGGTACAACTTTGATAATGCGAAAGCTGGAGTGTTGTTTTCAGCAAATCGTTCGTCTAGAGATCTAATAATGGAACGTAGGTATAGGATTACCAAAGACCTCCTCCAAAACTCTAATGGACTGTCTGCTGGATGTTTGCTCCGATAACGCTGTCGTCCAACAAGGCGTCGAATTGCCAAAATATTTTCATCCGATCCGAGTTTTTCTACTATGACAGTAGCGTCTTTTTACAAAAGTCAAAATATCATTTGTGACTTGATCTGGATCACGCATCACGGTGCATTCTAAAAAGTTGTCAAAGGCGCTCAATGTTTTACGAAGCCTTTATCCGTGTCCAAAACTACTGCATGAAATCGATTCACCACCAGTTCCATCAAAGCTGTGCATTGATGTCAAAAAAGGCTCATTATATAAGTAAATCAACAAGGAGCGGGAGAGAGTTGAAGAGCGTGTTTCTGAGTCGCACTATCGCCTTCGACTGATAGGATTTCTAATGCCTCCATTATTGCACAGAAGTGTTCTTTAAAAACTCTGAGGTTCTAGTGTTTCCCGCTCCACTGTGTTTCAAGGAGCCGCAAAATATTGATTATTAATTTTCTGGACTCCAAAATGGACTCCCGAAAAAATTCAATAATCTCTTTGGTGGTTCCCATGGTGTTATAAATTTCAGGCAAAGCATTGAGATCATTAATTCATTTTGCGTGATGAACAATGAAATAATAATGCTTTGGTGTATTTTTTTTTCGCAAGATCGCTTATACACCACCGTCTTTCCCAGCCATAGTTGAATAACCATCGAATCCCAATCCAACGCATTTTGCTAGGTCAACCACTTCCCTTGCGAGAAAATCATCTATTGCCTGTGAAATACATTTCGCGTCAAAACCGTTTAGCTCCAAGAACTCAACGAAGACTTCTTCAACATGCATGGTTTCTTCACAAAAATATCGCAGACCAATGGATAATTGCTTTTTTCCAGATTTGTCAGCTGTCTCGTCTGCCAAGACAGAGTTACTGTCTGCTGATTTCACTTTGGCAATAAGATCCGTCTTCAGCACGTCGCCACAATTCTCAATTATTTGATTTTAAATGTCAGCGGAACGATAACTAGCATTTTTCCCCGTACTCAATGGGTGACATTAAAACCGCATCCCCTAAATCAAGTCGAAGCCTGAACAAATCCTCCAGTATTCCTTCGCCATGATTTTTGGCTCGCAGCGCTAAGTCGTGAGACCCACAAAATGTAATACAAGAAATAATGGATGTTATAATTTTCCACTTTTCTGAGATGAGATTTTGGGAGTAATTTATTGAGCTGCACAGTCACAGCTAAAACTCGAATAAATGACCTAGCACTTGCGATGCTCTCGAATGTCCTTGAATTTGCAAAACGGCTTAACAACAAATGTCCCCAGGACACCTCGGGAAGAAGTGGCATTTGGCGGAAACAAGGCACAATATTTACTATAGGCTCCTTTCTGACGGTGCGAATAAACAAGCCGTGGTGAGTGCGTCTCCTACCAAGAAAAATTGAGTTTTCGTTTCAAATCAACAGCGTCTTCTGCGAAGTTGTAACTTTTGGGAGACATCTAGCAATTTTCGAGTAACTCTTTCTATGTTTCAGCGAAAAAAAGCGAGGCACGATCAATAAAATGACTTAAAATGATCATTTTGATTGCAATCATTTACGATAGAAACACTGCATAGCTCCGGCTCGGCAATAATGCATTCCCGTAACAAAGCCACAATTTTTCACGACGATTTCTGAGCTCTTCCTTTGTGTGTCTTCAGAACGTCATTTGAAAGGTCAAACGAAAAATCGAACCTTAGAGGTTCAGCAGATTCCATAGCTCAACTACCCATTTTAGTTATAATTGGCTTGTGTCCTACTTTCACGAATCGGTTTTTGAAGTAAAGCAGAAGGAAGGCGGGTCATATTTCGGAGAAAAATCATCTATCCGCACGAATCGTATTTCTCGTATAATCGTATAACGATAACTATAGAATTTGACCTGCCAATAGTCCTTAAGCAGTTGACGAATCGTCTTTTTGTACTCAGAAAATCACTGTTTGGTATGAGGTTGTTCGCCTCACTGATGTGCTCCTTGAACCGTACCTTGATTAGTCCTTTGGTTTGCCCTACGCATTTTATTTTGATTTCTTGGCACTCTACCATGTTAATGCCAATTTTTTTCGTCCGTTTTCAGTGGGTATTTTTCACTTATCAGTTGAGATTTAAGTCGGGAGCTGTAACTATTCCCAACAACTTCTATATCGAACTTGTTCAAACAGTTTTTGAGCCTATTGAACTTAGTTCACATAGGGAGGCTCATTCTTATTTGATTATATTTCCTCTCACTTTTGTCGCTGATTAATGTGGAATGCGTCCTTTTCTTTACATTTGCTTCTTTCCGTTGTACAATCCGCATAATTTGTAATTCATTGTATGCCATATATGTTCATAGTATCCAATAAAAGTTATTTTTCGCATTCATAACTGAGGGCGATGACCAGGCGAAGAATTTAGCTGTTCTACGCTGCCATCTTTTGAGGGTATGTATGGTTCGATGAACTCGGGATCGTTCTTTGCATTTAAGCATGCCTCTATGGTGTTTTGTAAGTGCCCAAGTTTCACAGCCATATGTCATGCAAGGAAGTATGCAGGTGTTTTTTTTTGTTTTGGAGGTGAAGGCTATTTACGCCCTGAGTGTCGGACTCCCGCTACCGGACTACTGACTAAACACCTCCCCTGTCACACCGAGAACCTAGCCTGAAACTGTTTGTCAAATTATTTCCGACTAGGCCTCATTAATCATCGCTTAGCGGTACCTACAGGTTAAGGAAAATCCCTCTTTCTGCACGGATGGATAGGAAGGAATTGCGATTAGAGAGAATTGCGTTTATTAGAGAATTGCGTTACAGAGATCCCCCCTCCCTCGCCAAGTGATCCATCATGATCTTCTTTATAATAAGTACTGCCCGTACGTAATGCGACATACAGTTCCAGTTGTCTTTTGATTGCATCATTTTTCCCGTTAAATTTTCTGGGGAAATTACGCCAATTTTCTCCGAGAGATGCGAACGGAGTCTTGTAAATCTGGTACACGTAAAGAACGTATGGCAGGCGTCATCCGTCATCCCCGGGCAGAACACGTAAGTTGGGGATGGTGTCTTTCCCATGTTATACAGATAAGACTGAAAATACCCGTGACCACTGAGTAGTTGCGTCAGGTAATAATCAGTCTCACCATGCATTTTGTAGAACCACGGCCCCAAGTCACTTATCAGCCGTGCGGTTGCCTCGGGTTTCGTTTTCCCATGTTTGCTGCCACAAGGTTAGGGTCCTTCTCCGTTCCTCTCGGCTGACGGTTTCTCTCGCCAACTCCCCCCTACGTAAGTATACACGTTTCCGTTCGTCCGCAAGTAACTCAATTGGAACCACCCTCGAGATTACCAGCACCGCAGGTTCAGAGACAGTGCGATACGCAGCCGCTATCCGCAAAGCTCCTTGCCTCTGCACCTGTGCCAGACGCCTTCGGTGCGTCTCTTTACTAAGAGCGTCAGCCCAAACCTCGGAGCCATACAAGAGCACTAACTCCATTGCACTCATCAGTAGACGTCTTTTGCTCGTGGTTGGTCCCCGCGTGTGAGACGACTGAGAGCCGATACTCACACAGAAGCCTTATCCGCTGACGCTCGAACCTGCTCGAAAAAACTCATCTTCGAGTCAATTATCAAGCTAAGGTATCTGATTGATTCGTTTGACTCGATGATCATTTCCCCCACACGAACCGGCATAACACGAGGGATTCGCTTTTTTGTGAGGACGACAACCTCGGTCTTTTCCAGCGCTAGGCTAAGCCCACGGTGTGTCATCCACTCACTCACTCGGCGTATTACCGCATCCAGTTTGAGCTGCGTCTGTCCGACAGTACGTCCGGCGACTAGTACTACTACGTCATCTGCGTAGCCAACCAGGCGCAATTTCTCCGGTAACTGCAGCCTCAAAAGCTCATCGTACGAGACATTCCAGAGGTCCGGGCCCAGAACGGAACCTTGCGCGACCCCTGATGTCAAATCAATTCTTCACCGGCCTCCCAACGTGTCATAGATGAGTTTTCGATTTTTGAGGTAGTCTTTCAATATCCGCATCAGATACCTCGGCACCCTGAATTATTCCAGAGCACCAAGAATATCTGTCCATCTAGCAGAGTTGAAGGCATTTCTCACATCTAGTGCTATGAGCAGTACTATTCATCTCGAGTAGTGATTGTGGGCTTCTGCCTGCTGGACCGCGCTCACTACCTCTGCTATTGCACCAATTGTGGATCGACCAGTCCTGAAGCCGTACTGCCGAGGAGACAGATCCCCGGCAGTTTGAATGGCTTCTCCAAGTCTTTCTCTAATGAGCCTCTCGAGTACCTTCCCAGCGGCGTTTAGCATACATAGGGGCCGATATGTAGATGATTGCTCGGCGTTCCCCTTCCCCTTGTGAATCAGAACGAGCCTCGCCTCTTTCCAACAATCTGGAAACGTGCCCTGCTGCAGACAGGCATTGAAAGTGGTGAGCAGCTTGTCAGGGCAAAATTGATCTGCGAGCTGTATCACTTCCGCTGGTATACCGTCTGACCCTGGGACCTTTTTCGATTTTAAAGCTTTTACCGCATCATCCAGTTCGATGGCGGTAAAAAGTGGGCATTCTCCGAGACATTCAACATCTGCATCATCGGGACGAATAGGATGCATAGGGAAGAGCGCTCTAACAATCTCATCCATTTTTGCCACTTCAAGGACAGAGGGCCTCCTTGCAACTCCTAGTTTCCGCATGGCAAGCTTGTAACTCAACCCCCACGGGTCTCTATCGATGTCCTCAACGAGATTGTGCCAGCAGTGAGCCTTGCTTTCGTTAATTAACCTACGGAGGAGTTTTCTGGCCGTCCTGTATGCCAACGTTCGGGAGTGTGACTCGTCTTGATTTCTTAAACGCTGAGATTCGCGGCGGAGTTTGTGACATTCTCTCCGCTTTTCGACGATTTCTGCCGACCCCCAGTATACAGCAGGCTTATTGTGTAAAGGCCGTCGCCTGGGCATAGAGCAATCGCACGCATTCTTGATGAGCCTCATGGTGGAGTTCACCATGTTTTCAGCTGATGCTCCTCCCGTTACCGTCATAGTTTCACCTCTCATAAGAGCTGTGGCGAACGCGTCGACATCTATTTTAGATATATTCCAACCTACAGTTGAGGGTTGGGTTGCTACGCGTCGAGTAGCACAGTCGCCAATTGCGAAAGCAATGTACTGATGATCGCTCGCCGAGTAGTCCTCCAGTACCCTCCATCTGTGTATCCTAGACACTAAGGACTCCGTAGCAAATGTCACATCCGGTATAGTTCCCAAGCAGCCTCCCCGTCGAAAAGTTGGTGTGTTCCCAACGTTCATGATGACAAGTTTCCTCCTAGCCGCCATTTCTAGGATTCTTTTTCCTCTCGAGTCTGGCAGAGGCATTCGCCATTCTATCGCCTTGGCGTTAAAGTCACCGCCAACAAGGATTCGGCCTTCCGTGCTCGAGACAGCTTCCTCCAGTTCATCGAGCCTGCTCTGAAAACATGAAATTGACTCATTTGGCATTAAATAGACGCTTATGAATGTCAAATTCATACACACCCAATGAGCACGAAGCCATTTCCGCTGGACCAAGTCCGAGCTGTGGGTAGAGCCCTATCACGTACCCAGATGGCGGCGGTGCCGGATCGATCACAATACCATCCAGCTTCCTCTTTGTTGTGGTGTTGCTCAGATATCAGCAACAAGTCAACTTTTTTCTCTCTTGCAACCTGGTCTAGTAAATCTTGTGCGGTTGAGCTACGGTGTAGGTTGATTTGCAGGACTTGGATCATGTCTTTGCTCTTTTCTTGCTTAGTGCCTCTTTGAACTCCTGGCACCTACCACTTCCTAGAATATGAGTCACATCTTCAGACTTCCATCCCTTATCTTTGCGCAAGATACAACTGGGTTCGTTTGGGCAGTCTTTCGCCTTATGACCGGAAGTGCCACACCTGTAGCACTGTTTGCTTCGATCTGGCCCCTTGCAGTTCAAGGAGATGTGTCCGAAGTTAAGGCACTTGTAGCATCGAGTTAGGGCTACCCTCCGACGTATCCTGCACACAACCCAGCCGATTTTAATTTTCTCCTTGGCCAGGAGTTGCACAGCATCTTTCTCTAGGATGTCTATTATTGCCGCCCTTTGTCCTCTAGGGTTGGTAGGCGTTAGCCTTACCCTAAAGCTCTCTGCCGTAGGAAGAATTAACCTAATGGAATCTTCTACTTCTTTAGCATCCGCAATGCAGTCAAGGTCTCTTATTTCCAAAGAGGCCATTGGCTGCAAAGTCGAGATAACAGCTTTAGAGCCCAGGAGGTCCTTGACAGCGCTCTCGAACCGTCCCTTGTCGGTGGATTCCGCTCCGAGTTCTATGAGGAGACCGCCTGTTCTGGTCGCTCTAACTGTTCGTATACAGACACCGTTTTTTTCGGGTTCCACATTTTGCCTGATTTCCTTGAGGACCTCGGCGTAAGTTCTCCCGTCTGCAGGTTTGATCAGTAGAGCATCCCTGCGCTGCTTGTTCCTGGTCTTTTTTGGCATTGCGACTTTTACATATACATTACAGTTGAGCAACTAATGCTAAAGCATCAGAAGTTCCTAGTTTTAGAAGGACGTGTGATGTATTGTCTAGTGTAACCCACCTTAAATCCAGCCTGGGTATCGTAATTATTCGAGGACAAACCAATTCTAGTTTAGAGTTGAGGCACATAGTCTAGATGTTATGGCTTCTACCTAGCTTTAATTAGAAATATTTATTTAGCTTCTTTCGAAGAAAGTCCTGACAGGTTTCGAAGAACCCGATCGCAGTTTTGAAAAGAATATCGAAATAGAAAGAAATCTCTTGGCCTATGCATTTTCTTCCATTTCTTGTAAGAACAGTTCGTGCAGACACGCAATTACACCATTGTTTTTTCGTTTGAAACGCGGTAGGTAAGGAAGTATTGCCGGTAAAGTTTGGGGGCAGTTTCGTTAGCTTCCTTTAATTTTGTATTGGCTCTGAGATCATTTCGAATGAATCAGTGAGAGCTCGTGTGCGCTATAATGACCTGATTTGGGTTTTTTCCTTTGAAACGCGGTAGATATGAAAGTATTGGTAATTGACAGAAGTCTCGCTACCATGTCGCCAAATTGTCTTGAGTTCATTTTGGATACCCAATCCATTTTATTTTAACTAGTGCCTAACTAGAGTCTTTGAACTAGACTTTGAACTTGTAGTCTTTGAACTTGAGTCTTTGAACTTGTAGTATTGTTAGGCGTTGACATTTTTTGGCATTTTGTGACAATATCAATGATATTTTACGTGAATCAATCGGTGACAAGCCCACATTTTTCTCGAAGTTCATCTTCCCGATCTGCTTATCCATTTGCTTTTATTTTATGTTTATCTATTTTCAGTTGAGTTTATTCACCATCTAGCCATTTGAACATAGAACGAAGTTTCTTGATGACAATCAAGAATTCACCATCAGCGTCAATTCTAAATTTTAGGACCGCTGGTCCTTTTTGACATTTTCTGACCGTTTTATAGGCTACGTTCGTCGTGAATTGCACCTTGTTGGGGTCTGTCTCCGTGAATGGTTCACTGCGGCTCTTGTATTACTTTAAGCTGCTACGTCAACTACGTAAGACGATGTCTTGTAGTTACTGCTTAGTTGGGCTATCAGAATTTGTTGAAAACATGTCTCAATGTTGTAATTACTGATAACTTCTAATAATTCTCTTTAATTGGTAATATTTTCAGGAGTTCATCCAAGGTTCAATATCTTTTATTGCTTTGATTATCTATTTAAGAGTTTCGATCAGAAGGTGTCTGTCTTGTCTTCACTTTGAACCCTAAAAAGTTGGTTTGTTTTCCTGGGGTATCGCACTTTCTTGTTTTTTTCCTGGCACATAGGTCGATCACTGTACTGTCCGTTGGTATGTTTCGCTGATCTCCCTTGTGATTTCTCAACATTTAATGCTTTATGGTATCCTCTGTACTGATTACATTGGGGTTGTATGTTCAGTCTTGTATACCAAGTAACATAATTTTAATAAATGGGTCGTGAATGGGTCATGAATTCAAGTTAATGGGTACGGTCATGTACGTTTACAACAATCTGGGTTGGGGACCTCAGATTAAATAAAGTATGAAATAAGGAAGTGCTGTATGAAATGAAGGAAGAGATATCTGATAAATAGCTGGATCATACTCTAGAATAGCTCTACATACTAATTTTTCTTACCTGTGCAGTTCACATATTAACTCTTTGTGGACAACGACTTTTTCGGCCGGATGAGGTAGCAGGACGAAGCGGTTTTCGCGAATGCGTTGAGTGACTTGATCTTACATATAAATTACCTTTTAAAAACGTTATATTTTAATTGTTTATGTATATTTACATCTTTAAAACTATACTTACAAGAATAACTATCTATATAAGAATCTAACTAACTAACTTACAAGAACTTAACTTAATAAAATGAACTTACATATAAATTATCATTTAGAATCGTTATTTTTCGATTGTTTATCTATATTAACCTGTTTAAAACTAAATATTTATATCTTCAAACCTTACAAAATAACTATCTATACAAGAAACTTGCTATCTTTACAAGAATTACGTGTGATACGTTGTAAAGCATTCATGAAGATGCATTCGTGGTTTGTCTGGGCATGCGGTGCATATCTCCCACCTGGTTTGTTACGGGTCGAACAAACTATGCCGTCCTTTGTTCCCGTAAGAATTACGTGAAGTTTTCCGTTCAGACGAACTTCGTCAAGGTTGGACGCCGATTTTGAAGATCGCTCTCGTAGTTGTCGAAAATCTCCAATCTCAATTAATTGACCAAATTTTTCGAAACTATAAATTTGTAAGCGGCTGTTCGTTTCTTTGTCTTTTGTCTTCTTTATACAGTATGTACGAATTAATTATGCATATTTCCAATCTCCAAAAGAATAGTTTACGCCACCACTTTACGGACTTCCTCATAAAACAATACGTCGAACAATACTAATCGGCGCGGTCAACGTTACCCATGAACCGAGTGTAACTTATGATAGCATTGGGTATTGAAATCACCGTTGATCACCATGTCGGAGTATCCGTTCAACGGTACTGATTTCTGCATTGTGATAATTGGTCAATAGTGTGACGATCCATTTATTGTTCCACGACAGAATCACATTATTTTTTTTACGATACGCTTGCATAGATGTTTGGAATGTGTCGTTTTTTTTTATTGCATCTGGCAATTCTTTTCTGTTGGTTAGTATTGTTCCGCTCAAATCACATTTTAGATTATGTAATTCATTAGCTAACATGTAAGTAGTTTAATATCGGGCAGCAAAGATGTGATACCCCTGCGCACCTGGAATTTTATTCTCATTGTATTTAAATTTAAATTATCAATTTTTCCGTTGTAAGCCGTCCATAATAAGGTAAAATACTACAAATATAACCATTATTAGAATCTGCTGGTGTCTTAATTCTAATCTTCAATTTAAGTGGTTTTTGGGGCTTATATGTGATTAACGAAATTCGACCTTTGAATTTTACGGGGAATTCGTCGACACAAATTTGCTGGGTGTATAATAATCCAAAAGTTTCGAATTTGCATAAGTAAGATAAGGGACCGTTCAAGTATTACGTAACGCAATTTTTGAGGATTTCTGACCCCCCCTCCCCCTGTGTAACGCGTCATAATGTTTTTCTGTACCATAGTATAATATAAGTATACCCCCTGTAACGCATCGTAATGTTTAACAAGACCCCCCCTCCCCGCCGAATTGCGTTACGTAATACTTGAACGCCCCCTAACCAGTGATGAGCTGCAAACGCGTATCGTTGCTACCTTGTGCTGCTTCTATTTGTACATGCAACATCCAAACAATTTGGACAAATCGATCCCTTGTAAAGGTGTTTGTAAAAAATGGAATGTAGCTTTGGCTTATTTCGTCTGTTGACCAGTAGTCTTTTATATTGTCGAGTGGTATTGTCCCCATATTTACAATCACTGCTATAAATGCCCAAAATTCTTCCTTCTTGACATTGTATCACGTTTTCCAGAGCGACCTTGATGATGTTGTCTTTCCCTCTAACTTCTTTGCAGAATAGTTATTTGTATCTTTTATTATTCGATCCAATAGCTCTTCGGTAAAAACATCAAGAAAAAAATCCAAAGGTTCTCTCACATCGGAGGGTACGTGCGGTCCTGCAGATCTTTCGCCCGGTATGAGTTTTATTCTGGGTGATACTACCTTGCATTCATGACAAGCTGTCTATTCTGATTTATTGGAAGTTTCTAGGACATCACTATCACTTTCCGATTCGCTATCAATTACTCGGATTTTTCGAGTTGTTATGCCTACTTCATTCATCATCACTGATTTTTTTATAAATACGTTGAATTTCAACATGCACCGTATCAAAAAAAAATTCGTCTTCACTAGAGCTGAGTTCATTTGTGAAATAAATTTTTGTAGGGGTTCACACAAAATCACGATACAAATCCTTTTGACATTTTTGCCACACTCGCCAAGTGTCAAATGAACTCGGAACTGTTAGAACTACACCCTTTCATGATGTTATCTCTGTTACGACGTATAATTTCACACATCCTATATAAAGGACTTAAACAGATCAGTAACCTTTTAAAGAAACGAAAGTGCGATCCAATCGATTGGAGATAAAGGGAACATAAGTATACACCGACTTTCGCTGCTCACCTGCCACTCGTCCCGCGCACGAAAAGCCGTGGCGACTGAGAGTCGCCTGTCGTCCGCAAAGGTTTAATCGATGCATTTTAGTTAATATGGCAAACTCAAATCTTTAGTATCCTCTCGTGTTAGTCATGCTACGGAGTCCTGACCCGAAAAAAGTCCACTTTCAAAGTAGTTGCGGACTACTCAATCGCGCACTAGTTTACAATCTTTTGTCAGTTATTTGAGATAGAAGCATTTATTACGAAGGACATGGAAATAAGATGACGAAGCTTTATAAAATTTTTGTTTTTACAAAAGTCATTTTAATAACAATGAATAATTATTATATTTGTAAATCAGCTCTACAATTGTTTGATGGAAAATATCATTGACACAACAATGTTTTTACTCGTACAGATATCACTAATCTCTACAAAATATTTTAAGCTTTTGCTCCTTGGCAATAAAACAAGAAAATTGTTCTTTTAAATATACATAATCGAATTAAATTAAGAGAACTTAATATAAAAACGTTGACAGTATTATGAAATTTTATAAAAACCAAACATATATAAACAAAATGAAACAAAAAAGGAATAGATAATTGTTATATCGATCGGATTTTATCGAAGAATTGGATAGTCTTGAATGAATTTATTATGAACTGACGATACGAAAGATATTATAATGGTAGGAAATTCAACTAGAAAATCGAAAATAATAAAGAAATTTTCAAATAAAACGACACGACTGTTGGTTTCATCAATTCCATGCGACACCATCGACGAATGTAGTAGTAACGTATTTGTCGGTATCTTTTTATGATGATTTCTGTCTAAATTTTTAGACAGCACACACACGCCTGTTCTCTAAAACCAGAGTTAATATCATTGGAATGAAACAAAAACGCTGTCGTTGGTGCAACACGCGGAAAATCTCGAAGATTGTTCGCACCAGAGGTTTGCAAAGTATCTTTGAATTAATGTTGGAATCGATCAACTCATCCGTAGTAAGCGTCTTCCCGCGAAGCGATGCCGGTTGTTTTGGAGAAGTTTCATGAGAAATTGGAACATCGCCATGATACGTTCGTAACGACTGGATATCGCGCCAAAGCTTGTTTGATTGGATCCAATATAACAGTTATTAGTGGAGAGATTGCTTAATCAGTGCAATATGTTAATATCATAAAGAGAAATTTGCTTCTCGTCTAAACGTTCAATTTGTTATTGTTTTTGCTCAATGAGTGTTGCATCTGTGATAAAAAATAAAAATAAAAATGTTAGTTCGTCTAGTGCAAATTTTTATGATCAGTTCATCGTCGGTATGCGGATTTAATTTTTCGCCAAATCCCAATTTCATCTTTCGCGAGCCGAAGATGCCAACTTTCTTACCAAAAGTTAAAAGCTCCTTTTTCGGGTGCAGCGTTCTCATGAGAGGATCGAGGTGAGTTTCTGGTCGTTTACTTTGAAACAAACTTATTTCGGTCTTATCAAATTCCTGCATTGAATAGTTCGTGCGAAAGACATAAAAAATCCATTGTGCAATAATGCGTCGAGTTCAAGGAAGTCACCATTGACTACCTTGGAATACGGTTTAACCCAAGACATATTTGTTGTTGCCGCTTTGCTTAATCATTCAAGAAGTAACGAATGATAATCACGGAAACTGGTTTTATTTCCCATCTCGAGAATCCATTGAAGCTCTAGAGTAGTTTTGATAGCACATGTCTCAAGAGTGATTTAGATAACTTTAGACACACATTGAGTAGTTTCGAAGCACAAAAAAAACCTGTGAAATATTTCATAAATTTAATTAACTCTAACTACGCAGTAAGAGGTTTGAGTTCAACATACTGATACTGATGCATACTGCCAACAAACTGCTTGAATTCTATTCAATTTCCGATTTTTTTAAAAATAAAAATGGTAATAATATGTAAGCTATGCAAGTTAAAGGATAATGGATATCATTCTATAAACGGCAATTTTTTCCTTATTTATTCAGGTGCTGTAAAAAGAATCTAAGTAAATAGATACTCACAACAGTAGTAAATCAGAATTCTCGCTGATTAATTTTCGGAAACAAAGTATCAGTCAGCATTGATCGATAACCCTCGCCATTCTCCGTAACGGCAGCTCCTTCCTTACTTCGAGAGAAATAAGAACCGACGATGCCTGCAGAATATAAACCGCAACAAAAAGTCATTTTTAATGGATGTTATGGTGATTCGTTAATAGCTTGAGAATTATTGAAATGATGAGGAAAAATGTCTTCGCTACATTTATCGCAATTTTGCTTATTGACGAAACCATTTAGCAACAAACGAGCTTGATCGCTAAACACAATTCTTCTATAAAAATGTTCATTCTCGGCTAGTTTCAGATTAACTCAATCAGCAAAAATGCGACATAAACAATGGTCTTTTGGCTTTAATTCTTGCACGTGCTGCATGTTATAGACACGTAAACCAAGATCCTTACGTAAAATTTTCAACGTAGACGAAGGACAAACACCAACAAGTTGATAACGGCGACGAATCAATATTTCGGTATCTTCTTCAACACTTCACGCTACAATAGCAATATTCTCTCCGGTACGCACATTTGATTGTTTTGTTGATGGTTTTGAATCGGGAATGTTAAAAATTAGTGCGAAAATGATCAATAACTGGACGAATTGCTCACTCACTTACTAACTCACCGATTTGTTTTTTTTTTTAAAGCAAATTTCCACAATTTGGAAGCGTTGTGCTGGCGTGAAACAATTCATGATGAATTACCAAACATTACTGAACAGAAATGTAAGCACAGTTTAACATTGTCAACTGTCAAACCATAGACAACAACCATTCATGCAGCTTAAAAAAAATCCATTATTAGTATCACCAAATCTAATACGAATTATGAGAAAGAATTAATCGTTTCTTATTATTCTTTCTATCGAAACTTTTCTTCGTCTTTTTGGCTAGTGCCATTATTACGTCAGGGAACTTTGTTTGTCTTCATAAAGGTGAAGATAATTTGGATGAAGATACGTCGGACAAGACGAGTTGGTTTCCAACACGCGTCCCTGCCGATTCCCATCAGGGGCCAATTCATTATCACGGACGTATCTATGGGTATTACGAGCTTGATGAATGGTGTTTATTTATTATGGTTTGTATACTTGACCTCAGCTTGAACTCGTCCTTTTTTCCAAGTTGTCCTTGCTAACATTATATCTTTCAAAAGCCTTTATTGATCAGTTTAAAAATGGTTAGTGAAAACTCAAGAGTGAAGAAAGGTTTGAAGTGTCAAAATCGATACCTTTTGTGCAATACTAAACCGAAGAATCGGAGAGAAGAGAAGAAAAATATTGATTTAGGTTCGGACTATCAACCAGAATAATACATTCAAGCTTTAGATGTTAGATAAAAAATATAAAGAAATAAAGTATTCTTTAGTGTATGGGTCCGCCGGGCCGTGCATGTTTCTTGTTGAGAACGCGTTTCGGTTGTATGCAGCCATTTTCAGCTTGCTCTGAGCTGAAATCAGTGCTAAGGGATGGGCCAGGTTAATTCCTAGTTAATGCAGTGATTGAGTCTTTTCGGGTCCGTGAGATTGTTATTGTCAGGTACGTAACGTTTTCTTTTCCTGATGAAGATTCGGTCGAGGACTGAGAATATTGTGCCGCAGATTGTCATTCGTTGTTCGTTAATTATTTTTTCATGTATTTTTCTATGTTTTTAGATTTCTAGTTTTTCTAATATGTCTAGTCTTGATGCTTTCTTTTGTTTGTGTAATAGCGTCATAGAATTTGGTTTAGTATAAGGTTCGTGTTTGTGTTTTGGTAGGTATTTTGCATAGTTGGAATTGGTTTTGCCGTATATAAACGAACGCAGAAGTTCCTTGTATCTAATTGACAGTTTTCGTGTCGTCTTTCCTATGGATACCATGACGAGGTCTCTGCATGTCAGTTTGTCTATGCCGCTGTATATGTCCGTTGGTACACTGTTTGACTTTTGTGTTAACTGGTTTCCGATGTTGTTAGTTTTGAACGCGGTTTATAGTTCGCAATTCTAAAGGAAGCTAACCAATTTTGATGTCTTCGGGCCTGTATATGTCATTTGGTCCGTCTCTGAGAGTCTTTGGTGTATTTGGCTGTTAGATTTTTTGTTTTTCTTGTGTTATGCGATCTTTTTGTTAATAGCATGTATTTTGTATCCGTTGTTGTTGGCTATCCTAAATATGTTGTTGAGTTAGTCGGTGGAATGTTAAGAAAACATGTTTAATTTGTTACTCCACCTTCGGCAACATGACAAATTCAAGTTGGTTTCGAACATTTGTCTTTTCTTTCCCTTCTTTCTAATTCTTCACTTTGACAAAAAAAAATGATCAAACATTTGCACCGGTGAGACTTTGCAAAGATCGCTTAGGCAAAATGTGTATTTCCCTTGTTAGTTCCAAGTGAGTATGGGAAACTATTGATTGAAATGTTTTCCAGCAAATTTTCATAGCTTATCTTCGCAGGGTTTTGTAGTGGTTGAGCCGAAGTGGTTACGCAATGTATTCTTTGTACGTCTGATTCGTTTTATAAACCTCGTGTTTACATTCCGCGTTGTATTAATCGTTCCGAATTTTTTTTGCTTGGTGCCCCCAAGACCTTTTCGGCCGTTTCTGCTACCAAATATATCACTGCCTTCCACATGGTATGAATATTAATACGGTTGTCTACCGCTGGCAAGTATGTGGATGATACTGAGCTATCTCAGAGCCTCTGGTGCTGATACCTTAGTATAAATGCTCTTTTTTGTTTTAAGCTTTTAGGGATGTGGCATCGGAACTGAGGTAGTTGTCTGAACGTTCACCGTAGAACGTACACACCTACCCCTTCGCTAGTGTATAAGATCCTGATAAATTTGATTGAATGTACAATTATCTGGGGGATGTCCATATTCTGCTGTAAATGTTTCCGTGTGGAAAATGTGTTGAATTTATTGTTAAACATCTGCTTAGAGCGAAGCAAGCATTGTACATTGTCGTTGATCTGTTAATGAAAGTCGTGTTCTATTGCTGTCCCTCAATAAGCATTTTCTCGGCCGATTTTGCATTGAAGCTATCCAAAACAATGCTAATGCCATTTGATGACGGAGTATCTGCCGGCTATTCTAAATGGCTTTGACAATAGTCCTTGATATTTTGCAACTTCACTTCAACAGACGCATAACAGTTGACCAGCCGAGCATTAAATAATTTCGTCTTAGTACAAATTGCACAGATCCGTTCGTTAATGGGCTTGAAATTGGTGACAATTTGTTTCAAAATGTTTTCTTCGATGAAAGTGATTCCAAACTCATGGCTTCATGCGATTTTCCGCCTTTACTAGCAGTATGCGTTCGAATGTGTAACTCTTGCACTGCAAGGACATTAACTTGATATTTTCTTACTTCATCAAGAAATTATCATAGTGAACCTGGTCTGTTCATTGTCCTGACGCTCTAAGCTCCCAAAGAATACCCCTTAATTCTTCGAGGGATTCGTTGCGGTTTTTCCAATCCGATCCCAGGCTGTTGTCCTGGTTCCATGACAGTTGATATTAAGTGAAGCGTTGTCCCGCGCTGCGACTTGGACCCTCCTCCTTTAGCCTTATGAGTTATGCATATTTAGTTATTTTTAATGTCTACACTCGGGTTTTACCTTATTGGGTTGTAGTTATGAAAATAAACATTTCTATTTGACATGCTTCGAAGCCAAGAAAAGGAGAGCCTTCGCTGAAATGCTTAGATTTATTTTGTTCGTACTGTTTTCCAATATTCTCTTTTGTGTTAGAAACTGTGTAAGACTTATCCTTGCAGATAAAAATTTTTGGCACTGCTAAGAGCCGTCCAAGTTGCATGTGAAGTATGTTATTGGTTTTTAAATGCTGTTGTATTGGTAATGTAAAGGGAAATAAACACCATCAGATAATATTCTTACTACATATCATTGTAGTGAATGATAATGTGTTATTTTATACTATGAGTATACACGTCGAACGCACTTGGCTGGTTAAGTTAACCCATTCGCTGCCAAGGACGAGTATACTCGTCTTTGGCAGGGTATCCCGCACTGCCAAGACGAGTATACTCGTCCTACTTTAAATATATTATAACATGCAGGCTTTTGAAGTAGCAAATTTTTTTTTGCCACAAACATAATATAAATATGTAAAAAAACTTGAAAAATACTACAAATAAAATTTTATACAAAAATTATATTTTATTTCTTATAGAGAATGATCTTTCACACAAAAATCAACTTCATCGTGTATTTATACCAAAATTTTATAGCAACTAAATCACTTATCTTCATGATAGGATTTGTAACAAAGTCCAATACATAATGGAGATTTATCAGGACAGCTCGGACAGTAATATCAAGTCTCCTTTCGAATGCTTTTCGCTGCACAAACTCTGCATTTGCGAGTTGGGTTTTTCTTTTGTTGTGTGGGAGGAATAGTATCAAGATAATGAAGGGAACTTTGTTCTTGGGATATGATTGACGTAGATTGATGAGATTGAATGACTGCATCTTGGCTTCCATTTAGCCAATATTGTAGAACTTCTTCTCTAAATTGAAGAGATGTTTTCTTTTCTGCGTTCGGTTGCTGACAATACAATATATATGCATTATGCATAGCCATTTCTATAATGTGTACAGTTATTTTTTTATACCACCGAAGAGTTTTTCTCATAGCACTATAGTAGGACAGCATTTGATCCGAACGGTCTACACCTGCCATACCTTTTGTGTAATCCCTTACAATATTGGGTTTGATGGAGATTCGTCCATTTCGGTTAGCAACTTCAACCATCTCAGCTTTGTGCAAATTTGATATGGTTAGTACATCTCTTTTATCTCTCCACTTACATATAACGACCGATTCGGATCGCTTCCAACTGTACTCGCCCTTCTTCAGTTTTTGTTTGACCAATTCTTTTGGATTACCTTTACGATTGGATTGTAAAGTTCCACAAATATACATATGTCGAGCGCAATGTCAACTCTTTTGCTAGTGATACGGAGTTGTAAAAATTTTCCATATACAAAATATGACCCATATCAAGAAAGCCGTCTATAAGGGAAAACACAACTGAAGTACTGTGATTCTGCTGGTCCGTCCGAATTTCAGATTTTCCGCAATAAATTTGTATGCGTAGTATCATCCCCTGTGATTCGCATAATTCGTATAACTATACGCCAAATTTATTTTTTTTAATTTTTATATATTGCCGAAAGTGAAGAAGACCACGCCATAGTACCAAAGACAAATCAATAACTTAATCTTTTCCAGGATTGTACACTAAATTCATCACGTTATTAAAATGTTCAACAATCGGTTCGATCTTGTGTAGCTTACTTTCTTGGTTTGTGCTATTCGAAAAGTGCAGACATCGTAATAACATTTGAAAACGGTTTCGGCACATATGGGTTCTCCAAAATGGCAAATTATAGAAATGGCTTTTTTTCCAATAATGCTCAATGGAAGGCAGATTTATGCTTCCCATAAGAAGAAACAATGCCCAGAATTTTCGCATTTCCCGGCGATTAGTGGCTTCCCAATTATTGTATCTTGATGATTTTCTCAGTGTCCCTTTCCGTCCTATTATTTCTGCAGCGTGCTCATTAGTTCGTTGAACCAACTTATCAATAACTTCATCAGAAATGAATATATCAATTAGCTCGCCTGGAGTTCGTAATTTTCCCGGAAGATTTAAGCCTTGATCCTTTCTTCGAAATTCAAAAACTGGAGGATCTCTTTCCACTTCTGTCCACATAATACCATTTCCGGTATCTTCATTTATACACTGCACATTGATAGAAGTACTGGGAACTTCATCTTCACTTTCTGATTCTTCCGAATCATACACCACCTTTTTTCGTGGTTTTTTTTTGCAAAAGGAGATAGACTGTCGTCTGATTCAGTCTCGGCATCACTATCATTTAGAAAATATTCTTCTTCTGAATCAAAATCACTGCCAGTTGATATATCGTCGTCCATTATAACTAATTTGAATTGTACAAGGGATAAAATAAATAATCATAAGATATATACCCATTGAGAATTTTCACTTTGAAAGTATACCTAATATGTACAGCAATGTGTGATATCACAGCAAAATTTCTTCAAAATTTTATTTCACAACTAATAATTTCTTGATCTGAACTCTACAAAACTATTGTCATTACTGGAAAGAGATGTTGCAGTTACTCAGCTCGAAATGAAAACAAAATACGCGGAATTAATTTATCCCGTTATCTGCTGAGACACTGTAATCGACAAAAGTGAATTTCTAAGTGTTGCCAATTTTCGCAATGTGTCTCGTTTTATTCAATTTTCTTTGTTTTATCCATCTGCATGATTTATTATTTGTTTTTCTACTAAAACGTACGCAAATACGAAAAAGGATATCGAGTTTTCTGCCTTCCTATTGCCAACGACGAGTATCCTCGTCTTTAGTTGTCTGTTTGTAAATGATTATGTATGATAATATATGTGCACTTACCAAGAAATAACAGGGTTTTGGTAAACAATAACACTCAAAATATAAATGGCAATGGGAATGACTTCATATAATTTAGGCTTGGCAGCGAATGGGTTAAATGTACATACAGCAGCAGTTATTGCTAACACTTTCTTGTAAAAAAAAATCGATACATGAAATTTAAACATGAATTAACTAATAATTTACTCGACAACAGCTGTTATAAATAATCAATTCAGAACTCAAGAAATAACCAAGAAATCAACTCATAAAAAACTTTATACCAATAATAAAGAAACAAGATTTAGTTGTAGAAAATCATCTTTTTTTTTGCAAGTGGAATATTTTTCATACAAAGATTGACTTTTATGAGATTGGGAAAGTTAATGGGATTGAATTATTAGGAGAATGATTGACTGCTGCAGGGCGCTTTGTGGTCAGACAAATTTATCGGATTTCTTTTCTAATGCAGATATTGCAACTGTTGTATTTATGTTGATATATATCTACTGCCATTGGCGACAGAGTCTGATTTAGTAGAATAAACATTAACGCGCGCCATTCAAAAGCGGTGGAGATATTGGAGACACTTGCGGAAATGCGATCTATAATCAGACATTCCAGCCCTAACCATATATGCTCGCAGGTTTTCTTAATAGCTATCAATACATGACTTATATCGTCTTATTTAATACCTACCTTGACGAATTTCTTATCAAATTGGAGTTCTGTAAGATAAGCTTGATAGACGAGCGTTTAGCTTGATTTGGTCAATGTTGCTTAGTCTGTCTTTGAATTTGAGTGCATAACTTATATCCGACGTGAAAATCATTCATTTCGAGTCCATGTGCCGGCGAATCGGAACAAGTGATAACCTAAATTCTGCTCCGGTGACTTAACTTTAAGCCCTTTTCGGTAACCTGAAGGATATTATTAATTAAAACCAATATGGATACTGTGATAGTAACGTTATTATGTGCGTGCGCTGCCACTGTCGATGCATTTAACTTCTCCCCCAAGCCCAATTTGATTTTCAAAGAGCCAAAAGCTGAGTCGACCTTGTCTAACATTGATAGCTCGTATTTCGGATTGAGTGTCCTGCTAAGGGAATCCAGGTAAGTTTTAGTTGGAATTCAAGAAAACTTTAAAAAGGCCTGCATACTTCCCATTACCAAAAACCACTTTGATCGTTTCCCATCTTCTAAAGTTCCCCTCTTATGACCTGAATAAATGTGTCATAATTGAGTTAAGGGTAGCTCATTATGTAATTAAATATTTATGGGCTTATGCGAAAGTCAACAACTACCAATTATTTATTGCTGTATCTTTTCTACGTACTCATATTTTCCCAGAAAATGACTCACCCGCAATTACCTGTCGTTCGATTCCAGTTAAAGGCGGAACCATGATAAAACGTTTGCGTGCACTTTTATTTTTATTTAAAGAAATTATTGAGAGATTCACTTAAAGTTAGCTTTTACGCAAAAGTTTCGATAAATGGAAATATGTTCTATCGTAAAGCTTCTCAATATTGCGAAAAACGGCAACAGAAAGTAATTATCGAACTACTTGCATAGTATCTTATGGTCCATGATCAGCCGATTTTCTTATAAATACTTTAGCGGTACATGTTGGAAAACCCAAGGGATATCTATCAATGCTCAATATCCAACAGTTGTCTGCCAAACCTGTGAAGAACGCGAGGGATTTTACTGGAAAATTTAATATGGTTTCAAATTTGACAAAGGTGGTAAATATCTTCGTTCCTATTTTAGATCTGGGCGTCAACATATTATGTGAGAAGCGTGCGAGTATTTGATTGGAGCGGTTGTGCAATAATTTAGTATCCAACCAAATGCCACAGAACGCTGCGAGTGTTTTTTTTTTAAATATTGTTAGTTCAAGGCACGACTATTGCAAAATGTTAATAGACAATGCTGTAAGAAAATAAAGATAAAGCAATGCTAATGGTAAAAGCTAAAAAAGTAATGTTTGGTCAATTATTGCAGAGAGAACAATATCAAGGGATTTCACAACGAAAAAAAATCTAATAAATCTTTGATTCTGAGGGATAAGTATGAGTAAATAGCTTTTGCAGAAAAATTTCCACGCGGACAATAACGTTAAGATATTTTTGACCTGTAAAGACTCCAAAGTTTATGATTCTAAATTGCGGCGACACACCTACGATTCATCAATTTCGATTGTTTTTCCAATGCTGATGTCGGAATGTTTTGCTAAATCCCAATTACTAAGTATCTCAAAAAAACTTAATTGAGTCGGAATGCCTTCGCTTGCGGTCCAATTGAAGTCGGAACTACCCGGGGTCAGTCTAAATCTTCGATATTCTTTTCCTTGTAGCATCTGCTGACCTTAAAAATGGATTCCTCAAATAAATTGTGTTATTAATATCACAGGTGAGTCTTGAACGAACTTCAGACTTACATCCTTCGCAAATCGGAACAGATTAATGCATTATCCTGTTTTAACGAAGATTTCAAGAAACACAAGTCTCAAACAAGCAAATCAACAGACACAATAATACAGAACTCGTTCAACCATTCGAAAGAGCATAAAAACGAAGCAAAAAGACAATTAACTACAAGTAACGAGCGGACATCTCTCAAACAATAAATACACGATAGCAGAAAACAATGGATACAAGAAAGATCTGTTGAATAAGAAAAGAAGGAACTTGAAAACACCAAAAAAAAAACACAGGGAAAAGAAGAACAAAACGACAACATTGAGAAACACAGAAAATTAACATACAAATTGGCAACGTTATTCAAGAAATTCAACATTAAGACAGCCTTCAAAACAAGGAGCAATTCGTGACAACTACTACGCACAAACGTAAACGAAGAAGACCCGCTGGATACCGGCTGGTATATAAATTAACCTGACATGCCAACATAGCTACATTGGTCAATCAGGACGTAAACTAAGAACAAGATTTCGCGAGCAGCTAAGGGACTACAACAAAAAGATATGTGAGCCGGGTGCAGCAAATGAGTCCAACTTCACCAACTACATGGTTAACAACAAATGTACACCAACTCACGTTAAGGAAACAGTGAAGGTACTAGATGTACAACATATTGGACGACGGATGACCGCACTAGAAAACATGGAAATATGCAAACCAAAAACATTTGACGGATGAATTATAAACGAACAAACAAACACTCATTGGGATATAATCTTCGGCTTTACAAAAATCAAAAGGAATATCATACGACAACAACCGACAAAGAAGCGCTGGACCAAATCAAACAACTCCCTCAAATTATAAAGATCGCGGACTTTTTCCTACCTACAAAAATGGATACCTACCTTTTTTGTGTGCCTGCTTACGCAAAAGCCGAGCATGTTTATAAAAGGACACTTGTGACCGTTAATACTCCGAATGGCCGGTGATAAGTCATCAATCACGAATCATCAATCGTCAATCAGACATCAATCATCAATGATTGATGATGATGGCATCTGATGACAGTCAAAACACGCCGAATCTCACCATCGCACCGAAGATGGAGCAGCGCCGAAATGAGTTTGTGGACGATATTAAGCAAGTGACGGCAAACGACGGAACATTCCGTTTTTTTTCAAACAGTTTTCCGGTTTTTTCGTTTTCCATGGAATCAAAGAATTTTCGGGCTTTTCAGAATTTTGTTTTCGCGATATAATCCTTTGATATAGTTTTAACTGAGACAATGCAACAATTAACAGGGCATCTTAGTCGTTCAGAGGTGCCTCTAATATCGAAACTTCTTTGAATGCGACGACTTAGCGCACTTGGAAATATCCAGTCTATGAACTTTGCCATAAATAGTAAGATTTCCTCCCGGGAAAAAGGGAATACTACTTGCTTATGCCGCCCTAACTTGTCTCATTTTTTACTCAAATTTAACTTCTTACCTAATCAGGCTATATATCATCAGGAATATCATTCCTGAAACTTTCCCAGTTTGTAGGCGTTTCTTTTGTTACTGTCGTACTCAAGAAAAATTGTCATATGTACTTTTTAAAATGTTAGGAAGAAGTAAACGGAAAATTTTCTGACCAACTTTTTTCAGTACTATGTACACATGAAAATTGTTGTTCATAATTATCGTATTATATTTTGCAAGGCAAGCGAACAGTCAAATCCAAAATCTTTTGAATATTACTTTGTTGTTGTTCTTGAAGGTTAGAGGGTGCGAGGTACAAGCCTTTGAGGTGGATAGAGGTTCAGAAATAAAACAGCTGAAAGCAAACACACTGCTCAGCTGAAGGAAACACAGACTGAGATCGAATGCATCTTCAAAAGAACAGATCTCTCTACTTGCAGTCACGTAAAAGGGTTATGGTCTATGGTACTTAATGTTACAGCCATCCAAGACTAAGGTGGTGAGGAAGGAGCTTGTGATAGCTGTGAACGTGAACCTGAGAACGAAAAAAAATACTTACTTCAGCGAAGAGTAGGCGCAAGGCTACTCAAGACACAATGTTTTTCAATTCATGAACAATTCTTTCGTGGCATTCAAAAATTTTCTTTTAAACCAAAGGAAGAACGTGAAGACGTTAAAGGAAAACAAATACGGCTAGAAATTAGAAATTAAAACTCATTCCGGAATTTAGGCTTGAGGACTTAAAAATGTAACTCTAGGAATGGCAACCGACTATGGATGCATGGTCGAAAGTGAACGTCAGTCACCTTTATTTGTACATGGAAGCTCCGAGTTAAGAAGACGACACGAAAAGGTTTGTTCCATATATCCTTCGCAGCATACGGATGTTTCTGAAGTATTTGAGGTGAAAGGAATCGTTTTATTTCAGACTGGCAAATACTCTCAACTGATGCCAAATATGGCAAGCATCTTTCTGGATGAGGTGTTTAGATTGCCTGTAAGAGTAAAATTCACATAAAATGAGGATGCAAAAGTAGCTATAGTAGTACAATAGCTATCCTATCTGAGCGCTAAACAGCCAAGAACCGTCGCTAGATTCTCCGGAGATTGCATCGAAGATGGTTCTACGTTGTTTTAATTAACCCAACCAGTTGAGTGCCGACAATAAGGGTACCCGTTAATGGATGTTGTGGCACGCAGCTATCATTATACTCGGTCGAATCCAGGATCGAGTAGGCGATCCAATTAGCAAGAAAAGGAGCTTTGACAACATTCATCGGTTCTGACCCTTTTTTTTGTAAATAAAATGAATTTCTTTTATAAGACCCTAACAGCAAATGAGGATAGAAAATATAATAGGCTCGGGAGCAGACTCCAGAGCTTCAAATAACGAAGCTTTCCCTCGAAGATTAAGACGAGAAGAAATTTGAAACACAGAAAACTGAAGGTCCTTACCGGAATTGTCACGGATCATTGCACACTCGGAGATATTCTCAGGAAATAGCTAGAAAGCGAATAGTAAGAGCAGTTTCAGCAGTCTGGTGGAACAGGCACTGGTGTCGGCCAGTTGGCACATTGTGACGCACTATGCAACAAGAAAACAGACTATCTAGGGAGCTACTTCCTTGTCGAAGTACGATTGGGATGCCTCAATTCGATCAAAATAATTGGAATTATATTTCCATGCGTAAATTTCCAAAAATTTGTGCTTCTCTATCTCTGTCTAAAAAACGTCTCTCGAGGGTAGTAGCGCTGTATGTATTTAGGCTGTGACTGCTCTCTACAGAGACTACTTGGCAGTGTAACTAGTTTCTCTAAATCACCCAAGTACCTTATCTCACTAACTACGTTTTAAAGCGAACGGTTGAATCGTTATGCCATTAGAAAGGATATACAAACTCGATATAACTTAGAAACCGAGGCTTCACAACAAGCAGCCATCCTGGACAAAAATCTCAGCATAAGTCATGAGAAATTGAGAGACTTCACACGAAGCACGCATGTCAATCTGGGAAACTAAAGAAAGGGAGACAATAATTCACCTACTATGTCAATTGTCCAGCTCTGATCCAGAAAAGATGGAAAGCACTCGGAGCGCCAAGTCTTTGCGCACAAAATAGCAAGAACACTCCCGTGGAGACTCTGACAGAAAGAGATAGAACAAGTAATCGTAGATATAGACCCTTATTGATTTTTTCTTGAGTTTTTTGAGTGTTATCCTTGTTAAATACATATTTACCGACCCAAATAAAATTTTGTATTGATTTTGATTAAACTCAATTAGATTGAGAGTTCGTTCGGAATGTTACCGCTGTTTTGTTATTACGCATTGTGTCAGTGATTTGAACGGGGTCTCTAAATTTTTCGTGACCAAAATAGTAAAGCTCGGAATGATCATTGATAGGCTAGAGTTAAAAAAGGAGATTTCTGTTGCAATAAGTGAATATTCCACGTTTTTGAGTTTTGTTTTAAAATTTTTGTCTTGATTGATTCCCTTAGGATTATGTTGACATTTTCCTTCATTTTTTTTTTATTTTTCCCATATATATTGCTTTTAAGAACCAAACACTACACATTCCGCCCCTCTTCTCTTTATTGAGGGCATCGATTATGTAATCCTCAAAGACTTTCTGTCTATTGTACGGATATTTTGCTACGTTTAGCTTAAAAAAAAGTCATATTAAACTAAATTTAAAACTTCATTTCAGAGGAGAAATCTATCGATTGAATTTCAAATAAAGTTGATCGAAAAGGTTCACGATCGCATTATGATAGTAGAATTGATATCAACTGATAAGATAATGAATATAAGCTTATCAAGTCTCGAAACGCTCGGTGCATAAACAACTTCGTCACGTACAAATTTAGACAAATGCTTTTATGGATCGTTATGCTTGGTGAATCCAGCAAGTTGCATTTTTTGTATTGCTTGTTTATTTTATTTCGCTACAGGTAAAGAAACAGAATTTTAAATTTATTCGTTCTATACTTGCCTATACTTTTCCTTATCTATCTGACGAATGTGTTATATTTGGTATTCTACTGATATCTATATCTATTATAATGTGAAAAAATTGTTAAAGATTGGTTTCATATATTTCACTCTATTAGTATCGGCATTGAAAGTATTCTAAATAACTATTCAGATTTAATTAAATTTGTGATTTGATGCTAAAATCTTATGTTCAACATTCATGCATTCTATTTGTTGCCAATTAGAATTTTTTCACTGTACGAAAAATTCACAATGGGCTACTATATCCTGATGGTCCTGATAGCATGGAAAACTGAAAGAGAGCATGTATAAATAACCAGCATAAAATTTGCTTGTCTTTTTCAATAGACCAAATAATATCATACAAGATAAAGGGTCATTCGACTTGTTCATGGGTCATTCATTCCTATCATTTTGCTTCTAAAATTCCTGAAATTATTGTCGTTACAGCTGTTTATTTAATTCTTAAGTTTTAAAATGACACTTTAAAAATTTTAACAACCATGAGAACAATTCTCTAAAAGAACGTCAAAGAACTCATAGTCGTAAGGAAGCTTTAACTGTCAAAATATCTTTACATATTTATCTGTTTGTTTGCTTTAAAAGTTTAAAGCAACCTTTACACGATAATTGGTTAAATCAACCAATTATATTAGACTTGCCTGTTGATACATCTAACTCATTTTGAAAATTTGTTTCTGAGGAGCCCTAGGTGAGCTGGCTAAATCTAGCATCGATCAACATTGAACAATGGAAACTTTCGATTGAAAGATCGTTTCCATTGTCTCGATTTAAAGCTTCTAAATTTACAATCTTACCATAGGAAACTTCGGCAAAAGGACGATTTCAGGCTGAGATCTATAATTGCAATCCAAAGTAATCAGACAGCTCGTTTGGTTGTTGCCACAGGCCAAAATTACTTCTGTGTTCCTTGGGTCCACCGGACATTGCTTGGTTTGTTTCCAGGACGCGTTTCGGCTACAGCCATCTTCAGCTCGTTCTCGAAAACGCCCGGCCCGGCGGACCCAAGGAACACAGAAGTAATCAGACAGCAGCACTTGATGGCTGTGCACATCGATGCGTTCTGACAAAGCGTTGACACCAGACGAGAATTAGCAAGGACGCATATTCGAATCCAACATAATCTTTTCGGGTCTTTCTTCCTCCATCTAAACTTCTGAGTGTACTTTATATCACATAAGCAAAAGGTACAAGGTGGACCAAAAGTTCGTTAACATTTAAGTCCGATAATAGCGCCACATAGCGACGCTGGTTACGGCCATAGGGGTTGCACATCAAAAGAGTTCAACAAACAATTGACCACGATCCGGCTGACCTAGAACATCAACTGATCCCGAAATCATAGAGCGTCTAAGAGCGTTTGTTTGCGAACAACCTCGACTCTCTACTCGAAAACTATTTAATTTCATAAATTTGTTCAGAACATCTTTACGTTACATTCTCACAATGTACTTTCACATCCGTGCGAAATTCAAATTGTGCAGGAATTAAAGCCTCAAGAACATGCTCAGAGGTTGCAGTTTGCTAATGAAATGTAAAAAAAAAATTCACCGGCTTCACTAAAATTATTTCCTCAGATGAAATTTTTTGGCAAAAAAGTTGAATCCAAAAGATGTGACATTAACTGCCCAGCACGTAGCCCAGCACGTAGCCCAGCCTTATCTTCAATGGAATTTTTCCTTTGGGGATACCGTAAAAGTAAAGTTTATGACAGCAACCCAGGGTCTCTTCAGGAATTAATATCACATAACCGAGAAGAAATCCAAAAAATTTAACAAAATACATGTAAGGCAGTAATTGAAAATTTCCACTGAAGGTTTCAGCAGTGTCAAAACAATCAAGCGTCATATCTGATAATTCGTTTTTCGGAGTGAATTTCTAAAAATTCACTCTTTAATTCTCATTTTGTGTTAAAATAAATAAACAGTCTTAATTTCATGTGATTAATGTTTTTATCATCTTTTGAAATATAAAAAGGCTTTTGGGCCACCCTGTATACCTAGCATGAACAAATTGTCAGTGAAAATGTTTTCATAACAAAATATGAGATCTGACATCCCTTCAAAGTTTGTCTAACGTTTTATGGATTGAGAGGCCTCTATTTAGTTTTACTCATTCAGCTGTTGAAGCATCAAATTCACCCCCGAACTTGCAATAACGTTTGAAATGAAAATTTTTTTTGACCAAATTTTTCTGACCCACTGACATAACAACAGAACGTCCATATATAAACCCTTTGAGGAAAACTTATCGACAATTCGTTAAATGGTGGGAGCAGAGTTGATTTGGGTTTTAAGCGCCAAATAATCCAGTATTGCCAATATTAAGGTGTTAAAAATGTCCGTCATTCAAAATGATCAATGTGTACTGGTAAAGATATATTTTCCATGAACACATTTACTGAAATTGTTTTTTTTTTGGGTCTTAACTATCAGCTCAAGTTCAATTTGACGCGAGAACGCATATTCCTGGGTCTGATTCGATGATTTTCAGTACGGTGAATCATAAAAAACAAATATCATATGTACACAATTCTTGCCAAAGTTTGATTTAAACTTCAAGTTTCATTTAATATCAAATGCAATACTATTAAAAACGTTCTGGCAGTATTTATGTAGGAGCACCTCGAGCACAATCTAGTCTACTATCGCAACTAACTATAAAGGAACCTGGAGTAGTATATAAGTGTTCTCTGAAAACGGGCGGCTGCAGTCCTTTCAACTTCGATACCAAAGGTAATATTGTAGGTGAATCCAACGACTACACATGGGACTCGGAAAATAAAGACCATCAATGGCTTGGTGCAACGATGGATGGTGGAACCAGTGACAAAGATCAAATGGTGGTGTGCGCTCCTAAGTTCTTCGCAAACAGTACTAGTCCTGAAGGATACTTAATGCATGGTATCTGCTATGTTGCTGCAAATACATTGGGTGACCAGCCAAACGAAATAAAACGAATTTCACCGTTGCGATTAAAACGTAAGTACAAATAGTTTGAATTCTCTCAATCGAACAATTGTTATATCCTAACGAATTGTTTTCAACTTCCAGGAGATCAAACGCGTGAAATCAATGGCAACTATTATTTTTACAATGCGTATGCTGAAATGGGCTTCAGTGTACACAATGTAGATAGCAAAGATGAAATTATTTTTGGCGCTCCTGGCCTGGCAACATGGAAGGGTGCAGTTTGTTAGAGCCATAAGACTTTTGGAATAGATCAAATAACTTGTAATTTTCAGGAACAATGGTTCGATACCGTGTGAAAGACAACAGGGACCAGGACGTGAGTAGAAGCCGTCGAGACTTACACAAAACCATTAGGAAGCGTGAACTGAAAGAATACGTAAGTGAAATTTTACAACCAGAACTTTGGGGACAACATAACGACTCCTACTTTGGCTACGCTGTTACATCGGGATACTTTCATGGCCCTAACTCTACAGAACTGCTATACCTAGCCACAGCGCCACAATCCGATGCAAAAGATGGAGAGGTGAGAGAAGAAACCAACAAGGATGAAGTATAAATAATATTTAAACTTCGTTTAGGCATACCTTTTCTCAATTGAAAAGACACGCTATGCTACGGCACTAACTATTGCCAAGCGTTATCTTTTTGAAGGAACTCAGTTTGGGGAGTTCTTTGGCTACAGTATCCTTGCAGAAGACGTCAACGGTGATAATTATACGGATGTGATTGTTTCTGCTCCCAACTACTATGTTGGCAGTGGTTATGAGAATGGTGCCATTTATGTTTTTCTAAATTTAGGGGACGTAAGTATTGAAACAAAAAACCTTAGAATATGAAATCTACTGGTTAGAAAGCTTAATAACAAATAAACTACACAGCTGGACGGAAAGCCATTGCAAGGTTTCTTTCATTCATTGAATACCTACTGAATTTTTGCACATTGTACGTAAAATGTAAATCATTTAAACTCATTTTTTCAACAAGGTTGCAACAGTTTTCAAATTTAAAATGAACTTCCACTACATGTTTGCATCCTTCAGTATAAATACACATTTTTCCAATTTTAATTCACTTTACTCATATTTGCTTGTAGCTATCGTGAGAATGAGAGTTCACTGAAACCCGCTTCCACCATGTCAATACAACTTTGCATATGGTCTCGAGAAAACATTCACATGAAATAGTATGTGGTGAATGGGATGGTGTTTGTATACACTCCAGAACGTATTGTCTTTTAAATGTTTTTTAATGGCGTTTTTAATTTGAAAACCTCTCAATATTATTTGCAGGTGCCAAAACTCAGACAGGGTCGTCCGAGTAAGTTTAAGCAGGTACAATAAATTCCACGGAGTCCACGGGAAGTTTCAGAAGCATTATTATTTTAATTTTATATTCCATTGCTCCATTCCGATGCTCCATTCGTCCTTAGATTGATGCTTTTGGCTCACATTATGCTTTGAATCCTCGCACTCAACTGTCGTACATTTCAAGTAACAATTTCAAACCTAGTTTTCCAATTGCTCTTATCTATTGAGATGATAAGAATGATCGACTTATACGGTGGGCTCAATGCTCTTCTCTATAACTTCGTTTTGCCATCCAATCGGTTCACTATACGCCTTAGCCTAACAATTATAAACAATCAGACTTTTACTAAAAATTTTAAAAATATACCCACACAGTCCGGTTTCACTTGTCAAGAAATGCAAAAAAATTCTTAAAACTCTAATAGCTCTGGTGTAATAAGCAACCGAGTTCCAATTAAACTCTCAATAATTGTCCAACAGAGCCCTTTTCTGACCCACAACACAATCTAATCAGTTGAGATTATGTTTACCTAAATGTTAAATTCGAACCCCCCCCCCTCCCCCTTTTGTCACGTCGTCTTTTTTCCAGGAATGCTTTGAACGAGCAGGGTTTCCAAGATGGCCTTGAATGAATTAGGACGTGTATTGGGATATATTGTTGGATCTGTTCACTTCAACTATAACACTTTGGTGGTACATCTGTTTAGAACTGTTGATTATTTCGAAGGATTTGCCTTTGATTAGTTGCAAACGTATTCTACAGAGTTAAGGTGGGTTCAGGAACAAGATCTATCAGTCGCAAACCGATATATGTTGAATAATTCGTAAGGTCAGGTGTCCAACCTATAAGATAGATATAACAAGGGCGATTACTGCTCCTAATTTGTTTGGGATTGATCGGAGAATGGCATAAGCAAAAAGGAAATATCATTCGGGCTGAATGTGGACTGGGGTTACAAGGGGGTTAGCCGGGATGAAATTGTCTGGGTCCCCTAACAGGTAGGGGTTAGACAGGTTAGGTTAGGTTAGACAATGCACTTCATCAAGATACGGCCATACCCTCTTCATCACCAATAGTTCGCTACGGACAACTAACCTTCTGCTTCCCCTCCTCAGACTTTAGACAGACATACCTAAGACCTTAGACATTACAGCCCCTCTCGGGCCATTACTGCATGCTGCGCCACCAACTTACTTTGGCCCCGAAACATCTCTATGTCACTGTGTATACAATAAGCTCCCACTTCATTTGTACATCCTTAGTCGGCCTTATTTTGTATAAATTAGGCATTTACATGATTTTTGATTGATGTCGTTTTGATGTAATGTCGACCTAGCTTTTCGATTATTCCTAGTACATTTCAAATATTTCAACTTCTAACCCTGACTAGTTTAGCAAAACGCGTCGAAAAATTTAATTAATATAAAATTGATTTAATTATCGTTCAGTAATTTTCCTTCATTCTTGAAAAACCTTTCCTTTAATCAATCAAAAATTTGGTGTTTCAACGAAACTCATTTCACTTTTCAGGAATCGTTTTGTGTGACTGGCGCAGTTCAACTCCTTGATTAGCTGAGAGCAAATATCATACACAGTCATGTCATAGCGTTGGTATTCGCAGCATTAAGGGATCGAACTTACTCAAGATCTAACAGTATCAGGTTGCAATTATATTTGCTTCAAATCATTTTTGCTTCAAACCTTGTAACTTTTCTTGCCTAACCGAAGTACAAAAATAAACCTAGTTGTTCTTCTTCTGTCTCTGTCTGATCGAAGTCACCCGAGAGTTTTAGTGCTGAATTTCTCTATGCTGTGATCATGTCGTGCCTGCCCTTAAGTTATGTTAAATTTATTACCATTTTTGCGTTCAAGCCAACAGTTTTCAATTCATTCAACTTCTGATGAGCGTTAAAGTTCGTTATGTTTCTATTACTGAAAGTGATTCAGGCAAACATTTATTCCCATTCACTTTTGAAGCGGCTTCTTGTTTCATAGATACTTTGTGCCCCTTTAACATTCGCATCGAATTCAAAAACTTTTTCAAACAACAATTTTGACGAAAATTGGGATTTTCTTCAAAATTGGGATTTTTGTCAAAATTGTTGGGATTGCTGGATAAATTTCGTTATATTTTACTATTTGGCTTTTGCTGTTATTGAAAAATTCATTGCGAACATTGTTAAGTTTAGCTCCTTAACAATTAAGTATAAGACTTTGCTGTTTTTGGATATGCCCAATTTTTCAACTTATTTCAGATCGCCTTCAGCTCACCTACTATTATCACCAGCGGCCTACCGTACAGAGAGCGTTTTGGCACCTCTCTATCTAAATTAGGAGACATAAATTTAGATGGTTATAATGGTAAATGAGAGCTTGGAAGTCAAATCTCAACTTCCTTTTTGTTTGTAACTATCTTTTTTTATAGACATTGCGGTAGGGGCTCCATTTTCCGGGAATGGCAACGTTTACATATATTTGGGTGGACCAAACGGACTTCGGCTTAAACCTAGTCAAATTCTTTCATCACCCGCCCCATTTACAACAGTACCTCAACCAATGTTTGGGTTTGGTCTCAGCAAAGGTGTAGATACTGATTTGAATGGTTACAATGGTGAGAAGTTTCATTATGTGCAAATTACAGGACCAAGAAACTAAACACATTCATATTCACATTCGTTTACAGACCTTGCAGTGGGAGAACCCGGCGATGACTATACATACCTCTACCGAAGTTATCCGGTTGTAAAAATTGCAACTTCAATTGATTCTCCCAGTCGTCAGCTTCAGGTTGACCAAAAGAAAATTCAAATCAAAGTTTGCTGGCAACTGCAAACGAAATCAAAGAAAATTTTCTCACAAGACGTTAAATTTCTTGTGAAATTTGATCCTATGTTGAAACGAGTTCAGATAAATGCTGGCGAAACGAATTTTATAGCTGCAGCTAAAGCTGAGTCCCAATGCAGAATATATGATGCAACAGTTAAAGTCTCAGTGCGTGATATTTTCCGACCAATAGAAATTGAAGCACATTATGAATTGGCCAACAAGATTCCTGATACGAATGGTAATTGATGCCGTTGTTTGAGATCATTGTTGAAAAATTGTGAAATTTAAAATTTTTTTTCAGCCTTTTGTGACACATGTGCTGTAGTCGATCCTAGTGATCCCAAATTCATTACACAAAAAATTGCTTTCATTACTGGATGTAAAACAGACACGTGTGTAGCTGATCTTAAACTTAGGAGTTTAGATGTAAAGTAAGTAAGGACACAGCATTCGTTATTCTTTTTATTTACAAACTACATTCTCGAAAATCGACTCAACCCAAATTGTGTGAAATAACGCCGAATTTTAATTCCAACTAATTCCGAAATTTACAATAGTGCCAAGCCCATTAAATGTCAGCATTCGCTCAATCCTGACATCAAGTTTGTTTCCATGGGGTACATATTCGAAATATAAGTTCTCTTCAAGAGAGCAGCATACAATGAGAGAAGACTCAAGATTTTCAGGTAAAGAATGGCCCAATTCAATCTAAAGAGACTAAAAAAATCTCTTTGAGTCATCTCAGAATTCGTAAATTTCTTCAGGGCTTGTAAAAATAACTAATGGAAAAGTTAATCCTATTCCAAATTCAGTTCAACATGAATATGACACGATTACGCAGAAATCGGTCCCAACATACTTATAACAAATACCTATAGAAGCGCATCCTAATTTTGGAATCAGAGTTGCTTGGGTTGGGCCATAGGTTCGGATACCAGTTAAAAGCTGATAAAAAGATAACTGAGTGAAGTAGTCTGTAGTTCTTTCGTCGCTATGATTGCAAGGAAATAGACGGAAACTTGAGCGGATATTTCTTTTCAAATCCAAGCGAAATCACTGGTGATTAGTCATTTCTGTATAGGTACTTCGCAGGAACCAAAGCTAGGCATCACTTTAGAAGAACTTCATGCCATAAAGGCTAAGGCACATTGAGTGGGCAGGAATATCAAAGTTGTATAGTCTGCCTAGTTAGACTCTCGCGATGATCACACCATGATTATATACCACTGAGTCAAACAATCACCAAATTGTTTTGCAAAGGTGCCCTCGTCTACCTGTCTGATACTGTATGGCTTAGGAGTTCGGGGTTTCAAGAATTTAGTTCTTCCATTAAGACCATGCTTCAAGTAGTTACTCGTGCTTGACTTAAAATGTTCCGCGAAAAACGCCATTCCTACGATTTAACAAGTTTCATACTCTCCTGAGACCTCCTTTCTCAGGTAATACTCAAACTTAAAAGGCAAGAAACGAATCTTTGGCCTTCGATTATACTACAAAAGATACTTTTAACTTTGCTTCCAAAACAAATATCTGACAACTGGCTTTCTTGCCGGCCGGTAAGACTCCGCATAGAGATTATCAATAGCCTGAAAAGTGAAAAGAACTTCTTTCAACTAAAACCCCACGAAACAAAACAGATAGGGCGAAAAATTATCAGAGCAAAAAAAAAATTCACGGTCTTAAAAAGAAAATGATTCCGAACGGGGCTTATAATACAATTTTAAATGGTGGAAGAGTAGAAACATTGAAGATTTTCTATACCTTGTCCAAACACTTGTGAAAGACTGGAATAAATCAGCTAATGTAAAGAGAAGAGTAAAGCTCACATATAAGGCGCAGGCGAACTTGTCAATTTTGGCAATTTTTTAAGGCCAGCTGTGTAGGCAGGAGAGAAGAACTTCAAATTTTCAAAAAACAAAACCTATCCTGCGCTATAGTTATGGAATGACCAGTCCGACATAAATCGACAACAAAAGAAACACTTTCGAAAAACGGGTCCTGAAAAACATTATCAGAAGAAATCGCGAGCCCGAGATTCCAAATTAGAAGTAACCACAACGTATGCAAACTTTTGGATTAACGTCAGGTTGTTAGAGATACAAAACTGTGTATACTACAATACGATGACACCGTGAAGCGGTGTCTTGCGGATTTGATAACTAGGCGAGTATTCGCTGGTAGGGCAGAGGGATGCCCTACCAGCTCTTAGGTAGCGCTGGTCAGACTGAGTTAATCAGGGTAGTTAATCCCAAATCGAGTTTTGTAGTTGACGACGACGACATTGACGAGTTCTTGTTTGTAGACCATAGCGACTGTTGGAGGCGTTACATACGGGCGGCCAAACTCTTAGATCGGGTGTAGTGCGACGAAAACGGATAGTTTGCTTTAGAAGCATGTTAGCAGCCGTAATGTACTTTAAGAAACAAAGAATTGCGCAAGCCATGTTTTACCTAAGCGTTATTTAAGTTGAGAGCAGTTTTTTTATCAATGGTATGATGGGAAGTAGTCCCGATTTTTTGACGCATGGATTTATATTAAGCTTTTTCTTGGCAGCATCCTAGCAGTAGTCCGAGTATTTCTGACATATCAGTTTTGACAAACGAAACGTTTTCAAAATTGAGATATTGAACAACCCAAAAATATGTTTTATATTGCCGTCGTATAATACCCATGAGGTTTATGGAAACTGTAACCATTCTTTCGAATGAAAGACCACATTTTCTAGTTCGAAGGGTCTTGAATCAATTCCGGTGAGATGTCCTCGGGGTTGACTGCATGACACCACATCTCATTTTAGTCTTTTAAGTGTACTTAAACTCCTACTATGAACACAAACGTCAAATGTAATATGAAGAGAAATGAATGATATCATGTGAATATTGCCCTTGAGATGCACTCGGAACCAATTCAGTACCATAACAATCTCATATGTACTCAACATGGACATTTTTTCACAGATCCCCATTTATATTGGGAAGCAGTGACAGTCTCAACATTAAATACATTATTCGCAACGAAGGAGAAAACGCATATCTACCTCAAATAAATGTTACTTCATCAAATAAGATGTCATTTACGAAAATTCCATCGACATGCAAGCTGTTGGGCTCGGCTACACTCGAATGCAATTTAAACGACTATCGTCCGTTAGGCAAGGACGAAACGGTAGGATTGTTTTTTTATTTTCACATGAACCACACAACTCTCAATTCCACATGTTCTAGACGTCTATCACAATTGGATTTGATAGTTCATACTTGCAAGGAGCCAGGACTGTAATACGAGCGCAAGTTTTCAGTGTGGGTAATGAGTCAAGACCTGATGACAATATTATTGAGGACGTTATTCAATTTGCTGAATTGAGCAATGTTGAGTTTTCAGGGTAAGTTTTTACGAATTTCCCTGTTTAGACGGATTTAATTTTTATTAAATTCTTAATTTTTCCATTACAGAAAACCTCTGTCTCCCATGCTTAGTTTAGAAGATGGGTTGGGCGTTAAAAAATTAAAAAATCTAGCCGAGGTTGAGCTTTTTTATCATTTTGTGTTTCAAACAAGAACTAACTTTGAATTTTCAGATCATAAATCACGGTCCTAGTCTCATCAAACAGGTGGAAATCACAATGTTGATTCCACTATCATATATTGTCGCTGAAACGGAAATAGAAGTCCCCGTCATTGATTTCAATAATATAACCCTCAATCCAGTATACAATGGACGGAAATTAGACGTGACATTCAAACAAAACGGCTCAATTTTGATTCAAAGTCCTCCGGGACAAGCAACTGGTGTTAAACCCCAGACATCACCGACTCCAGGTAAGCCAAAACTGGTCTATGTGCCTTAAGCATCTATTACTTAATTATATTTTATTATAAGAAACTGTCTTCTAAACCTTTGAAACTTCTACTCTTTCAAAAGGTAAAGCCAAGAAACTCATAGTGGCGAACAAAGACGAGCTTGTCAAAAGTGTGTCCGACAAGGACTACAAAAACATTGCGGAACGAAGTGTTGATGTTGAATTAGCAAAGAAACTATCAGGAACGCTACCAATCAACAGAACTGTTTTCTTCAATTGTTATAATAACGAAACTGTGAGCTGCATTGAAGCAACGTTCATTGTAACTAACTTCCAAAAAGGAGGCTTGATCAACATCACATTTGACTATACGATTGATTTAGATATTGTGACAAAACTCTTGATACCAGGAAAAGATTTCTTCGTTATTTCTACAGTTGTGGATGCTGTTCGATTGGGAGATACTAAAAAGTAAGCATAATTCATAGATTAAATCCTTTGATAATTATTCAAAACAATCTCGCAGGTCAACTATCCAACTCGGCGGAAGTTTCCCAAATAATGTCATATCAAAACGACAAATTTCCGAAGGCACGCCTATTTGGGTTATCATCCTCTCCGTCATCGGAGGGTTGGTCATATTAGCTGGTATTATGTACGGAATGCACAAGGTATTCCACTGGTTTTGTTTTTCAAATTTAACTTATTAATTTTGTCCAACCATTTCAGCTGGGATTCTTCAAACGCGACAAACTTCAAGAGCTTCAAGCTGCCAGGCATGAAACACAGCCATTGAATCCAGATCAAAACCTGAACGAAAATAATTAGCACTAAGAATTAGGGTAACATTTAGAACAACATTTTTTTCAAGCCATGCATGACAAACGAGTGATAAGATAGCTTTAAAATGGAACGAATAAAGGTTTAAATTTAATGCAGTCTCCCCCAGTCTCTTTTCAATACATTTACTATATAAGACACATAGATGTCCTATCTGTCATATTTTATTTGGTGCACAAACCTGAAGTTTGTCTGAGTCTACATTTATCGGTGGTAACAAATGAGTTCTAACAAACCAATTGGACCCTTACACTTACTTATGAGGTTAAACTATGCTGGTAATAGAACCCCACCGTTTGAAGAGCTGCTGATAGACATCGAATCAGGAGTAAAATACCTAAGCTCTGATGTAAGAGAATAAATAAGGGAAGAAATGAAAAAGCTTTTAATTTAATAACAACAATAAAATTAAAACACCACTTAATAATCAAGAAAAACTTGATAAAGAAAAAAGTTTACTATCTTAAAGCGGACAAGGGAAACTTAGCAGTGACCATGGACAGGGAAGACTAAGATGATCAAGTCTATGATAAACTCAAAAATGACTATCTAGCTCATTTAAAAAGAGAGAAAAAACAATGAAAGAGTGTGAATCAATAATTAAACAAACGATATTAGATTAGACGGATATGAGGATGCCGGACCCTTTTCTACCGAGAATTGATTTCCATCCTAAAATCCACAAAAAAGGACAAGAAATGAGAGAAATCATCACAGCTGTTAATGGACCAACAAAAACATGGCCAACTGGATTCTAAAAGAAAAAAGAAGCCTTGAACTTAAAAGAGGGACACATACAGTAAAAAAACACTTCAGAAGTAGAAGAACGCCTAAATAAACAAGGGCAATTCAAGGAGAATGAAATATTGGTTTCATTCGACGTTGAATCACTATTTCTAAGCATTCCAATCAAAAAAGTGCCATATATATTTGAATAATGGACTACGGGATCTGAAAAATCCTCAAATGGGAAGAAAAGCTAAACTATACACTAATATAGCTAGACTATATACAATCGAAACATACTTCACTTTCAGGGGGAAATTCTTCAAAGTAATGTCAGGAGCAGCAATGGGTAATCCTTAGTCTCCTTTTCTTAGTGACCTCTTTATGGACACATTAGAAGATGATTTAAAAACGGGGACCCCTTAAAGGTTTGGGTAATATATGTAGATGATATCTTGGTGATAGTCAAAAAGACCCATTAGATGTTATATTTAACAGTACGTACCCAAAAAGTTGCGTTCACCCAAAAATTGTATTTAAAAAAGAAGAACAACAACACGGACAATTAAGCTTTTTACATATCAAGATCATATGAAGCGAAAACTTTGCAGTACGAAATATACAGAAAACAAATACAAACGCAAGGAACAATACCTGCATGTTTCAACCACAGATAAAATGATAATTACACATAAAATGGTAATATTCAACACATGGATACACAACCTACTTATCCTTCCACTTAGCGAAGATAACTTCAACAAAGAAGAGCAGTACATCCTACACACAGCAAAGAAGAACGGATAGACGAAAAGGGAAATTCTAATCATTTTGAAGAAAAAGAAAACCAATTGGCAAATGAGAACCTAACAAAATTCTTCAAATAGAACAGGAAAGTCAACCAACGTGAGAAAAAATATCTAGCCATTACGCACACAATGATGGACATAAAAAGTTGACAAATCTGCAAACCTTAGGAGATATAAATATCGTCAACAAGCAGCAACGCAAAACTGAGTTCGAGACTGGGAATATCAATAGATCACGGCATAGATCGCATGCAAAAGCTGCCCTAAATCCTAGAAACGCCAAAAACCCAGCGCATATAAGTCGGCGGTCGCAAACCACATAGTAGAATACCAGCATAACGTGCAATGGAACGTTAAACAAGTCACGACAAATAAAAAATTTGACGCATATGAAACGATTTTCATCCTGACCACAAACGAGCGAAATCGGCTAAACACAGACAGGACAGACAGATAGTCTAGCCGCAGCAAAAAATAACAACAGAAAACAACAAAAATATCGAAAGGATAGACACTGAGGCTAAACACCATAAATAATAATAATTTTTAAATTTTAACATGGTCTTTACGATTTGATGCCATAAGCACTATAGAAAAATATTTTAGGGTAATGAAGGGAAACTTATTGTATGATAAATGTCCAAGGTTTAAAAAAGGTTATTCGTCCGCTTGTACTTAAATAGACATAAAACTGAAGAAGGGACCATATCGGCATCGAAACAGCTGTCTGTTCCAAAATAAAAAACTCAACCTAACGAAACTGAATTTCGAAAATCGAATTGCGAACATCTAGTTACGAAAATCTAATTTCGAAAATTTAATTTCGAAAATCTTATTTCGAACATATAATTTCGAAAATCTGATTTCGAAAATCTAGCTAGCGAAATTCTAATTATAAAAAAACTAATTTCGAAAATCGAATTTCAAACATTTAGTTTCGAATATCTAATTTCGAAATTCTTACTTCGAAAATTTAATCTCGAAAATCTACTTTCGAACATCTAATCTCGAAAATCTAATTTTGAAAATCTGAGTTCGAAAATCTCATTTGGAGCTTCTAATTTCGGAAATCTAATTTCGAAAATCTTATTTCGAACATCTAATTTCGAAAATCTAATTTCGAAATTCTTACTTCGAAAATCTAATTTCGAAAATCTACTTTCGAACGTCTAATCTCGAAAATTTATGTTCAGAAATCTATGCTCGAAAATCTAATTTCGAGCATCGAATTTCGAAAGTCCAATTCCTAAAATCTTATTTCGGAAATCGAATTGCAAACATATAATTTCGGAAATTGAATTTCGATCATATAATTTCGAAAATCTTCTTTCGAACATTTGATTTCGAAAATTTAATTTCGAAAATCTAGCATCGATATTCTAATTTTGAAAATCTAATTCCGAAAATATAATTTCGAAAATCTAATTTCTAAAATAAACCGATTATGAGGCATGTTGTGTGGCTAGTGGCAGTCTTTTTGAAACCGCATTTCGTTGATGTCAAGTCATCCAATTTTGATCACAAATAATCTTCCAACATAACACGATAGCGCTGTCCATTGACATGTCACATGCAGTAACATGACGGTCGTTTTCATCGATGAAAAATACGGCCCAATCACACCTCCACCATGTCAACTGCAAGAAAGAGTAATGTTTCACGGTGTCTCAAGAAGCACATGTGGGATTGTTGCTGAAGAATAACACTTATTTCGCTTATTCACAAAGCCAGAAACTAGCTTAATCGCTGATGATGATTTTTCGATGAAATTGTCCATTTCCTCAAGCTTTGCGAGTACCCAATTGAAGCAGTTTCGAATGATCAAGTGGATTTAGTTCTTAAGTCAATTTGACCTTGTAAGCATATAGGCCACGACCTTTTTGACCTTGAGAACGCCCTGGAATCGACTGAATTTGCCCTTTTTGAATCAATGCACTAACGGCTCCGATATTTCTGGCGCTTCCGGTGGTGCGACGTCTTTTTGCCGTTTATATGTTCAATAGTGAACATTTGGAATCAAGCGTATCCACTGTAGTACGAAAAATATGTCAGGCGGGACGATTATTACAGCCGAAAATTGGGGTAAGCGATCTTAAAGTTGCGACCACCTACACAGAATTTCCGAATTATTTTTTAATAATTTCCAAACGTTGCTGGTTCGTTAATTTACCGCGATGAAAATGTTGACTTTACCAAACGTTTTGATATTGACAGTTCATTAAAAAAATTAAGAGTGATTTCTTATGAAGATACGAAATTGCTGTGTCCGCAATGGGAAACTTTTTAACTCTGGGTAGCTTGGGTCCGCCGGGCCTTGCTTCGTGGGTCTCGAGGACGCGTTTCGGCTGCATACAGCCATCTTCAACTCGTTCTGATGTCTTTGTCGCGGTGTCCATCTTTTTATAGGTGGAACTTTTTTTATCGGAGGGGTAGGTCTGGTTAATTAGGTGTTAACGAGGGTCATTAAGTTTGGGTCTTTTCAGGATCGTGGGATTATCGTTGTCGGGTTCGTCGTGTTTTCTTTTTTTGACAAGGATTGGGTCGAGGATTGAAAATATTGTGTCGGAGCTGGTCATTATTTGTTCGTTGATTATATTTCTGTGGGTTTTTTGTGTTTGTAGATGTCTAATTTCTCTAGTACGTCAAGTCTAAGTCCCTTCTTTTGTTTGTGTAGTAGTTTGCTAGCTGGTATGTCTCCTTGCCTACGTACGTCAATGTGGTCCATTTGTGTGCTTTCTTCGGTTCGTCTGATGGTTGGCGTTTTTTTTTTCAATGGTGCAGAGACTACACTCCATCCCTATGAATTCCAGCGACTACACCGACGAATTGAACAACATTTATAAGATAGCCGACAATAACGGATACAGGAAACGTGATATAAACAAACTGATTGCACAGCAAAAGACGAACCGAAGGAAGCAATGAGTCGATCCATTCAGTGATATGGGGATTGGCAAACAAATATGTAAATAGCGCTAAAAAAATATTAGATAAAGCCACCAATATCGCTACAATATTTATAATGATGACTTTTTATCATTAATGCATATTTTGTGTACAATGGAGTTGAAAATTGGCCAAAATTTGTACAATATGTGCCATGTGGTCGACTCAACATGCATTGCTAGGGCAGAGAAATCTATCTTGGATGAAGCGAATCAGACGAGGATTGATGCGTAATTGATTAGCAAGGAAAAGTAAGTAGAAGAGAATCTGGGGGGGGGGGGGAGTCGAATTATATAGTGCAGGCATTGCAGACTAGAGGTGTATCTAATGTGTCCATAATTTCTAAATAACTTAAACTTTAAATGCGTTTATCTCGGAGCAACGTTCTTCAAACTGCCCATACTCATTTCTCAAATTGTTTGACACGAGATTTTTACAGCGTGTTCCAAGCTAGTGTCTGCTAAGAAGTGCGTAGGATTTTTTTAAATTGCATACTTCAATTGTTGTTTAAAATTTTGGAGCGTTTTTTTTTCGTGTGTACTTTTTTTCGTCCGTTTTTCACGCCCTTATGTCAAAAATCAATTTTCAAAAACTAGTACGTACTTCTCTGATTTACGCATGCATGATGACAATGCTTTACCGATAATTTTTTGGTGGTTACCACAACCTTAAAGTTTTAGAAGAAAACGGTCTGGGCGCGAAGCCATGAAAAGAAGGTGTTTCTGGGGAAATGCTGGGGAGCCACTAGGTTTTTTTTAACGTTCTGAAAAAAAGAGGCATCCTCAAAGAGCATGTCAAATACATATACAACAAAGATCTTTTCACTAAATTTCGATATATTTTTTGAGTTTTGAGGAAAAAAAACCTGAAAAATTACTTTTTACCTATACATCAGTGTTCCCCCTTAATGGCATTGACATTTGGAGTGGAATAAATATAGACAAAATTATTATTTTTGTTTTGAAAAACGAACCAATTTACATCTCAGAAACATGTTAATTTTTTGGCGTACTGTCTGAAATTTTCTAATTTTCCAACTTGCAAATGCCTAATTAAAAGTAAGTAAAACAGATGCAAGTTATATATGCAAAGACTCGAACCGCTCAATCAAAAGGGCGCAGTGGGCCCATTTGAATACATTTGAATTTTAAGTTATCAGAACTCACAAAATCGGCCTTGAGCAAGGTTATGTCGTTGGAACTCCATCCAACGTTTCCCAACCAATTGATTCCGCGTAGTCAGGTACCGAGTTATGTTCACATGTCGCGAAAAAGTCAGTACTTAAGACACCGTCTCTTAAACAACGTCGAGTCTTGCAAACGCCGCAATACGGCGGGAATTATTATAAAAAAAATTTCACTTTTGTTAGTAACCAGTTTAGATCTATGCAATTGCAGTATGTGGCGGTGTTAATGCAACTATTTCTGCCCGATTCGGTTATTTCGTACAAATATCGGCATCCGCACCTGCAACGATTTCTCAAGAAAGCTCTAAGAAAAGTGAATTGGAGCGGAGACTTGGAACCAAGATAGTGTAACGTGCGTTCGGTGCTTAGTGGTATTCAATTTAAAGCGTTTTGAATAAATGCATAAATATAAGTAAACAATAATAAAAATTGCATAATCGTGGCGCGGAAGAAAGAAAACCAAAGAGATATCCAACCGTAAGTCGAGTGCAGGTGAATCGTGCTCAGGTGAACGTAAATCGTGCGATTTGTTATTCGGGTCGCAGAAGGTAGTGCCAAAATAGCGCACTGTTGTGTGCTCCTCAAGGTGTTAAAGACGCTAAACGGTAGAGTGTTATTTAAGACAGTTGACCGGCGCATGCAAATTTGGAGAAATGAAATCTCACCCAACGTCTTTCTCCGCCTACTGGATTCAATTATTCGTGCTGGCAGCTTTTGCTATCACCACCGCAACCCCTTATGGCTTTGGAAGATGCCCCAAATATCCGTCGATGCCAAAGTTTAATTTGACGAGAGTTTGTAATTTTTGTAATTTTTTTTAATTTCATTCGCAATCTTGATTTTTAAAACAACTCTCCAAAGAGCTACAAAACGAAGTAGTATTGAACATTCTGTAGAATTTATAACCAAAAGCTTTCATTAAAAAATAGTATGATCCGTGTGTTAAATTTTGAAAGTGAATCCTACTGAATTTAGTGATATGAAAGGAAGCTTTCCCTTTAATTTTGTTTACATTTAAGTGCATTCGATAGTATCTCATATCATTTTACCACTCATTTAAAGTATGTTGACGGAATTTCGATAATATTATTTTTAATTTCGATGTCAAAAAACAAAAGACTGAAAATTCTGAAGCATCCATCATCGGACTTAAAAGGTATTCATTAATACTGAAAATAGTTGAGGCATATAAGTTCACCTGTATGACTATAAACTGGTAAAGTATCTATATTGTCTAGACGCCACTCTTAAACGACAGTAGATTTTCAAATTCTTGAGTGATAGGAGAAGGGGTAAATATCTTTTAGGTAGTTTTTATGTATTAACCAAAGTAAATGACGAATAACATGCTTCAGAGCGTTTGTCAACGGCCTGGGTTTATAAGGTTTGCACACAAAATCGTGTTTCGTAGCTTAGATAGGATAGAAACACAAACTGGAATCCATTCAGTGGCGCTTATAAGTGGAGTACCTTCTGAGTCCTTTAGAAAATTTAAATTAGCCTTCTTCGGGCGCCAATTTATACGACAAGTTAGGCCAAAAGATAGGACCCTTTTTCGGCTACAAACTCACACAATCAAAACAAGCCTTTGGATTTTATTTTCCAGCACTTTCACGATCGAATCAATATTCTGCCTCTCTACCATGGATGAATTCCATTCCTCTATTGTCTTATTATGAACCATTAAAAACTTGTCGACGTAATCAGAAAAAACAATCAGATGATTGTTTCCACAGTAGACATTTCAAGTGACCAAAACAGGATAACATTGCACCCTAACTTTTACCATTCTATGGATCAAGTCACGAAAATCTTTGTGATCTCTTAAGAAGCATGGTCTACCAACCCACCACCTCATGTTTTAGACTAATTCATGGTTGACAATTGACAATGTGCAGGCCTGACCCGGGACTGAGCATAGAATCCTATATCCACGCTGAGCAGCTGCATTCAATTTTTTTCCGTTTTTTGCTTTAGATACAGAAGCTCAGGAGCAATCACTCTGTCCGTTATAAACAGCCGATTCTCAGCACTCCTCATCACTCATCCCTTGGTAGTACTCCTCCGCCCTTTTTGGCTCTTTGGCTTTGTGGCATGGTCTTATCAAAGATTTAAAAACAATACAGTAGTATGGATTTCATTGTTGCCCTTAATTGTTACCAGTTAATATCTTGAACGCCAACGAATTACCCAGTGGGCTGCCTGGTGGCTTCGCAATATGTCAAACAGATGAGATAAGAAATACTCTCAGATATTAGTCTGAATTGTTAGTCTCAATCGTATTGTATCCAACTTTCATAGGAGCAGGACTAGTGAGTGCAATTTCCGCAACCTTATGACTGTCAACCTTACAAGCATTGTCTTGAAACCGTCTAAAATCTATCAAGACGGAGTTGAACGAAATTAACTGATCTGGTAGTAATAATGAAGTTATAACGACTTATAAGTCGTCAAATTAGCTTTTTATGGGGCCTTTTTTCATAGGAATTTCCTAACTCAAAAGATCTTCATACATTGTCTGCCAGAGTCAGGAAGAAGCGAATCTTCTTCTCTTTTAAGCCTTAAGTTTTGTTTCCGTTTGGTAGCATGCAATAACAGTTAGCTTCAAAACCACTACCAGGTATCGAGGAGTATTAGATTTGAAGCAAAAAGACTGAAGGATGACCGTTGATTTTGCTGAGTTAAATACATTTGCACACCTAATCTTACTTATGACGGTTCAACGTTTTGGCAACGTTTGTGACAAAATTCGTCATAGCATAGGTTGCTTGCTGCATGATAACTATCCTCCAGTGTTGGCAGCAATCACTTTCACTCACAACAGCCGGAGCTAGAGCAGACCTTTCAGGAGCTCCAAAGTAGCGAGCTCCACAGTGTTCAAGTTTGAACAACGGCTGATGTACTGACAGAGCTTATTTGTTCCCTTTTTTATGTCTTTCATTCATTTTCTTCTTTCCATTAGTCGTGTTGCCTTCCAGGAAAATGGGAAAGCCCCATGATAAACATGAATTTCAAATTCACTCATGGCTATGCCAAGGGTTCTTCATTCCGGACTCTGGACACAGTTCACCTTGTCGACTGTAAATATGGTTTCCTGATAATTTTTTTTGCGTTTGGGCATTGATGTTCTATAAATTTACCACATGGCTTCTTACATTTAGGATCTGTATTGTAAGTTTCCTTTCCAATTAGCTCATTACTATGGAGAGAAATTAAGAGAAAGTGATGTTACCTAATCGTGAAATTGCCTTATAGTGCCTTGGGCTTATAGTGTCTTGATAATAGATATGGTTATGACTTTTAAGACCTACAAGTTCTATCGACACTATGCTGGTATCTGGTTTTGATTAAATTTGTTGAAATTGAATCCTTGGAAATGTAGGCTTTTAACAAATGGTCTTTGAACAACGTGTCTGCCTCCAGTATTCATCTTAAGCGCATGTCCTATTCGAATGCCCTGATTTGTGATGCTTAAGTCAAAGTTCGACTTTGACTCAAGCAGCGTCACGTCAAATCCATGGATGGATCAAATCCATCAGTATTTAGCCGTCGTTTGAATATACGATTTTAAAGTAGGATCCATTCTATAGCGATTAATCTAATCTGCTTTGGCATTGGTTTTCCCGAGACTGGTTTCATAGCAACCGCGTCAAAAAATTTTCTCTCATAATTTTTTCCCTTCTTTTCTTTCACCAATATTTTGTTCTTTCTTTAAGGAGCACAATTTATTGGGCCCTTAGCCTCGCTTCGTGCTTTCGGTAATTTAATCTTGACCATATTTCTTGTGTATGGCCGTCAGCCAGATTCTGAGGTCAGAGACCTAGACTTCTTTCATTTGATCCCTTAGTTTCTTCTGGGGTAAATTCAGACCCACCATTATTTTAGCCTGGCTTCTCTTTCCCAGGTGTGTATCGCATTGGGGATTAAATCGGCTAATGCCCACGAAGGTGTAAACCTTCCACGAATTCGTATGATGAGTGAAGATGACATCGAAAGCTTTCTATGCTTCGGCGGCATTTTCTGCATCTGTTCTAATTCCTTTTTCATTGAGAACTTCTCACTTGTACATCCTCGGTTAACTTTGTCCTGGAGTTATGTGTGGATGTAACTTTGATCTGATCCCTATTGCCTTGATCTGAAAGGCAAGTTATGCTGAGCAACCAAAACTAAGCATTCTTTTTTGCTGGGTCTTTCTGTCCAAAATATCTTATGCTAGTTGAAAAATAATAACAGTAGTTTTCCATCATTGTCACATAATCCGTCTAAGTCTCAATCAGACACGATTTTGATTATTTGAAGATAATTCACTTAAATCTTAAAGTCACACATGGAAGGCTTCATTTTATCTGCAGTGGGTCACAGGTTATTTTATGCAGGAGCTAATTTTCATTTTCATATTTTCATATTTATTTTCAAACGAAAAAGTTTTGTAATGAAAAACCAAAGTAGAATGCTTATCACAGTTTCATAGAATATGAAACAAACACCGAACAAAAACAAATGCGTCACCCGCTGTTAAAATTCGAAGAAAAACAAATAAGCATCGAAATTACATGTCACAGCTTATTTAATGCAGTCGCTAAGAGCTACCAATTTCGCACTCTACCATTCGGTTTGAAATCCTTTTTCGTGTGTCCTCCTTGATAATAGTCTGTTAATTGCCTTGTTATTGTTATTGTACATAACAATGGGAGTTGGCCATAAACCATTTTAAAAACGACGAATCACAGCGGCAAATTGCTTTTATGGTAAATATATAACTAATAGACTGTCCAAAAAATTATTGAACGCTTCTTGCATGAGAACCGCGTGCACGATAAAAGTAGAAAAGCTCCAAATAAAATTTTCAATGAAGCTGACGATCGATAAATTGTGTGGAAAATTAGGGCTCATCCTGGAGTCTCCGCGGTAAAAATGACCCCTGAAGTGCACGAAAGCCTTGGCAAAAAGTGTAGCGTGGAAGCTGTTCGCTGAAATTTGCGAGATCTCGATTTTCATGGGCGAGTTATCCGGAAAAAACCATTTATCAGTCTTAAAAATAAGCTTAGTCGATGAAACTTTGCTAAAGAGTACCTTGGTAAGAGCCAGGAGTTCTGGAATCCAGCCATCTTTGCCAATGAATAAAGATTCAAGGTATTATGTTCAGATGGTATGTTTTTCGTATGGAGAAAGCCAAATACAGAGTACAATTGAGAAATCCTGAAGCCAACTGTTACGCATGGTGGAGGAAGTGTTATGGTGTGGGGCATGCCGGCTTCCAGCCCAGGACAGCTGACATTTATTGATTCGTAAAGATAATTTGTTGCAAAGCGCGGAAAATTCGCGTATCCGGTTCAATTTTCAATGCTAGCAAGGCAAAGATTCAAAACATAAATCGGGTATTGTTCAGTCATGGCTGATATACAAAAGTCTCCATTAATTGACATCACCAGGCATGAATGTAATTGACAATTTAAGGGCAATATTGGAACAACATATCAGGAAACACGTAATTTCCAACAAGAATGATCTGAAACGGGCTTTGGAATTTGAAAGGAGTAATATATCACCAGATTTTACCCGTAAATTAGTTCATTCAATCCCAAATCGACTTAAAGCTGCTGTAGAGCAAAAGGGCTATCACACAAAATATTGAAGACTTCAAAATATTGAAGTCAAAATTTTCAGATAATTTCTTCATATTTTTGCATTTTTAATATTATCTGTAACTGCTTAAATGTTTTTGATTTGATGTTTTTGGAGGTATTTTGACCTGTATCTTATAAATAACAAAAATTTCCATTAAAATAAGTTTATATGTAAAATGTACAAGTTTCTATTTCAACCAGCGTAAATTTCAAATTTATATTCTTTCAAGTTTCGTAATTACAGAGCCTCATAACTTAAAGTATGAACAGTATAAAATAAGCGATGACCCACTGTATAAATATGGTTTCTATATTTTATTATTCTAAAATTTGCCTTCTAAACAGATTCTTAGTCTCTTCTGGTTTGATTATGACACTCTGAGCAGCTCATATGATACACATACGTGTCTTCATCCCTCTTAGAGATGTATGGTTGAAGTGATGTTTTATCTATTCGCTTTAATAATTAATTACATTACAACCTTGATCAACGCAACCCTTGATGATCGCAACTCCTTGATAAACGCAACTACTAGATTTTTAACATTGTTGACTCAGCAAATGCAACTTTCAGTAAATTATTGACTAGATGAGCGCAACTTTTATTTCCTATTCCAGTTTTTGGGTTTTACTTACTTGATCTAGGTATGTTCGACCTATTTTGTTGCAAAAGTTGATAGCAGATGGTAGTTTTAAGAAATGGTCGAAATGGTCAAATTTGAATTTTTACACAGTTGACATTTCCTGTTCCGTTATCGGTTCATATTAAGTTCATTAGTGATAGGTCTCGTGAAGAAAGTGGTTAAACTTTCAATAAAACAAAAAAGTGAAATTTTAGATAAACTAAATACAAGTGCATCAGTCAAGTCGTTATGTAAGGGCTATTATGTGCATAAGTCTACCATATGTAGAGTCAAAAAAAAAAAAAATAAGAGTGCGTTGAAAAAGTTTGTTGCAAATACAGAATTTGGCCCAGGAAAGCGTATTGCGTTGCGAAAATGTGAGTTTCCTAGAATGAAAAAGGCTTTATTTCAGTGGTTTTTTAAACGACGCAAACAAGATGTGCCTGTTTTAGCCGAACTTTTGAAATCAAATGCATCTCTCAATTGCACGAAAAGATGAAAGAAAACAACAGAACATTCCATGCAAGCAATGGATGGTTTGTAAATGTCAAGAAGCGACATGAAATGATGATATGAATGAATGAAAGTGACATGAATAATGAAATGATTGTCGTCATGTGCTTTCCAGCAAACTGCACTGCCATTCTGTAACCAATGGACCAACATGTGATAAAACTTATGGATTGTGAAAAATCTCTTTATTTTTCATATAATATCATACAATTTACACGTTTCCACAAAAAAGAGAACAAAAAAAGGGTTAAGCTATCTTACGTCTATTTAAACCTATGACCACTGAGGGCACTCTTGTCTAGGTCAGTCACATATATTGGGGATGTCCCTCGACACTTTTTGTTTAAATTAATTTTATTACAATTAATAATTTGGAGAAAAATTTAAAAAAACTTCAAAGACTACCGCTAACTTAAGTCTACTTAATCCTATTTAGAAATAGAGCTTGATCTAGCTATTAACTATTAAGTTTTATTAACTAACTATTAAGTTTTCTATAGTTCTAATTTATTATTTTGTTTATTTTTTTGTTTTTTTTTTATTTCTTTATTGTTTTTTTTTAAACGCATTATATTTACTTTTATTTCGGATCTTAATACTACCTTATGTACAAAGAGAAGGAGGAAAATTTGAAGCAAAAGGAGAAATAACAAATAAATAATAACAATAGAAGAAAGAGGAGAAGACATATAGAGGAGCAGAAAGTAAAATTACATGTAAAATTTGGCTATCGCTAAAGTTTCTTAAGTCATAGTTTAATGACTTACGCTTATTGTTAGTTTTTGATTGGTTTCAAATTAATTTATTTTTTTTTATTTTTCACTTTTATATATATATATGTATATATATCTATACCTATATTTGTTTTTTGTCCTGTGATAAAGGATACTAGATTAACGTAGATATGAAAAATTAAATAAAGCTAACTATGTACAAGTTATTTACATTGTTATATTATATTCAACTTAAAACACAAATCAAGGCTGCTATGTTCATTATGAAAACACGACAATTAACAGCTCCGCCTATCATAGACACGCCAACCGTTCGCCTGACCACTAGAATCTCACTCCAGCCACCAATACTGTTGGTGGTTTCCCTGTTTATGCCACATATGCATCGAATATCGTAAGTCTACCTCAGTATTGTGGGTGTCTATACTGTCGTCGTATTTAAGTCTCTTGTCAGTGTTTCGTCTGTAAATGTGGTAGATAACAGGTATTCCATGTCCGTCAACGATAAGTCTCTTTCCATCTAAGTAAGGAAATGCTTCCGGTGGTATGAAACCTGTCTCCCTGCATCGGTCAAAGTACAACTGATTAGGATAGTACGGATGACTGACCCATAAATTCTCGTCAGTCATACGTGATCGCAGACAATGTCTCCTTACTTGATGTATAATGCAAGAGTCTACCCTAGGGATACCTGCTGCGTCGTATAGTTCCCTATCCGAGTAATAATACTTGAAGTCGGATTCCGCTGTTCTGTACGATCCAGTGCAAGCTCTTAAGCATTTTCGCTCAAACACCCTGATTTTCTCCATGGTGGAAGCACTCAGGTTAAACCATATGGGACACGCGTATGCTATAATGGGTCTTACGAGGTCTTGACACGTGTCTCCAGGTGTTTCGCATAAAAAAGTCTCTTAAGAGACATGAATCCCCTTCTTGCTTTCTCGGGCTGCATTTTCGCATGTTTGATGTACTGCAAGCGATAGTCGAGGAACACGCCCAAGTACCTCACGGTGTTCTTGTGTGGTATGCGTTCTCCGTTCGACTTAATATGGAAATCCTTCCAATTTCGCCTCAAATCTCTGCCGGCCTTTGCCAGTGGTCCACGAAACAAAATAGTCTCACTTTTTTTATCATTGATCCTCATCTTCCAAGCATTCGTGAACGTTTGGACATCTTGAAACATACTGTGCAGCTCAGTTTGAACCACCGAAGCTTTGCTGTCTGCAGTGTATATAATCAAGTCGTCAGCAAACGCCACAATCATCCGTTTAGGACTATCGTTGAAGCCAAATGACTTCAAAAGAGGATTCAATAATATCGAGAATAGCGTTGGTGCCGTCACTGTTCCTTGTTGTAGACCGTCAGAGACCTGAAATACTTTACTGGAAGTATTTCCCCCGATTTCAACAATAAATTCTTTTCCATACAGCATACTCACTAGTATGGCTATCATTACAGAACCTATTCTGTATGAGTCTGAAAATCAGTCCATCAAGCCAAACTGTATCGAAGGCTCTCTCCATATCAATGAGGCATGCTCCAACACATTTTCCTCCATTTAAATGCCAGCAGATATCTGACGTCACTTTCGTGATAGCATGGATAGTGGAATGACTTCTGCGAAAGCCAAACTGACTATTGCTGATGATATTTTTGTCTTCGAGGTATTTCTTGATATTTCTGTTCAAGAAACTCTCAAGGACTTTGCCTGCATTCAACAATAAGCTTATCGGTCGATAGCTTTTCGGATCGCTAGGATCTTTTTCTTTCTTCAAAATTGGAATGACCCTGGCCTTCTTCCAATTTTGTGGGAAATATTTGTTATTGAGTGCATTATTGAAAATGCAAGTAAATTCCGTTATTATTGGTTCTGGTAAGTGTTTGAGGACAATGTTGGGTATACCATCAATTCCAATTGATTTTTTGTTATTAAGTGTCCGAAAGGCATGCTGAGTGTGTTAATATACCCAGGTGATCAGTGGGATGATGAAGATGATTTGCCGGTGGCTGCAATTAAAAATCAAATTGTAAAGGATCGTGTAACAATTGCATCAATTTACGATTTACTGCAGGAAATAGCTCCTACTGGCCAAGTGGATTTCAAAAATTAGATATCAGAAAGTTTAACTGGGCTTGAAGCAATTCATTATGATCAAAACGAGGTTGAAAATATTGAAAATGGAGCCTAAAGCAAAGACGAAATATTGCCAGTATTAAAAATGGTTAAGACCGAAAGGGCAATCCAATGGGCTGAAGAAAGTCCAGTTCCATTGACATATGTTTTAGCTCTACCGAAATTCAGAGAACTAGCTGTGGCAAAGCACGTAGAGTGTAAGAAAAGCTAATCAAAAATCAAAAATCAAATTTTAGACATTTTTGGCAAGCAGTTAGCCAAAAAATATGTATGCAGTTTCACATTCTTATTTTTAGTGGTATTTTTATGAATAAAGTAAAGTTGTGTTGAAAACAACAGGAGAAATATATGTGCTAACTTAACAATGCCACATTTCTTGTTTTCTCCCTAGCCTTTAATTTGTGACGCAGCCTCAATTTCCTTTAGCTGCGTTTATCAAGGTTGTACTGTATATTTAATAGCTACGAACTTAATCTAGACTTAATCTAATCTTAATCTTTACTTCGTCTCTTGAAATTAATTTATTCGCAGCAAATTGAAAATAATTTACATGTGAACTATAACTCAAAGATATTGCTTCACATTTGGAAGCAGTGTTATTACAAATATTAACTTATGACCAAGTGATGTGCAAACAAACAACGCATCTCATTACCATCCAATTTTCCGTTCTATCCTCGCACGTTTGTGTTACCTTTGGTAGTTGCAAAAGATCAACAGCTCCCCGTTTTGAAAATTATTAGCCGTTAAAATTTTCTTCTCCACCGCGAATCATACTCAATTCGATATGGCCTAGAAAAGTGATGGAAACGTAAAGGCTTGATAAGTGATTTACTTGGCCTGATTATCTAACTTACAACTTGTTATGCAATTGATTCGCAAACGAACATATCGTTGTTGCGCATGGTTACCGATTTTGGTTAGATGTAGTCGAATGCCATAATCGACAAACACAAACACGCTAGATTCAAACTCCTTAAACTTTTTCAACGATTTCCCAACCATTTAGAAAATGCTATCGGCACGGCCATCATAGCAATTTAATTAATTTAACGTGAACCGATGAATAATTCTTGGAAATAAGAATGTTGAAAACAAACGCACTTAAGTTGGCAAAATACCACTAACAATACCAAGAATATGCAGCGAATAGTTGATTAGGGTTATGAGGGTTAAAAGCAGAATAATATCTGCATATTCTCGCGTGGCTCCTTTCAGCAGTTGAGTAAATATTTTTCAGCAATTTCTTAGTAACAGTGTGGTACATTAGAAGTTTCTAAGAAGCGGCTGGTTAAGATCTAGTGAAAAATGTTTCAGCTTTTCTCAGTTTCAGTTGTTGGTGCAATACAATGAAAACAATTGATAATATTTAAATAATGTATTCTATGGAAGGGACGGTTAAACACGATAAAGCTAATATTGAAGCTGAACAAGCTTCGTGAGTTTCGAAAAGATAACTAAAATGTTTTTATATTTTGTACAGCATCCTATGAGAATAGCAACATATATGGCAACAAACCTATCACTTACAATCTCTAACAAACAACAAAGTGAAATCTATCTTGTGTCGATTGATTCCTTTTCTAAGCCTCTGCATAATATAATAAAGTAATACAAAATGGCCTCTCCGTTTTATTTAGCCCCTGACAACTGATATTAAGTTCTCACTTCCAGGTGTTCAATCTGTTAGTACTTTAATAAAATAACTTTCCTATATCATAACCTCATTAAGCCGATATCGGAAAGGAACGAAAATATGCTGAGCGGTGTATTGAAAATCCGGCTAATAAGGATCACTATAGAACAGCCATACTCTAAGTGTGTTCCACGAAACTCTAGGGTTCCACGATATCCCTGTTGGGGTTCCGCAAGAATTTAGAAAAAATCAAAATACCTCCCTCTGTCACACAATAGTACAACATTTTACTTTGCCGCCACCGCCGACACCTACTTGCGCGTGAAGTCCCTTTGATAAAAGCCGCCTTTGAAATTACGCTGTCACTGTTAACAAGCGACTTTCGACCCCATCTTCAAGAGATAAAGTCGAGATTATTTACACCATATTTTTTATATTTTCTATTTTTATTTTGGCTTTTTATTTGAGGCCGAAATACAATACTGCATGATGGCGATGCGTGAGCGCGATGCAATTTTCGCTCGTCATCACGCAACCCATTCAATTTACAATGCACGCGATGCGAGTAACAATAATGTTCATATGACACATGTCAAATAGGTGACGTTTCAAATGAAATTGTTTTTAATTTTTTTAAAGTTTTGAATTTGTATTTTTCCTTCGTCTAGCAAATAGCATCCCCTACAAGGATTAACGAAATTTTCATTCAAATTCATCCAGAATAACCTTAGTACTTAAAAACCAATTAACGCGTTTGAATTTCAAATTTCATTTAAGCGCCATATTGCATACGACAAACGTCACGCACATCGTTGCGAGGAATTTTCGTTTTTCCGAATATTTCCCGCCTCGCATCGACGCATCGCAATCATTGTACGATGTCGCATACAAATGCATGTTACGAAAAGTGCTTGACATTTGCTGCGAAACTCTAGTCGCGCTCACGTATCGCAGTCTCACACTATTGTATTTCAGCCTTTCTTGAAGGCGACGAATCGAGTATTTTTGAGAATGTTCGAGATCGATACGGAGCGGAGTACGTAACGTTACTCCGGAGCGATAAGTACCTATCTACTTACGAGCTAGCTAGCGTATTGCGACCTTGAAGCAGTGACGATCGTGCGTTATTGTGAACCCACCATCCTGACTGTAACATTATAAGTAAAGAAGAATGGAACGTTGGCTTAAAGGTGTCAAACGTGTTCCGACAACATTTTCTAACGAAGCCGAATGTTCAAAAGCAAGACGCGCGGAGTATACAGCAAGTACGGATACGATGAGGCAATGACATCATGCTCCACGGTTTCAAAGACGAACAAAAGGTATGATGAATCATATATCAGTTTCGGATTTGTTGATTCCGACGGGTCACATCTCTGCATTTTATGTAGTAAACTGCTATCTAATAGTTCCATGGCACCTGCCAAGTTGCGCCGACATTTAGAAACTGTACACCAAGAGTCTAAAGACAAGAGTAAAGAATTTTGTTACGTAAAAAAGAATAGTTATTGGAAGTCAAAAAACTATGATGCATGTAACCCAAACTATCAATGAAAAGGCCACGGAGGCATCATATTTAGTCAGCTATCGCATTGCACAAGCAGGTGAAGCGCACACTATTTCTGAAAACTTAATAAAACCTGAATTGCTGAAAATAATTTGATAAAAAAAATTAATAAATAATTTAAAAAAAAGTCATGAGATATCCTTATGAAAGTTCTTTTGAAGGAGACATGCTTATATGTTCATTGCTGCCTACAAACACTACCGGAGAAGAAATTTTTAATAAAATAAATCTCAGTTGGAACAATTGCATTGACATTTGTACAGATGGGGCCAAGGCGATGACGGGTAAAACAGCAGAAGCAGTGTCACTAATAAAAAATAAGGCGCCTAATTGTAGTTCCATCCATTATATCCTGCATAGACAAGCACTTGTAATGAAGCAAATGCCGCCAAATCTAAGATTAGTTATGGATGAAGCGGTTAAAATAATTAATTTTCTCATTATTATGTGAAGGTTATGGCAGCAAACATAAAACACTACTGCTCCACACGGAAGTGCAATGGCTGTCTCGGGGTAAATCTTTAACAAGGCTATTTGAACTTAGAGTCACGTTACAAATGTTTCCTTCCGATACTTCTTTTAATTTGAAAGACTCTTTATTGTTGTTCCGGCTTTCTTTTATGGCGAATATCTTTCAAAAACTGAACGGATTAAATTTATCATTGCAAGGTAAACAGACAACAGTGTTCCAGGCCTGTAACAAGATAACTTCCTTCAAAAGAAAATTAGATTTTTGGATTATTTACGTTAGTAAGAGAGAAATAGAAAGCTTTACATCACTATGTGCGTTTGTTCATGATAACGACTCAGAAATGTTTCAAGAATGTTTCGTAATTGAAGATGTTTTTGAAGAATTGGCCCAATATCTCACTTCGATGCGCGCATCTTTTGAGAAGTATTTTTTCGAAGAACAGAATACAAAAGGAAACTGACTTCATGGATTCTTAATCCTATTTTACCCAACTTGCGAAAGCCCGAAAGTATGTCAAACGAGACATATGAATCTCTTTTAGAAATGTCATCAGACACAAGTATGGAGTTTTTTTAACGTTTTTTAGACTAGAATCTTCGGTTCTTGATTAAAATCTTATAAAATAATATAAATGAAGATAAGATACAAAAATACAAAATAAAAAACTGATTGAATGTTTTACAACTCACTTTAATAAAAATTAATGCAACAATGCTTTCAGCAAAAGTTAAATATGACGGTCCCTAATCACCGTCTTTTGTGCGTAGTCCCCTATTTTCTATCATTGAGTTAAGTCCAAGAATTTCCGACTTTGAGATCTGAAATAGATGAAGCAACCTGGCAGAATTCAGGATTAAATTTTCGGCAGAATACTATTTGTCACTAGTTTCAACATATTTTCCTTCGTCGCCGTCTTGCCCTTACATCTCCTTCCAGTCCTTGCCCTCCCGTTTTTGATACCTTCGACTGCTTTGGTCCAGGGAATGGACTTTTCGATAGAACAATTTGAGTGACAAATCACCTTCTCTTCACTAATGGAGTCTGCCTAGTACTTGAAGACCCTCAAAACTATCTTAAAGAGGGGTTGAAAAATCCCACCCGTATCCTTAAAGTAAGGCTTTATAAGGCTAGAGAAAAACTGTAAAATTAGATAACTTTAAAAATTACAAAAAATCTAATAATTTGACCAAAATAAAAAACAAAATACGAATGTTCGGAGTAACTTCCTTCTATGAGATTGTTCCAATTAAATAAAATAGCTTAATTTGAAACTGACTAGCAAATACAGAATTTAGACAGTATAGTAGCACCCAAGGTTTAACGTGAACGAACAAAAGTTATCAGAGAATCGATTCGGGTTAGTACCATGAGTTTTCGAAATATTTGACTTGTAAACATCTAATTTGTACACCCGTTTGTTCAGCTGAGGGACGAAATTACTCTTTCTTCTTAAACCACCACACAATATCTATTTGTAGTCAGACAGATAATCGGACAGATAACAGACATCGTTTAGCGTGTAATACCTTTTATCACATAGTATTCGGACATATTTACTGGAAAGAAAAAATTTTATCACCAGATATTATCGGTCTCGACCCTCGAAACGTCTTACTGGAAACGGAATCCTTATGGATATACGGAGCTTTGGCGTATAAAGAAACCATTACCAAGCGGTCCTTTAAGGTACGTTTACCTATTAGGAGTTCATAAAAAGATACATTCTCAATATTTTTACGCTTTATTTATCAGATAAGCTGTTTCAGCTTTTTCTATAGTATTAACAGCTCTAATCGAGTACAAAAAAAAACTTTTCCAAACCATGCACAGCTTACAGAGGACGCCAAAATCAACCCCTGAAAAAAATATGCTCCACAGCGAACGAACTGCGTTTTAAAAAGGAATCTGTCTTACAAAATAGTCGAGCAGGAAATTTGAATGATTGAAAAACAAAAAAATGGTGGATTTTCCTAAAAAATTTCAAAAATTGACCTGTTTTCCGGTATTTTTTAATGCTAACAATTTTTTTTCCATTCTTTTTGTCAAACTGTGGTTGATTCATTTAGAGGAAGCTTAAACAAATAAAATGCGGCAAGATTTATTTATATCGAGCGAGTAGATTCGGAGATTAACTGTCTGCTATTTGAATAAATGTCATTCCGAAGAAAACGCGTTTTAAGTTATTTTAGTATGTTCTATTTTTCTCGGAACATTTATTTAGTAGATATCTCTTAAAAATCTATTTTTATGGCTTACTAGTAGTCACTCTGCCTGTCAATTTCCATACCATGTCCATGCCTGAACCATATAAAAGTAAACCTTCATCCTCAAACACCTACTGTTCTGTATAGTGAATCCTTTCTCATCCAAACTCCGTCCCTTTAAAGCCGCCTTGCTAGCTTTTTCGGCCAGCAAAATTCTTTCTTCGTCTTTTCTCAATGCGCTTTCGTTAGAGCAGTTTCCAATGGTGCATCCCATGAGTTTAATGACTTTGAGGAGTTTCATACGTCCTTCATTTAAAGCTATACAACTCTTATGTCTTTTTTTCCCCGGTTTTTCACTTTTACTAACATTTGTATAATTTAAGGCCCTTTTTGGAGGCATCTATCTATGAGAAAATACTTCTTCAACGACTAAAATGGAACTAAGAACCCATAAGTGAAGGCAGAATAGAAATGTTAATATATAACCAGTATATATAAAAGGGAAATAGCTTAAAGCGGTGCGTAGAGCACATGCGGCGAGCCAAGAGAGAAAGAGAGAGAAAAAGTTTATGTATCAAGTTTTACGTTACGAATTTTCGTAATACAGGGAAAAAAATGATTTGGTTGTTTTCGGAACAAAATTCCATCGTTCCCCGTTCTCTTCTTTGTTCTGTTCATATACACGTTCCAGCGGTGTACCATCGATTTTTGGTTTCGTTCTGAGATTTGCAGCTTAAGTGTCATTATTTATAAGTCAGTCGTTTACACAAGCAGATAGCTGTCCTTTTATGCAAGTAGAAAAAGAACGCAATGTTTTAATCTGACAAAGAAGAAGAATGCAATATCGCACTCCTGCTATTATTGTGCGGTATTGCGTTTGATTTTTGTTAAGTTGTTTTAGTGACTCAAAGATGATGTACAAATGTAAACTTGGTTCTTCGTTTACGACATGTTCTTTGAATGTTTTTTGTTTGTAAATAAGCACGTTTTCGAGAGTGTTAAAACGTTGTCCTTTATGTTGTACATGTAGCACTTCAAGTGTTTTTCTAAAGTCAGTTGGTAAACATTTGTCGTTCATAATGTGGTTGGCAAAGTTAGACACTTATTGTTCACCTTTTGTGTTGCAAATTTAGACTAAATTGCAGCTTGCAGCTGATCCTTTTGTTGCAATTCCTTAGGAGCTCAGGAAATCTTCTTATTTTACGCCCTGACCGACCGATGTATCTATATCGGCATGCACAGGTTTATTTATGTAAACCATGTTTGTCCCGCGGGTTACAGTTATACATTTTTAATGGGCCTTGCATTTTAAGCTCGCAAACGTATGCCACGGCAAACATATCTATACATTCGTAGTTGGCTGTTGTAATCGATTAAATACATTTAATTAAATGTTTTTATAATCGTGTACAGCATCCAATGAGAATAGCATTATGTATAGCTCCGAAAGTTCCGAAAGTTCCGAAAGCTAACATTGACTTTTGTTAGTCAAATTACCAAGGCTATCTATGGCTAAGTCAATGTTTATTTTCGGTCTTGCCATAAAGTTATATGAATACTTCTCCAAGCAAGCTTCAATAGTATGCTACAATCCTTTTGCAAGAAATCTCAATTCGTACCACAAAAACTTAAGATTAAAAACCATTTGTATGTTGACTACTTATTGAGTACTTATCATTGCAAGTACTCTCAATTTCAAAGGAATCTTTCAACCAACAATAAAAGGAAATTCATTTTATTAAAGGTACTCGGTCAATGGTATGAAGTTGAGCGTTCATTTTATTTGCCGGAACTTGCCTCGGGGTGTACTACAGTCAACTTCCAGCCAGAGGAATCAGAAGTAGGACTTGATGAAGGATATAGAATTGAAGTCTCAATCAAAACAATAAATAGACTGTAAGTAACATGGAATATAAATTGTGTTACCTTAATTATTTTATACATCAGATTATATGTAGAAACGAAAAAGCTTGGCTAGCGAACTAGCCAATCAATAAATAAAATCTGAACACATCACTAGGGGTCAGTATTGCTGGTTGAACTTTCCATTGATATTTAACCTACTGTGCCATTACGTGTTTTTAGTTGACCCTCGTTAGAATTTCATGATTGGTCCTGATCAAAACCACTTTTAACCACGACTTTCTTCTATGATTAACGTTACATTCACATATGAGCAACCATTATTCAAATATGAATTTTTGTTTTCAGCACGGGAAATCCATCGATCAGCATTGGATATGCAACGCCGGAAACCAACAAGTCATCCATCATGGACTTCAAGGTAACTTTATTGAGCGGATTTCAAGCCGAATTTTATAGGATTCGAGTACAGTGAAATCGCGGCGCGATCTTCTCGAGGCTGCGTATATCTTTGACTTACACGAACAAATAACTTCATTCGGAGGCGAATCCAAAGAAATGATCCCGCTGAGTTAGTGCATTGCTGCACATCTATTAATTATTACTACAAATAAAACCTGCACGAATTCCATTATTATTTCTGCTTATTTACCAACTTTCTTCGCATTTTCTTCTTGCAGTTCAATTCACGTTTGCCGGAGGTGATCGCGCGACTTCTGCCCGGGTCTGGCAAATATCAGGTGCTCTACACAGACTACGATAATTTTGCTATATTGTGGTCGTGCTCTAGTCTAGGACCTATTGGCCATGCCGACCAAATCTGGATATTCGGACGAGAACGCGATTTTCCCGCGGAAATTCGTGTGAAAATCTACGAATCATTGAACAAACTTGGCCTTGACCCAGATCGGCTAGTGTTGAGTAAAAATCAGAATTGCCCAGCAACTTTGTAAGGAGGGTTATGTAAGTAAGTAAACTTTAAGCCGAAGATGCGAAATCTGCGACTGCTCTCATAGCGATGAGATGCATTGGAAACTGTGGTGCTGGACCGGGGCAATAAACGTTTTACTTTGATGGGTTTCACTGCAAATTTGTATAGTTTTTAGTCTGTGATAAATATCTCGTTTCGTTTATGCACGACGTGTTTTGTTTGACTGATTGTTAAATTTATAACTCTTATTTAATGTGGATTTTTTGCAATAAAATAAATTAGTTGTGGTTTTTATCTCTCAATACAACATAAAAATGCTTGAACGTTTGCTTGCACTACTGGTTTGCAATCATGTATACCATCCTGCCTTACTCCTTTGAATGAATTGAAGACTTGCACTAGATAAGGAGGCTATGATGGACTAAGATAGAGATTGGTGGCTATCAATTCAATAGTTAGTATTTAAAGAGTTTTTAATGAAAAAATTGCATAACAATCAATTTATTTTGAGAAACAAGGCGATTTTTTTAGTTTGTTTTTTTTAAGACATTATTTCAAATAAGTGCAATTCAGTGTGTTTTTTATCGAATCGTAATTACTGAAACTTTCAGCTTTCTAAATAGCAAACGCTTCATCATGTAAACCTCAATATAACATTATCATTGATCTACGAAGACCATATACTTATTTTTTGGTCCCCGAAACATTCCGTGGTTCACCGTCACTTTCTTTGTTGCGGCCACAGACGCGTTTCGGCGATGCGCCATCTTCGGTGTGATATTCCGAGGACAAAATAAAAAATAATTCCATCCCCGCCGGAGGAAAACATTTCGGCGAAACAATAATATGATTATATTCCCCAATAATTTTTCACACCTTCTACTTCAGGATTCAAAGAGTAGTCTAGCAATGTCTACTGGGTTAGTTGGAATGGTAATTCTAGTGCTAATATAATTTTTATGTCAGCTTATCTACAACTGATCCTTATAAACTCCTATTCTATTTTATGTAAACATTTTTTTTGTGGTAGGGAGGTGAAGGCTGTTTACGCCCTGAGTGTGGGACTCCCAGACGCAAAATGCTTTTGGATTACCCACTAAACACCTCCCTTGTCAAGCTGATAACCTAGCCTGGAACCGTTTAACACATTACTTCGGGCTAGGCCTCGTGTACCTACGCCTAGAGGTGCCTTCGTATTATGGGTATCTCTTCTCTAACGGGAAGAACGGGAGAGGAAGGAAGTGCTAGAAAGGAGATCCATCCATCTCCGATGCCTCCCAGCACTTCAATAAAACTTTTTTCAATATCAGCACCGCCCGAGCATATTGCGCCACGCGATTCCAATTGTCAACTGTTTTCAGCATTACTCCGGCGATAGTTTCCGGACAGAGCTCTCCAGTTTCGCTGAGACGGACCCCTCGCTACTGGCTTCACCTTTTGCAGTAGAAGAATGTGTGACAGGCGTCAACCGTGCCCGCTTAAGAGTTGGATCAAGTAGAAATCAGTCTCACCATGCACTCGACTGAACCACGGCCTCGGGTCAGGGATCAGACGTGCAGTCCACCTTTCCCTTGTTTCTTGCTCCCAGGACTGTTGCCAATCGCTGAGAGAGCGACATCTCTCTTCCCTGGTGATCTCTTCTCTTCGGTCTTCGCCCCTGCGCAGGTAAATACTTCTGCGCTCTCTCGCAAGGAGGGTATCACCCCTGCGATTACCATGATCTAAATGTGGAAAGATGTGAAACGAGATGCACTTTTTGCTTTTATTGGGTTTATTATCAATATAGGATCAATGGCTATTCCAAACATGCAATAATGCACCATTTCATCAAGAAATGGCGCCACGCATTTCATCACGAAGTAGATTCAAACAAATATTTTCGATGCTGCTCGTCAAAACAACTGATCCAGCCAACAAAGACAGAAGAACTCGAATACATAATACAAGCAGTCTTATGGAATGCTTAATTTCGAAATGAATTGTTGATGAATCTGTAGTGAAATTCAAAGGCAGAGTTAGTTTCATCAAATTTAATACACAATGGGATATAAAGTTTTGTGTAAGATTCACAAACGGTTTACATATACAATTTATTTCCGTACTTCGGAAATATAACTTTTGAAAAGCTTGTAAAACGAGATTTACCAGTAATAAATGAAATACCCACCCCAAAGGAATACCACATGTATTCGGACAGTAAAACTACTAGCTTACCTTCAGCCATGGAATCAAAAAATCAAAATCCAAATTCTATTCTATTCTATACTATTCTATAGATTGCTATTCTATTCTAAACCAATAGAAAAGGTGAAGAAAAAATAAAGGAATATAACATTACATTTTAGATTTAATCCTTATTTCCTGTCTCGGGTTAATTGTAACAGTCATTTTGAAAAGCTATTCAAATTTAATTTACCTCACATTAACTTTAAGCTCTTGTTTATATTTACTGTGTGGCTTTTTGGGGTTCGGGGAGCTCACAATAAAAATCAAATTATCATATTGATTATAATAATTCATAATGATTGAATTGAATTGATTCAATTAAAGTTTACAATTCAATTGAACTATTTAACAAATTTTATACACACGATACACATAATCCACAAGATAAAATCAAACTAAAGTCTAAAACCTACAGCGTAATCACTAAAAAGCTAAAAACAATCCAAAGCCGCACCGACCAGAAAAATATGCAAGCAACCTATGTACAAATGAAGCGAGCTTTCCAAATAAGAGAGCTTCGTAATTAAGCCACGAAGATGAGTGCAAGATTGCAATGGCTAGCTTTACGAGTATGTGGCAATAATTTTGCCGGTGTAATATATGTGAACCCACAAAACTTAAGAGAATATTAATGCTTCTCCAGGCGCATCTTCTCTTGTCAAAATAGCAATTCATCTGAAGAATTGATGTCTAATGCCTCTATTTGTGAGTTAATTCAAAGTGTGAGCGGTTGTTAGTCGTTAGAGAATGATTAGAAAATGAGTTGTTAGTTGTATGCTGTACGTAGTTCATTTTTGTACTGGAAATTATTCCAATCAACTGGTAGTTTTGGCAAAGTCTGAAAAATTATGAAAAATATCTCAATATTGACGTGTTTGAATTAGTTGGCAAAATACAGAGTTTCAGGTGAACATCCTTTGACGTTGCGGAGACAACAAATTTATTTTAAAAAACAGCAAGACAATCTATTTGTTTCTTATTTCTTTAGTTTACTCCTTAGCGCAGGCGAATAAAATACAAAACGGAATTTTTAAAATTTTGTACTTTATAGCTTTCGATTCAGTGACGTCCTTCTAAAGAATACACATCAACGGTAAACTCAAAAGTCCTTCCGACCATCGTCGGAAATATACCCTGGTTGGAGTACATGTCTGCCACTGAAAATTGACGCGGGTTGAGACGACCACATTTGAAGTCCGGTAGACCGCGACCGGGATTTTTTCCTGCGCATTTGTGAGTCACATTTCATTGGAATATCTACATGCGACGATGTTCGATACCCAATTTGAGACCTAAATGGTTGGGATAACTTATTGAAAAATTAACTCCTTTCCAATGCGCTGGTGCATCATTTTCCAGGGGCTGGTCAAGACCATCACGCATAACTTCGTAAGATTTATAAGATATGAAGAAGACCTCCTATGATATAACAGACTTGATGTGAATGTAGAATCAAAACCTATGGGAAATGATACTTTTGGCTACTGTACATAAATTTCCAACCACTATAGCTCATCTGAATAAGATCCTTTGCCTTTTATCACGTGTTCGTGGTAGGAATTTTAAAATTGTAGTCACAATATCGGCAAGATTTCGAAGGGAATGTCTAAATAATTAATACTGTTAAATCAAGTTAAGTACACATCATTTACTTTATTTACACCTTTTTGAATTTCATGAACGTAATAAGCAAAATTCCAGTCAGAAGAAAGACAATTCCGAGACAGTTTTTGAAAACGTCGTCCTCTGTATTGAGCTTAATACTATCGTACCTGAAATTAAATTGAGGATTGTGAAAAATATTTTAACTTGTAACCAATCTTTGAAGTAGAAAGAATAGCCCGAAGTACCACAGAAAGGGCTCACTGGTTCCAGTTAAGCATGTGACTGTTACTAAAACATAATGCAATGTTCCCAAGGATTTATGTAACCGTGCGATCCAAATGTTTCCAAATGACCCATACGAAAGTAATCTGTCGGGATAATATATTAGGGAGTAAATACAACTTATTAAATTTTCGAAACCAATTATGTGCACCTCAAAAGTCCAAAAATTATTTGCATAGCATAAGTTCCAATGGACGCTAAGCCCAACCAGGAATGAAGTGACTTGAAATTCGGTAGAGAAGGCTGCGACATATTATGATGATCGAGTATTGCAATAGTTCCGATCACAATACAAGGAATAACAGCGACATGCAACACAAGATGAAATAAGTTCTTGTAAACGGATCTCAAGCAAAAACATAGCGATGGAATCAGCATTGCTAGAAATATTGAAGACTATCATGTGGATCAACTCCGCAAATGGAATACTAAAGTCTTACAAAATCCTGACAAGACAACAAATCCAGCCACCATCAAAAATGGATGCCAGTTAAATCGTAGCTTGATGTCCGAAGAGAACGACAGTCCATTCCGATAGAAGGTAATCCATATGGTTGTTAAGAAAAATGCAACAAATATGAACATCATAAGGAAAAAGGCTAAAATACATTCTATTTTAGACCCATAACCATAAGCTATCTCGGTCCGCGGGCCATATCTGTAAAAAATAAGATTAGATTTAGGACCTGAGATATTTTGTTTTAAAATTTTCCATTCACCTTATGGAATTAATTCTGTTAGTCGGTCTATGCCGATGAATCCTCCACCATCTTCCTTTTTCAGCGCCTAACCTATACGTTGACGTACATATGTCACATTTTCTATATCGCCGAATGGGTGAAGGTGCGGCAAAAAATTCAAAGCGACGCGTACTGCTATATATTTCCGGAACATGATCTTCTCCGGCGTTTCTTTGACTATCCCCTGACCCTTCGTTACCTTTTTTTTCTGCTGAACGAGGTTGACTCTCGGATGGCTTTGGTATTTGAGGATATTGACCGTTCACACACGACATTGAAGGTTCGCCTTTGCTCCTCAAAAACTGTCACATATGTTTTAAAACCGAAAATTTCTATTGTTTTGTCAAAAAAATGCAAAGCCTACATTTCAGGCGAAACAAGACCATTAAAGTTGATCACCTGAATAATCAATAAGAAATCAAGATAAATTGGTTGCATTTTTTCTTAATTCATAAGAAATTATTAAATAATTTTAAGCCCGATTTCTTCCGAGTATTGCATTTCAGGCAGTCATTATAAAAAACATGTAGTCCTCCTTACCAAAAACATGATTTAAGGACATCTTAAATAAGCTTTAATGGTACTTAAAGAAACAAAGGAGTCCCAAATGAATAATCAACATGACAGTCAAAAGCTGTTGTTGTTGTGGTTGTTATAACCAAAAGAGTTTCAGAGAAAACTGAAAGTATAGAATCACAGCAGCGCAAAATTCGACAACAGCGTAGCGTTCTTGCTAGCTTCATAATGGACGAGGAAATATAAAAAAAAATTTGAAAAGGACGCCTTCTCCTCTAAAAAGGTCGTTCTTGAACATGCTGTGAGGTTTAAGGTCAGTTAAAAAGTGACGATAATTTAATTTTCTTAAAGTCTTCAGCAGGATAATAAGAACAAAATAATAAAACAACAAAATAATGATAACAAAAATTTTGTTAATAATAACAAAATAATCTTCACTGGTTATATGAGCCAATGCTATAACATCATTAGTATATGAGGAACATGAATACCTCATGTAGCAAATAAAACGAGCTTTGCAAGATAGCGAACTTAGGATTTAAACTGCGTAAGTGAATGGAAAATTCGCGAGGGCTGGCTTTCTGAGTTTAAATGAATATGAAAATGTGTATCAATACCCGGTCGTCTATATACCATATCTCTAACAAGTTTTGCTGATAAATACCAATGCATTAGGAAAAATTGGTGTCGAATAAGACTGAAACATTGTTTGGAGGGTTAGCGCCTTTTAAAGTTTACGCTGTACTCTTTATGTCATCGAACCATTCGGATAGAAGAAAATATCAAGCCATAGTACAGCATGAGTACAAAATGACGAGAACAAACTGTCGTGCTATTCGGCAAGAAAGAGATAAAGCCAAAAGAAATCTATAGTTGTTTTGCGTATTAATCAGTATTAATCTTTTCGAACGAAATAATGAGAAACTGTTAACCCAGACAAAAAAAAATAATCCACTAATTTTAGTTGACCTCGTTAGCTTTGAAGTTTATTACGAATATTCTCACAGTTTTGTTATTACGCTAATGGCCCACGCTTTCACGGATGTCAATGTTTGACAGTTTGTGTTAAGAACGGAACACCACACCAAAGATGGAACACCGTCGAAACTCGTCTGTGGACGAAACAAAGAAAGTGACGGGGAACGACGGAATGTTCCGAGGCCAATAAACCTATGAGAATCATTTAACTCAGTAATGCAAAGTAATGCAAAGCTACTAATTACAGTTTGCGACGATCTTTTGAGCATCGGCCTAAGAAGCAGTTGCTAGTCGATTCAGAATTTTTTCAAAAAAAGATGTTTTTAGATGGAGCACATTTCGGATACAATGGAGTGGTGAACATGTGAAAATCCAGGATTCGGGCTGATGAAAGTCCTTCAGCAAAGGTAAATAACCAAAAATAAAGGCAGGTTTGATTTGAAAATCACATACGTACAATGAAATATCGATGATATGAACCAGATAATGGAGCGTTGAAAGTTTAATTTAATAACATCAAGTTATGCTCTCTTATCTATTTATCCCAAAGTCATTTATAAAATCTTGGAAAAACAAATAACGTACTAGAACAAAAAGTTCTAAGAAATTCTAACATTAATATGCGTTTTACGCCCCTGTTTAATAAACATGATATATATTTCAGAAACATGAATCAAAATCCACATGGAAAATATTGAAATTATTTATTTAATTTCCGAATAAACTTTACTCTGACCCAACGTATATAAATCCCATGGTCATAATATACAGTAAAAACAGTAACAACAGAAAAACTGTTCCTGGATTTAATGTCCTAGATCAATAATGGTGCGAAAACCCACTAAGGATACCTAGCGCCTGAAGCTTTGAAGCTTTCAATGTAATCCTTGCAGCAAAGGATGAACCCATTAGATAAATTCAAGTTCCAAGTTTTCAACTTTATATAATATGAACCAAATGAAGGTTTCTGTTCAAGATAGGAATAACAGAATAAACCAATCTATTACAAATCTTCGCCATTAGTATTTTAAGCCCCGTTCAGTCGCATTTGGGTATTTTAGGTTTTTTTTTTTGTATGTTAGTTGATCAAAACTCTCTGCACAAAATGAAATATTCCAAAAGAAGGTGAAAAATGTAGAAAATATTTCTGTTTGAATGTACTCTCTTCAATAAAACCATCTAAAACATTTGACATTGGAAAAGAGCTTTATAGGATCATGTGAAACTAGTTGTTAATTCAAAATACAATCCGCTTCATCAAACGTAAACATAATTTACCAAATTTATTTCCGTGTCAAATTTACTCAAAATATAATACTGGTTTTAATGAACACACGCTTAATATAATACTCAAAACCGTGCCTTATAAAAATAGTTTTTCAGAGACGATGTACCCAAAATCAAGTCTTTTTTTCTATTAAGGTTCCACATTTGTTAACTCTTTATCCTTTCCAACATTGACAACTAGTCTTAAACATGTTATTATGAGCTGCAATTTTGACTAAACATCGGCCAAACGAATGTATGTAGCACGTCTCCCTCCAGCAACATTTGATCACCTCCTCAATCGGCAAAAATTGTGATCCTTCTATTAATACTCTAATGAAAAGGTTTGAGAATCACTGAATGATCTAAACAAAGTCAATGGTTAACCGGGTCGGATCCTAGTTTTGACAGTTACCGCTATTGCAATTTTCAGGCCAATGCATATTTATAGCTATATACATATATCTACAAATACTACTGAGTCTACAACTACCAATACTACTGCAAATTTATTTTTAAAAAATCCCAACTGCCTTCAGGACCATCATTATAGAAGAAGAAGAAAGAAGCAAGAAGAAGGAGCCCTTGCAGAAATATTGTAGCCACCTATCTGCCAAAGATATTATAATTCATCGAAACATGCGAAAAAAGGTTTTAAAGCAAGGACTACAAATTGCACGAAAGCAGACCTCAATTATTTTAAAACTATGTATTTTGGAGATATATCACAGTTACAATGAAACCTGTCAAACAAGAATCCAAACATACATATACATACTATTGGGCAGAACCGGGTAATACGCCCCATAATATATTGATTGTCAATAAAATGAATTCTAGTCAAGTTTTTCAGTCTTTTTATTAGATTCAAACTGGTAAAAAGAAGGTCTTAATAAGCGTTGAGGAATATACTTAAAAATTAATTTTGTTTTAACCTATACTAGGGCGTTTTACCCTACGACTCTTGGGTAATATGACCGAGGCAGTTTACAAAACGCCCCAGCACTCAAATGAACTTATTTATCAAAAAATGGATTACAACTATTGTCTTGAGTAATAAAGTAACATTTAACAACTTAATTTTGTTAAAAGTTTACTTACATATCTAAATTCCATTAAATCAGATATTCTTCCTTTTTTAAATGCTTCTGATGACAACTAGAGAGCTAATCAACATTCAATTTACATTGACAAAGTAAGAACTGATTCCATAATAACATAAGCAAAGTTCGGTTTAATCAATCTTAAGAAATTGAGGCCATAAAATAAAGTGGAAACATGCAAAAATCTTCTTAATTCTTTATGACAATAGATCTTCTTGATTCCCTTCTGCAGCGATTGCACAGAGGCTTAGACATTATGCAAAACTCATGCAGCCACCAGGAACAAGATCGACACTTAATCCAGTCTTCAGTGCATTCTATGCAATTATCATTTACCAAGTTGGGAATTTCTTCATCTGACAAACTAATCTAATGAATCTCATACTAACCAAAAGTAATGTTCACGTATTGCAGTCGAATCGAAGCGATAGATTCCACAAGATTTCAGAGCTGGTACTCCATTTGATACGGTGGCAGTTTCACCCCATGCTTTCCCAATTAATTTTGAAACGTCACATCGTGTCAGACTTTTGTCCTTTTTCGGGACCATCCACGAGTTTGTTTCCTGACTGAAATAAATCTTTAAAGGCTTAAAAAGAAGCTCTGTCAAGAGGTTGAAGAGCTTGTTGTGTGGCTTGGAAGGCAAAGGAGTATGACATCATTTTTTCTGGCCACTTCAAGTAGACAAACGTTGTTACTATTTGAGCTGTCACAATCGAGAGTCATCAGAGTCCTTCGGGAGTTTTTATGACGAATCAAAACTTCTTCAAACCACTTCATAAATAGACCAGAATTGGTGTCTGATGATTTTTTGTTCATGAAAACTTAGAATCCTGTTGGGAGGCCTTCAAAAAATTGTGGTTTGCTATATATTCCTTTGCTTAATAAAACGGGTGGAAGAAATTTGCCTTGAACATTTCAGCAAGCAATCACAGTAACGTTTTCACCCTTTCCAAAGCTTGTGAGGGTGTACACATCGTTTGCACCTTTAGTCGCTATAACTCATCCTGGTTTATTATTTACTTTAATCCCAGAGTCGTCCGTATTATAAACATCTTCATGGTGATTTGCAAAGTCGTTTTCATCATAAATTTTGGCTAACAAATCAAAAAATTCTTGGACGTCTTTTCGATTCACGCCGTATGCTCGAGCGAGTGATAATCCTTCCGATTTGCGTTGGGTCAGTTCATTTTGGGTCACGTATTACCCGCTAATTCAGAATTTTCTGAGAAAGGGTTTTTGATGTTTAGAGTTTTCACATACTGAAACTCAATTTATTTCACATCTTTTCTATCAGAAGTGAAGTTAACTTTCTCCAATTTTTTAATATGTGCAACCAGTTTTTTTTTCATATTCGGTGTAGAATACAGGATCGCGACTTAGAGGACCCTTCGATTTTCCTGTTAAGAGGCGTCTTTGTAAGGTTCGGGACGGGCATATTAAAGACTGTTGATGTCTCGTCCACTTCCAGCTCTTTATTTTTTACGGGTCGCGTTGCCTCCTCTAAATTTCCAGCTGCACAGGAAGCGCGTAAAGTCTTCCTTTCGTATTTACGAGGTACTATTTGTAATAATAACACAAATAAATCAACTTTGCAATGTTCGAATACGCCCCAGCATGTCTCAGCAGCAGTTATCAATGTTATGTACTCAACTGTTGCGAAAATAAAGCTGGTTTTGTTTTCTTGCATAGCGTATGCATAAAATATTATAGCTAGAGAAAATGACTTCAAACTTACCGCAAATTGTGAAAACACTTATGACAGGAGATGCACAATAATTTCACTAGGTAATCACAAACAAACCACGCACAGTCGTTCACATTCTCAAATGACAAATGACTAAACAAATCATGTAAACAGCGCCGCCTAGCACTGTTTGTATCGTTGTGAGATCGGTAGGGCGATTTATAAACTGGGGCGTGTACCGCGGTTGCACCCTGTATTGTAATCTCTTTATGTAATGCTTTGTTTTATTTATTATAAGTTTTATCTCTATAATCCGACACCCTCTGGTTTTTCATAGTTCCGGATTCTTAAGATTCCTCTGTATATACCTACACTATGATCAATAAGTACCGGGACTGTGTATTTTAAATTTTCCGCCGTTGCCCGATGCAGGTAAAAAATTTAGGTTGGTAGGACCTTAACTGACATCTGTGTCAGATTTTGAGCGGGATTGCATCATTAGTTTTTGTTTGGCAGCTGTTAGTGTCAGTCAACATTTCGTACTTCGTACCATTTTACAATGGATAATTTTGTTGATCAACGTATTTGTTTGAAATTTTGTCTTAAGAACGCAATTTCTTGTGCCGATGCGCTTTAAATGTTGCAGAAAGCATTTGAGGAGTCTGCTCTATCAAGAACCAGAGCGTTCGATTGGTATAAAATGTTCAAAAGTGGTCGCGAAGTGGTCGAAGACTTTCCTCGTTCTGGACGTACTTCAACATCGAATACCGACGAAAATGTTGAAATTGTGAAGAAAATCGTGCTTGAAAATCGTCATGTGAGCCTCAGAGAGTTTTTTAACAATCTTAACATCTCTTATGGAAGCACACAACACATTGTTGTCGATATTTTGCGCATGAAACGCGTCGCCGTACGGCTTGTTCCTCAAGACTTGAATTTCGTCCAAAAAGATCATCGAAAGCAAGTGGCTGAAGACATGATTCAGCCACTAATCATAAGAAGGACCCTAAGAAGGGTCGAAGCTAAGAAGGACCCAACGTTTATGAAACGTATAATTACTGGCAATGAGACATGGGTCTATGAATTCGACGTGACAACTAGCCAGCAATCATCCGAATGGCATGCTGAAGGCGAGCCAAAACCAAAAAAAAGTGCGCCAAAGTCGATCGAAAATCAAGGTTATGCTCATTGTTTTTTTTTTCGATTATCGTGGTGTGGTGCATTATGAATACGTTCCGAGCGGTCAAAACGTTAATAAAGAGTATTACCTTGAAGTATTGAGGCGTTTGAGAGATGCTATTCGTAGAAAACGACCGGATTTGTGGGCCGATAACAGCTGGATTTTGCACCACGATAATGCGCCGTCTCACAAAGCACACATTATTCGTGGTTATTTGAACAAACACAGTGTGAATACCATCGATCAGGCTCCCTATTCTCGCCCCATGTGACTTTCCTGTTCTCTTGACATAAGTTACCGCTTCGTGGAAAGAGATTTGAGTCCATAGAGGTCATAAAATGCGACACGAGAGCTGAAGGTCATACCTGCTTCGGCTTACGAGAAGTGCATGGACGATTGGATTAAGCGTTGGCATATGTGTATTGCTTCAGATGGGGCTTATTTTGAAGGGGATAAAATAAATTTACCAGAAGAATAAAAAAATTTTGTTTTTTTGACACAGTCCCAGTACTTATTGATCATAGTGTATAACTTTCATTCTGTTTCGAATTTCTTAAAACGGTTTGGGAGATGACTTATGTGATGTTAAAGAATGTTTTTGCGTAAAAAATGAATTTTTAACACTTTTGCGATTTTCCTCTTAAGATGAAGGTGCAAAGAGATGTATCAAAGTAAGAGACGAAGCGTAACACAAAAAGAGACACCACTTGAAAATTTTATAGTGTCTCAACAGGATGGAAAGATCATAGCGACCGTTTTCAGGGATGTGCAAGGACTCGTTTTGACCGATTACAAGAAACGCGATGTCTCTATAGCATAAAAAAAATGAAAAGAAAAATTAAAAAAATGACTTTACATACATGAAAACAAACAAAAATGATTGAAGTATTTATTATCTATTTATTTAGATTACACTATTCAATACAGATATAGATGTCCGTTTCACTACTTTAGGTTTCTTCAGTTATTTATTTATTCCGCTTACCAGTTCTCACTTTTAAAACATTCTCATTAAATCTATTGGTTCATTGAATCCTTTTCTTTTACTACTTTTATATTTTATTTTGATCATGCCAAGTTGTATTTATTTTCAATTATATTCATTTAGTTACAAAAATCGTTACAAGTCGTTATAAAAATTTCACAAAATCGATGTAAGGAATCGTCTCATATTCATACAAAACATTGTGTATAAAATGATTTTAAGTGTAAAATGAGAGGTTTCAGCTTGGTCTGTGTTTAACAAGTCTATTATGGTTTGTTTTATTCTGGGTTTTTTGGTTTCTTTGTTTCTGTTTTGATATTTCCAGGAAATGAATTTTACTACGTTAACAATGCTATTTTCTATTGCATCTCTTTTGTTTGTAGTAGATGCAACAAACGACACGTATGACATTTATACATGAATGCAGGAATTATTCACTAGATTGTTGTTAACAAGTTTTATAAAGTAAAAAATGTTTGTATTACAGTGGTAGTGAACACATTTAATTTGCTATAATTTTATTTTGCTGGTTTTAGTGAGTAAGCTTATTTTCTTTTTATGATTTTTTTTAATTTTATAGTTTTCTTATGATTTTCTATTTCTTAATTTAAATTTACTTAGGTATGCTTTAGATTAAAATGAATATCCAACGATTGAATCTAGACATTTAACCAACGTCTACTAGCAGACTCACTTACAAGCACTCAATACTAACAGGTAATAAAATGCTAAATATACAAGAAATATTATAACAAACGACAATGACCACTTAACACAATTGTCTACTTATTGCATTCACTAAATTTGATTCTATGAAATAAACGATAACCATTAGTTGTAAGGATGAAATCGTCTATTCTCAAATTTTTAATTATATTTTTTATGTTTGGCTAAGTATCATTTTGATTGTTGTTTAATTTTTATCTATACAATAGTAACTTTGATTAATACTTTGAATCCGTTTTGATTTAGCTGATTTTATTCATGAATGTGATACTGCAGTTTTCCTATTGAAAGGATTGGATGTCTTAAACTTCAGGTGCCACAGTTACAGGTTACATACAGGTTTTTCGGACGTTTGGATCCATATCCTGTGATGATTAATATTAAGTTGAAAAGGGACATGTTTACCATACTGTCATATGTTATTACAGTATAAGGAAACAAATATGGGACGTCTCCACAATCAATTAGGTATTTGCAATAAAGGCTGGTGGACCTAATATATTTGGCACACGATTTCTTTCCACGGAAACAACATTGAAGTATTATTATCCATTATTTTATGGTTTCTCATCCAATCCAGACAAATAATTAAATTCGGACTTGGCATACAAAGAACAACACCTGTTACAAAGGACAAAATCTTATGGATTTGGTGGAAACTAAAATTATTCCGAAATATTTAAGATCCAATAGTTTTAATTGTTTGTAGGCCGAAATAAATGTTTCCTCTCGTTTTCAAGAAATTATTTGTTGAGGGAGTTTCATGGTGATGAACTGCTCTGGGTTGTTTATTTTTTATTTTTAAAAGGCCTTCACATGCGTCTTTGCACCTTTAAACCAAATCCATCTCCTGATTAAAGTTTAGATCAACATCCGTTGACACTGATAAAAAACATCACGTCCCATCAAAAGGGATCAATCGGAGCAACAACGGAAGATTGATTGTATGTATTTAAAATGGATCTTCAAAGTTCACTAGCTCATACAAAGAAATAAAGAAATAAAGATATAAAGATTGGCTTGTAGTCATAGTAATATGCAGAAAAAAACTTCAGATCTAGCAGCCTTCACCCGAGAAAAGTACGTTTCTTTTTTGTGTTAATATTAAGGGGCATTATAAGTCCTTAGTGCAAATAGGGAAATCGGGAAAAAATTATATTAAGAACACAAATTCAGGAAAATTGATGACGTTCCGGTGGAAACCGTTATGTTGTCTACATAGAAAGAAGTGAAAAGTCTACTTCAATTTAAACCTGACTTCCTTTAAAAGCAAATGCGTGTTAGTAATGGCAAACAATAGACAAGCATAGGAGCGCTAACTGATTTTCGTAACTAATACCAAAGCTTCTAAGCCTCTTACATGAAACAGGATCACCTCAGGCAATAAGATTGTCTCATGTGTTTGTTATTGACTTCAAGTACAAGAAAATGTTCCATAGAAAATTTCGTCCGAAAAAAAACTCTAATGTAAGGACTAGGACTCAAAATACATGGCACCAGGTCAAAACCTCAATTTTTCCCAGTTAACTTTCCCCTGATTATCTACAGTTTCTATGCATTCCCTTGTTTACAATCATGTGTACCCACGAAATTATGCCCGATGTATATTATTACCGTTAGTGCATAGAGTGATATTCGCAATTTTATAAGGTATTAAGTAGGAGTTAAGGTTTTATGGCTATCGAAACTTTTGAGCAAATTTCAGCTACAAATTCAAATTTGAGCTCCATTTCAGCAAAGGTTTCTCACTGCCCGTTTGAAGTGTATATTACTAGAGACCAGACCAATATTTCTTTAACGTCTGTTACACCTCTTGCATGCTCATTAATTTGTTAAGTCCCTGAAATTCATCTATGTCTTAGGACTCAATGAAGGCTTTAACCTTCTGTTATTACAGATATCCTAAACTTAGCTTTTTTGTATTTTTATTTGATACTCCATGATATCATTGCCTTAGTACTCAGCTGAGTACTTACGATAGTTTCAAACCTGAATCATCAACAATTGATCAACTTTAAAATTGTCCTTAATTATTATCGATAAGTAAACTGAACTAAACATAAAGCATCGAGAGCGGTTCAGTAAGTACCCGTGTTTGACGACAGAGGGCGTTCTTGAGGGAAGCTGGTATTATGATTGTGTGCTGCCATCAATGAAAAGATGATAAAACAATTTTCAGACTGTTTGACTCGTTACTTTGGATTGGTCAGCCATTCGAGTGAGACGTGTTTCGTGCTTTTCGCTACGATGGAAAAAGAGAATTATCTTTCGGTAATTCGCTTCTTGTTTTTGGATGTAAAACATTGCGGAAAGATAGAATTAAATTTGGATGCTGCTTATGGGGACACTTCAGAATCTATGACCACAGTAAGATATTGGTTCAACAAGTTTAAAGGTAGGCGAACATCCGTTTTTGATGAGGAGGCACACGTGATTACCGAGGAAATCATTAAAAAATACGACATGATTCTCGCTGATCGAAGATCGCAAGTGCGTGAAGAAGCTGAGGCTGTATGTTTGTCGACCAGAACGGCACTTAATATTTTACATGATAAGTTGGCGATGAAACAATTTTCGGCCCGATGGGTGCCGCTATTGCTCACGGTGGACAACAAGCGGATGCGGTTGTTTACCTCGAAGCAGTGTTTGGAGCAATTTAAGCGAGTTCCGAAGGAGTTTTTGCGCCGAGTAGTCACCGTTGATGAAATCAGGACTCATCATTACGCACCAGAAACAATCAGAGCAACGAATTTCTCCCAGTGAATCTGCTCCAAGGAAGGCGAAGACGGTACCATCGCCCGGAAAGACCATGGCGACGTTTTTTTGGATGCGGATAGCGTCGTCCTCGTGGATTTTTTAGAAAAAGTAAAAACGATCACTGGATGTGACAGTGAGTGAGTTACTGGACCATTCCGACGAAAAATTGAAGGAGGCATGGTCGCATCTGGCGAAAAAGAAGGTGCTGTCCCACTATGATAACGCATCAGCACATTCATACGGAGTTGTTGCCACTAAACTACATGAATTGCGTTACAAATTGCTGCCGAGCCCCCTTATTCGCCTGATCTAGCTCCGTATAACTTTTTCTTGTTCCCTCACATGAAAAAATGGCTTACTGGAATTGTGTCTTCATTTCAAACACGGGTACTTAATGAACCGTTCCCAAAATTCTTGTTGAATTGACAGAATGACACAATAAATCAGAATCAATTATTTACGTCAGAATAAATCAATATACGAGTTAAAAAGTGCTTCACTTCGGGATCCGAATAAAACAAAGCTGATCAAACATAACTCCAAACAAACGTACGTACGTACTATTCAAATAAAACTTGAGCTGACGTCGTTTGACGTATCGGCTCCTCTTCAATTTATTACGTTAGCAGAGAGTGTCATCAGAACCCTCTGTTAGTCGACACGAAAGGCGTATTACGCTATGAGCCTAGTTGAACCGTAGTCCACGCAAATGACAGAAGCATCATTTAGCACTCGTTTACAATGCAAAAGAATGTTTTCATGGGCCTGCAAACAGCCGTAAACTTAATATGTATGTAAATAAGTAAAAATTATGATTTAAACAAGAAAAATTTCCCCCTCTAGATATATTACCCTCATCGGACTGCGAAAACTTCAGAAAGCTGCTGAACTCGACAAAAGAGTTCAAAAAAAGTACAAAGGAAGAACGAAATCCTGTGGACTCAACGAAACCTTAAATGATTAGTATTCAAAATAGATCTTCAAAATTCACTAATAGTCCAGCAAATCATTATTTGGCTGGGTGCAATTGAATGCGTATTATTTAAAAGCTTCTTGCTTAAATCCTTTTTCACAAGCTGGAAACCTTTTTTTGAGAGCATTTTTTAACTACTTGTTCGTTTAAGAACATTTTATATTCATTAGGCGGAGGCATTCTTAAATCCTCAAGATCGCTGTTAGATCTCAAATCGAAGCAGATAGCGAAACCATGAAATCTTGAAGGTGTTCGGGGCTACCTCATTGCGAAATCGACACTTAAAGGTATGGAAATTTTACAATGGGAGAACGCATTTCAACAACAAATAACCAATACACTCAATTCGAACCTATACACAATTTGAATTATTCACACTAAACTTGCAGACAAAAGATTATTTTTTTAAATTACGTTAAAATGAAACGCAGTCGGATTCTGGATAGTTTTCCGGACTATCGGAAGATTTTAGACCGAAAATCTTTTATTTTAATCTTATTTATTTTAAAAAAGATAGTGAATGCATTGGCTATGAGCCTGTCAAAAATTTGGTATACATTTAACTATTAAGGAAGTCTCTGTCAAACAACAGAACTAACAAACATGAAAATGTGATCATTGTAATGATACTATTAGGTGTGTAACTAAGTTCCCGCTGTTTTCCAAGAGATGGCTCCAGTAGTAAGTTCTGGTCGATTGTGACATAACCAGATCGTCATGGACCAAGCGTAGATATATGGTAAACAAACCGCTTCGACACATAAGTGATTTTGTGTCATATATTTTTAGTAGCGTAAAAATGTCGAATTTTGTCGAAACGGTGAGTGAAGGTCATCGAGAGCTTCAAAAAGTTTATGGAGATACTGCTGTAAGTGAGACGTTGCGTTGCGAATGATTCAGAAACAAGAAACTTGGGTTCCTTATGAATTGAAGCCAAGAGACGTTGAGCGTAGTTTTTTCGCCTGCTGCGAAAACTGCTGCGCCTCCTGCGAAAACTGCTTCAGCAGCAAAAAAAGGTAGGGTTTTCTTCATCGCATCGTTACGAGTGATGAAAAATGGATTCATTATAACAACTCAAGAGGAAAAAATTATGGGGACTGCCCGGTCATGCTTCTATGTCGTTGGCTCGGCCGAATATTCACGCTGCGAATGTCTTGCTGGGTACTTGGTGGGACCAGGGTGGTATTATTTATTATGAGCTATTAAACTGAACGAAACCATCACTGGAAAACGGTATCGAACTCAATTGATGCGATTGAGCCGAGCACTGCGCGAAAAGCGGCCACAATACGAGCAGAGGCAGGAAAAAGTTATTCTACAGCATGACAACGCTCGGCCTCATGCTGCCAAACCCGTTAAAACCTACTTAGAAACGCTCAAATGAGAAGTCCCACCCCACCCGCCGCACTCTTCTAATATTGCGCAGTCCGATTATCACATATTCACATCGTCTGGCTAATCAGCAGTTCTAATGATATGAAGAAATCTCAAAATGGCTTGATTCGTGTATAGCCACAAAAGAAGAACACTTCTACCGTGACGGTATTCGAGCTCTGCCAGAAAGATGGGAAAAAGTTGTCGCTAGCGATGAGCAATATTTTGAATTATTCGTTTTTGACCATTTTATCACAATAAAGTGGCAATTTCATAAAAAAAACGGCGAGAAAACTTACTTGCGCACCTAATAATAAAAACTCGAAAAATTCCAATGGAATTGGAAGGATATCGGTGTCTTTTAACCTTTTCTGCTTTCATGATTCTTAGGATGATTTCAGCAGATACTTTTGACGATTTAACCGGCTGCTAATTGCTACAGATTGACGATGTTACAGATATGTTGTTATATAGGACGTGATTAAGTTTAGTCATAATTTCAGCCATGTAAACCAACGCGACTCCATTTGGATGTCATCGTAGATGTGTTGTCATTCCACTAAGGTCATTCTACTAAGTTTCAGGGCAGATTTAACGTGTGGTCATTTGAATTTGACTTATAAGGGACGAAGGATAACGCATCAAATCCTCTAGAGTGATTATTACCACGCAAATCGAAGATATGAATATTCAGCTAAGATCTTAAATTAAAGGAGTGAAATACCAACGAGATCAATGTGAAATAAGGTAAAACCCACATCTGCATGAAATTTATGACGAGCTGTCTAAGATTATAAAACTGCAGAAGCTATTACGATCTTATCATATGCGGCGCATGAACGACGAATAGATGCGTAGGAAAGTATTCTCATCGTCCTCTCGAATAGATGAAAACTAGAAGGAAAACGCAGGAGACGCTGTTCTATCTCGATTGATAAGAAGAGGACTAATCAAATGATTATTCCAATCGGAGGACGCGGTCAAAAGAGTGAGATTGTTGGAGGTGTAATACACGTAGCACTAAGGCTCGATCAAAGCTGTAGAACTACATTGACGACAGTATCCAAGATACTTCCATATTTTAATCGTAATAAGGTAAGTGAAGAAAAAGAAAAATGATTGAAAATAAAGCTGCATACCTTCTTTGAAGACTAAAAACTCCAAATACTTTCTCAAAAAGTCTGTTTATTTTGTTTTAGACCTTCTGAAGCAAAATAAATAGCAACGTTACTTAAAATATTTAAAAATTTAATTATAGATTTGTAAATAGACTTTTATTGTAAAGCAGGACTGCTTAAACCACTAACTTTACAAAATTAGTCATCGATGGTACGAGGGCCAAAATTATATTCTCTGATGAAAAAATTATGAATAAAAAATTTGCTTCCCGATGTACTATCACCGGAAACGATGCTTCAACGGTGGATCTAAACATCTCTTCTGTCTCCATACGAAACCAATTCGTTTTTATGGTATACCAAAAGAAAATGCTGAACATCTACAATATTATCTTTACGGAACTATATCTTCTTTTGGGAGACTGAAAGCAGAACGGGTGGGATTCATCTTTCGTTTCCCGATTGAGTGTTTTTCTTTAAAAGGTTCTTTAGTGAAAGCCATAGTTTTTGGCGAGGTTCATGGAAAGTTACTGACTTGCAACGGACAATTATACTCTGCCTGCAACGTGGAGGGTGTGTCTCGAAAACTTGGGAAGTAATATTGAACATGAAACAATTGAATCAGGGATTCTAAAGAAAATGTATTGAGTTTTACTTTGTCAATTATAATGGATAGTCTGAAAAGTATTGAGCGTTTTTTGTCACTAGATGGTGCTCGTTGTCATATATTGACAATACTGATTAGATTGAGTCAAACTGACATGCGTTTGAAAGGTGATATTCCAGTCTACAATTTTCATTTGGACAGTTTTGTATTTCCTCATTCGTGTCAAGAGCTGTATTCATTTAAAGATGAGTGAAATTTCTAAAAAAAATCGTTTTATTTTACAATATCACTACAATCAAGGTGAGAATGCATCGCAGGCTCGTGAAAAATTTGTCGTGTCTACGGTCAAGATACTTTATCAAAAGCAACAGCCAAGAGATGACTCGCTCGCTTTCGCTCGGGAAATCTTGATGTCGAAGATGCATCTCGGTCAGGTTGACCAATCACTGAAAAAGTCGATGAAATCTTACAAAAAATTGAAGAAGACTGACACATAAACAGCCGTGACATTGCTAAGGAACTGAATATCCATTACCAAACAGTTTTGAATCATTAGCGTAAGACTGGATACACAAAGAAGTTCGACGTTTGGGTGCTGCATTAATTAACACAACGCAATTTGATCGACCGAATTCCCATTTGCGAAATTCTAGTAAGCGCAAAGAAATCGAGACATTTCTGAAGCAAATCATTACGGGCGATGAAAAATGGGTAAGATACGGAAATGTCGTTCGAAAAAGATCATCAAAAGCAGATGAATCATCACAAACGACTTCAAAGCCAGGGTTGACACCAAATACGGTTATGCTGTGTGTATGGTGGGATTGGAAGGGAATTGTTTATCATGAAATGCTAGAACCTGGCCAAACACTCAATTGGGCTCTGTGCTGTCAGCATTTAACCAGATTGCAACTAGCAATTCAAAAAACAAGCGAGAATTGAACAACAGAAAGAGCGTTGTGTTCCATTATGACAATGCCAGACTAAACACATCTTTGATGACCCGGCAAAAATTGACAGAGCTTGGCTGGGAAGTTTTAATGCATCCACCGTATAGTCCCGACCTTGCACCATCAGACTACTATTTGCTTCGGTCCCTGCAAAACTTCCTTAATGAAAAAAAATTCACTTCAAAAAGGGACTGTGAAAATCACTTGGCCAAGTTTTTCGCCGTTAAACCACAGAAGTTCTACACAGATGGAATAATGGCTCTACCAAAAAAAATGGCAAAAGGTCATAGATAATAATGGACAATATGTACTTAAATAAAATCCATCCAAGTCCAAGAAAAAAAAGGCTCAATACTTTTTAGACTTACCAACATTATTACTTGCCTGCAAGGCTACTCATACAATACTGGTGGGCAAGAGCTAGTGGATCCTTGAGTCCAACATGCAATTCATAAGGCCGAATACGATTTGGTGGTTAATGGATGGAATGAAGACAGTATAGAGAACGGTAGTAGAAAATTTTCGGCTACAACGAATTCCCCAAATGTATCAGCAGGAACTATGTCAAATATCTCTATTTTCTTTTTCCCCATTGCAGTAAGTGCTCAACTCAGCAGTTGCAGTTTGCACTAAGCAAAAATCACAACTTGACGAACCCTGAAACCTACGTTGATGACATTGAGAATAGTTTTGGATTTCTGTAACGCACTGCAGCAGTTTACCCCCGTGAAAAAGATTACAATGCATGGTGAGCCGGGACCCACGGGAAGTCATCCTGGTAAGCACTTGAATCAATCCGGACGGCATTAATAAATCTTGATTATTTCAATGCAACTGGAATCAGCTGCATTTAAGGTTCCTTTAAAGAAAGGAACGATGGAAAAGCAATAGGCACTCAAGACCACGTCCAAAGTTTTAAACTTTGGAACACTGCTTCGACATATATGACGAAATTGAGCTGGTTGAATAGACAATACTAAACTTAACAGTCCTTACATCATAATGTTAAATCATAGAAGGCCGCTTAAATAAGAAATATATAAATGTATGTAAGCTTACTTTAAAATACATTTAGTTTTCTTCAGTAATCCTCAAGGCAAATTTTTTTAGCCGGATGAATTCTTTTTCAAATGTGATACTTATGAAAAGGCAAGTAAATTAGCTGATGTTAATATGCATCACACCCTTCGTTGACATTTCGTCGTTATTTCGGAATGCAATCTTGCAAAACTTGCGATAGTAGTTTATAGAAGTGAAAACTTTTCGAAGTTACTTCAAAGACATGTAAACAAATTTGGTTGTTTTCCTTTCTTTTGAGCTTTCCATGAACTCTTTTGGGTAGTAATTAAAAGCCGGCAACTGCATCTAAACTTTAAATGAGACATGAACAACAAGCTTGAAATAGTCAGACTGAATTTCCATTGTGACCAAAAATTATAGAGCAATCCGAATTTCGAACAGAAAACAGCACATATTCGTTTCTTCTCTCACAGGATGCAGACATTTCAACAGTAAAATCATTATTATTCTACAAATTTTTATGTAATCCTTCTATGATTATATTTTTACGCCATAAATTCGCAGTGTAATCGCTGATTACTGCAGATATGATCATAAAGAATAATGGCTTAAACATATAGCATGAAATCAATAACTAGAAATTTTCAATTATTTCATCTTCGCATTTCAAAAATTCCTAACAAAACTGATAAACTATATGGGAATATGAAAATAATTTTCCTAACGAAAGTAAAATTTAAGAAGTTTTTCATAGAAAATTGAACAAAGCTCCAAACGTTTAGCATTCAAATAAATTTTGCCAATAAAAACAAAGCTCAAATTGAAAAATAAAAACAGAATATATTGTGTTCTCACTAGAATATAGCTATTATCTTTCAAAACATTTCATTATAAAATGTTTCATACAAAAATGTTTATAATAAATGTCTTTATCAAATCGGGATATTATTTTAACTTAATATTTCAGACTAAACAGAAACATTTGACTGTAACTATTTTACCATGTAGTTACATCGTACATTGTTTCTATGTGGATATTATCGCTTATTATTGCAATATTGATATTTCAATGCGAATTCGCCTCTTTTTTGTTTAAACTTCATGACGAAAACAAACATTGAACATTCGAAAACATATTTGAAAAGAAACATTACGAAAGAAACATTACAGTATTACAATATTTCAACATTTTTTCTCTTATATATTTAATTAGATTTAATTAAAAATTAATTATACTAATTATATGTATATGTATTTTAATGTTTACTAATATATAATCTATGAACGTCGGTGTGGGTTTTTGTGTTTTTTGTTTTTTTTTTGTGTGCGTGACGTATATTTATTATTTAAAGACGTTCAGTCACATAAACTTTGGCAGTGGCTGGAGCATTTGATCTTCTTACGGCAACAGATACAACGATACCAATAGCTACTAGCACCATTCCGATTGAGTTCATCACAATTTTTTCAACTTCAGGAAATTGCGCACTGTAATAAAGTAAATAATATCGATTAATATCGATTCTTCTGCACTTTTTTCTATTTTTTTTTTAAGATAAAAATGTTAGAATTTGTTAAGTTAATATTTTTTTCATTTGTTTCCCATAATTCCCATAGTATTCGCATATTATTCCCATAATCTCCAATTGCACACGTTTATAAATTCGGATCAACTAGACAGACGAGAACCATAAGTTCAAATCTTTTATTCGTCCGTCAAGATTGGTACCAGTTTTCGCGTTAACGCATGTTGGCAGTACTGCGCGCTGATAACGGATGTAAGCTAACAATCCGCAATAAGCATCACTTGAAATTTGTTTTTGTGTTGTGACTGTGCATCGAAACGTATAAAATTGCGAAATCAACAATGCAAAGCCGATTTAAAGAGTTTTCATGAGTGTGAATGAGAATATACTCACAAAACGTACAGAAATCATGACAAATGCACTTAAAGATGCATTTTTTCAGTGCTTAGGGCTTTCGACTAAAATTGCTTTTGGAAAACAAAATTGTACAAGTGGCGACTTTATGAAATGGATACCTTTCATTTTCTATCCCAACGTTATCGAAAGAAACGAAAAATCACGTGGACGATTACTACGTTACTCGATATATGTCGTCGGATATAAATGCAAAACAAATAGCACAGGATCAATATTCTGACGTATCATCATTATAGTATATTACATATTCATCACAGATTATTGGTCTGTTGATTGGGCGGCGATGTGACTGCACTAATTTTCGCTGTTTTTTTTTGTCTTTGGGACAGCTGTAAATCATCATCATATGAGAAAAGTGTGGCCAAGTCATACACAGGAAAGGTCAGGTCAGGATAGCAAAACTTATACCATTATAAATACAAATCTATGTCATTTGCGAACGCACAGGACGTTTTATTGCCCCCTCCTAACACTCAACTTGACTTCACTAAGAACTATGTCAAAGCTCGCAATCACAAAGCTCAAGTTTTCTAGTACTTAATCAAGTTATTTGTAAAAACGTTTATACGCAAACATCAAAGAAGGAATATTCATCGGAATATACGAGATGTGATTGAAAAGGAAGTTGACTTTGAAGTTTTATGAAAAAATATTTACTTATTCGTCAATATTTATGTTATCTCCTTCGAACTAATACCCCTCACATACAATACGTTCCATTCTCATAAGCACTTTTCGGTATAGCCTTGATATCTTCTAGCGATGGAGTCTTTATCTCCTCAATCGTTGCAAATCTTCGTCCTTTCATAGGTCTCTTCGAGTATGGGAAGACGAAAAAATCACACGGGCCACATCCGGTGAATATGTTGGCTGAGACATGATTGTAGTGTTGGATTTGGCTACAGAATCTCTCACCAGCAAAAATGAGTGCGCAGGGGATTATCGTGACGCAAAAGTCATGAATTGTTTTTCCAGAATTCCGAACGTTTTCTTCTTATTGCTTCTCACAAGTGGCGCATAACTTCTTTATTGACCGCATGACCATATGGAATGAACTCATGATGCACTATGCCACGATAATCGAAGAAAACTGTGTGCAAAACTTTGACATTTGATCGAACTTGGTGTGCTTTTTTGGTCTTGGCTCATCTTGGCTCCTGCATTGGGACGATTGGGCTTCGGTTTCGATGATTCGTCATGATTCGTCACCAGTTATAACGCTTTTAACAAATCAGGATCATCACAGCTCATGAGCGATGCTTATGCGACGATTCTTTTGGTCCAAATTAAGCAGTTTCGAAACAAACTTCGCTGAAAAACTTCTCATGTCCAAAACGTTCGAAAAAATTTCGTCGCACGAGCAAACCGATATGCCAAGATCCTCAGCAACTTCTCTGATAGTGATTCGACGGTTTTTCAAGACAATTTTCTTCACTGCTTGAAAGCTTTCATCTATTGTAGACGTGCTTGGGCGTCCAAGGCGAAGCTCGTCATTTGAGTCTTCCCGGCCATCTTGGAAGAGTTTGAACCACTTGTAAAAATTTTGTTACTCACAACAGTTACCGTATGCCACTTTCAACTTTTCAAGTGTTTTGGAGCACTTTATTTTATTTTTCACAAAGCAGTTAATGCAGATTGTTTGATACATTTTTCGATAGCAAAATATCGCCGAGCGCGCAAAACACTTCCAATCGTTTTGCCTCTCACAAACAAACTAAATATATTCAGGCCCAGATACAATACTGCGCGACGACGATACGAGAGCGCGATGCGATTCTCGCTTGTCGTCGCGCAACGTATTCAATTTACTACGCACGCGATGCGAGGAAGAATAATGTTTATATGACAAATGTCAAATTGGTGACGTTTCAAATGAAATTTGATTAAAATTGTTTTTGATTTATTAAAAATTTGAACTTGGAATTTTCCTTCGTTTGGCAAATGATAGCCTCAACAAGGATGCACGAAATTTTCATTCAAAATTCATTCCGAATAACCCTCGTGCTTAAAAAGTAATAAAAGCGTTTGAATTTCAAATTTCATTTACGCGCCATATTGCATCTGACAAACGTCTCGCACCTCGTTACGAGGAATTTTCTTTTTCCGAATATTTATCGCATCGACGCATCGCAGTACGCTGTCGTATACAAACGCATGTTACGAAAACTGCTTGACTTTTGCTGCGAGACTCTCGTCGCGCTCTCGCATCGCCGTCTCGCAGTATTGCATTTCGGCCTTTATGCCGAATATGTATATATTCGTGACGAATGTGCCAACAAAAAACAAATAATAAAAAATGGTCAATTTCGCAACTCGGAAATTCACCATACTTTTTGAACACACCTCGTATGTCTCTTAAGATACATTTTCTGCATTCAGATCTGGATTTTTTTTCACAAAACTTGGGCAAATCGAGTGATGGTCAAGGAAAGCGGCTACACGAAGATGAAGTGAAAATTAAAGGCAATACCCTAAATTTTGAAACGAAGGTATGATGTGCTATTTCTGTTTGACCACTCGCGTCAAACAGATACCTAATAATATAGAAGACTCGATTCAAGCTCTTTTCATTTCTGATTTATACTTTTGAATCCAATAAATGACCGTTCAAATTTGTCAAATATAGCAAAATAATGAATTTGTTGAATGTTTCGAAAACCAGGACCAATTTTAAAATACAAACTCCTGATTCGGATTCAGCTCCACACTCTAATTTACTTGATAAATATCTTTTAAAAAAGTCTTTGCTTGTGAAAGCTGCTTATTGATAGAAAAGATAATGCCAGAACTTTATTATCACTTGAAATGGGACTATAACGAGGATGAATCACTGGTCTTGCATTTCAATCTGAACTGCTCGCCCTTCTCATTGTTTCGCAACATTAATTGGGAATCATAACAATGTATACTTTAACAATTAAGTATATAACATTTAGACGATCAACTGCTCTTTAGAACGTATTTTTATCCAAAAAAGGAACTGTGCATCTGTTATGAATGTTTATTTAAAACATCAAAAGCACCACAATCACTAAATAAAATAATGTTTAAATTACACTATATCATAAATATTAGGCCAATTATAATAACCTCCTATTTTATTCTCATATCACAATATCATAATTCCCGACGTCAAAATTAACTATTGTTCAAAATGTACCCATCTCATAAATTCTCAAAAAAAAAAAACGTCCAGTACACCCAGAAAACTTTTAACGAAAGCCCCTTCGTAATAGTCATCTACAATCGGCTTTTGTCCTTGAAGGGATGTCCCTACTAGCAATTTCAACATCAAAGCCTTTATTTATGTCTGCAATTACCCTTGCTTTGAAGAGCAGAACATTCGCACAAATAACAACTTTACTGCACAAACATTGTTGTAACACTGAATACACAAACACACCAGGATTAGAAATATTGTCGTTGTCCCATACCTTACAACTTTTTCGGTCAGTCCAGTCACTGCTGTTGCTATCGCTAACATAAAGTTAACAAGTCCAAAGCTGGCATGAATCGGGACCATCGTAGCTCGGCATCCGTACGTTGCATTTTCACAACACAAGAGAACGAGGAAACTGTAACGAAAAAATAAAACACCACTTTAGTCCTGTAATCTCGTTGGAGAATTCTCCTTAAACTTGGGGACACACATAAGCTTGCAATTTAATTTGAAGGCAAATTATATTTCTAGGGTAACCCCTGCAATATTTCTATTGGGGTTGGAATATGTTACGGAAATCGTGGTGTCATCAACAATATTCAATTCTTTCGAAAGTTCCAGTTTACTTCAACATGCTTTGGTGATGATAATCAACTAATATTTCAAGGATTAGTTCACCCTTGAAGTACTCACCTGAAAAATCCTACAACGAACTGCAACGCAAACAGCCCCATCGTTACCAAACCAAGCCAGGAATGCAGAGTGTAGAAGTTGGGTAGTGGTGGATCTGACAAATTATGCGAATCGAAAACGGCTAAAAAGCCAACAACAATGCAAGGAATGGCACATGCATGAAAGAACATGTGAGCTAATTTGACGTAGATATGCTTAAGACATCTGCATAATCGATAGAGTAGAATTGCTGAAAGGACATACAACATATTAACTCATATTCTATCACGCACTTTAGAAATTGGAAGTTATCCAACAAACCACTTACAAAATCCTGAGAATGTTATGAAACCAGCAATCATAAGGACTGGATGTAGATTCCATTGTAACGCGGGATTTTCCGTCCATGCAAAGCCTCCTCGATAGTATATGACCCAGAATAACGTGAGCACTAGAACGCCGACTAGTAGAATTGTCGACAGGATAACTATTAGCAGATATTCGAACCACGATCCACAATTCCACGCGTTTTCCGTTTCTTCATCGTATCTCCTAAAAATGAATGAAATTCTTTTATTAGTCTCCGTCATTTAATTTGCAATTAATTTTATATTTGCTCGCTGTTGGCTTTAAAGGATCTACCATGTCAGAAATCCTTATGGTTGTTAAATTGTCTATTCTAATTTTTCCTTAATATTAGTAACAGCATGACGTTATGTTTCATTTTGACATATTTTAACAAAAGTAAAAAACAAGATGTTCGAGCCTGGGGAAGTCACTAAATAGTAAATATCTCTAAAATAAATAAATCTCAGGCTATAACTTCATGATATGAATTTGTTGAAAGATTCGTTTTCTTTCAAATGCAGCCAAGTTAGCAAAATAATTCATGCAGATTTTGCAAATGAATGATCGTTGGTTGCAGCAATGGTCATTTGCAAAAAATTTACAAGTCTTTAACGAAGATATTTATCAAATCAATACCAAATAGGCAAAAAGTGCTTAATCAATGACTTTTTGGTTGGAAACGCATAGTTGGCTACCTCGTACTTTGCTAGAGAAATTGTAGAAGGAAGACATAATTAGTTTCGTACCCATGTCCACCGCAATCGGCGCCAAAGAATCAACAGGTGATAACGTCGCATCCTTTAACCAGGATGCTCGAAGTTATTTCAATTTCCTATCCAGAGTTTTTCGAATAAAAGTTTGCCTCGGGAACATTAACACACTAATTTTTCTTCAATTCATCTTTGAACTTATTTAAAAGATAAAATACTTCCTTGTAATTTTGCAATTCTTTGATTTACGAAGTCAGTTTCAACAGTAGTCGTTCGGCCTTCTTCTGCAAATAGTTGATTCACAAATAAAAGAATCCCAAAGTTAAAGCATTTTTTTTTTTGGCCAGTTTGTGCATTTTCTCGTCTAGGTCCCTTTTAACAGTTGCTGCTGCACCTTAGTTCTGCCGCTTCTAATTGTATTTTGGCGGGGTAATCCAGCGTTTGTAAGCTCACTGGCTGTATCATTTATCTCTGAAGCATTATGCCCAAAAATCCTTTTTTTAATGGCTTGCCCATACTCGTACACTGGTTGTAAGACCAAGTGGGTAGAGATAAATTCCTGCAGCTCAAAATGATTTGTGACGAAAGAACTGACCCGTGATTCGAGTGCACTTTAGTGTTAATTTTATAGGTTTAACTTGAGAACTCCCAGAAAGCAAATATGAAATGTCTCACAAACTTCATCTTAGGATGGTAACGGGATGAAGGATAATTTGCTTAGCATACTCAAAAAAGTAAAGTGGTAACTTGTTTTTCACTTGTGCAATAACGTCGCGCGAATAGCCGTCTGAAAGGATGGGGTACCACAATAACACCCTAATTCTAATAACATGTGGTCTGCTGCTTTCAATGGAATGGTGTGAAATGAACGGAACTATTGTTATATTCCATTAATCCTGGCATCGCGCAACTTTTTCTGCTAAAACCATATAATTAATGGTGTAAATTAGTTGCGCCAGGACTTGTCACTTCTTGTTACAAACACACTTGTCTAGTGAACCTAATCCTTGCCTGACATTGATGCTTTCGCAAACGTTTACTATGCCAACAACAGACTCGAAGTTACACCCCAAGAATCATGCTTAATGTCTCAAGGATGTTATGTCTGCAGTCCCTCACAAAAAAAAACAACAGATGTAGAGCTAGAGGTAGCCGCTCCCAAAAAAGATTAACAAGGAAGCAATAGTTGAGGGCGCTTTGGATATGAACTACAAAGAATAAATAATGTGTCTCTATCAAATGTGAGGCTCCCATAGCAAATCTGCATAGGAACTGGATTACAGCGAAATATTAATGGCCGTTCTAGAAGACATGTAAGAAATTGAAAATTGAGAACAAGTTAACAGCTCTAAGTTGCCATCCCATAAAGATACTGTATTAAGCCAGACGTATTAAGTAGACGTATTCTGTATTAAGCCGTAGCGTAACCACTAAAGTGCGTTAACACTAGAAACAAACTCCCAAATAAGAGGTGCCCGATGCCAAATTTTCTGGTGCATTATTTTCTCGCATAGATTTAGGCTTTCCCGATCACTCCACTCACGTCATTCAATGTCCCTAGCTGGTAAAGGTCACTTTATTTGCTACATTGCAAATGACATGAGTAACATATCTATCCTTTACACTATAATAAAGGATGTTCTTAGTGGTATAGAAGTTGTAAACAAAATAAAACACAAACAAATTGTTTTGATTGCCATGAAATTGGAAAGTTTTATTGGAAAGATAGTTTTCTGCAATTTTTATTTGAATCTAATTTCGGGCATGTGTACACCACGATTTTTGCGCAGCAAATATAAGCGTGAGGTTCGATTTTCGACTATTCTAACCAATAATTAGCCCGTATCTCGCCAATAACGCGGCTAATCATATCTTCCAAGACTTGTTTAATAACAAGTATATATAGAATCGCGGTAAAAGAATTTGCTTTTAATAATTTTCCAATGAGCGCTTAAAATATGAGTTGAAAGTGATGAGGCCATCAGTAAAACGCGAAGCAATCACATAATTTGCCATTTTAATATCTTCAGACCAAGAAATTCCCGAGAACAAAAGACTAGTTACCCTTACTCCAAAAAATAAAGCCTACCCAACATATTTCCTTCACTGAGTAAATGCAGCTAGCGAGGCTCAGACATACGCTGGAGAATGTAATGAACACATTCCTTTTAATCTACGAAATGAATGACGAAAGGAAAATATGTTCGTTGAATAATAAAGTCCGCATTACCATTTTAACTAAATTGTACGAGTTTTAAATGTTTCCCTTGAACTAGAAAATTCTAGTTCTGAATTGAAGCACTCTACATATCAAATGCCTGGCAAAGAATCAATGTTCGTATAAGACCAAGGTTTACAAAAAATAATTAAAAATCTTTCTGGATTTAATATCATCGATTCTCTAGCTACTATTTATATCGTGTATTCTCATTGGCGTGCATTTTTGAGACAAAGAAAGTTAAGATAAAAAGTCCACGGATTGGTTGATATAAGGACGAAAGCCGTCACATATTTTTTCCTTTTACTAAACGCATAGCCTTATAAGCAATATTAGGTAATTATTCATTAAGGTATTCTGCAAAAATCAAGCCAATCCCGAAGAAGATTTGTAGTATGGCAATTGAGTTCCAGTCATCTTGATCCTTAAAAAATAAAGAGAACGTTCACGGAATATATCAGCATAAATGTATTTTGTTGTTGTGAGCTCTTGTTCGGATGAAACCATGGTTAAAATATGGCACAGCACCTTCAAGCAAAACAGCGATTTGCTAGTAGATGACCCGAAGCTTGGAAGCGGGTGGTTACTACCGATGAAACGGTAACAAATTTGAAGATTATAAGTCAATGATGACCGTTTATAGAATAAGATTGAATCAATCTGAGACGCAGCTTCAACTTTTTTTAACATAATACATGATCATCATGACACGTCAAAGGTGGTTGCCGCGAATATCCAAGAAATATCAGAATAGTAGCAAGCTGAGCATTATCACTCCTGTGGTGCGAGTATGACATGGTTCTTGGCTCTCGGTGGTCAATATAAAAACTTGGTTTTACTATTGAGGTTGAATTTACTTCTACGAACCTAAGTCCAAGTTTTATTCCATGCCATCGGAAAAAGGCGCAGCATTTTCAACCACGTTCCAGGTGAACAATTTGACCGGTATACTCATATCCACCCTTTTCTGTAATGCAGGGCGGATTTTTCCTATTCTTACCAAAAAACTTGTCCATGTAACCTGAAAGTGCTACTAACAGAATGTCTGTTGTGTTCTGAGAGGAAGACATAGCAGGACAAAGTGAATAACAAATGCTCATTTGAATAACGAATACTCATATTGCAGGACAATGCATCCTGACATGAGATACAAGCTTCTGTGATGAGAGAGATACAATGAAATACTGAGGGTGGACTTCGAAATCTTTAGACTAAGGCAATAATTGCCAACAGTGGTAAAGTACCCAATTTTGCCCCATCATTTTGCGTTTTATTTCATACCCTTCAAACGGAAATCTACGAACTTTCATGCATGCACATGTTAGTTGATATGTGCAGCCAATTTTAATGTGTATTTTGTTCCAATTGCACGCTGGTTTTTATTTTAGAGAGATGTAATGGGTTCTCACGACAAAATATTAGTAAGAATCATGACTTTTGTTCGGATTGAAATACAGCATACCTCGTTATGTTATTCAGAAAATTAGAAAGTGAAAAGGACCTCTTATTTTTAAAAAACTCTAAAAAAAAGGGAATTCAAAAAGAGGCATTCGAGAACAAAAATTACAAAAACACGAAACCACATACTGAGGATGCCTTCAGCTGCCTCATTGAGGGTACAACTCGAAGTAGAACAACAGAAGGTTTTAACAATGAAACAAATACTTCCTGCAAGAAATATGTTTACACACAAACAGTAGTACGCTATAAGACATAAAATGAACAAAAATTATCTCAATTTAAGTACAGTCTCCCTGGATTTCTCGCAAATTTATTGATCCCTTTATTGTTGAAATCTAACAAGTCCCTTTGATTGTTGAAATCTGATAAGTATTTCGCCGCGATAGTTTTCCGGTGAACACTCATCATTGCCAGGCCATCATGAAGTACCATCCACCATGGTACTTTGGAGCCAAGTTTTGATAAACCTTAGGCTGCTGAAGGAGTGTTCTACGGTTCAAGTTGTGCAGGGTAAAGCTATCAAGATTTTCAGAGCCTTAGCGATTTCCGGAAAAAATGGCTTCGTGCCTCCTAGCACTTCAACAACGGTCAAATCAAGTGGCATTAGATTAGTTTTTCCACATTTTCTGCCACAACTCAATATCACTTTTTATAGTTAGCAAATTATAAAATTTCCTGAAGGTTTCGCAAGCTTCATTTTCATTTTCTTCAGTTTCACGCAAGCTTAAATTTTTTAGGGACATGGTTTGCAATTGGGCAATTTTGCAATTGATGAAACTTTGATAATGCGAAAGCTGGAGTGTTGTCTCCAGCAAAACGTTCCTCTAGGGATCTAATAATGGAATCTAAGTACGGATTTATCAAAGACCTCCTCCAAAACTCTAATGGACTGTCTGCTGGATGGTTGCTCCGATTACGCTGTTGTCCAACAAGGCGTGGAATTGCCGAACTATTTTCATCTAATCCGTGTTTTTCTACTATGGCAGTAGCGTCTTTCAAAATTACATTTTTGACTTGATCTGGATCATCACGGTGCATTTTGAAAAGTTGTAATTGGAGCAGAAAGTTCTGTGAAGCCTTGTCAATAGCAAAGCTACTGTCACGAGTCCACTCACCACCGGTTCCATCAAAGCCGAGTATTTGGATACCAAAAAAGGCACATTTTATATGGAACTCTAGAAGCAGCGGAATAGAGTTGAAAAACGTGTTTCTGAGTCGCACTTTTGCCGTCGACTGATAGGGTTTCTAATGCCTCCATTATTGCACAGAAGTATTCTTTAAAAACTCTGAGGTTCTAGTGTTTCCCGCTTCACCGTGTTTCAAGGAGCCGCAAAAATTGGGTATTAATTTACTGGACTCCAAAACGGACTCCCGGAAAAATTCAATAATATCTTTGGTGGTTCCCATGGTGTTCTAGATTTCAGGCAAAGCATTGAGATCAAAATACTAATAGGTCAATGGGTTTCCGGGAGGGCAAGTCATAATCTCCAAAAGCACTATTGCGCTCGGAATGCGGACACGCATTTTTTAAGACTTCTTTAGTGAATACTTACTGAAACTATAATACTAATAATGACAAACTATAAAAGTATTATAATAAAACTAATAACCCTCATAATGGCGCAAGCCAGAAATATTTATCAAACATTTTTTCTCACTTCTAATACATTTCACTATCGAAGATTAAAAATATGTACAAACATTAAATTAATCCGACTCCCATTGCATTATAACCCACAGCATCGCTTAAATGTAATTAAAAGTAAACTTCATATTTATTTCTAAGCGGATGCAATGAAAATTGGTCATTTCCTATTGCATTCGTACAATATGGCCTGCAGCGTTTGCAGTTGCAGTGACACCAACACTAATAACGAAGTGAGAGTGTGGACTCCTCCGGTGATGACAATGGTCATCGCGCGAAACTCACTATAATTTATTGTACAATAAGAGTGCAATGAAAGTAAGCTGTGGGGAAGATTAAGAAAGATGTTGATGTTGGCACGACTAGTGGTTGGATAGTGGCTTCTGCACTTGAAAGCACCTTTCCCGACAATTTTCCATTTTCTCTTAAATAAATGAATGAATGAATGGAATCTGTACAAAGGTTGCGTTTATTATGTTCATGATGGCTCGTTGAAATTGTAAAGTGAAGACTTAGCTGGATGTAATCTACAGACAATTGTCTTAATGCACTTTTGCTTTTAATCCGAGACTACTTTTAGAGAATCACAAATTGAGAGAAATGCATTGTGGAATTGTTGATGAAGGCGTAGTGTTATTTTACTATAACATTGTTTCAATCACTCTTTACAAATTTTATAACTAAGTGTAAATTGTTTGTAATCCTACGCGTTTTTACATTTTCATAAAGGACATAAAGGATATGAACAATATATCTGAGAATCCATCAAAATTAATGCGCGTCAAAAAATGCATTAAGAAATCAAAAATAGACTTAGACTGGAGCCTCGTCGGTGATTAATGTCTAAACGTGCCAAATAGGTCCCAAACAGATGCATAAGCATCATTTTCGAATTTGCATTACAAGCATCTAAAGCAAAAATCTTCTAAAAATAACATTTCACACATCCCAGGTAGTTTAACCAAACTTCACCAGGTTTTTTTGAATTGAATGTATTGGGGCCGTTTTTTGATAAAGTTCTTAGTTTATTTCAACATTAAAGGCTACAGTCACGAAACTCAAAGTACGCACGATTCAAAGCTTTGACGTTCCGACATCCTTCTGGTAATAGATGGATTCCTCGGCGGAAAAAATCCCCATCCTTCTATTCAATCAAGTTATCGAGACATTTTTTGATGCCTTCATAAGAAGTAAATCATTCTCCAGTGGGGACCCATCACATGGAGTGGAACAAATAGAAATTCGAAGGAGCGATGTCTCAGGAATATGGCGGGTAGGGCAAGATTTCCCAATTCTCACCTTCCAAATATTTTTTGACCGGCTTGGCTACGTCTGGCCCTGCATCGTGATGCAGCAACAGCAGCTTGTCGTGTCCGTCATTCCATTAAGGCCGTGTTTCCTTCAGAGTTCGATTCAAAGCGATGAGTTACCGTCGGTACACATCCCCAGTGATTGCTTCGCGAGTTCGTATAGATGGCGCCTTTGTGGTCCCACCAAGTGCACAACATGACCTTGGAATCGTGATTATTCCGTTTTGACGTCGATGGTTCACCTGGCATTTCCTAATGTTTGTATCGCTGAAGGTTGTCGTAGTACATCCATTTCTCATCCCGTGTCACAATTCGATGCATGAAACCCTTTCTTTTTTGTCGTCGAAGAAGCATATCGCACGTTACAAAACACCGTTTGATGTCCCTTTCTCTCAGTTGATGCGGCATCCAAGTTTCACCTTTTTAGATCATTCCCAAGGGCGTGGAAGCGCTTATTTATCGACTTGTCAACATTTAACCCCTGCAATAATTCTTCTAGGCTTCAACTTGAAACTTCATCCATCAATTCCCGTCATTGTGAGTCTTCAAACTTTTTCGATCTTTATCAGTCACGTCCAAATCACAATTTTTAAAATGCGGACTCCCTGCAGGTCGTCTCAGATGGAGGATGATCATCGTTAGCATCGAGCATTATACGACAAGTTTTTGCATCACTTTTCTTGAGAATGAAATTATGAACAAAGACTTCCCGCAAATGCGGCTTTGTCGGTATGAAAGTCGACATTTTCGACACGAGATAAAAAACCGGTGTTCACACTTTGAAGGAATGTCGACTACTGCGTTTGTGAGCCTATGCATAAAAACTCCAATTCCAAGAACACTACCACAGCAGCCACTAAAAAGTATCTGTACGGGCATCTGTCTAACGATGGTGGAAACTAATTTCCATACCCAATATATTACACATAAGTTAGCTACTAATGAAACGTGCTTCAAATCAAGCAAGTTAAATTTTCACAAGCACTTAAATTTCAACATGGGAAATATTACCATGTCACCAAAAGATGAGTTGAAATTGGACATGAGTAGGGTGAAAGTGGGAAAGATGCCATACGATTTGTAGTAGATCTAATAAATAAAAAATAAACCCTAGAAATTTCAATCGTTCGATTTTTATTTGAAGGATTCATTGATATTGCATATTATAATCATAATCTTTTCGTCTTTCCATAAGAAGATAAAAAAACTGGAAAACAAAAAACGTTAGTCAGCAAATGATCATCTCCCCCTCATAGTGTGGGGGAGATGCCATGCGGTGTGGGACAAAAACCAACAATCTGATCACGACTTCTTGTAATTTTTTTAACGTATGCTTTCTCTTCCACAGTTTTTACAATTTGGCGAGTACATCCGTTGTACAAGCCATTTGAAACAAAATGAGCTCTGGATCTAATCCGATTCCTTCTTCGTTTCATAATAACAAAATTAGTAGACACATAATTGTCACTGTCACACAAATGTCACGGGCGGGAAACAATTTGCTGAGAAGATAAAAATCCAGCTTTTGAAGTATCCAACTTAAACTTTTTAACTTAAAATTAAACTGCTTTTGTTTTAACTCGATTTGATGTTTTGGTATTTATATTTTCCTTAGAAGTCAAAACACAAACTCTCCGCTTTCGTTGAACCGTAGAGCTGGGAAGTTCTGGACTCGGTTTGGACTCCTCGAGTAATTGTATTGGGCTATCATCTTGTTGTCTGGAAGCTGATGGCGTCGGTTGCGGTTGAGCTTCAGTTGAACAAGCTGATGAAATTAATTCTTCCATCAAGTCGGAACTATTGAAGAAATAATTTGGGATTGCATTTGGATTATGTGAGAATATTCCACAAGCATTAAAGCCTGATGAGGCATTCCCTACAGTTGTGGCTTGCCCCCAAGGCTTCCCTAGTAAAGATCCAACTTGTAGCCTTGTGATAGTTCTTACTTGTGTCTGATCCTTCATGCATTACCTTCCTGATTGAAAAAGGTCTTAAAAGGTTTAAACAAACTACGATCCATCGGTTGAAATGTTTGCGTGGTATGACTTGGCAAACATATAATAATTACATCATTTTCATTAGCTATGTCCAAAAAGTCTGTGGAATCGGAATGGGGAGTGTGGCCATCTAAAATCAAAATTGTTTTCCAGTCTTTGGTTTTTTTTTCGGTAGAAAATGTTCCAGGAACCATCTAATAAATACGTCTGAATTGATAAAAGATGCCTTTTTCTTTGTGTAAACGTTCGACCCATTGGGCAAACCAACAGTAAATTCAGGTTTCTTATTGACTCCTTTCATAATTATTACTGGCAGTAAGCAACGGCCTTCTGAACCAGAGGAAGCGCTAATCCGTTTTCCCGAGGGATCGACACGTGAACGTCCTTAGCTCCTTTCATTCTTAGAACTATTCCAGGTTTATTAATTAGTTGCATCCTATTCTCGTTGACGTTGAAGATATTTTCAGATTTTTTTGTTAAACTTTTTTTCTTCATTTCTTCTTGCAAGAGTTTTACGAATACAGCAAGTTTTCCTAGCAACCGATAGACCTTCTGCTTAACGCACTGGAATATCTCTATTCCTTTCTTAGAAGGAAGTAAGCTAATGTTGCCCAGCCATTTTTTTTTTTCCTTTGAAAATTTATGCTTGATTTCAAGCTTCTCGGTGAATCGATAAGCAAGTGAACGAATGATGCTTCGTTCAGGAGCAAAGCCATAATTAGCTAGCTCTCTCGTTTTCTTTTCCGAGACATGCTAGAACAATATGTAATTTGTATTTATTACTATACAACTTATATTCGCAAGAGCAAATCAATATAAAATTAATACCACAGAAAATATACCTTGAGGGCCTAGCCCGTAATAAGTAATATGACCTGTCTTCAGCCACGTAGATAGGGTATGGATTGATATGATCTTCTTTTTTGAAATTTCACATTTTAGAACTTTCTCTTTCTTTCTTTCTGTTTCGCTCTATTGATCGCGTCCTCCAGTTTCAAAATCCAATGGATGAAACTGATGAACAGTCTTCTTTGACATAGTCAGTATCGTTTTCTTATCTTCCCCACTGGTTCCATAACGAATAACTTTTTAGGTACCCAATTTTTGCCCATAGGATTCACCTGACTAGCCTTGTCAGCCTCTTTTAATCTTTGAGACTTCCGGCTCGTCACACATATTTCACACAGATCATGGCTACATCCAATTCGTCATAAGTTGCTTCTCGTTATGTTCCAGAAGTCCGCTTCAGGACCCGGCTCTCAAAGGCGCTTGGTAGATTAGCGCTTTTTTAATGAGAGTCCATGTTTCACAAATACCATAGCACTGGTTTTATCACAGCTTTTTATACATGGAAATTTGTCTTCCTGCAGATGCAGCTGGTCTTCAATATCGTCAGAACTGAATAAAATAATTTATTTGCGAGCTGTATTCTTCGAAGTGATTTGTCGGTTTTATTACCGTTCTTCTTTAGCTTGACAACTAAAGAAAAAAATCACCAACGTTTTCGATTTTGTATTCGCCAAATGTGGTACTTTGTTGCTTTGACAATTTTTCCATCGACTCAATAATAATTCTTGTTTTGTTTCCATTTATTTGTACCCCTATTTGTTTTCCTTTAGTGTTGAGTTCCATGAATAGATCTCTGACGGATATTATCGACGGATATTACAGTATGTTGAAGTTATCTGTATGGGATACCACTTATTAGTAGTATGCCTCATTTATGGACAGGTGGATTCTTCATGACGTATTCCAGAGGCAGATTGAATAATTCTTGGGCTAAGCCCAACCCTTATTTTAAGCCAAATATTTTTTTTTCAAAGAAATTGATAAGTTGGTTGCTGATACTTGGATACGGATACTTCAACTTGGGAAGCCATCAACATAATTGCCCTTCGAGTAAGGTGGACTTATTATGCCGGGATACCAAGGCGATTATTGGTAATGTTTATAAAAATAAATTTGGGCAGCAATACTATCGTTCAATATTCCAATACACTTCAATACTCCAATACAGATTCCAAACTCTTGCTGGGAATATTGAGCTCCCTGAACTTCTCAAGTACGTCTTTCATTGCAAACAATTGGTCCATTGTAGGCGTTCTTGCTCCAAAGCTTTGACTTAACATTGAACCTCTTGGCGTATGACCTGACCTTCGACCCATAAACCTCTTAGCGTATGATCTGATGCTATTTTCTATTATTTTTGACAGTATTTTGTACGTCGTAATAAAGTAGTGATATACCTGTAAACTTTTCGCAATTTGTTATCAGAATTATTTTTTGTGTAGTTTTCGCAATTTTTTTGTGATAGAGAATATAAATGATTGGCCCCAGTGACACAGCAACACTTTTTTGTAAGTTTGGAACTCATAACAAATTAAAAATTTTTCAAGTTTTCGCCAAAAAGTTATAACACCTATGATATCATTATCGCGAGTGCTCGTTTGAATCCACTTTTGAAAAGATAGCAGCGGCCATGAGCTTCATGGTTTAAAAGAAAATGTGTTTCTTCATTGAAAAGGCCCGACAAACCCCGAGTTTCAATGTAACGTGGTCGATTAACTGTGTCAGGTGACTCTACATCTACTATAAGAGGCACTTCTTTTTCAAACTTTCGAGAATCCTGAAAAGCATTCTACGCTTATCTCTTTTTCGCCGATCTTCTGATCTTCCGATCTTCCTAGTCAGTCAATCGACCTCATATTTTTGAGACGCTGATAAATCACCCATCTAAATCACTGCTCGTTTAGTTTGCTAAACCAGAAGGTTGTATCCTATCAACAGCAACGCTAGGTTTCTTTTACCATTTCCGTTCTACCCCAGCAGTATCTGTTCTTATTTTTGATTCTTGTTCTGCAGTTTTCTTCTGCTATCCTAAGCCGAAATCTCATTTATTGGTTGCTGCTATTATGCCAATTATTTATAGTAACGACTAACTGGGAAGACAGGATTAATACTAACATAACCCGACAGCTTCGACAAAGCTGGTAGTGCCAAACGATAGGTCACACCTAAGTAGCTAACACCTGATGAGAATCAACAGAAATGCAACTTCAGGTATTCCATCTTTTTTTCTCAAATATAATGTATATCATGCAACAGGACAGCGAAATATGCACTGACCAAAATACATACTTTCTAACCTCTGGAAGAAAACTTCGAACATCGGTGCATCATTTTGAAAATCACTGGAAGTAAAATACACCCCACTTGCTTTGACAAAATTTGATTGACATTTGATCGACAACAGCATCCACACCAAGGTATTTTGAAAAACTAAAAACGTGGGGGTCACCAACACCTTCGACCGGAGATGACGGTCCATTATTAGACGCTGACTTGTCTCGATTCCAAAAGGATGCATAAAGTTTGAAAAGAAAATAGCCACAAGGAAATCGAGTCTCCACAGATAAAACGGGAGCAAACCAATCATATGGGCAGGTTTGATTGCATGATGGGACTAATGAGACAAACAGCCCGTTTGCATGACTCAAGGAACTCTTGTTTTGTTTCCAGATTTAAGGTCAGTGTCGAACTTCCATCTGAAAAACAATATTTTATTTCGAATATTAAGGCAAAGTTAAACTATAGAAAACACTTTTGGCCATTTTTTCAACTACATTTCGCCATCCAGGTACTCGAAGTCAGAATTTGTATCCTAAAGCATAGTTTAAACGATCCAGTTTAATACTAACAACTTAAGAACGCTCTATTTGTTCACTTTTTTCTAACTTTCCCAACTTAAACAAGAAATAGTGGAAAACTCCAATGTGTTAACGTATCCCTTCCATTTGGTGCCAAACATGTCTAAGCGCGCTCGATTGAAATCAATTCATTTAGCAATGGCGCAACAGCCTGTTTTAAGTTTGGAACATAAGGCTTAAGATTTATTAAGTTCACCTCATTCTTTTCAAAACAAGAAGACATGCGAAGATAAATTGATCGGAATGATTTTTCCCTTTTTCCTCGGTTTTTTCCTCTTACTTTGCAATGTCTATAACATCCAGATGCACAAATTGTCTACCGCTGGATTCGTTCTAAGTCTCCCTGTCAATTATAATACTGAAACTCAGCGAGAATCAATTACAATCATAAAGACACTAGTAACATTATTTTAACTTATTTTCTGTTCAAATTTATAATGAATAAAGATAATATATCCAAAAAAAGAGAAACAACTTGAACAGAACATTTTATCCTGTTTTGCTTATAAAATGTATTTGAACTTTGAAGATAGATTTAGCAATTTACAATTCCGATATTTTTCATTTTCAAGCAACAAAGCCTCCAAATATTCATTTTCGCTGGAAGAATAAAACAAATCTCAATCTAACAATCTCTAGAAACTGTTTCCATTAAAACCTTAATTTAATTTCCGGAATTTACAAGGATCTGATGGTTATCAAAACAGGAAGCCCAACTTAATTACTTAGCAATTATCTCAAAAAGGAAATCACTCCAGTGGTTTTAGTCCCGTCGTTCTTTAATCGCCACTTAATCAAAATTCCAACAACTGAACAATCATCGAGGACATCAATCGATTCCGTAGGACACGACGTCGACTCATGTAAATTAGAATAGAAAAGGTATCGTTAAATTGCCGAAATCGTTTCGCGTCGCAGGTGGATGTATCTTTGGCTTCACTACTTTTCGAAATGAAAAACATTAGCATGGTTTCAATACACTTGAATGTCTAGTCTTGCTTTTTCTTCTCAATTAAAAAAAAACCCATAGTACTAATGACTCTTTCTTAATGACGACAACTTGCTATCATGTCCTTTGACATATGTGTCCATACATCAATTTGACAGTTCCTAGTCCCCCCAGTAAGATGAGAGTGTATTGTACTGATATCGACTAAACCAATCCAAGTAAGTATGGTATTTACATATGTACAATATTATCTAATGCTAGGCTCGTTAGCAACCAAACCTTAGCGCAACTGCTGTCACACATCCTGTATGCTGTACCCTTTGTAATGAATGTGTTGATTCACCACCCAGCATAGGACAATAGGTCGAAGTGGAAAATCGAGTGGTGTTCTTTATAGAAGAAGACCCTTCACGTGTGAACAGCTCTTCTGTTTGTTCTGAAGGTGACTTCAACTTTCAGCAGTTGAGTATAAATCATACTGACAAATTAATCCCACGTATCCCATTAGGACGTGGAGAAGGATGTTGGCGAAAACGATTGTTTTAAAATGAATGAGTGAAAATTATTAGGGTCAAATATTCACGTTTAAATGCTAGTCGGTTTGAAATAAGCAATTTAAGGACTCTAACATTTAACTCATGTCGTAGTTTATATTAATCTATTAACTAAATAACATGCTTCTGGGTCTTTTGAGTACTTCATTTGGGAGCCATACTGCTGAAAGTTTTCTATACATGGAAAAAATGGGATTGATTGTAATCAGTCTAAGCAAACTTCAATTTTAAGGGTAAGATTCTTGAAATCAGTTTGTATAACAACATTTAAAGTGAGACCTAAAATTGAAGCTCAAAACTTGAAAGTTTTAATAATGTGCATTGAATAGTTTGAATAATGTACATAATGAATAATAACGCATTGAACTTTAAAGTAAATCAATTGACTAGGCTTGCTGACATCTGCATGATTTTAAGGAATCAAAAAAATACCTTGACTCGATGATTGACACGAAAATGAGCTTCTTCGATCAGGTTTGAGTGTCAGCGGATAAGCTACGGGAGTGACAGCGTTCAGTCACCTTACGGCCAACACTAGAGGACCAATATCAAGCAAAGACCGTCTACACATCAATACAATGAGGTTCTGTGCTCTTGTACGGCTCCGAAGTTTGTCAGAAGTCAATGCAAAGGCGTCTCGCACAAGACTAGAGATAAGGAGCTTAACGGAGCGCAGCTGCTTACCACACTCTCTGTGAACCAACAGTACTTGTTTACAGCGAGGTTAGTCCCCCGACTGCTACATGCTGAAGAGCAAACTTGAGTCTACATACGCATACATCTTGCACAGGTGCAGAGGCAAAGAGCTCTGCGGATAGCGGCTGCATATCGTACTGTCTCTGAGTCTGCGGTGCTGGTTATCTCGAGGGTGGTTTCTACTATTCTTCTTGAAGAAGAACGGAAACGTATGTACGTACATAGGGGAGTGTCGGCGAGAGAAGCCGTCAGCCGAGAAGAAAGGATAAGGACCCTAACTTTTTGGCAGCAATTATGGGTAAGCGAAACGCAAGGCAGGTGGACCGCATGGCTTATCAGTAACTTGGAACCGTGTTTCTACCGAATGCATACCCAACTACTCAGTGGTCACGGGTATTTTTTGCCTTACCTGTATAAGATGGGAAAGTCAACGTCCCCAGCTTGCTTGTTCTGCCTGAGGATGACAGATGACGTCTACCACACATTCTTCACGTGTGCAAGATGGACAAGATTTCGTTCGCACCTCTCGGAGAAAATAGGATCGCTCTCCCCAGAAAGTGTAACGGGCAAAATGATGCAATCAAAAGACAATTGAAACTGCATGTCGCATTACGTACGGACAGTGCTTCTTGGCGGCACAGACGGAAGAGGGATCTCTTTGACAAATATCCTGTTCTTTGCCATCCATCGATGCTGAAACAGGGATTTCCGTTAACCAGAAGGCTCCACTAGACGATGATTAATGAGCCCTAGTCCAAAATAATGCGACAAACAGTTCCAGACTTGGTTCTTGGTGTTACAGGGGAGGTGTTTAGTCGGTAGTCCGGATGCGACTGGGGATCCGACATTCAGGGCGTAAATAGCCTTCGGCTCCCAAACATAAAAAAAATTATTATCAAACTTTCGAGTCCACTAAGTCAGGTGTTAGTTTATCACTTCATGTATGGCTTAACTTTTACAGAAGGCTCACGCCCACGATCACCGTATAGAAACCAATGAAAGTACCTACTATAGTCATCACTGGATCTTTGGTTGTTATCTTTATTTTCATCTCGGAATTTATGGTGCCTGCGAGTGGTGTTTAGAAGATTTAAAAACTAATGCTGTATGCTTTTATGTTTGTAACGACAAGCACTGATTCTAAACAATCTCATTATAACTCTTATTCCATTCTGAATCTTTACTAGGAGATATTTGATTGATCCTTGTTCTTATAGAATGACTCGTAAATGTCCATGTCATTCTGCTATAATTACTGTCATTCCAAACCGAGTCTACCTCCTTCCAGCAGCTTTCATCTGATTCCATTGTCACGGCTGTCATGGTTACATGATTTCGTTCACTGTTGCTTCATTTCGACTAAATCGAATCTACTCGGCTCGATTTTTTTTTCAATCGTCCGCTCATTTATTTCATTCTATGTCCAAGACACTGGGTGAATTGTAGCCCCTGTATGACTTCATATACTGTTATAACGTACAGTACACGAAAAAATTATTCAAACAGTTGAATTTTGTTCAATTTTTGTTGTTAGGGTAAAATAAAATTCGAAAACTTATTTCATCTAATTTGTACATCTAAAATATCTCATCTCTTCATTTGTTGTTCATCTAAAATAGTACATTTATTCCAATGTTATTCGAATAAAAGTATACGTAAAAATAACAATCATTCAATAGATTTCGTTGAAAAAGTATACACTAAACTTAACCCCATTTTTCTCGCGAAAAAGTACTCACGTTTACTGTATTTCAAGTGAATAAAATTGAAATTGAAGTTCGTACCGGCGGACCCAAGCTACCCAGAGTTAAAATTGAAATTAATAAATATTAAACTCATCTTTAAATCAAGGTTAGAGCTCCTTCTCTTCTTCTCTCCTTTCCTCCTTAGAAGGCTAGAAAGTATCTTGGCATGGATGACACCAAGTTATACGTCACTTTGCTACTATTCTGCGATGACGTTCTTCGATTGAACCTGACTTTTGAAACTATGTTCTCTGATTTCGGTATCGAGGTATTCCCACAAACGCTCGGTAGGATTTAAGTCGTGAAATTGTGGTGGTGTCTTGAGAGTATTCAGGGTGTTATATAAAATAAATCTCTGAACAATATCCGTAGAGTGTTTGGGGGTCTTGTTGGAAAGAAAAATCTTTTCTGAGACCCAAGTTTTGGGCACTTTTTGTTCCAGTAATTTTCAAAAGATTTTCACTCCACCGAAACGGTGCTTCACAGTGGAAGGTCTAGAGAAACTATTCTTCAAAAATTTGTCTGCAACTCCAAACAGGAATAATAAGCAATTACCTTCCCTAATAAGCAACACTGTGTGAATGTTCATTTGATTGTCATTGTGTCAATTCAAGCCGAGTTTATCTCCTTTTACGTGAAAACATCTTTTTCTCTCTTAATCGCGGATCCTTAATGGAGTCCTCTTGAACTTTGTCTTGGTAAATTGAACCTGCCCTTCTGGTTCGGGAATGTTAATTTCATCCACTCTGATGTTTCGTTTTTATACTTCTGTGTCTGAAGACCGGTGTTAAATCAGCTACCTTCTGGTTACGTGTTGTTTTTTGCATCTGACTGCAGTCCTACACTAGCTGCAATGCCACGTAGTTGGAAGAATAGGCTTGCAGTATTTATAAGCTTTCCAGGAGAACGTTCGATTTCTTGTTAAGGTTACTAACTGGAGCAATTTCCTATTAACTGCCTTAGTTCCAAAGACTTTCCACTGAAAAACCGTGATATGAGTCTACAGATAGTGACTTCGGGACAGTTGTTGGCAGTCTCAAAAGTGAATGTCCACACTAATATCTTCATTCATTCTAGAATTTTTACTGAAGATTGTGATTTCAATCTTTCATATGTAATGAAAATCAGAATTATCATTTGTCTTTATCAAAGAAGTTAATTAACCTGTATGGGTTTTCAAAAATGTGGTAGTTGTAACTATGCATCTTACCAAACATATGTTTTTATTATTTCTTACTCAAACTGCTTAAAGCATATTGAACTTATCCATAATTTCAATCGTCAATACACTTACAGCAATCAATAATCCAAACACATAAAGCCACAAGGATTTACTTCGATGACCCTTTTGCAAGCACGATTTTCCCATGCCCTGAATAATTCTTGTAAACAAGAACTATGTAACAACTGCTCACGCTCCTTTTAGCACAGTGCTCCGAATAAATATGTCAATAAGGAAGACTATATCGCACTGGTTTTCCTTACCACCACCAGCCCCTAGCCAATCTTCCACTCGCAGGATCACATTACACTGACAAATTTCCTCACGTATTTCATGAATCCCAGTGGTCGTCCATGCAAAACGAAAATGCCAGACAGGAAGATCCATAGTATCATAACCACAAACAAAATATAGAACTCTATATAATTTCAAACTAACGACCAACACACAGTTGCCAGGCACACACTTGCGCTTCACATCCTATTTGCATTGTAATCTTGGATCAATCTCGTCTTCTGCGTTCAGCGTTCCCATTACCCCAGCAGCAAGCCAACCCACTGTAATCAAACAAGTAACAAGTCATTTGCATTTCAATTGATTTGAACTCCTCTTCAAAGCGTCCTCAGAGTCCTCGCATATAGCATGGTAGCCTCCGACGTCAACATGCTAGAGCTGGACGTACTTTCAAACGGATATGTACATATTTATGCGAGCATCTATTCTTTATGTATTAGTTGAAAGTCGTGTGCATCTTTAGTATGCAGCATTTGAAATTCAAAGTTACGAACGACAAATACGTAGCTCAGAGCTTCTGCAAAATTAATGGTCCTGATAAAGTTTCTTGTCAAAGTGCAAATATGGGAAATTGTAAATCATGATTCTGATTTAGATTGCACGGAAGGAACAGGTGTTCCATTGATTTCATTTGTTATTAATTGCGGAAATTTTATTTATACGATTTAATCGTTAGTCGTATCATAAGAGCGTCATTGATTTTCTATTTGGGTCGCTTTTATTGGTTTTTGAATTATTTAAGACTGCTCAGCAACTAGCACAAGTTATCTCCTATATGTGATTTCAATAAATTCAATATGGATTGGACGGTGTGCCAGGGAGCATTCAAGAATTTTAAGGATTTTCAATATTTTCAGGGGAAGTACATTTTTAACTAATACCTGGCCTGCAAAATGGCCTACGCATCCTGAATTTTTGTACAGACTGAAAAAAAGTGTAGGATGAAACGAAAAAGTTAGTTATTTGAAGAAGGATGTATTGATTGAATGCTCACAAAAACTTTAATGAAAAGTTTTCCATTAATAAGTTGCTGATTGCGCCCGCAATATTTAAGCTCCAGCATTTCCGCTGTACGAGGTCTGTTCAAAAAGTACCCGGAATTTTTAAATTTCGCGGGTCTGGAGAGTCCGATTGTCAAAATCAAGTTGGCATATCAATTGGCTCATGTCATAACATTTTTTCAAAAGTTTTGGGCATGAAACGAGTGGCAGCAAAATTCATTCCAAAACTGCTGATTTTTGACCAAAAAAACAATCGCATGAACATCGCTCAGGAACTGTTAAATGACGTCAACGACCATCCAAGTTTGCTTGAAAAGGTTATAACTGATGATGAAACATGGGTGTACGGTTATGATGTCGAAATCAAAGCACAATCGTCCACGTGGAAGCATTCAACGTCACCAAGAGCGAAAAAAGCACGTCAAGTTCGATCAAATGTCAAGGTTTTACTTACTGTTTTCTTCAATTATAATGGCATAGTGCATCAAGAGTTCTTACCACAAGGTCGTACGGTTAATAAGGAGTATGTATTACCTTGAAGTTATGCGACGTTTGCGTGAAGCAATCCGAAAAAAACGCCCCGATTTATGGAAAAAGAATTCATGGCTTTTGCACCACGATAACGCACCTGCTCACTCGTCGTTGCTTGTTTGTAATTTTTTGGCCAAAAACAATACCGTAGTCATGTCCCAACCTCCATATTCACCAGATACGGCTACGTGTGACTTTTTCCTGTTCCCAAAGTTGAAGAGACCCATGAAAGGACGGCGTTTTTCCTCGATTGAAGAAATAAAGGCCGAATCGCTGAGAGTGCTCAAGGACATACCAAAAAGTGAATATCAAAAATGCTTCGAAGATGGGAAAAAACGCTGGCATAAGTGTATTATATCTGGGGGGGACTACATTGAAGGAGACCACATTGATGTAGACGAATAAATAAATATTTTTTTGAAAAAACGAAAATTCCAGGTACTTTTTGAACAGACCTCGTATATAACCATTTGCAGCTCATGTTGAGATCCTTGTGGCGTTGTGAATCTGTACACGGTGGGTATGAATACTGGGTGTATGTATATGTTTTTTTCCGGTTGCTTTTGTTAAAAAATATGTAATTTTCGAAAGAAATAAACATTTTTTCAATTTTTAAGCTTTCACATATTCCACCTTTCTTTCAGGTAATTTATGAATATCTTCCTGAAATCGGTGAAGTGCTACTCTATGAGCGCGTGCCCCCTCGATCCGAAGAGGTGGTAGTCAGATGGAAGTGCCCCCATTCCCCTCGATGAGAAGTACGGTGGGTGCAGAAGGATGTCCCATCCAAGCGATTTGACTGGGTTTGCTGTGTGCGATGGCACTATATTATATAACATGTCTTCTGGCCCATTCCGGTCGTTTTTTGATTAATGCGCGGTTTGAATTTATCATTTTATGACAATAACGTTTTGTATTAACGGTTTCACCTGGCTTCAAGAGTTCACAATACCAATCTGATCCCACCAGACACAGAGCATAGTCTTTTTGCCAAAGAGGTTTGTTCTTGGTGTTGAAGGACCGGTTTCGCAAAGTGAAATCAACCGTTTTTCTCCGGCTCGGGTTTTCAAAATAATTCAATTTTTCGTCACGATTCAATGCAAAAAGGTTTTCTTTCGTGGCGCAGTAGCAGCATTTTACAATTTCCATATTTTATTGGTAATTTTCCATTTGAAATTCAAACAAACCGTTTGAGACCCATTTGTCGAGTTTATTGATCTTACCTATTGCTCGTAAATGTCTTGTGATCGTTTCATGTGACACACTGAATGCTTCTGTTAATTGCTGTTGAATTTGAGTTGGGTTACCCTCCAATAAAACCTGCAATTCCTTCTTTTCGTATTTTTGTGGTCTATGAGAGCACTCACTGTCTTTCACCTTAAAATTACCGCTTCTGAATTATCAAAACCATGTCTCATATGTCTTAATTGATAGAGCGTGCCCGAGTTATGCTTCTACCAGCGAACGATGACTTTTAACAGCCATTTTTGGTCAAAGAAGAAAAACAATGAGTGCCACAAATGCTCTTTCCAGTTACAAAATTCGACAGTATCGCTAGTTTTGGTGGACTCAACTTGTGTGTGTTTGTAGGTTAATGTCAGACAAACGAAACGGCATAGTGTCAAATTAATACCCTACGTACGATTTGCTGGTGCCACCTCTTAATAAAAGCGGTAAAACTTATGCATACACTGCGTATTCAATCTAACGTTAATGAAGATTATTCTGCCTAGTCCATTGCGAATTCGTTATTTGGTTTGGGGCGTCCATCACGTTTCCTTCTTCTGATAAGGATTTGGTCAGAGGTTATCACTAGTTGTTCCACTTGCATCTGGTTTTATCTAATGGGTCTTCTCCTTTATTTTTTGCGTAGTAGCGTTCTTTGCTTTGCATGGTATTGCGTTTGTGTCTGTGTTTCTTTTGCGAGTTGCAAGTTGTATTGTACAGCAAGTCGCAGAGCAAGCATGTCTCGGTTGCGTACTTGTGTGCTGCTACACTTTGATCTTAGTTTGTCCCGACTTGGTTATTGGTTATGAAAGCCCTTTTAAGTTCATACTTTATTTCGGAAATTAGTTCCATTTTTTTATACTTATAATTGATAAGTTGGTCAGTACACAGATACCATAGATAGATCCATATCCCTAGGACACAAACCACCAATGCTCGATTTTCCTTACATTGGTCTGGTCTATCGTAGATTAGAACTATGAACACAAACTTTAAACAAAATATTGATCCAGATCCAGGTCAGTACAATACCAACAGTATATTGTACTGACTGTTGGCATAGTATTGTGTATTGTACAGCGATGAAATGCCCTTTCAGCTCGAAACGTAACATTATCAGGCTTCAGAATCGCATTCTTTGGTGAAACTTTTGGAGACCTTGGAGAAAACATTAGAATTCAATCGCGATAATTTTTTGCAGAAACACATGGCCAAAATTAGCTGGTTATGTTCAGTAGCAGATTAAACATTTTTTTATTCCACCGAGCACAAAACGTTTTTGTCTTCCTGAATCGATATTTGCTTCAGTAAAGAAAGCTTCACCGCCGGAAATTTGGATCGAAGAATGCCTTTTACTATGGAAAGTCCTAAAATGATATGAGTGAAAGTAAAAAAGAAAAAATCCAACCATAAAGTACCACTATATCCAGGAAAAACTTCAGGAAAAAAAGCGCGCTCGTCGACATAGCGACGAGTGCGCTTGACCTTGAGAGCGCGGTTCATCGCTATGTCGACGATTGCGTCAGTCTGCGTTAAGCGCCCGGTGGGGGAGGGTTGTTCGTGCGTTCAGTCTTGTTTTTATCGTTAGTCAAAAATTAACATCGTAATATGTAATAAATTAATCGGATTTTATTACCGCAATTTTAATTAAATATAACCAAAATCCTTATCACTGTAATGGTTAAGGACTGCTCTCAGATTTCTAAGGGTAGACACAGTCATATCTTCGTTTATTCTGGACGTTTATATTGCAGAGGAGAGAGAGGATGTTAAGAGGAGAGGAGTTAATGCAGAGGAGTCAATATTGAACCCTCATGCATTCTTTGCAGTTTTGGCTTCATGTCAAAACGATTCAAGAAAAGAAATCTGTTGAAATTTTAAAAATATTGATTCACGCGATTCCTTTATAATTTAGTACTTTCTAATCAGTGAACGAAGAATTTTTTGAGTGCAAATGCTCTAGATGTTGAATTACCGACTACCATGAAGTTTTTCACCTCAGCGATTGGGCGGCTTGCTTCGTTGGTCTTACTTGGAGTTGGTGTGATAAAACACCCTTACTCCCTTATGTCTGTGGGTGCAGATCTCCCACCTGCTGATTTTATCGTTAAAAAGAGCTATATTGTTATATTATTGGTTGATCGATCTGAGGCTCCGGTACACCTGCCGTCCTCCTGATTCCCTACGTCTTAGGAATTCCATGGTGGTGTTGTCGTGTTGGTCGAGTTTGTCGAATAGTTTCAGTGCTCGGTCACGTATGTATTTGTCAATTGTGTCGGTTTTAATATCTTTTTGTATGCCTATGTTTCTTACATACCATGGAATTCGGAAGATTTTCCTTATTACCATGTTCTGGAAGGCTTGGAGGGATTTTTTGTTTAGCCGGGTAGTTTGGCATAGTGCAGTGCTGCCGTACAATAGTGTCGGTCTCATGACTTGGTTGTAGATCAGGAGTTTGTTTTTGTTGTTAAGGTGGCCTTTGTTTAGGAGGGGGTCTAGGGATTTGATAATGTTCATACATTGCCCTCGTTTTTTTCCGTATATGTTGCGTCCAGTTGAGTTTTTCGTCGAATAGGAGTCCCAGATATGTGGCTGTTGGTTTCCATGGTATGTCCTCCTTGTTGATGGTGAGTGAGTTCGGTTGTTGGTTTCTTTTCCTAGTTATAAAGATCGCTTGCATTTTGTCTGGGTTAATGTCTATTTTCCATTTATTAAAGTATCCCATAATAATATTAATAGAATTTTGCAGTTCTAAAGAGATGACTTCTGCTTGTCTGGCTGAGTAATAGATGCATGTGTCATTAGCGTATAAAGCTGTTTGTACATTATTTGGCAGGCGAGGCATATCCGCTATGTAGAGGCTATAGAGAATTGGGGAGAGGGGTGATCCTTGTGGAACTCCAGCTTGAATTGGTCGCAGTTCGGAAAGATGGTTGTCTATTTTGACGCGAAATGTTCTGCCGTGTAAGAATGCGTGTATGATTTGGATAATATTTAGTGGAATTTTTAATTCATGCATTTTATAAATGAGTCTTACATGCCAGGCTTTGTCAAAGGCCTTAGCTATGTCAAACATAACTAATCCTGTCGACTTTCTGCAATTCATCCCATTTCGAATATGTTGGACCACCCTTGTAAGCTGGAGTTCCGAAGAATGTGCTGGTCGAAAACCATATTGTGTATCAGGAATGGGGTGCTTTCCTTCAATTATTTCGTTCAGCCGATTGACCAACGCTCTATCCGCTAATTTTGATACAGCTGAGAGGAGACTGATGGGCCTCCAATTCTGCAGAAAAATTAGGTTTTTGTCTGGTTTTGGGATGACAATAATGACTGTTGTTTTCCATTTTTCTGGTAATTGACGTAGACGGAAAATAGCATTAATAATGTCCGTGATGTTCTGTATCAAGCTTTCAGGAAGCCATCGTAACATTGTATTTGTGAGTGTGTCGTATCCTGGTGCTTCGTTTTTGTTCAGTCCTTGTATCATGTCTTTGGTCTCTGTCAGATCTAGTTGCCGTATCACATCTTCTACTTCTTCCAGTCTGAGCGCAATATTCGTCTCACAGCATTTTCTATGTGGTCTTCGTGGTGGAAGCTCTCCTCTTTGGTATGATTTTCACGAAATTGCATCTCAAGGGTGTCAAAGGCTTCCGATTTACCTTCGTTGTCAAATTGCAGTCCGTTTGGACCGTGAATTGGTGGCACGACTGCTTTGACTTGGCACGACTTTTTCACTCTGAAGTATTTGGCCATTCTCCAGAACGATTTTTCACCGGGTTCTAGGCTTTGTAGGAAACTCTTCCATTGACGTTTATTAAATTCAGATATACGGTCTCGTACTTGATTTGTTAGCTGGTTTGCTTTCGTTTGTAACCTAGGATCACCCGTGCTCCTAACTCTTCTTTGGACTTGGTTCTTCCTCCTTATCAGAAGCTTGATATCCTGAGGGAGTTCATAGGGGTTATATACCCTTTCCGGAGTTGTGACTGTTGTGTCTTCTTTTGCTTGCTTCATTTTGTTGGTTATTCCCTCGATCATTGAATTTATGTCTCTGACTGTATTTAAACCTTTGGTGAAACTTTCATTAGCCAGAGCGTTGTGGAAAGCTTGTCAATTAGTTTTCTTCCCTACTTTTAGAGGTTCGTCTATATAGATGTTCTCTATTAGGAAGTAGACCGGTTTATGATCTGATGAGAGCTCTTCGAGGACATTTATCCGCATGTTGTGGTGAAAGTCGCGGGATATAGCAAAGTCTAGTATGTTGCCGTGTCTTGGACCATAATGTGTCGGTTCTTCAGGCTGGTGCAGGCTTATTTGTTCGTTCGTGATGAATCGATTTAGCTCAGTCCCAGCTTGATTGCTTCTCACGGCACCCCAGCCTCTGTAATATGCGTTGAAGTCCCCGATTATCAATAAGGGTCCCTCTAGCGTGAGCAACTGTTCAAAATCTTATTTGAACTGATTGTTTCTTACGGGATTGTACAAAGAAATCACTGTAAATTCGAAGACACTTGTACTCACTTTTATTGCCGTGGCTTCCATGCGTTCCAATTGTGGCGTGTTTATTTGGTAATGCTTCATGTTTCTCCTCACTAGTATGGCCGTATCGTCTCCCCTAGTAGCTAATCTGTCGTTTCTGAACATATTGTAGTTGGGTACGTTGTATCGTGTTCCTGGTTTCAAAAACGTTTCCTGGATCAGGATTACGTGGAATTTATTATCCAGAATAAATTTCCTGAGTTCTCCAGTTTTTTCTTTCAGAGAATTTGCATTCCATGTGAGGAGTGATACATGATTCACAACCATTATTGCTTATTCGCAATGTATTGTGCAAACATGTTGTTCATGACTGTCTTCATGAACTGTCTTCTTATAATAACATTCCGGTTCCTTTCCTCGGGAAGGTAATAAGTGTGGTACTGCCACTTTAGTTCAGTGAGGAGTTTCGTTAATTTTCTGTGGTCCGTTGTCATCTTAGGTATAATTTGTATACCCAGGTATACTCGTTTGGCTGTTTCCATGTTTATATTCTTCGTTTTCATGAGTGGGTTAAGTTTTGCCCACTTGTCTGGTTCCCTTAGTATGATGGGAAATGTCCGTGGTTTAGTTTCATCTTTTGAGGGGACTACTGTATGGGTTAGTTGAGGGAATGCCTTTTTTGTTGGTATGTTGAGGACGGACAATTCAGGAAGTGCTTGGGTTTTTTTGGGCGGAGGTAGGGATGGGAATTCCTCATCGTCCTCGGCTTCATTTTCTGCCTCTTCTTCCTCTTCTTCCTCTTCTTCCATGTCATTTTCGGATTGTGTCTCCATGATCATTTCCGGATCGACGGTTGGGCGGGCAACAAGATGCAGGAGCTCTAACACATCTCGTACACAATTATTGGAATAGAATACAATTATTGGAACAGAACACAAATACTGATGCAATGGTTACAGAACCCCTTTTTGCATTGTTTACTACCATTTTCCTATTCAAAGTTCGTAACTTGTTGTTCAAATTTCATTATTGGCGTTTCAAGATCAAAGTGCAAATCTATTTTAAAGATGGAAATAAACAATCTAAGCAAGGTCGTTAACAATTATCACTAATTATGAGGTCAATTTATAGAGATGTTGAGAATTTTATAGTTCATTCTTGTTATAAGTAATTTTCAGATAGAAGTTTGGTTACTCGTTGTCCTGTAAGTTAATTCATTTGTTGAAATGCACTCTCAATCTAATAAATAAGAGTCATGGCAAAGGGCTACAGCAAAAATTGCCATTCCAAACTCAATAAAGAGCAAACATGGAATAAAAAGCAAATGAATTATTCAATTTGCCACCATTAACATATCAATATCAAACTTATTTAGATAAATTGAAGACCTGAAATGAGTCAAAATGAATTTCAATCAACCAATTCCTGCACATTGTAGAGGATGGAATGTGCAGGATCTACAAAAACTCTAACATCCGCATACGAAGGCACGATTTTCCTTTTTCACCACCAATGCAGTTTCCAAAAAAATATCACACGCGAATTCCATGACTCCGTCTGAATTCGCTTTGGTTTCATTGTCGATTGGATGAACGCGTGCATTTATTGAGCACAAACTGAAATGGATGAATCTAATTGAATGCGTCGTTCAATTTAATTGACGCGCTGTTGCCCTACTAGTCAACATTTCCCACGAATTCGTCCATGATGGCGATGATTTCATATGGTGGAAATAAAATAAATGACTCTTTTTGTAAGCACGATTTATGTTTTCATCAAGTGTGAAATTGAATGGGAAATTTGAGAAGCTCTAATCCACCCCAAATGGGGCATGTAACCCAATGAACCATCGCAGCAAGGGACTCTTAGTTCAAATCGAAAAACATGTTCATGTGAGTCATTCATTACACTGTAATTAATGGCAAAAACAAAACAATTATTCACATTACGATAAATATGGCTGAAGCATCCAACAGCTCCTTAAAAACAATTTTTTACTGTCCCTACTAAACCAGAATACTCAGGCAAGTCGACGGCTTTCTCTTGAGATAATTTGATTGCTGAGATTATCTTTCAATTTGCATAAATCGTCACATCACTCCACCGCGAAATGACCGATTCCTCTTCAAATTCATTTTTGCCAATTGTTTGGCCTTCTGACCTCGTCGGAATTATAACAAACCACCAAGTACAAATGACAATTTCAATTAGAGGCGCGCTCCACCGCAAGTTGTCTCTAATCAACCATAAACGAGACAAACACATGGGGATTGGAATCTGAAATTTCAGATGCTGGAGCTGATGATGATGTTCCAAACGTTGATGCTACCGTTGATAGCGACAATGATGTATTAACATCACATAGGATATATGCAATACAATATATGCATACAATACTTTGCCACTGTACTTGCTGGCCGTATCCCGAAGAGGAGCATGTTGGGCAAGAGAGGAGGACTATAAATCCGTCTAATAGGGAGCCAGAGGATAGCGAGCAGTGAACATTTGTGTTAAGATATGCGAATGTGCTCGAAAAATAATCGCCGACTTTATGGCTCTCGAATGAGTAATTTGAACAGTAGACATGCAGTTGATTTGATGACTTTAGAAGGCGTCTAAACAAAAATGAGAGAAAAATTAGAATGCAAACCGAAGGAGGGCACCATTCGATTCATGGCGGTGGATTTTTCAAATTTAGCCTATTGAATACGAGAATATATTGGAATAGAACACATCAAATAAGAAAGTGAACTTTATTAAAGTCTTGAAGAAAACGAAAATCGGACATTGAATCAAATTTTAAACCAAATTTTGATATTGATCCAAAGTCACCTAACGAGACTATGAAGTATCTCAAAAAAAGATTCTCAGTGGCCAAATGCAATTGCGGCCGATTTTTCTTCTATCCCAAACTATAAGCTTCACGTCAGTTTATCACGGATTTATATGCTTTAAAACCTATGAAAGTGAAAATTTTTTATGGATATCAAATATTGGATTCACACTTTGACAAACATATCATCCAAATTTCCAGCTGCTGTATACAATAGACGTGGAATTTTTATAAGAACTTTCAATAACTCTTTGAGATTGTTAAGTTAGAATATCTTTACTCGCTTTGCTGTCATTAAGATCGGGAGATTGATTTTGTAGACTCTTTTGCACTTTTTCTTTTCCTTTACTTGAAATAATTCTTCCGAAAAATTAGACTTATCAATTATTGATTGATGATTTTTTCGACTAAATGATACATAATATCACCCTGCTAGGACTGTTTGACTACAACATTTATAGAAAACGTTTTGTCCATGCTTTTTAATTATCATCGCCAATATGGAATCCGTCTGTTACCTCATCCGCCCTATTCTCAGCTTTTTTTTTACCCCTTTTTGATGTATTCTACCGCCAGCTCAAATGGGACGCCTTCACATTAAGGACCGTTCGATTCCCCACTACTGTATCAGCGTTTTCAGACATAAAAACGCTCTTACCGCTTCATCTACACAAAATTGTACTTCAATCGGGAGCAAACAGGATTGTAGAGCAAACAAACCTCGTTAAAACGATACTGAATCGCATTAACCACCCAAATCCTCTAGCCTAAGTATCTACGACGAAGTTTCCACAAACATCCCTTTGAACTTACACCGTTTCTCCCAACCGTTCGGAGTGCTCCACTCTAGTGGCTACTGCTTTGACCCAAACACTAGAATCCTACCCTACAACTCAACACGCAACTCTAAAAATGGTACCCTGACTCCCAATACATTAACCTTTAACTGTTGACAATTAGTTTAACGGTGTCAGTTAAGATTTAATTCACCCTCTTCCACGTGCTTCATTAGTTTCAACGTCTGAGAAGCTTTGATTTTAGTTGCGTTCACGCCGTAGAGAATGGTAGTTGCGTCGTATAGGCCTAAATCGGTAAGTTACATCGATGAAAACTTTCGCCGCAGTCTCCAACACCTAAGGCCACTACTTACGTAACTTTCTTAATTAATTTTACCATATTGTTTTTTATTGCTTCTACGGTTATTACTTGGAATGAACAATAAACCTCCACGAAAGAATCGTAAGAAGTTGGGATATGAGAATCTATTGCCAAACACAAGGAAACGGTTTCAAAATATTCAAATTGAACAATATCTAACACTAAAAGACTCATGTGGATCACCAACTGAAAACGTTCCTGAAACCCTGAAAGGTATCATGACTCAGAAACCGAAGAAAGTGCTTCTGAACATGCAGAACCAACTCAGGAGAATTAACAGTCAGTTTGACAAGTAACAATGATGTTGAAAGTTTATCACGATTAGTTAAATATTTTTATGGCCAACACCCATGAGCTGTGCTAACAGGACAACATGACATTAGAGCTCCTTTGTCCAAGTCAAGGGTAAATGTATTCGCTGAAATAAATCCCTATTCTTTGTGGAAGAAAATAATTACTCCGGATATCATAGAAGAAATATTGAAATGGACGAATGTGAAACATCGCTAACTCAAATCTAAATACAGCCGGGAAAATCGTCTGATAATATCCGATCGCCAAACAGCCTTAAAAGCATTAGAATCCCCGGTGATTACGTCAAGAATGGTTCTAGATTGTTGCAATACATTCAACAAATTTAGTGCGGACAATAGGGTTACCCTATACTGGGTGCCAGGAGCCGTATCGAGGGTAATCAACACGCGGACCAACTGGCGAGGAATGAAGCATCGACAGCATTCATCGGTCCTGAACCCTTTAACGCAAATAAAATGAATTTAATTCACAGGGCCCTAAAGGAAACTGAGGATAGAAAATGCAATAGTCTCTGGAATGGACTTCCAGGGCTTCAAATGTCGAAGCTGCTCCTCGACTTTTATAACGAGAAGAAGTTTCGAGCATGCATCGAAATGAATAAAAGAAAGCTAAGGGTCCTGACTGGGATCTTCACGAAGCACTGCACACTCGGAAGGCATCTCAAAAGGATAGGCTTGACAGCGAATGATGAGTGCAGATTTTGCAATATTGCGGAGGAGACACCAGTGCATTTGCTGGCAGACTGCGATGCACTGTCCCGCAGGAGAAGAGATAGTTTAGTAAGCCGCTTGCTTGTCTAGGAGGAATTGAAATGCCTGAGGCCGCAGCAGATCATTGGCTTTCTCAAAGAGATCCATCTGCTTGAGGCGATCTAGGAGCACCGGAAGCGGGGGCACAAAAAACCTGTAAAGGTTGACGTGCATCATCCCCGACAATAAATTAATCAATCAATCAAGGTTTAGATAAGATCAAATCAATTGACTAATCCACTAATTGTTTTCATAAAGGCAATATTTACTCTGGTAATGGGTCTGGTGGTGAAACTTTGACAAACGAAGAAAAGAAGTTTTTGGTTCTGTCACAAGCAATGATTTGCTTGACAAAACCTATACACGGTAGTAACTAGCATATGACGTTTGACAATTTGAATTAGTAGTTCCAATAAAAAACGAAATTTGACGTATGTGGATACTCTTAAAAAACAAAAAGAAATAGCCAAAAAGTTCTTGCATATAAATCAAAAGTGTTGGAACTACATTCCACGAATTTACCAATCAAATAACTTTGATCTCTCACGTGCCAAAGAAAAACAAAGCTTTGAGTGTTTTCAATACATCACTTGGAATCTACTGATGAAAATACAGGCAGACCTGAAATAATTGCTTATTACTGCTCGACAAAAGAATGGATTATTAGCTTTCCTACATACATAAAAAATGGTATTTTGGATATCATCAAGTGCCTGGTCTAGGTCAGTGATGGTAGTACTAATATCTATTAATTGCCTTTCCAATTTCGCAAGAAAAAATACAGCAAGGATATAGGTAAGAGAGATATAGGGTAAAGTCATTCTGTTACAAACAATGGTTGATTTTAGTTTTACTGAAGTTTCAAAATAATAATAGTTATATTTTGCCGAACATGAACTGAATGAAACGGAATCAAACTACCCCAATATAATAAATAATAATAAAACCTAAGCGAATTCTTCTTTGAGTAATTGCAAAAGTGTTGAATCCAAAAAAACTGATTGAAATTCGAACAAAATTTCAACATTATTTTCTGCTTCTTCCAACAGTGGACTGTAATGGCTTTGATAAATTCCTTATTCAAGCCAAGTTTGCGTTAAGTATGTGCAACAATGAGGTAATTCTAATAAATCCTAAGGCTGACGGCTGTTCATTGCCTATTGTGTCACTGGTTGCTGCTTGTCTGATTAGTCAATGCAACACCTTTCGAAATTTCGGTAAAGGTAGTGTCTGAATTGAACGAAAACACGAGCGATAAGTTATATCCTAGTAGGATCATAGCAACTACATTATATATATTCTGCAGTTTGAACAGATTTTCGAATGTGTGTACAGTTGAAAAATTATTTACTTTTAACTAATGTACGTTGGATCGAAACTGATATTATTCCTGGTGAAATAAGGACCTAATTTTTCAATATATAATTTATTCTCACTGAGCGCTACTTAGATACTTCAGGCATAGGGGGAAAATTGTTTACCTGGGCTTTGGCTCCCAATATTTTGTGTGATGATACATCCTAGAGTCTTTCTGTTGCTTCTTGACTTTCCCTTGATCCCTGACGCGTGCAACAAACTTTCCAAAATTTCACGTTTCAACACAAGTCCGGCAAGCACAGGAATATGTTTTCTTCAAACTCATACACGGATCAACCACACACGACGTATAAACTCGAAAAAAGTGAAGAATTGACATAAACACGGCTCTAAGCTGAGACATAACAAGGTCCACTGCACAGTAGAAGTAACAAATTGCCCTGTAATAGCGTCACTATTAAGAAAGTCTACAATACTGCACCCAACATCTTCATAGCTCTGCACGTCTTCGTATTATTCTCACCAAAATCAGTTTAGATAAATTCCAAACACGTTCCCCACTACTACCTACACGTAATGAATAAAACTCTTCTCAAGTTTATCAGCTCCACCGGGTACGAAGTTAAGGCGATAGCAAAGAAAATTTTTCGTATGAGTGGCACGTCCTGGCCTAAAAGACTGAAAGCATTTCACTTGGACTCGAAAACTCGGGCTTGGACCTTGCTACTACTATTTCGCTATTACAGCTACGGCTCACTTTGGTGATTTGCACTTTTGTACTTTTCCGAGATTTCACTTCCAGGTTCAATTTATTATCGACAATGGCCAATGGATACCTCGAGATTGGTGTCTGAGCTTATACAAGACATTGTACCACGCAGCGAAGAAACAAGAAAACTCCTCGCAAATCGAAATGGTAATGTACCTCGTACTCGTACGCGCGTTGTAAGATATTTTTAAGGTATTTTCCGATAAGAATGCGAAACGGCTGGTTCGTGATTTTGTTTGGGGCCGAATGTGAAGCTAATTTGTGAATAATAACTATTTTATTAGAGATGCTTTCTCCTTAATTGTTATCAACACATATGTGGGGAGTAACGTAATCGAAGATATCTTGTAGATAACTTACGATATGTCCATTGACCCGATCAGGTGTAAACTGACCGAAGTGATAGCGATGGAATTGCATATTTGCACAATTATGGTAATTTTATCATGTGTTATGGTAGTAGATATAGTGAAATTGTTTATATAATTCATTTAACTAATACGACAGATACAAGATCGATAAAAATATTAGATAACATAAAAATCCACCTTATAACAGGTGTATAAGTATGAAATGCGGATTATTTCTGCTTGAAATATCCATTTATTCGAATAACAGAACGAATGAATTCAAAGTATTGGCCATCGTTAGCTACGACTTTTTCCCATCTTTCTGTCAATTTATGGATTCCGTCTCAGTACCACTTCTCATTTTTTGAGGCTAACCACTCATCAAGCCAATTTTTAACTTCTTCGTAAGAATGGAAGTGCTGTTCCGAAAGTCCGTGCTGCATCGATCGAAACAAGTAGTAGTCAGAAGGAGCCAAGTCTGGTGAATACGGCGCGTGGGGCAGAACTTCCCAATTAATGTTTCCCAAGTAGTTCTGGACAACTTCCCAATTAATGTTTCCCGAGTAGTTCTGGACAGGTATTGCAACATGCGGCCGAGGATTGTCATGTTGAAAAATGACTTTATCATCTCTTTGTTGAAATTCTGGTTGTTTTTCCTTAAGTTCGCGGTTCAATTTGATCAGTTGTTGTCGCTAGCTAATAGTCTCACCAGGTTTCAGCAGTTCGTAATACAAAGGTCCCTTACTATCCCACCAAATACACAGCAAAGTCTTCTTTCCATGAATATTTCGGACTGGTTGTGATGTTGATGGCTGGCCTGGGTCTATCCATGATTGTTCCGGTTGGGATTATCGAAATAAATCCACTTTTCATCGCCAGTAACAATCCGATGCAAAAAACCTTTTCTTTTCTGTCTGGCAAGCAAAATTTCACAAATGGTTTTTCACCTTTCGATGTCTCTTTTTTTCAACTGATACGGCACCCATTTTCCAGCTTTTTGGATCTTTCCCATTTTAAACGTTGTGAAATGGCTGCCTGAGTAACTTCCAACGCTTCTGCCAACTGTTTTTCAGTTTGTGTGTTGTCTTCACCTCATAATGCTTGCAAATCTGTATCTTCAAATTTTTTTGGTGGTTTTCCACGGTCTTTGTTGCTGACATCGAAATCGCCACTTTTAAATCTTTTTAAACCATCGTTCACAAGTGTCTTGGCTTGGCGCATGTTCACCATATGCTTCCACTAACAATCGATTGGTTTCTGCTGCCGTTTTCTTCAAATGAAATAAGGTTATGAGACTTCCCCGCAAAACCTCTTTTTCTGGCACGTAATTCGACATTTTTGAAGCAAAAAAAAACGATGTTGTTTGTACAATTAAAGCCTATGACATACTGAAATTTTTGGACAGATGTTTACCCTCAAAAATGCCATATTCGTTATCCCCGACTCAAACCATATGTAATGGTTATGCCATCTGTTAGTAAAATCCACATTTCATATTTATACACCTAATAAACATTTGTACAAATTGGCAAAGAGAAAGTACAGACTTCATCAAATATACTCATAATTAAACCCCACAATTTCAATATTATCCTTGAACGCCACAGTTTGTAGACTAGACGAGTAATTGTGGATCTTTTCTAGAGGTTAATGGTTTGATTTGGGAATACGATAACAGTTCGCAAAAGATACGAGTAAATAGAGTATCCTATGTATAGTCGTTCTACAATTCGATTTAGATTATCAAAACAGGGACATTAGAGGACATATATGGCTGAAGGATGTATGACTCACTCACTGCACCTGTTGGACCACCAATAGATCAACTTAAGAGAAGAAGTGAGTATATATCATTGATCTACCGGAACCGGAGGCTTCAAACCGCTACTAAACTACTTGTAGGTTCACACTATGTCAATATATTACCAATTTGAAAAGATACTGACTAGGAAGTGAACTACATTACAGTAATATTGATTGATATTTTCAGTGAAATGCATCCAACCAATACCAAAACAAAAACTATATGCTGGTGGCACAAAGAACAGGAAAAACTCAGACATAACATTCATAGTTTATTTGGAATAAATAATACAAATTAAGATACGAACCGGGAGGACAACAAGCAATCTCTTGGAATTTTTGGAGCTACTATTCGATGGTGTACGAACGCTTAAATTATCTTCTTGCGAAACATTGAAGAATTAGCAAGAAATCTAGGCTAATTAGGGCGCTGAAATGGGGGCAACTGATGGGAATGATGCTCCAAAGCTAAGACCGACCGTTAATGAAATATAGCATAGAATGGTTTAGACTGTTATTAAGCAAATACAACCCGAGAATGAAAAATTAAGGGATCAAACGGATAGTCAATCAATTAATCAATCAATTCTCGTACGGGAATTGATTGATTAATTGATTGACTATCCGAAGGGATAGTCAATCAATTAAGGGATCGTACGGTAACCCTCTTAATTAAACAGAATTCTTAAACAAAATAAGGATCTTGGTGTTGCTTGGGTCCTCCGGGCCTTGCTTTTTGATGTCGAGGACGCGTTTTGGCTGTTTTCAGCTAGTTCTGATATCATTGTCGCCGCAATGCAACTTTTACCGGAGGGATGGTTCAGGTTAATTCGGCGTCATTGAGGGTTACTAAGTTCGGGTCTTTTCGGGGTCATGGGATTGTCGTTGTCGGGTTCGTCACGTTTTCTTTTCTTTATAAGGATTGGGTCGAGGACTGATAATATTGTGTCGGAGTTGGTCATTATTTGTTCGTTGATTATATTTCCATGGGTTTTTCTCTTATTTGTAGATTATCAGTTTTCTTTATACGTCTAGTCTAGGTCCTTTCTTTTGTTTGTGTAGTAGCCTTATTGAATTTGCCATGGTAACTGGCTCGCGTGTGTGATTCTGTGGCTGTGTTGCGTCGTTGGAGTTTGTTTTGTCATGTGTCAACGAACGTAGATGTTCCTTATACCTAATTGTTAGTTTCCGTGACATGGTATATATGTATACCATGTTTTGGTCTCTGCATGTTAGTTTGTATATGCCGCTGTTAGTGTGCTGTTGGTCTTCGGTATCAGTTTATGTCCGTTGTTGTTGGTTTTGTATGCGGCATGTAGTTTGTATTTTTTGAAGAAACTTGCTACTAAGTATGTCTCCTCGTCTACGTATGTCAATGTGGTCCGTTTGTGTACGTCCTTTGGTGCATCTGAGGATTGGCGGTTTTGTTTCTTCTTGTGCTGTGCGAACAGTCTGTTGATATCACATTTCTTGTATCAGTTACTCTCGGGTATCGGGTGCATGGAGTTAGGGCGATTTATTTTGAGTCTCTCTTATCTGTAAGGATTATATGCCCACTCACGATATCGCGGCCTGTTTGATACTAATATTGACTCTAATCTCTACTGTGTTGGCGAATACTTGGGTATCTGAAATTTTCTTTATTCCGTTGGTTTCTTAGGAACGCCAGGGGACTGCTTTCTTGATTGTATCTTTTGCCAAAAAGCTTTAAAGCCTTGTCCCGTACGTATTTTTCTACTGTCTCTATTTTAACGTCTTTGAATATTTCCGTATTTCTAATGTCCCATAGAGTTCCCAACATTCTTCTTATCACTTGGTTCTGGCTCAGGACTGGAGTGCTATTTTGTTGGTTTTTGTCATTTGGTAGAAGTCGGTACAACCGTATAGTAGCGCTGGTCGTTTGATCTATTTGTAGATTAGCGCACTGTTTTTCAAACTGAGTTTTTTTGATTTCAGAAGTTGGTAGAGTTTGGATAGGAGGGCTGTACAGTGTCCTCATTTGTTATATGTGTTGTCTTCAGGTAAGTCTTTCGTCTAAGGTAATCCAAAAGTATTTAGCCGTATTTTTCCATTTCTCCTTTTCCAGAGCTCGTTTTCGATTGTATTTGTCAGTAGAGTTTGTTGTCTCTTCAGGATTATTAATTTGTCTTGTGTCTTTTCCGGGTTGATTTTGATTTTCCATCTGCGAAAATATTCTAAGTTCGTTGAATGTTTGAAATTTTGAAGTTATGACTTTTGCTTGTCAACCTGGAGTGTAAATACAGGTGTCATCAGCATACAGTGACATATTTTCTGTTGGGGGCATGTTAGGAAAAAGCATCAGGATAACAGAGGGTTATCTATGCCGAAACGCATTTCTAGAGAGACGCTCAAGAGAGAGAAAGAGAGACAGAGAGAGATCTCAAAACGGAATAACAAGGTCTTTAGCCTTCTTTGATGGTTAGGCGGGAAAGACTTGTTGGTGGAATTCATGGATATTGAAGGAGAAAATAGAGAGAACAACTTGAAAAAGATGAAATATATCCATACCTAATCAAATGACCAATGTGGGAAACTGAGAAAACTGAAAAAACGACGTTTGTATAAAGAAAGATAAGAAAAAGATAAGAGTAACACGAACTCTAATCGCTTTTAACTTGGGTACCCGCGCTGTTCACAGCCGACAAAACTGTTGAAGATCGGGACAGGAAAGGCTTCAGAACGACAGAGTGCGCCAATAGAGTCGCTTTATAAATGTGCGGAATACTGCCGGAAATTTACGGAAGCCTGAAGCAGACCAAACCTACACTTCGTCTCAGATGGGTGAACTAATGTTCAAACGTGATAGTGAAACAGAACGCATAGTTTATACAAAAATTTCCAGTTCTGACTTTTGATGACAATCACATAACAGATAACCTGGTAAACAAGAAGAACTTAATAACTAATGAATCCATGTCTGCCTTGGATGTCATCGGGACTAAGCCATCTGCTTTAATGGAGATATTGAGAGTATTTTCCACATATGCTGATCGTTATATTAATCTTTAAGAAAACGTATATGACGAATATCCTTGACAGCTTCCATTTCCCTCTTTACCTGTGTGACGAGTGACCCATAATAATTATACGTTTGCTCGCACCATGGAGTTGCGGAAATCCACGGAAACTCTATGAAAAACCAAATAGTTCTATGTAAAATCTGTGATAACTCAGACTAGAATGTGAACTTAACAAAAACGAATAACAAAAATGAAGAGCAAGCAGATTAAATTAACGTAAGGTTCAATTAAGTTTCATTGTTAATCATCACTCATGTTAAATGGCCTGTTATACAGAATAAGATGACCGCGAATAGAACCACATTTTGTAATCATTTTCTCTCAAATATTCAAATAGTTTCCTGTCCCTCTCATTAAAAGTTTAACAAATTTCCCAACAACAACAACGGCAATCAGACTAGCGAGAATTCATGTAGTTAACCACTTAAACACTATTAAATTCTCACTAGAAAAACTTCTGGATATGTTGGCCAGACATTCAAACAAACAAATAACACATATCTGAATGTCTGTCCACTGTTAGATTTCATCTATTCCAATGTTATCAAATCATGTAATCCAATTTATGAGTCTTCACGAGCATGGTCATCATAAAAGTTTGTTTACGCACTACATTATTACATTCGACGAGGACTTGAAGATGCGGAATCTTTCTTATTTATTTAAGTAATATTCACTCAGTGGAAATGAGTCAACAACAATAGCAGCAGCAACGAAAATTCAAGCTTATCTTTTAGCTTTCAAGGAAATCGTGGCAAAAGCAACATCACAAAAATCTGATGAATGCATGACTTACAAATTATTGTACTAATAACCTAATTGGACAAACCACGCATATTGTCCATGTGATTTAAAGAGGCCATTTGTGGTAATTTACTGTTGTTAAAATTATTTTAACGAAACGTCTTTTAATTGCTTGAAATTAGTCGAAAATTCGCGTAGTAGAAATTTTATTTAATGAAATACGATCAACTTGTGTCAAAAGGTATTTGGCACTCAAAACGTGTTCATTTGAATTTAATGAATTGTGAACGTTTGAACGAATTGCTAATCGCTTTGGTAAGATGCCGATACGAAAGTACTTTTGTCTATTAAAGCTAGGTAGGGTCTCAAAAGCAGAAGAGTTTTAGGTTACCCACTAAGCATCGCCCTTGTCAATTTGCAAATCAAGCCAGGATAGGTATGATACGTTACATTGCTTTAGTCCTCATTGTTTCTGTACTCCCTAAAGCAAACACCAGTCAGAAAGACACAAAAAACAAATTTTTCAAGGAGAGGAACTTCCCACTCTCTTGTCAATAGAAAAAATGAGTAGCAAGGATAATTATTTCCTCCAACCCATAGAATCTAATCGGTGAATCAAGACTGCCTAATCTTGTGTTGATAATTCAAAAAAAGACTAATACCTGTTGAAAACCTCAGACTGGTAAGAATCAATCTCATTGCACATCAACTGAGTCATGGCTTCAGATCCTTAATAGTCTCTTCTATCCTTCGGTCAAACATTTCATTCACTCGCTGAGTCCTGAGCTTTATTTTCTCATGCGGATTTCTCATCATAAATTTTCCTATGATGTCTTAAAGGAAGATCGATGGATATCACTCCTGCGATCAACTAAATCCGCACTGCAATTAGGGCGCAGAATGCTCATGCGAGTTATCACTTCTCTTTGATTTTAGAACTAAGGCAGCCCTTTTTTGATGAAACATTTTGTTGAAAGAATCGCCTCACCATGCTGATCCTTCCAGTTACATGGACTCTACGAGCTGGGTGGCCATGAGTTGACCAAATGTCGATTTAGAGTCAATTGAAGACCTAATTTCACCTCAACCAGCAGTTTCCCGAGGAGTGTTTGTTTTAAACTTTGCGTTGTATGTCGAAGTTCATGTTCGAATCACGAAAAATGTTGGAATTGTTAACTGGCTCAAATCATTCAACGCAAATACTGAAGAGATTGACGATCTTCGACCTGGAAAACCCGTGAAAACATCGACAAAATTTTGATTTCACATTCACGAAGTCAACGAGGATAACGTGCACAAGGATCAACACTCATCAGTATGGCACAGAAAAGACGGGCCGAAACTCATGAAACCTAATCAAAACGATCAAAAGTGAAGATGATCCGCATCGATTTTTAGTATACCATGAGATTCATCCAGAAGGACAATCAGGTAAAAATAATACTATTGAGGCGTATTCATATGTTTTTATGAGAAAATCTTCCAGAAACAATTAGAATAGAGTCACTTCACTGAAAATAGAACAACGATTTCAAATCGCTATCGCTAGATTTGAATATAATTTTGACTGTGAATAATAGCAGTTGAAAAATGTGGCCCAATAAGCTATTTTTGAAAAGCATGGTATATTTGCGAAAATATATAAAATATATAAATTGATATTATTTGTTATATAGATAATCCTTTTTTGTATTCGTTTCTTCTGCAAGTCAAGAAATCTTGATTTATTTTCGATGCATTCAAGTAAAAATTTCAAACAAATATTGGGTATGGGAATAAGATTCCGTCGTTTTTTCGACTAATTTTTAGTTTATTTCAATATTAAAGATACAAGCACGTCATTCAAAGTATGCTCCATTTGAAACTATGACCTTCTTTCATCTTTCTGGTAAAGAGGGATTCCTCGGCAGGAAAAATCCTCATCCTTCTATTCAATCCAGTCATTGAGCAAATTTTTGATGCCTTCATAAGAAGTAAATCGTTCTCCAATGAGGGCCGATTGCATGGAACGGAACAAACGGAAATCCGAAGGGGCAATGTCTGGAAAAGAGTTCCCAATTCACACCTTCCAAATATTTTTTGACCGGCTTGGCTACGTGTGGTCTTGCATTTTCATGCAGCAAAATCAGCTTGTCATGTCTGTCATTCCATTCTCGCCGTTTTTCCTTCAGAGCTCGGTTCAGACGGATTTTCCGTCGGTACACATTCCCAGTGATTGTTTCAGATGGTTTCAAGAGTTCGTAATAGATGACGCCACTTTGGCCCCATCAGGTATACAACATGACCTTGGAATCGTGAATATTCTATTTTGGTGTCGATGGATCTCGTTCACTTCTCATGACCCAATGTTTTGATCACTTAGGGTTGTCGTAGTACATCCACTGATCATCCCCTGTCACAATTGCATGCATTATACTCTTTCTTTTTATGGTTGGAGAAGCATTTCGCACGTCACCAAACGCCGTTCGATATGTCTCTCTTTCAGTTGATGCGGCACCCACGTCCCACCTTTTTGAATCATTCCCATGGCGTGGAAGCGCTTACCGACGGTAGACTTGTCAACATTTAACTGCTGCAACAATTCTTCTAGGCTTCGACTTGAAACTTCATACAACAATTCCCGTCATTGTGAGTCTTCAAACTTTTTCGATCTTTATCAGTCACGTCCAAATCACAATTTTTAAAATTTGGAAACCACTCTCTGCAAGTCGTCTCAGATGGAGCATGATCATCGTAAGCATCGAGCATTATACGATAAGTTTTCGCAGCACTTTTCTTGAGAATGAAATAATTTAAGAGTTCCTGCAAATGCTGCTTTTTCGGTATGAAACTCGACAATTTCAACACGAGAAAAAAAAACGGTGTTCACACTTTGAAAGAATGTCGACTACTGCGCTCGTGAGCCTAAAGTGGACGCTAAAATAGCATCTGTAAGGACATCTGTCTACCAACTGCGAAAACTTGTTCTCATGCTCAATACTTCAATAGACCAAATTTTCGTAAAACTGCCCCATTTTAGAAAACTATTTCATTTTTGTTCATAAGCTCAACAGCTCTCCTAGATACCAAAATATTTACAAATTTCAGGAAGGTGAGTCAAAAAATTAATAGATAAATTTTCCGCAGAAGGACCGAATAGTGGGAAATTCTTTGCTAGATTTTGTACGGTGACAATTTTTCATTACATGGATCCCAACTTATAACCGAATTTACAGAGACAAAAGCCATGCATACCATCTACCAACAAACGTACTTTAGATATTAGACTTTCGAACAATCCTTCCTATTCCTGAAACTAAAACTGTCGTTCCATGGAGCTCATTTCCATCAGATAAATGATTTAAAAAAAGAACTCACCGAAGGAATGGAAGGCCATACCAAAGATTGCCAAATAATGATATCAAGATTAGTAAAGACTTTGGCATACATGCAATTTATCAAATGGAACCTATTTAGATTGTTATCAAATAAATATTGATGATTAATTCTGAACTATTTGATTCATTTACGAATTCCAGTTACTTTTTTGACAGAATTTATTTCGTTTTTTAATGTTTTAATAATTTAGTCAAAAAACTTCATACCAGACTATTTCCTTATTGGATAAACCCGGCTATCATGGTCACTTTTTTAAATAATTTTGTTTCTTACGCAAAAACAAGACTTGTTTGGCCGACTTTGTTATGAATTATTAAATATAACAATCGCTATCATGACCTGATAGACAAGATATCTGACTTGAATGTCTACTACATCTTAAATCTGTCAACATTGATAAGTGAAATTGAATTTATTTCAATAGCAAATATCCATCAAGTTGTTGCCAAAAACAAGAAATATTGGTTAAGAGCAATGCAATTGAATTCAATTTTGCAAGCGCTGTGAGTTTTTGATTTGCTTACATCAATAAACCTTACCCTTACATCAATAAATAAAATCAGTGTCCAAATGCTGCTAATAATCAATCGGTCTAGATGTTTCTGTAAAGATAACTCAAATCCAAATTAAATTCATGAGCAATAATAACAAAACAATATTTTTTATCCATAATACCAATGATTTTTTTGTATTTGCCTAAGTAGTTGGGCATATTTTCCCAACTCGCTTGCTGTAATTTAGGACAAAGGTCAAAGATATGCCTAAACTTAACTTAAAGCTTTCTTTGCTTTCAAGTCAGCATGTTACTCAAGTATTTAATTTTTTATGATTTCGTTTCAAAAAATATAACGTTGAATTGTTATTAATTATTCTGGCGAATGCAGAGATTACTTGAAAAAAAATCATCACATTAGTGGAAACGCATTCATGCTAAATCTAAAGCATCTAAAGTATGTACAATCTCTCCCTAAACTATGAAAGACATTTGTAATTGCTTTCCTAAGCATCTTTTCATACTAAGTAGCCACAACACCTTGCTAAGGCCACCCGTCAAGATTGCTCCCCTCAAATATTGCACTCAGCTCGCACGTCAAATTACGTTTGAAATCTCACGCTAAGAAAATAATCGATCGTCTTGAACCATTGAATGAACATCAATTCAAAACGGAAAGATACTTTTATCTACCATCGATCACACACTCGTACGGAAAAGATTGTTGTACTGTAAGCTATCCAACGCAATCTTTGAGAGATTTTCAAAGCAAAATGATTTAATGTAAGACCCACAAAGCAATTTAATAATGCCGTCCGTCAATGAACAATAAAAGACGCGAACGTGAATGTTATTTGAAGTGTTTCGAATGTTTTCAACGAACATAAAATGTTTCATCCTGCATTTGAACGATGAGAGTTAAAAATACGAGAACGAAATGAAATCAAATGCATATTTTCACTTTTCATTTCCGATATCAATAAAACGTTTACGCAGCGTGGATAATACCTTGAAATTTGTTCTTGTGATTTATTGATTTATCCTACCTACAAGTGTTAATAACATGAATAGGATCTGTTTTCATTTCCTTGAGACTAATTAATAGCATGGTACCAATCCTTAAGTCTTAATAAAGAGTTGAATGTTTAGAAAGCTCCTGGTTGAAATTGGCTCGTTTATACGTACTTTATCATAACTAAAATAATTACTTTTATAGGCAATTCGTTATGGTCGTCTATCAATTGCTGTATTGATTAGATTTTGATGTGCTCGAAGATTTCTAGGCATTCAAGATACTTTCACTTCATGACATAATTTATTCCATTTTGTGTCGTATCATGTCTTCACGAAAGAGTGAACTATAATGATAACGACCTCATTGTATTCGCTTCAGCAATTCCTTGCTTGATGGCAAAAAAATTAACTACTCTTATCATTTGGATCAACATTTTTTTAGCCTGAATTCCTCCTTTTTTTAATTTTCCTTTAAACTTCCGAGACGAATTCAACTCATCATTTCTGTAAGAATCAAATCAGGAACAACGACCGCAGATGTTCATATAGTTGATGCACCTAAGACTCATATCTTATTTTATGGTCTATATCTTCTTCCAAAGATGTGTTGCTAGCAAATTACGTGGTCGAGGGTCGAGCGGACGAAAAAATAAAAATTTCCACCGGAAATAAAAACAACTGTATTAAATTTAGCTTTCTTTATTTTAACACCGATTACTAGTATTGTACCTTAGGGCTACGCGACAACTGAGAGAGAGGTTACTCCTCATAGCAAATTTATAGTTTCGTAATTGCTGACACCTGCGTCTGGCTTTTTAGCATTTCCTAGAAACGATTCTAATGTTTTCCAGCCGGTGTCAGTTTCATCTGAATCTGCATCTTGCAAATTAACTGCAGATGCATGGAAATGTTTTTTATATGCAACTAGCACTCACATTAAAAGTAAACGAGAGTGCGTGAAGCATTTCTCTTTGAGATACAAACAGTGCCGCTTCTACCTTTTTTTACTTCTTTCCTATTCTTCTTTGAATATTTTTCCTCTTTTTTTATTCAAGCGTTTTCACTTCGTCCAAAAAGGATTGATTAAGGTGCGTAAGCTCTATGCATAACACCATATTTCCAATACAAAGCATACAGAATATTCATCAACATCATCATCATCACATTCAGCTCCCTTACAGAATACACAGAATATTAAGTAGCCAAAATTGCAGTTTACAGAATAAATAGAATAATAAGTAACTAAAATTGCAGTTTACCATCACCTACAAATTTTGGTTGCAAAGTAAACCATTGAACGAGTTTCAAGGATAGAAAAAATACAATCTTGACCAATACAATGTCAAAATTTCATGACAATCAGATCGCTTTATATTAGATTCTCGCGCTAAAACTCCGAGTGCATAATAGAAATGGTCGAATAATGAATTTCAAACACAAAGCGAACATTCGATCTTGCATTCAACTTGGTTACATCCGTCACTAAGGCGTTTGACCAATTGTAACATTTTATAATTTAATCGAATATGTTAAATGACAAATATTTTCCCGTGCCAGAGTCCACAAGTTGCTCTAAAGATTAAAAATATCGGACTTAGACGCGCACATTAATAAAATAGATTTCCCTAGTCACAAGATGTGATTTTTTCTATATTGCCCCGAAAGATCGCAGTAAAGTGTCAAATTTATCGACCAAAATGGAGCATTTCTTAAATTGATCGTCGCAAAAATATGCTTTTAAAATTCCTGAAACAAATTTTCCCGAAGAAATCCCTCTCTAATGTCAAAGTAATTAATGGAACATATCCCAACGTAAGTACATATAGCCCTAACATTTCGAACAAATATCCACGGGAGACCACCTGCTTCCGACTCATCCCACACCTATTCTCGATAGGCAAGATTCTTGAAAAAGTAATCATAACTTTCACCAATCAGCACTGTTCTACCTTCAACATCATCCCAGACTTACAGTTTACAAACCAGCCTTCCCATTCAGTAGAGCACGCACTAACCACCCTCAAAACCCACATCCACCTCAGCGCCACCAAAAACCTTCCCACAATCGCCTGCCTCATTGATATCCAAATAGCTTTCGACTTCGTCTGGGAAGACGGTCTTGTTACCAAGCTGGTCAGCATCTTCAAATTCCACCCTCACCTCAGCAAACTCATTCTGTCCTTCCTCACTAATAGGAAATTTCCAGTTAAACTTCCACACGGTCTTTCATCCTGCAAACCAATGCCATCAGGTATCCCGTAAGGTTCTGTTATCTCTGCCACCCTCTTTTCCATCTACACTGCGGATATTTCCCCCTCCCCCCCTCTTCCCAATCTGTCTGACCTAGTCATATGCTGCAATATGCTGACGATATTATATTACATCACTCAACTGCCCAAAACCCCTCAATCAATATCTCGACACCCATTACAAATACTTCATGAAATGGAAGCTCATCCCAAATCCCTCCAAATGCGAAACTATTGTAATACACGGCAAGGCCAGACTAACCAAAAAAGCCCGATCCGACGCATCTAAAGTCCAACTACTTCTCAACGGAGAAAGATTTCCCACCAACGTTCACCTGCCTCGGTATCCTCATCATTCAAAAACTCTCCCCTAATACCCATGTCACATCAATTCTACATAAGACCACCTTCGCATTGAAGGCCCTCTCCAACCTCATGTATGTATGCACCGCTCCCCCTCAAAACGTCAAACTCCTCTGCTAGAAATCCCTCATCCGACCATTAATAATTTTCGGTTTCTCCTTCTGGTTCGATCTATACCCACCTCAGATGGAAAAGATTCGCCTAAAAGGGAGACAAATACTCCGCGAATGCTGCGGCATCTTCAAAAAAGCAGACAACCCCAAGAAAAACATTTCAAATCAAACTCTCTACGACACTGCCCAAATCCACAGAATCGTTGCAACCCTCATAGACCAACTCCTACGATGCCTTGAAAAAGCGACCCACCACCCGAACCCATTAATTCGACAAATCATGAAAACCGGCACAGACCTTGCGCTAAAACACCCATCCACGAAATCCTCACTGAGAATTATTTGTATATATGTACATATTATTTATTTATTTACTTCACTTACATAAACCAATATGGGGAGGTTTTGTTTGGCTTTCCTTCCAATAGTAACTCAAAATAATAATCAACAAATCATAATGTTAGTTTAAGCAAGATATAGGACTCTGGGTAGCTTGGGTCCGCCGGGCCTTGCTTTGTGGGTCTCGAGGACGCGTTTCGGCTGCATACAGCCATCTTCAGCTCGTTCTGCAGCTCGAACTACCCAGAGTTAATTTTGGCCTGCGGCAACACCAAAACGAACTTCAAGATATAGGACTCTAGAATAAGTTCACAACTGTTAGAGTTAAATAATTTTAATCGAAATCCTTGTTAGAATTAAGACTGCCGAGATGTTCTTGAGCCAAAATAAAAATGTTGTTTTCAACAAAATTCAAATAAAGGAATCCTTTCTCAAAACTTTTGCCTAAAACCCAAATATAAACCTACTAGTGCATTTTCCAGCTCATCTGATATTCTATCTATATCAAATATAAACCGACTTGTGCATTTTCTATCTCTGTCTGAAAGAAGTTCCCGGGAGTGTTAGCGCTGTGCGCCATATTATCTTGGTGTAATCAAGTGCTTACTGTCGCGTATGGAAAGGAAAGGAAGGAAGGAAATGACGTGATTGTTCAAAATGCATTATAGAAGTCATATATATAGCTACAATCTTCAAAAAATTCTACATTCTTTAATAATCTTTAAAAAAATTGAAGAAAAAAATTCTATAATCTTTAAAAAATTAAATGAACACAAAATATTAAATTTTTGTGACGAATTTTTTCTATGACAAATTATAACCATATTTAGAACTAAAACGAAAGCACTAGACCCGCATCTGTATTGTGACAAAACAAACGCGGCTTCAACCGCGATCCTGAAGGATAATCAAATTGAATTGGATACAAGTTAGTTCGGTAGACTATATGTTCGTTGAAAGCAGTGCGCAAAAGAATTATTTAGTAAAGGAATTATATATAAATATATATAAAACAAAATAATTTTAATAAATTTTAATAATATTTCCTTTTGAAAAAAAAAGATCCTTGTCTCAGATTGGAACAGCCTCGTATACATTGGTATAAATTCAAAACGCCTAAGAACGGCGAAAAGTAATAAAGTCAGATATTTCCTTTAGACATTCATGACTAGCATAACGGTATCAGGATACGATATGGAAACATTATCAACGAAAGACTTGTGAACAATTTGTATACCTCCTCGTCTGCCCTCATCTCTTTTGTGATCTGCTTACCATATATAGTTGCAGATACGAAAAGTAGCCCGATTTTACTAAATGAACAATCCCCAAAATCATACTTCTATCCTGGAACAATTTCATACAGTGCTCTAAAAAGCTTACAGCAAACGAAAATTCTTCTGGAAAAGACAAAAGCAAGCCAACATAAAATAAAGTTAGTAAGTTAGGAGTAAACAAAAGATCAAACTGTAGAAACTTTTTCATACATAGTGTCCCGGTTTTGTTTCAGAATTTCAAAGATCACAAGAGAGACTTCAATGAGGCATATTACATATTACATTTGCCAATAAAGATCTTACTAAAATAGTTTCATATTTAATAGAGTTTCGCTTTTCAACGGTTTTATGTCATTTAAAAGTTCCACATTTCTATTCACGACTGATGAAACATGGAATGAAGTTACATGCAAGAGTTAGTATTCGAAAAAAAACTTCATCTATGTTGTAAATGTCTAAATTAGGAATTTTTTTTCAATAAGATCGCTCAAACCGAACCCTGATGGTTCGATGGATGGATATGTCTGCATGTCCCGTAGGCGACTCTCCTCCACCGATCATAGGAATTTTTAATAGATAACGACATATTTATATGTAACTGGTAAAGAAATATACTAGGAAACACGTGTATACCTATTCATGGTCAACACTGCTGGTTTAGTATTATCTGTGCAAAAAAGTTTTAATAGATTTTCAAGAGATGGCGCCACTAACATTAAATAGAATTGGACAATAGTGCAACAAACTTCATTTAGAAGCCTCATCATTAGGCTTTCTTTTTCAGTGTGTGTTATTTGTCTGAAGTGTAAACAACATAGCTTTTCTGTGCTCCGAATGTGTCAACTTTTGTGCCAACAAAACAGAATTTGCGGGAAGGATTACTTGTTTGCTTTCATGTAGAAATCTGCAGTTGAAAGTAATCGTGTGCCGCAGAAACCCTATGGAGATGCCTATAGAACCTATGGAGACGTTTTAACTTTTGGTGATTTTAATAATGATGACAAAGAGCGCAAATGACGACCAGACAAGTTTGAGGATGCCGAATTGGAGGTTTTTTTGGATGAAGACTAGTGCAAAACGCAAGAAAAACTCGCAGAAGCATTGGAAGTGACTCAACAAGCCATATCTGTTCGCTTAAAAGCTATGGGAATGATCCAGAAGGTGTATGGCCGTGTAAGGCTGTATGAGTTGAAGTCGTGAGACGTCAAACGATTTTTCTTCAGTTGTGAACAGCTGCTCCAATTATATAATAATACAATTTTCACAACTAACGGACAGAGGACATGCGACCAACAGCAAATCTACATATATCTTTGGGTGCCTTGCAAATGAGAAATGATAAGGGAGACTATCTGGGATCATAATATACCTTCATTAAGATGAATTTGAGTCTTCAGTGTAAAGTGCAACGTCGTTGGTTCCACAAATTCTTGGTTTCACTCTTTTGATCTGTTTAGCTAACATCATGAGCGCTTTTTCATGTTTCGTTTCCTTTAATTTAATATTTTGCTGGAAACTATTAAGAAACTATCAGACTGAAAAATACGGACAAAATATCGCTCTCGCTTTGCCTAGATATTATAGAACTGAGCCTTAAACTATTTGAATATGTGATTGCCAGAGTAGAATGTGGATAAAGTGCATTCTAATAAATTTTAAACTTCAGATTTTTAATAAAGCTGGAATGAATCCGTTGATCAGGTTTTCATTTTCTTTTAATGTTTTCATTCGACTTTCAACTCATATATCGACGTTAAATATCTCACTAGAAGAAAATTTTGAACAATGAAGACTAGTGTAGTATGAACGCATAATAAATAGTAAAATTAACAATATACATAAATTTAAAGTATAAAAATGCTGTTTTAATCAACTTGATTTTCAGGCTGTTAGTTGCGATTGTTTATTCTTCTATTTGGGTACCAATTTGGGACATTAATTTGATGATATATATTATTGAATGATGAAGAAAACACACTAATATTATCCCCTGCCCTTAATATATCTACTATCTATGCAAATACTATGCTTGACTAAGTTTAATTTATTGGTCAGATATAAAAAAAAGTTCAAATTTAGCACCTAACTATAAACGAAACATTGAGCGATATTTCACTTTTGTTGTAACCTTCATAACTCATAATTTACTCAACACAAATTCAAAAAAGAACAATCGAATTAGCAAATGCAGAAGAGACGAGACAAGTCACATGTTATAAAAGTTCCGCAGATACACCCATAAATATTATCCAAACTGTATCCATTTAAATCATACATGACAACTTACGACATTATCGAAACTATTATCTTAATCGCATGTCCGTGAAGTACCGCGAAATATGTGCTACATACGAAAAAAAAGGCACGTACATCACTGTTCACATGAGTTGGCTCCCCGTTTTCGGGCTTCAAGTAATCGGCAATGCCGGCGACAAAAAAAAAAATCTACTGTGCAGACGATACATTCATATCAGTTGAGGAATATGATAAATGACTTTCACTTAAGGAAGAATTATATCTGCACATACTACACATATAGAAGATGAAGATTGCAAGAAAACTCATCTCCATTTCTTGGAGACCATACCACCGTGTGGATTTCTTTTCTATAATTGGATGGCAGAAAAGTTGTAGCTGAAAAAGAAAATTTAAGGCTGGTTGAGAATGTTTGTTAGAGAGTTATTAACTGGAATGGTTAATCATTGAGTTTTTCTGGAAGGCATCTCTGTTAGCTCGTCTTTTTCCTTCACTGGCAATAGGATATTAGCAAGAAATATTTGATTGATGATTCGCACATCTGCGTTTTCATGAGTGATGTTTTTCTAATTTGTTTCAAGTGTATTTCATTGGACACTATGATTGACAAAGCGTTTTGGATTTATTCGAAAGGAGTTGATTTCTGGGGATGCATAAGTTCACAAATTTGATTAATTGATGACTAAAATTCATTACACAATTTCGGAAGTTTATGGAGCTTGCCTTTCAGAAAATCAAGCAGCAATTTAGACTAAAACTATTAGAAAACTGTCACAAATTTAGAAATACACTCTTAGATTAATTGGTAGCGCGACTCATTTTTTCCTGTTTTTTCGCAAAATATTAGCAAATAGATTGATCGATATGGAACCAAGTAACGAAGGCTGCAAAAGCTTTAACCAATTTTGTAGAACAAAACTTACGTAGGTGTTGATGATCCACGAGACATGGTGATGAAGTCGAAATTCCCTGTGGTCCTCGTGACGGAGCTTTTTATATAATCCTCAATCCACAATTACACAAATCCGTTCAGCTACAACTTTAATCTGTCCGAAAACGCGTTCAAATCCAAATACGAATTTGCATGAGCCGACCGCGATGATCTTATCACAAATTAACACCCAAACGACAACGATATACAATCAACAACAACCTGCAACTAAACCAGAGCACACATGGGAATCTTCTTTTTACTTTTCGTTTTCTTCCTACAATTTTTATCTAATTTTCTGCGCCAATTTATGCACTTGTGCTCATGGCGCGTACAATGCTTGCGATTGAAGATCTTCGCGACTACTAAAACTGGCAATCTAACTATCAAACAGATTTCTCGGATATCAGATAAAAGCGCGTTCAAATTGTATCTAAGTATCTAGAGAACAAACAAGTACACAACAAGCAAATAGTATGAGATATTGCCGAGCAAACGCAGCCATAGAGGCCCAGAGGATTGGGTGGATAACACAACGACAAAGCATTGTTGTTTTGAGTTGGCTACATGATGGGCCCCAAGTCCTCACATATGCAACCCGCGGCAAGCATATATTCATTCATTCAGTCATTTAGTCCAGCTCGCTGCTTCCCTGGTACAATCTCCACCAAACATTTTATCCAACCAGTTGCACTTGCCCCGAGGCAGCACACTACACATGACAAAGCCACTGAAAAAGCGACGAGCAAGTCGTTAAATGTTGTATCTATTGGATTCGAGCAGGTTCAGAGATATATGCAAAAGCATATGTTGCTTTACTACAGACATCCTAATGAACAGATACAACGGTTGCATGTGTAGCGCCTTATTCAGAGGTGCACTCCCTTAGACCCGCCGTGGTAATTGCCATTCACAAGTTTATTGGAGATACACTGTTGCATATTTGAAGCTAGGCAGCCCGAAAATGAATAGGAAAACTATTTGGTTTGGTCTTGAAATAGAAATGCTTCGACAATATCCCCAACAATCTTTACCGAATCAGAAGTATCTTCATTTTCATTCACTTTGACTTCCAAGGACTCCAACAGTTTCCTCCTGTCCATAAAGGATCCATAGAGATGAAACAGTTTCCCATTTAACCAATAAATAAAGTAAAAAGTTACCAGTGATATATTTATTTCAACATTAAACTATGATTTTCTTATTTACAACGTCTGTCTCAAATGTTCGCGGACTGATCAAGAATAAAGAAAACGAGTGGTGGCATCTTTTAGATCTTTTCGAAATTTTATGTTGTATCGAAATTTCATGCCATTTGGAAACCAATTAAAAATGAGCCAAATTCCGCATTGCATTACATGGAAATGGAGCTTAATATGTCCCGTGAGTCGATTCATCGCATTTTGACGGAGCACTGCAGAAATATTTGTGCACGATTTGTTCCTCACAAGCTGACCGATGACCAAAAATTGCTTCGCATTCAACGTTGCAAAGACTTCATTAAGAAAGACAAAAAGGACCCAAACTACTGAAAATCCATTGTAATGGGTAACGAGACGTGATGTTATCAATATGATCCCGAAACCAAGCGACAAGTGCCGAATGGCAGCATCCGGATGACCTCAAACCCATAAAAATCGCGTTTGGAGAAGTCAAAAGTCAAATCAATGTTGATTTGTTTTCACGATTGCAAGGTGATTGTCCACAAAGAGTGCATTCCACAACGCCAAACGGTTAAGGCTGTGTTTTATCTTGGTGTTATGAAGCGTTTGCTTTCGCGAATACGTCGTGTTCGGCCAGAATGTCGCGAATGTGGAAGTTGGCGTTCGTTATATGATACTCCCACGCTCATCGTTCAACGCTTGTGATCGATTTTTTGATTAAAAATGGCATTCTTTCCATCAACCACTCGCCGTATTCGCTTGATTTGGTACCATGCGACTTTTTCCTGTTCGGTAAATTAGGTATGGCCATGAAAACAAAACTTTCTGCGATCATTGAAGACATCCAAAAGTCGACGACCGCCATTCTAAACATGATATCAAATAATGACTTAAATGAACCTTTTGACACGCTTATAGACCGTGCAAAGCGATGTAGAGAGGCCGAAGGGAACCACTTTGAATAAAATAAATCCGTTTTACCGAGTGTAGTTTTCTTAATTCTTGACCAGTCCGAGAACTTTTGAGACAAACATTGTGTGTCCTCTTCTTTTTATATGAAGAGATGTGATGAGCCGGAGGTATAAAGGAAATGAAAGGGAATAGTCAAATCATTTTCACCCCAAATGAGCTGATGTTTGACTGTACCAGCCCCTCTTCAGACTTTGGAGATGTAACAGATACATTCGAAATATTTCCCAAAAATACATACAGGAAGAGCTGAGGTTTACTTAAAAAGTTCATCCATAGCCGGTGAGATTCGAATTAAAGAAAAGGTAGTCAGAGGACTTCAGTACTCATGCAATACTTTGGCGGGAAATCCTGTCAGCCAATTTGTACACACTAAAGTGTGAACAAATTTGATAAAGTAAAAAAAAGTTTCAAAATATTAATTTCTATCTATGCATAAGTTTACCACAAATTGAATAGAAATTTTATTGATAATCACATCACATCTTAACAATCTTTTTTAAAACAAATGAACTTAGAACCAAAAGCCAATTGACCTTAATGACTTAATTTTAAACGATTTAAAACGTGCATTTCTTCTGTTTTTTTTTATTGTTTTTTCTATGAACAACATGTCGTGCGTATTATGTCGCAGGATCAAGTAAATCGGAGGTAAACAAGCGGAGACAAAGCAGTCCAAACGACTGGCAAGCGCAAACAAGCAAGTAATTGACAAAAAGGAGCAGCTATGCACACTCTGGATTCATTTAAACACAGCTGTTGAGCTCTTCCGATAGATGTTGCATAAGTTAAAAGCCAGTCTACGGGAATTTGAGCAAGGAGGTACTTCTACAGCAGTATCTTGAGGGCTTCACGAAGAATAAAAACACCGAGAGTCACAACCAACTTATTTGGAAAATCTATCCAAAGCATACTGCAATCTTTCTTTGATGCTTAATTTTGGATGTTCGAGTAGAAATAACTGTAAGGCAATTTTCTCGGAAACGACATTTTTGAAGTTTGTGCCATTGCTATATGCTGTTTTTCATTTCATTATAAATCATTCAAAATTTTAAAAGTGAAAACCGCGTTTCCCAGTGCTGGCCAAAATACAAATATTTACAAAAAAGACAAAGCTCCCTCTCACTACCTAGCGAAACTAAGTTGTTTTTCCACATGATCCGAAAAGGAGTCATGCATGTGGAAATTTTTCCAGGGCAATTTTTCTCTGTCATGGACTTATGTATTGATATTTTCAATTAAAAACTTGATTTTATTGTAATTTTTTATGATTGAATGTTGATATTTCTCCGTAGATACTTACCGAAGATACTAAGCGTGTGACACGCTAACGTGTATAGGAAATTAAAAGACTAACATTTTTCATACCACCAAAAAACCTTACAAGCATCGTTTTTTTCTGATTTTTAAACCCAACATTCCCTCCTGAATTATTATTTTTCTTTCCTATTTTATCACTCTCATTCAACTCTGAGTACTTTGAGTAGTCATAAAATTTCTTTTTCGTCAGTAAGATTTTTTGATTGTTGAAAAACAAAAACCTATGAAATCCTGTCACGTTTACATTACACGAAAAGGAGCAATCATTTCTTATCTTTTCATTGAAACATTAATTTTCATGAACCCACTGATATCCTTTAAGCGGAGCTATCAACAATTTTAAATAAATTTCTGCGGAATCCAGAAACATCCTTGAGTATTAACATTAGACTATAAAAATTTAACTACAAAAATTATTTGCAAATAAAATGTTTTCGAAATACTGTCAAAAAATTCATGATGGGTTTAGAAAGTAATAAAAAAGAAATATAGGACATATCATATACCTCTATAAATAATACACAATTACATAGTTGAAGTACAGCCGACAAGACCCGAATATAAAATTTGCATTCAGTTCAAATTCAGACCTAATTATGTCCTTCGTACTGTAAACTCCTTCACACAGTAAGCATCATATTTTGAAAATACTTTCTTATTTACCAAAAGTATACCTTCTCCGCAGTTTTTCGGAGTCAGTAAGGATTTTCTCAACATGTTCGCCAAAATTAACAGCTCACTAAAAATTTCTCGGAATTCAACAATGCATAAATTTGAATATTTGGGCTTTATGTCAATTATAAATCGAAAACGGACCAAACATTTATATTATACAACATTGCAAATAGACAAAAAACATCAAAACGAGATGTTATGTACAGAATGGAGGAATCCAGAACAGCATCCTTGTACAGATTTGAGGGATCCTAACGAGCCATGTCCGAACAAAGCATCCGCAGAAGTTCAAATTTAAGAAACTCAATATCTAATGTGATTTTTAAACCAAGCAGGAACGAAAGCAGAAAATCATTCGCAAGCCATTAGCTTAGAATCGGAAAAATCAAAAAGCAGGATACCAGTATTCTTTGAAACTGATCAAGAAAAAGTGATGAGCAAATCATTTTTAGGTTATTATCCACCTTCACTGTAAAATTCTGCTCTTCCACTATTGATTCGGGTTCTTATCACTGACATCACTGAGTGCTCAAGCAATGCATTCTAGGGAAAGACTATCTACTTTTTCAGTCAAATTCAGAGAAATCTGAATTAAAAAGTTAAAGCTGTATTTACAAAAAAAGAGCCCATGGAAGTTCTGAAAGTAAGTATTGCACGTGTCCTAAAGGAGATGATTGGAGGAGATTGCAAGCAGTGTTTCGAGCAAATGAATCTTTTCTATGAATGTTTGCAGGACTATAGGAAGATTGTGAAAATTTCCCACATGATAATGATTGGTCGACACCGAATTCAGGTCCCTCAGACAACTCCAAAGGGTCGATCTCATTTCAGAGGACGCTGTGAGGGCACGTAGCCCGTGAATGTCAGTAATAAAGGGAAACATTACTGCTGTAAGGAAAATACTTGACATTGAAAGGCAAGTGACATGTTGGAGGAGACCCCAGATCTTCTTTCTCACCAACAAACAATTCGTTCGTTTCAAAACCATTTATACGCGCAGTCAACTTCTTCGGGCTTGGTTGCCGCATAGTTTGACGGACTACCAAGATACTCATTGTGTGACTCAGCGCCGAAAGTTGCTGTAAATGTTTGATAAGGGATGATCACATGTGAATAACAGTGACAGAAGACGAAGTATCGATTTACGATTACTATATGCCGACCAAGGGTCAACACAAGATTTGGATGTTTGATGATGGAAACATACCGACAGTTCTCTGGAAATCTCGATCTTTAACGAACGAAAACAATGATAGCTGCTTTTATTCAAATGGAGAGGAATTGCCGAACGTATCATTGTGGCTATTAGGAAGACACTGAAAACGTTTTGACACTCATAGTCATAGTCATAGGACCCATTAAAAACCTGTGACCAAACCAAAAAGGAAACCCCAATATCTCTACACAGACAAAGCTCTAGCTCACTGCCAAAAATCTACCACGAGTTCCTATTTTTTCCTATCAGACTGATACGAAATGAGCATCCTGTTTACGGTTCAGGCATTTCGCACTATCACTTTCCACAGTTCCCACATGTGAAAATGAAGCTGGAAGAAAAGTTGTTTGAAGTGAGAAGGACAAAGTCTACGAGAATGCCTCTACCGTGATCCAAGCTTTGCCGATCTGTTTTAAGGACTTGGTATTTAATATGGTAGACATTAGAACATTTTATAGTCTCCTTCATATGTATGAAATGACAACAAAATGTGTTACTGACATTATTTACAAGAGGTCGTATTTAGAGGGACTTGAAAAATCAATGAGTCCGCCAAATTTCCAATTTCCCAAAAATGTTTTGATGATTTTGATGATTCCAATTTCCCAAAGCAACAGATGATGAGATTTGGGTATTTTTCCACTTGCCAAATGACATGCAACATGTTCCTTGGGTACAAATTTATTGAGAGGGTTAAGATTTACTAGAAATTGAATATTTGCTGCCTCGAATTTATATATTAACGTTCAGTTCGCACGTATTATGTTATCCAGGTGCCGTATACGAAATCTATATACAGATGCACTGCTATAATATTTGAACGCATAGTTTGTATGTTTGTAGATTGAATCACAAAACATTCATTAAAAAAAATGACTCGGAAAAATCACTGGGCAATGTACAATCCTGTTTTGTTTTTCAATGCTTCCGTCAGGATTTTACAACTCGTTTGTTGAATAAAGGAAGCAAGACTAATGTGTACAAAACTTTTATACTTGCAGCATGAGATTTTCATTGATGCTTTGTATCCACACATTGTTGGCTTCCTTAAAATACTGACAACTTGTTATTTGAAAGATCCCCCTCCCCCTCTCGAGTGAATCTTTCCGCTATTGCTTTTTATTTGAGTCCATATCAGTCAGGTATACTTTTCCATTCCCAGCCAAACATGACATTAAATGCAAGAGGGTGTGTTATAAACTCTGAACATTGAGGAAGCAGACCGTTTTTTTTTTACTTTCTTAATTCAACATATGTATACATTTTACTATCAGATCATCATATCATATGATGGTGCTTGCTTCACACATCAATATACAAGTATGTCTTCTTTTCCTAACAACTTAGGCATATGGGTAGCTGTATAAAGGAAGAATCTTCAATGGTATGAGCAATTAATAAGACTATAATACATGAAATCGCACTTTAAATTCTGAAGATGTTCGAAAGAAATTAATGTATTCGAAAGTAGCTACGTGATATGTGCGACACATGATAATTATAACGAATAAAAGTTGCAGTAACTGTTGTAACAATGTTTTGTCTAAATTGTGTATATAAGGATTGTTGCATTCCCATGCAGTGGTCAATAAATCTTTTAATGTTTATTAAGTGCAGCGAAACGCGAAATCTCTGGAAAGTAAAACGTACATTGTGAACGTGTTTACTTTGTACGGAGAAGTTCACTTTGTTTTATAGATTTAAATTATTTATTTTCGGGTCAAAAAGCTTATTTTGGTAATTCGGTAGTTTCACTGGATTGCATTTTCTTAGTGAAGCGGACTCAAAAAGATACCAAGATCCTTTTTAAAATTCGTATTTCCCAGAATCATTTTCATATGAGTATTAGCTCCAACAGTTGCAAGACGACCGCCTTAAAGTTATGGGCATTGAATTTAGTTCCCATTTTTGTCTATTGTCTATTTTGCTATAACAACTCCTTGATTTGACATATTTTTAACAATAACCATGGTAAAATCTTTAACCACGAAACCTAATTTTCCGCCTCTTTTTACTGGAATTTTTACATTTTATCAATATCTACATGAAGATAAAATAATCCACGAAGTACTCAAGCACCATCAATCCTTATCTTTTTAAACATGAAAACGATCAAAGCCAAAAACGATCAAATCGCGTCTCACCCTAAAAAATCGCGACCGTCATAGTCTTGATTTGACACTGTTGAGGCTTTTTTAGCGAGTCTGCAGCATAAGTTAATCGCAAGCAGCAAGAGCACTCCGGAAGGGTTTCTAGTAAAAAGAGAAAAGGCAAAATTATGAGGACGGTCCGATACGTACTGAGCCTCAAAGCCCGATGGTGCTGTGCTTTTTTTACGGATATTGATCGGTCGGTGATTCAATTCTTGTTTTTGGAAAGAGAATCGGGCAGTGAAATCAAAGAGCGCTTGGATGCAGTGTATGGGGATGTTTCTCCTTCGTTGGCGACCGTCAAAAATTGGTTCAATGAATTTCAGCGCGGTCGCACGTCAGCTTTTGATGAGTCATGTCATGGTGCACTGGAAAAAGCAACCACAGATGATAACGTGACGGAAATTCACGATCTCGTTTTGGCACACTGGCGATTGAAGGTGTCAGAGATAGCTGAGGTAGCAGGCATCACAAAAGGCCGCATGGCGCATATCTTACATGAAATTTTGGGTAGGACGAAGCTGTGGGTTAAATGTGTGCCGCGTTTGCTCACTCTGGATAACAAGCGCAACCGTGTGCACTACTGAGTAGTTCGTGGCGCTGTTTAAGCGCAGTCCGAAGGTGTGTCCGTTGACGAAACATGGATTCAGTGGTACAAGTGACAAAGGGACAAGGAGAAAATAACAGTCGAATTGTGGAATTTACTCGGTTAACCTGCTCTGAAGAAGGCGAAGACTGTCCGATTGGCCGAAAAGATGGTGGCTACCGTTTTCTGGAACTCGGAAGGTGTGATACACATTGACTACCTGGAGGAGAGCAATATGGTTACAGGGCAGTACTATGTCAAATTAATGGGCTGATTCGACGCCAAATTAAAATAAAACGGCCCCATTTATCGAAAAAACAGTGCTCACCGGCTCACATCTCCACACTCACCAGGGCGAAATTGATCAAATTGGGATACGAACTGCAGCCCATCCACCATATTCTCCAGGTTTGGCCCCGTGCGATCACTTTTTGATTCCCAACTTGAAAAAGTTACTCTCCCAGTAGAAATTTCACTTGAATGAGGAAGTTATCACCGCCGCGGAGGCCTACTTGCAGACCTCTCGAAAAAAATTTTTTCAGTCGTGTTAAAGAAGTTGGAGCATCGCCGGGTCAACTGTATCGAACTAAAAGGAGATAATATTGAAAAATAAATTGCATTTTTTCCAAAAATTTTGGTTTTTTATTTGTAGGCTCAGTATTTATCGGACCGCCCTCATAGTAGATTTATATTTGTGGTGTAATTTCAACTGAGCGTTTTGCGATTATTACTTTATTTTTCTACTCTACTAATACAATTGCAATTCTACTGATTTCGATCGAATCCCGTTATGTCGGGATTTCGCTTGAAGTTTTCTCGCACTTTTATCCTTAAGCCTTAATCTGAAGCCACTCATCGACCTTGGTTAATAATGTGTGAAATCTAACATCAATTTAACAAGCGTTCGTCAAAGAAGATGAGAACGTTGATAAAAAATAGTAAATATCATCACAAAATAAGCGAAACGAAAACTAGCTGACTGATGTTATACAGATTTTTTTAATGTTTAACATTCGTTGTAACGTAAACTTCGAAGCAACGTAAACAAAGTTTTGCTACGTATAATATAATTCAGCTGCCGGTCCTTAGCGTGGAGTAAGGCCGGTGGAGGTCTCGATTTAATTGAGACGATTTTTCTTGTCGGTGGAAACATTGTCAAAGGGAGAACAATTACTTCCAGTCCTGCGATCGAATGGCTCCTTGCTTGGCAAGCAGAGGCAGGTTGATATGAGGAAAATCTGCCAAGTTCGCTGAAATCGCGTAGTTTTAAGCAATATTTTTAAAAAAATTATAAAATTTAAGTCAGAACAAGATGATAAATCAGAAAACAATATTTGGAATATATTCACAGTGCCTCATGTCCTCTGATAAGCAATATGCTACATTACACATGCTACACAATTCAAAAACTTTTCCTAAATCAATCATACTTTCCGAAAAACGCAAATTAGTTTAGTTTTGGAAAAATATTTATGTATGTCTTTCGGAGGAATGTTACGTATTCCGTTGTTTAGGCGAGATGAAAGCAAATAAAAAAAAGTCTCAATAAAAAAAGTGTCAGAAAAAGTCTCAGAAAAAAATTCTCAGTAGAAAAAAGAAACAAAAAACTCTTGGAACGCTATTGAGAAAAATTTTCATTCAATATGATTTGCTTGCTTGTTGTGAACATATACCTATAAGAAGGATAGTGAAACGTTGATTAGAGATAGAAAATTATGAATTAAGCATTGAGGATAAGAATCGTGTGTAAAGTTTTCAGGATAATAATCCAGTATCAAGTATTGAGGATAATAATCCAGTATCAAGTATTGAGGATAAGCACCCAGAATTCCAAAGTATTGAGGATAATAAAGAGACTCAAGAAGTATTACCAGGTGTGTGAAGTGTTTAGCCCCAGAAGTTTTTGAGTCGAAAAATCTTTAAATTACAGAGCTCAATAGAACATTTTGATTAATCGATGCCAAATAGATAGTAAGCAGGCAGCAGAGGTGGTAAGGACTCAGCGCAGCAGAATTCTTTGAAGTTCCGAAATCACACAGTGGTGGTCAGAGGTAGCGCAGCGGAACTCATTGAAGTCCCGAAACCAAGCTGAGGTGGAGATTCGTCTTGGACGCAGAGCAGCACAATTTTAAATTGATATTTTATATTTACTTACTTTCATTTGATTATTTCTATTTATTTGATTATTTTATCTAATACGCAAGAGTAAGCTCTTTCTCTGTGTGTGTGTATGTGACATGGAAGGATCAGGGCTTAAATAATGTCCTATAACCCCCACGCCCGCGCGGTTAGCTAGTCGATTAAAAGTAAAATGCTTTGGCCGCTATTATGCGGCCTTTGTATTTTCAAGAAACCCTGCCTGTTCAACCATGTATCTTATACGACAAAGCGACAATTATATCATTATTATTATTATTATTATTAATTATTTATTACACAGGATTATTATTTATTTACACAGGAAAGAGTTCCTCCTTCTTCAGTGTGTGTATAACTGTGTTATATACTGAGACAAACTGAGGCAAACAATGGCACAATATCACCAATTAGGGGATCCAAAGTAATAAATTGTATTACAATCGTCTTTCTTCTGTCGCTAGTTGTGAAATAAATTTAAATAGATACAAGAAAAAATGTTAAGACATCAAGTCAGAATCGATTTTCTAATAGCATCCATGTGTTCGCAAATCACACGATATGTCATAAATGCCAATGGATGACAAAGAAGTTCAGACGTTCTATGCGGGTTATCACAAACGTCCGAGACCCGAATACACATATGACTAATCCTTTCACAAACGGTGTAATTTCCTTTCAAAATATACTTGTAAGTTTTTAAAAAAATTATAAATAAAAAAGCCATAATACCAAGCCCTCTCCCGTTTGTAGAAGGAGTACATAAATATATTATTTTAACAAAATATGTAAATTTTGAAGTTAAAACCAATGGCCTAGCGCACAGTGTCAATTTCTTGAAACTTCGTTTATAAACGTTCACACTACGACTAGGGAAAGATAGTTCAACTATTAGAGAAATCGAAGACAAGCACAAAGACTCTTTTTTTTTAAATGAAAACTTTAACATAGAACAATTCAAAAATTATATCAAAGGGGATCAAAAACCTTCTATAAAATGCCACTATACTCATCAATCAATAAACGCCAATACACATTACCTGAAAATGTCCACTACTAATCTTGACCGAACTCACATGCAAATTATACAAGTGTATATTCGCTAGCATAGGAAATTATCCCGGAAACTATATTGTTCTCACCCGAAACAAAAAACTAAAATAAAAATATTTTGGAAATATTTAATACAAAACTTTTTCTCAGCTACTTTCCAACCGGGAAAAACTCACAACACAAAGTCCTTCATTCACTATTCATGTTGTCGTCTTACTTTTAATCCCAAGCCAGATTATCCTTATTTATATACTCTACATATAACACACACACACACACACCTTACATTGTTGCCCGATAATACTTTTCACCAACTACTCTGAAGGGATATAACTTGAACAGTCAATCCGCTATGATTAAAACAAGTCATCCTGAACTGGAAACGAGCAGATAGAATAACAGGAATTATATTTCTTCTTCAACTTTCAACTTTCTACTACTCCCTGTTGTAATACAAATCTTAACAGTCCCAATCCTCTTCTTAAAAAGGACGACAAAACTGATAGCGGCGTCAAGTTATACGGATAACTTGGAGTACGACACTACTTTATGCAGCACAGGAAGAGTTTCGGAAATCTCAAGGATATGAACTTAAAAGAAGAAGAAGAAGCGGAAAAGTTTTGTTTTTTTTTCCTCCTACTCGATTAAGTCATATGATGCTGATAACGACAAAAACATTAAATGTTGGATGCTATCCGATTATATCTTCAAGGATATTAGTTTTATTGGGAGCAAATCTGGAACTTGTTGTTTTTTTTAAGGAATCGGCACTAAGCATACATAAGCTGAAGAAAACATAGCTCAAAAGTCAATGAAATAATGAGACCTGAGCTCATTGATTCAGCTTTAATATTTCCTAACAGACAATTTTCATTATTTAAGAAAATTCTCTGGATGTGTCGTATATCGAGAAGAAATAAATCTTAGGTAGTTGCGGGTAAATAAAAGTAAAGGTAAGTAAAGGTAAGTTCAATCTAGAGAAAAAATCGATTTAGCTTCAGAAGACACTATCAGTACTTTTCTACATAGTAGAAAGATGTTTTTGATGACAATAAATAAAAAAGGCCCATCAAATCCAGAGAAGGCATAGAACGCCGAATAATCCCATCACGAAAACTATAGCCAACGAATAAACAACTGAATTCCGTGATCAACATATAAATGGTGGTTACCGATAATATTTGACGCTGGCTAAAATTCCGTGAAGCATGCTCACATCTCTTAATTCCCTCGTTAGAGCGATTTTTTTATCAACAACGAGTTACATATTGACAAATACACGTTACCATCGATTGTAGCACATGGCAGGACGTAAAGAAGATCCACCGGAGCAAAAGACTCTTCCGACTAGAGTGATGGATTTGGCGTCCACCAAGTATTTTGAAATATATGGAGGCGGTTCAATAAGTACTGAGTCTCACCTCGCGGTGGCGCCGCGATCGCAAGAGATTGTCCAGTACATTCTCTTAGAGGGCTACTGTCAAATTTTCAGCCGAATTCGGCTCGTAGTTTTACTTTGAACACATTTCGAAGCAAGCGCGACCGCGGGATTTGGAAAAAAATTGAGAAAGAGCAATATCGATCGTTGATTCGACTCTTGTTTTAGAAAGAAAATCAAGCAGTGCAATCAAAGAGCGCTTGGATACTGTAGCAAAGTCACCGTGACTGCTCCTGCGATGGCGACCGTAAAAAAAATAATTTAACGAGTTTCAACGTGGTCCCACATCGGCTTTTGATGAGCCAATACCCAGGGGGAGGATCATGTGATAAAAAACACGGTCTCATAATCGCAGACTACCGATTGAATATGCGTGAAGTTGCTGAGATAGTAGGCATATTGGAAGACCTTTTGAATCATATTTTGTATGAAATTTTGGGCATGAGAAAGCTGTTAACGTGATGGGAACCGCATTGCACCTAGCGAAACTATAAGACCACTTCTGAGCAGTATTTGACACTTTGAGCACAATCCGTAGGAGCTTCCGTATCATTTTGTGATCGAAACATATGTTCACTAGTACAAACCAGAGACCAAGGAACAATCAATAAAGTGGACTTCACCCGGAGAATGTTGTCAAAAGAAGGCGAAGACTATCCTATCTGCCGGAAAGGTTATAGCCACCGCTATCTGAGATTGACAAGATGTGATTTGCATCGACTATCTGGAGAAGAGCAAAACGGTCACAGGGCTCTACTATGTTGAATTATATGTCCGAGTCGTCACCGGATTGCAGAAAAAAGGCCCTCTTTGGCGAAGAACAGAGTGCTCTTCCACCATGATATCGCATTCAGCTCACATCGCCCCCATCTCCATGTCCTTGCTGCACGAATTGGGCTACGAACTGCTACCCCGTCCGACGTATTCTAGTGATTTGGAGCTCGGGCGATTTCTTTTTACTTCGAAACATGAAAAAATCACTCGTCAGGCCAAAATTTGAGTTGAATGAGGATATCATCGACGCCATGGAGGCACTTTGTGGAACTCAAGAAAACGTATTTTCCAGACAGATTAAAGAAGTCAGAACCTGGCTAGGTAAGTGTATCGAGCTAACCGAAGACTCAAATATTTCAAATATTGCATTTTTATCGGGCCGCCCTCTTATACTTACCACCATCCAGGCTGCTTCGAAGAGTTCACTCTCTGAATAGCGAATCTCCAATGCTAAAGCAGCTAGACTCGATCTGACCAAATTTCTATGTCGTAAGCAAAGATTGTTTAAGGTGGAAAATAATGTAACAATCGGTTCCCACAAGGCTCCGTCTTGGATCCATCGTTATAGAACTAAGTCTTCGATAAGCTACAAATCAAGCTCAGATCTTATGCATACATACAATCTATAATGGAATTGATTTATAAATCCAAAATGGATCAACAACAACAAATTGCGGCTATCATCACACTCTCGTTAAAACAGAAGTAGTATTACTAAAAGGAAAACTAAACTAAATTGGATTGATCCCAAATCTTTACCTGAAGTACCATATCGAAAACATCCCGATCAAAGCACGTTAGGCATTTAGTCAACCAACCAGAATTTTTAGTTTAGTAAGCTTTAAAACTAACTCCATAATTAATAGGAAAACTATTTGGTGATCTTTTGGATGGCGAACAAATGCCAACATGTTTATTGTGAGACAAATATCTGCAACACCGTGTTTCTTTTGCTCATAAGACTTTTTGCCATATTTTTTAACGTTGCAAACGACTTGTCAGCAAATGAAGGCCTTTACTATTATAAGCTCCGTGAAAGTCCATTTATTCAACGGGATTGAATAAGGATTAAACTTGCCTGAATACTCAGATAAGTATAAATACGTAAAAAGAGGGCTCTAAGAAACAATTCTTCAATGCTTAAAACTGCGCTTATTGCGATAAAACCACAATTAAAAAAGTCATGAGAAAAGTGAGACCAGCATACTTTGAAAGTGCCGATTTTAAAGCACTATAACACAGATATTCGTGACAATTACAAGGAGAACTCGTAAGATCAATACAAGTGACTCAAAAGTTATTTTATTGCGTCTGGAATATACACATATAGTTCAGGACATTCGAGCCTGGTTGCCATATGACCGGAAGCCGAGATATATTTCTAAGCCTTTCACTGTGCTAGGAATGCTTCAAAGATACAAAACGGTGACGAAATGCGATTTATGAAAACAATGACAAACAAAATACTTCACTAACATAATATATGAGTCGCAGGTGATGTAGTGGGACCTGGAAAACAAGTAAAAAAATGAAATATTAGAATTTGGCGAGACTATTAACTGCGAGCTCTATTGATAAAACTAATTCTGTCTAACACAGTCGGTCAGAGACATATGTAAAAAAAAAATTAGTTCCCTAAGACGATATATTAATATTTCGCAACCTTGTGACAGGTTACTGCCAACACTACAAAATTTATTTAGAAATGGGAGATTCCAGTTCACTCGCCATATCCCTCAGACTGCTCCGTTTGTTTACCATTGTTGGATCCTTTCAATTCAGAATTCACACAAAAGATTATGAATTGGATCAAGGTGTACTGACGCTTATAAATATGAAAAATCCTTGTGAAATATAACGCATAATTTTTTTCAAAATAGGAAGAAATGGATTCAATTTCAACTTGAAAATTCATTTTTACTTTTACCATTTGCTCATTATTTATTATAAATAAAATACTCAATTTTCTAATCTCGGGTACAAAGTTTAAATACAAATTTAAGAATGTATTTTTGGTAAGTTTTAACCGTCAGCATATAACCAGAGTCGAGAGCACATAAAATTTATGCTTGAGCTTATCATAGAAAGCATTCCCTATCTCTAAATCTAACCAAAATGTGAAAAATGAATCACCACTTTCCGCGAAGAATCTCTCTAAATCTAACCCTGTAAATCCCATGGTAAACATGATTCCTTAGAACCGAGCATTCTAAGTCAACAACTATCAACGTATTCTGATATATATACATTACGAGCCAACCAAGTCGTCCTGTTTTTGCAAACAATGAAATTTCATTTGCCATACCACATAAAATGGCCTCGAGACAAAACCTCATCCGCCATACAAACTGCACAGAACAAGAAGAATGAAAAAGGCTCTAACTTTCTGCATTGTCTACAGCACGAAAACTTTGTTCAATGTCGTTGTTGTTACGTTGCTCCTTCTAAGTGTGCCCGTCATTATGGATTTTCCACTATACGCTGGCAAGATTGAATTTACAGCTGATGACAATTAAATGGAATAAACTGCACTCCAGCCCCAACAACAAACTACTAAAAACTCA